>JAWNOD010000579.1:1200000-1807500 GCA_035046225.1 Drosophila pegasa | reverse complement strand
AGCATGTATGTATGTATGTATATATTTATGTACGTATGCATGAATGTATATGCTATCAACGAGACACGACAGAATTGAGCAGTAAGAAGACTGTGCGTATGTGCGTGTGTTTATGCACAAATGTAAATGCATGTATAAATGTATGTCCGTATGCCTCATACTCATCGAGAGTCTAGCCGAAAAACAAGAAGAACAGAAATGAGCAGGAGAGTGAGAGCGCAAAAAATTTTGGCATTTTATGGAGAGTAATTTTTTCATATAAATCGTTTTATTGCTGCTGACTTCTCGCCTGTTATTGTAGGAGAGTTTGCGAAGAAATCATGAGCCTACACAGCATGCGTGCGAATGTTTGTGCGCATGCGTGTGTGAATGCGTGTGCGCATGTGTGTATGCCCGTATGCACTGCCCAGTACGAACTCAGCGAGAGTCTAGCTGGCGGTGGAGAGGACACTCACACACCAGCCAATCAGTGCAGCAGCTCACGGCTGTGCATCAAGGCCATCGAAGAAATGAGCAGAGAGAAAGAGGGTGAGCGCAAATAATTTTAAAGTGTTGGCACTTTTGCACTTAAATCGTTTTCTTGCTGCTGACTGCTGCTCGCCTGGTATTTCTGTCAAAATTGGAGTGTATTTTAACTAAGCCTGCCTATATATGTGTGTGCATGTACGTGTGCATATTTGTGCATATGAATGCATGTATGCTTGAATAAATGTTTATGCTATGTAGACTCAACTAGATTACAACGAAAGCCTAGCAAGAAATATCAGGAGAATAGAATTGAGCCAAAGCAAAATTAAGTCGTAGAAAAGCTAGAGTTAAGCGCTACCTTGCCCATTGGAAGCGCACGTTATTATTTGAAAGTAAGAAACTCTAGTCGGGCGTGATCGACTAGGGGATACCCTGAGCCCCGTCGAATCTGTGTTTTTCATAGAATTTTGGGGAAATTGGGGCCGGTATCCAAAATATAACAAAATTCAAAATTGCATAAAATACATATAAAGCTAAATATAAAATTTGGTGTCTCTAGCTTAAAAGATGGACGAGATATAATTTTATCGATTTTGTTTTTAATCGATAACAATTATTTGGGGATAGTTATCGATTTTTTAAAACAAACTCGATCTGCGCGTGCTATACACGGACCTACAAAAAAATTTCAAGTCTCTAGCTCTTATGCGGACTGTAATCGGCGCGTTCAAACATACGGACAGACGGACGGACGGACGGACGGACAGACGGACAGGGCCAAATCGATTTCTCTTGTCGTCCTGATCAAGAATATATATACTTTATGGGGTCTGCCACGCCTCCTTCTGCCTGTTACATACATCCAACAAAAACATTATACCCTGATTTCCCATTTTCAATGGGCTCAGGGTATAAAAACATTCTGAAAGCGATTTACTTACTCGCAAACATAAAAGCAACTTTTTCAATTCGAATTAAGAGCAAAATTTATATTTATTTCCAACTGATTTTTCACTTTTCAGTGGCCTGTTGTGTCAACTATTCGGTGTCACGGTGTGGTTATGGACTATACACAGTTGGAGCTGCCAAATAGCGCAAAACTGTGGCTTTACCTGCAGCGCGGCAGAAAAAAAACAACAACAACGGCAATAACCTGCAGCCATTGGGGCAGCAGCTGGCAGCGCAGCAGCTGCAGAGTGTGGACATGGGGCAGGTTGCAGCAGAGGGGTTGCAGCGTGTGCGCAGGGGTTGCTGACGGAGCAGCTGCAACCGCAACGTCGGCAGCCCGCAGTGCTCTGCTCCGTGCAATCCGTGTAGTCGGAGTGTGGCCAGACTGCTGTGGTATTCGGGCGCTTGTTTAAACAAATGTTCGGCGTGTCTATAATTTTTAACATTTTGCACCATTTTTTGGTGCTTGCGTATTTAAAATAGTTGCCCCTGCACGACCCCTCCTGCCCCGCCATGACCCTGCGATTGGCCACCCTTCGAGCGGCTCCGCCTGTATATCGCTTTTTTATGCCGCGCGCAATGTTTTGTGTGCAAATAAAATGCAAGTGTGCCCCGAAACAAGCAACGACCGCAAATTGAGTGTTAATAAAGTCATGTTAATAACTTAGCGAAGAGCCAAATAAAAGCGAAGCGAAGAAAACGGGTCAGAGCGAGCGCAGCGCTCCGAGGCGGGTGGCTCAATCAGAGACTGTGGAAAATTAGCAGGGGCTGCCGCCTGCCACATGCCACTTCCTGCCTGCCACTTGCCACGCATATGCGAGCCGCCGACTTTAATGAATTCCAAGCCCAAGTGCCCGGCGTATGCTGGCGAGCAGCGCAATCGCACGCAGCCAGCAGGCGCAGCCGGCAGTTAGGGCGTCTGTCGTCGGTTTGTCTCGATTTCTAACACCAAACTTCCGGGCGTAACGAAAGAAAAGTGCAAAAAGCGTAAGGCTGCGCAGCTAGGAGATACTCTGGAAAATATCGAGCTGTCTTACTTTTTATATTTTTTAATATTTTATTAAAAAATTCTTCTTACTCCGCTCGACTTTCCGTAAAGTATTGAAAGGTATTTCCTCACTCATTCCTTAGCTGCCGACTGTCAGCTTATCAGGCCTTGTCAAACTTTCTGGCCACGGGGCATTCAAACTATTCGCTTTGGCTGTGCGCCAAACCACGACAAAAGTTGTGACTGACGACTGCCTGGCAGGCGTTGCCGTTGCCAGCCTCGCTGCCTCGCAGCCAGTTGCAGCCAAACAACAAATCCCCTAACCAGAGGCAATCCCAGTTTCAATTCCACTCCCAACTCGTTGCCATCGTTATAGTCTCTGGCAGAAGACAACAAAAAAAAAAAAATAGAGAGAGAAATATTGTGGCGAAGGGAAGAAGCAACGTTGCCTCAAAATTTCATTGCAATTCATTCGGCAACAGTGCCAGAGGAGAAAGTCGAGGCTGCAGCTCTTCCTGTGACTGTGACAAAATAACAAAGAAGGAAAAAAAATGGAGAAGCAACAACAACAACAACAACAACAGCAGCAAGGCGAAGGTTTCTTCTGGCTCTCATCGTTGTCGCTGGGCTTCAAACAATGGGCAAGGCAACAAAACAGCAAACAATTTGAGGCATTCAAATGTGCAACCAGGCAGTTGGAGCCACCAACGAGACGCCCTACTGCTCCCCATTCCCCCACAAGTCCAGTGCTGTCCCCGAATGTGTGAAAGTTACAGTGTTCGCTTCTCTTCAGCTCTTCTTTTTTTTTTTTTTGTTGTTTCTGGCTGCTGCTGCTGCTGCAATTTGAGTGCGAAAAAGTTTGCATACCAAAACAGTAAAAGGCATTTATTCCAGCGTGAATCCGTTTGCCTGCCTGCCAGTTGGAGCAGCTGGGGCAGGGTAGGCCGTCGCCCGTCGCTCGCTCGCTCGCTCGCTCGGTCGTTTGATTCGGTTGCTGGGTTCGACTCGGCTGCTGGCTACTTTGTCGGGCCGTGTAAGTGCAGTCAATTGCCTATGTGGGTCAGCATTGCATTTGCGCTTAATGAGCATAAATTATGCAGCAGTCGGCGCATTAAGGGCAGCACCACCAGCAACAGCGGCAGCGGTAGTAATGCACAGCAAGTTTCTGCAACTTTCGCTTGTCGCATCAGCTCATAAAATTTATAGCGTCTGCATGTATTTTAAATTCTAATAAAATGTAGCAAAACTTTTTTGGTGCTACCCCGCAAAGCGAACAATTTTTGCTTGCCTTTTAAAAGTTACTTTTGCAACACACACCCACACCTGCACACACGCGTGCGTTTACCTGCTTGCCACCTTTCGGCAGTCGAGCGCATGGCAAATGTGTTTGCAATATGAAGAAGTTGTGCGCCGCCGCCTCCGCAGCCAAGGCAAAAGTTTACAAATTTCACTACAACAACATTTACTCGTAAATTATAATCAAAAAGGTGCCAGAATTGTATTAGTGTGAGTGTGCCTGCGCCTGTGTGTGTGTGTATTGGAATGTGTGTTTGCATTAAAATATGTTGCATATATAAAATACACACATATTTATATATAAGGCCAGCTGCACTTCAAATGCTCAGCAGCAGACGAATCTCAGCAGCTGCTTCAAAAAATTGTAGCAGAGCCAAAAGGCGCAAGCGGCGAGAAAATTGAGAAAAAATGGGAATTTATTAAGTGTGTAAAACGCTGCCAAGTTATGAGTTAACGGTCTTTTAAATTATTCACTAACTTAACCTGAGTTAGTCAAATAAAAGTGCTTCAAGTTGAGGCAGTTTCATTGTCGTTCGGCTTGAATTTGTGCCACAGCAGAATCTTTGACGAATAATACCCCAAATTGAATCGGAAAATAAGCTGATTGACTGTCTGCCGATGTCTAACTAAGCTGATTTGTGTGCTCTACAAATAGTAGTTGCTAAGGTGGTTATACTTTGAGTACAAACTGCCATGAAACCACGATGAAAAACAACTTCATAATGGAGCTTTACAACTTGCCCTTTAACAGCTCAGATAGAATTTTAAAAATATTTAAATATTATTTCTAATGTTGAGGCAGTTGTTAGATTAATTTATGTCATTTATTTATAAATGGAAGGCATTATAAATTGTTATTGTGAGTTATCTATATTGATAACTTTAAAAGATTTTTTTTATATATTTAATATATTTATGCAAATTATTATTATGAAAATAATTTTTTAATATTTTTGAAGCTATGATTGAGTTGTTAAAGAGCAGCATGAAGTCACATCCCTTGCTGTGTGACTTCATGTTGCTTTTTAACAACTCAGTTGTGATTTCAAAAATATTTAAAAATTATTTTTGGAAGCTTACATTTTCTAGGATTATTTTAGAATTAAAAGGTAGGCATTAGAGAACATATCTGTGATTTTATTTTACAAATAGCTAAAGCAAACAAGTTTTTAAAAATAATGATGCAAAATATCATCAGTCTTACTAGGTTACTTCATGATTAAGATTTGCCCTTACCTACTCAGCCAGAATTAAAAAATTAAAAACTATTCCAAGAATTAAAGCAAGCAAAATTAATCTATACTTAAATGACAAGTAGCGTAGAGCATTTCTAAAACTAAATATTAATAATAATTTTATTAACTGCTGTTATTATTTTATAAGTAATTTTCTTATTCTATTATTATAATCATGCGCAATATCGTCTTTTTTATCACGCATTAGTCTTAACTATAAAATATAATTCACATATAATTTAAAAATATATTTTTTTTTTGCTTTCTTTCGCAGCAAAATCTCTATTTAAACTCTTCCATATCAATACAACACCCACACAGAATTTACTCAATTTTATGCATACATCCGCAATAAACCTTGCGTCTTATCTAACGAAATTTCACTTAATTACGCCATCATTCGCATTCGCCACAAGTTAAAGCTCAAATTAAGTGTCAGAGGGTAGTGTTAGGTGACTTATGCCTGAGTTGGAAATGTTTTGCAATTAGGCATGGCATAATTACTTTATTTTAATATTTAATATTCATCGATAAGAGTGCGTGTGACAGCTTCCCATGAAAGAGGTCAGCTGCGACGCGCCCTTCGCACTCAGATTAAAGCTTCAATGCGAGTCAACCTCAAATTGCCGATTGCCGTTTGCCATTGCCATTGCAATGCTCTGACATTTTGCCTTTGAAATATGAATGCTTAGTGGCAAACTGTCAATGCTGGATAATTGTAATTTGAATGCCTGCTGCATGCTATAATTAAAGTAACCGCAAATACCTTTTGACACCTTATACTCGACAGTAATTATGTTTACCATATGTATTTAAAATATGTTACACCTGTGTGCGTGTGTGTGTGTGTGTGTGTGTTTCCATGTAACATGTGTAACATCTCGTATTTTCTCAACTCTCCCCTCCTCTTTCTCCTCCTCTGCCACGCCCTGCCACTAACTTCAAATCAGCGACGTTTTCTTAAAATTTCATTTCATTTCGTGTCGTTTCGCTTGCCAACAATTCAATTTATATGTTGTCTTTGTGCGATGGCTTTTAAGATAGTCAACACATAGACACACACACGCACACACTCGCACACACACACACTCGCACACTATGTACGAGTAAGCGACAATTTGTGTTAGTGCAAATTTAATGCCAAAACGTGCAGCAGCCCCAGCGCCAACGCCAGCGCCAGCGCCAGCACCCGGTAAGAGCCCAACCGCTTTGAGCATCGGGCCAACAACCGCAACCAGGTGAGTGTCTCTGACTATCTCACACTATCTGCCCCTCCACTCTGGGCAAGCTCCACTCCTGCCGCTCTCTGTCTGTGTGACGTTGTTGGCTTGGTTTTTGGTTTCACACATGCTTATACATGCATGCAGCAGGCGCAAGCCAAATAACTTAAGGCAAAGAGGCTAAACAGCTCGACCAGCAGTTACCCAGCATGTCGAGAGACTTTATATATTATTGAGAGAGATATATATGATAAGCTGAACAATTAACGAGCTTATTTTAATTAATTAAAAAATACTGTTGTACACTTTATTTAAGTCAAATAGAAATCATTTCAATTGTAAGCCGAGGCGTATACGTAATATTATTGGCAATTAGAGAAGCCATCATTAATTTTATATATTTTAAAACTATAACTTGGCCTTGAAACTTTTTATAATTTTTTAAAAATTGTTTTAGTACTCAAACCTTATTCAGATGAGGCAAAAACAAAAAATAAATAAAATCAAATAAAAATATATAAATTAGAACATTTTTTTCATCATAACTGAATATTTTTTGTATATACAACAATTTATATAATTTGAGTCGAATTTTTTTTTTGTTTTTTAGAAAAATATATAAATTTTCAAAAAATAAATATAACTAAATTTATTTTATTTAAATAAAATTTAAATCAGAATTTTCCTTGAAGAGATATAAGCAAGCTAATCATTAGCCTACTCTTTAAGCCTTCGCTCTGAAAGAGCTCCATTCTCATGCCAATGCAGGTCTCAGTCTCTCCCAATTGACATAATCGAACTATCCCATCGCGAAGAGCCTTTCGCTGGGTATACAAACTCAGTTAAGTGCAGCACACGAGAGTGCAGGCATCGCCAGTGGGCGTGGTTGTTGGCTGGGCTGGCAAAGTTAACTTTTGCCACGACAAAGTGACATATTAGCGTAGTCAACTTTACAAAGCAAGTCACAAACTTAACGCTCGCATACTTTAAGAGCATGCAGCGCGCAGTTAAGGGTTAATTTCGTTAAGTTTCAACTTTTTCAAAATTGTGGCCATGTGTGTGTGTTGGTGTGTGTGTGCGCCTCGAAAGTGTGGCAAACAATGAGTAGTGCTAACCAACAGCCATTTGGAGCACTTTTGAGGCCATGTCCAAAGGCGAAATCAAAAACCAATTAGTGCTGCTGGCCGTCAAAAACTTTTACCATA
Organism: Drosophila pegasa; assembly: GCA_035046225.1. Lineage (NCBI taxonomy): Eukaryota > Metazoa > Arthropoda > Insecta > Diptera > Drosophilidae > Drosophila > Drosophila pegasa. Next base: position 1,800,140 of record JAWNOD010000579.1, on the reverse strand, counting down.
TAATCGCTACGCCCAGCAGCGTTCGAGCTTTGTAATTTGCCTCGTTACGTATACGCAGCGTGGAGCAGTTCGAAAACTTCGCTTTCAACGAGTTGGCAATGAAAGTCGTTGGACGCCAACATCAAGTGCTTTATGCAAATTCCATAATTGCCGAAACATTTTCGTTCTCGACTAATTATAGACTTACGACAGCGACAACAAGCTGTAATTTCGCCTACTGCCGGCAGCCGCAGCGTGCGGCTGCTTTAACTTCACCTAATTGCAGCGACTCCAATTTACTAGCTGTTCGAATTAACACCCGAATTGTCTACTAAATATGCCAAGTAGAACGGAAAAAAGCAAGCGAAATCAAGCTGCAAGCTAAGCTCTTAATGCTCTAGCTGGAATTTTTCCGGAAAATATGGCAGATGCTTTTTTTGCGGCCTTCGCTTGAGTCCAAATACCAATTTCTAAAAGCCTTGCTTTGCATTTCAGTTTCCTTCGTCTTTTTTCTTTTTTTTGTTTGTTTGGAAAGTGCATTGATTCAAATGGTATAAATCGAGTGCAATTTGTTGAATCTGTGAAGAGCCTATGAATAAGCTGAGGAATGTGCACACGAAAGAGAGCTTTTCCAAGAGAGTGGCTGATGGCTTAAAGTAGTAGACTAATTCGTAGTCATGGGATGAAAGCTAAGGGGTATATTGAAAAAATGAATAAGAATATATATAGAGAGAGAGAGACATGTGAAGGGCACCGCGCTATTTTTGAAGCTATACAAAAAATGTTTAAAAATAAAATAAATAATAAATATTTTAAGTATGAATATAATTTTAATAAAAATTAATTTTTAAATATAATAATAAAAATAAATATAATGTAACATTTTCTGTTGAAATAAAAATAATATAAATATATATAGATGTGTTATAATAAAAAAAGTTAATACACCTATCTTTTCTATCACAAAAGGTAAATGTCAGTTAGTTGCCTACCTCGGCGGCGTAAATTGATTAGCACAAATTGAAAAGTAATATATTTTGACACAGCATTAACGCAAATTATAAATGTAAAAGTGGCAAAAACTGCAGCGAAAAAAAAACAAACATAAATTGCGTTTTATAAAATCTAATTAAATATGAATAAAAATAATTAGCATATAAATGGAGATGCAGTTATTTGATTTGTGTACTCAGTCGCAATGCTTGTATGATCTGTCAGTTATTGTCATAGACTACATAATATATACATGTGTGTGTAATGTGAAAATGATGCGCTATTTGTTAATTATCTATGAAGCACTTTTGAGTTAACAAAAAGGCAAAATGGAAAATAAATTAAAAAAAGAAAGAAAGAGGAAAACGAATTTGAATAAATGTAATTTGTATTTATTTACAATATAATCAGTCGGTGAGTGGCTGCGGCTGCGGCAGGCGTCGCTTCGGTGGTCTATTATAAACATTCAATCAAAATAATGAAAATAACGTAAAATGCCAAATGAATTTTATGCATTAAATTAGCCAATTGACTGACTGACTGTGCGGTCAGCCGTCAGTTGGGGGGGTTTTTTTTATTATAGTCGGCAAGACACACATGTAAACCAATTTACATTTTAAATGACCCCGCGCTATACAAATAGTATCAACAATAATTACTAATTTAGTTCGAGAAGCAGTTAATCTCCCCTCGAGTGCTCCATAATTATTTTCATTAATATAACTTATAATATTATCGCATTTGTATGCATTGCAAAAATTAAAAAATTAAATCGATTTTCAGTGGAAATTACTGCATTAACTTAATTTAGAGAACAATATCTGTTACAAAAATGTAGAAAAATATAAACATTTCTTTATAAATATATAAAAATATTATTATATATATACGATTATCAACAGCAGGGCGTATATTTCATTTATAATACTGCTTGATTATTCTGTGAATAAAACAAAATTGAATATCAATATATGAATGTAAATATGAATATACATTTTATTGATATTTAATTCAATTTATTTCAATATTCAATTTCTTAATATTTAAGCATCAAAATACAATAATACTCATTAATTCATAGTTTCATATATTAATTAATATATATATTAACTAAAAAAAGTCTTATCTGCAGCATAATTAATGAGAATATGCCCTACAACTTTCTCGCTCTCAACTTTGATGTTAAATACTTTTATATATTCAAAATTACTACTCATCCCTTACATTAAATATTAATTACATTCCTTCCTTTAGGACATCTTTTTAAGTTATTTAAAAATAAACTGCCTTAGTTTCAAATGGCCGCATCTATCAGTTTCCGCATTTAATCTTTAAGCACATAAAAACTAAACAGCTCCAAAGCACAAGCGATTTTTTCTCATGCACTTAAATATCTCTTTGGCCATTCCGCTCTTTTTTCTGAGGACACTCTGCTCATATCGAGGCACACGTGCGTTCGACGCATCCCTTTTTTTTATAAATTGCCAACACTTTGGGAGCCTAATCATCACACCCGAAAACTGTGTGAGCTGCGCCCGTAAAGAACTCAACATAAATTAAAAGGCGCACATTAGTTAGTTTTTTGTGCTGGGGCAATCTCGACTGGATATGGGGGACCCTAAAGGAACCTCATTCACAGTCAGTCGCACTTTTACGATTTATTTACGATTTAAATCCGCGTGCGCGCAGAGCACGAACCCAAATCCGAAGCTGAGTGCGCGCCTAATGCGCATTGAATAAAGTACTAAAAAAATAATTTGCCAACTGCGGGGCGAGTGAACCGTGGCCCGATTCGGGACTGCTGACGGCCGTGGAGCTCGGCGTCGGCATCGGCGTCGCTTTTCAAATTTTATGCGTATTACGTATACGCAGTGCGTGCTATATTCTCTTCCGGCTGGCGGCGTGGCTGGCGCACGGACCCGGTCCATGTTTAATGTTGTTTTGACGCCGCCATATTAACCGGAAAGCGGTGCCGGAGCTAAGAGACAGGAAATGTGCACCGCCAGGTACTTTCTATGTAAATGTGGCTCCCTCCTGCATATGCGTGCTCGTCCTTATTTAACCCTTTTTTTTTTGTTTGTTTGCCGGTTCGGTATCCCAAATATTTATGGCTGCCGGGGCTAGGCATATGTTTGCCTCCCGGCAACGTCGCCTGGCAATTTATTTAACCTTCAAATGTTGTTAGCTGTCGCTCTGCTGCTGCGTGTGTCACAAAGGTGTCGTCGCCTAAATGTATGCTCCCTGCTTCCGGCCTCCTGCTTCCTGCCACCCGAAACCGTCTCCCACTTCCTGCCGACTCCCGCCTCTCCTGGCTGTGCGTGTATGTTTGCAGTCGTATTAAACGGATTTGTTTGCCCGAAATTTGCGTAGATTTGCTGCACATTATTTGTAGCCTTGTGGTTGCCTGCCAGTGTTTATTTGTCTGCCAATTTAGTTTTGCGGCGCGAGCCAATGTCGGGCATTCGAATGGGTTTGCGGCTGCCAGGCGAATCAATAAGCCAGCGAGAACAGCTTTTTCTTTTATAATATTTACTAGCATTTTAATAGCTCGGAAGTTATTGAGTGGGATAGGGAGCTGATTTTAATTAAGTTGAAACATTATTTGTAATATGCGACTTTTTGTTACATGAGAATAAGATGTTCTTGTTCAAAGAAAGGCATGGCATTAAAAGACAATATATTTGAGTCTCTTTATCTACAATGCTGACCTTTTTGGAGTGTCACAGAGCATTGGAAAGCTTACTATTATCTTTAACATATGGATGCAGGATAAGATTGTGAGAAGAGCCATGCACCACAGCTTAGTAAACTTAGAGAAAAGAGGAATAATTTGATGAAAAATGTAAATAAAGCGAACAGCAGCTCAGCTTAGCAAAGGTCTCTGCAGCTCAAACATTTTCTCTCTTGAACTGTTCTACTAACATTTGCAGAGCAATTTATATAGCTCAAGCATTTGTTTGATCGTTCCTCTTTGGAACGTCTCTCTCGAACGTCGATCTTCAGAGCAACGCTTGCTATAGCTCAAACATTTGGTTGTTCGAGCCGATATAATTTACCTTTTGAAGCAACCAGCATACGTACAGCAAATATCATTGTTGCTCCAACATTTGCTTCTTCGTGCACTTCTTATTGAGGCTCTCTCTGGTATGGCGAGCTCTACAGCAAACTCTATTGCAATTTATATAGCGCTTGGTAATCTCTATGAATACTAATTAGCATTTGGTAGAGGTACATATGTAGTAGTCCTATAAGCACTGAGCTTCACTGTTTGAGTAAGTTTATTGATTGCAAATTTCACTTCTAAAAATATCACAAATTGTCTAGAAATTAAAGTGACAAAATACCAACGCAAGGAAACTCGTTCTTAATTTTCTTTAATTATTATTTTTTTATCTTTTATATTTTATATATACATATTATTGTTGTCCTTCCATTTTAGTGATATATTTTTTTAAAATTATTATATAAATAAAATATAGGCACGTGCACTATTTCTATACTTCTTTTGTACAAATCTAAGCTGATCAGCTCTAGGTGTTTCTTCAATTTCCAAACTTCAAGCAATTAATTGAGCTATATTTTGGAGTATCAGTTGCAATTCTGACTAAATTAGTTATAAAGAAACATATATTAGTTTATCATAGGTGTATAACTGAGACGTTTTTTAATCAAGACAATTTTCTTACCGAATTCCTCAAGGCTTAAGTGTAATGCATGCAGTGGAGGCTCCCATTTCTTCTTCCTTTCTTTGTTTGTCTCACGGCTGTGTCATTTTTATTTACAATAAATTGTGCAAAACGGCCAGCGAGTGACCAAACTGGCCGAACAATAAAAGCGGCGGCATTAATCTTCTCGGCTGCCAAGAGAAGCGTGGGGCAGGGGGCGATGCGAGGAGGGGCGCCCTTTTGCTCAACTGCTTGCCAATTTCCGGTTGCAATGCTGTGCATTTCCGGGTGTGCCCGTTGCTGTCCATCCGTCCGTGTGTCCCAGTGGCCGCGGCGATGAAATTGCTTAAATGTAAATAAATCAGTGGTAAGAAAATTTCAGTGGTCAGCGCGACGTTGCAAGTGTCGGCTTATAAATCAGGCAGCTGCACTGCGATGCGCTGCGCTGAACAAAATGGCTGACAGACAGCACTGGACAGGGTCAGACGGGTAGAGTGGGCGGGCGATCTATGTGGACAGACAAGAATGCCGCGGAGTCGCATTAATGTCGGCTTAAGTGTGCGAGTGCCAAAAAAAAGGAGCTTAATTGCATGGCGTTTATTTAATTTCCGCACACTTTGAAGCCGTTTTATTAGCTCGAACGCAGCATAAATCACCCGAAGTGCGCGCAACAGCACCGAAAGTCGTTTGTCATTTTTAACAATCAATTAAAAGCAAATGTTGCATAAATACATGAAAACTTTGCCAATGCTAGCTAGCGCCCGAACCAATTACAAATTGTAAACCAACTCTGTTTGCCATTTATCATCGTTAGATGCAGCGCGAGCAGCACAGCAATAGAACAGAAGAGAGAAAGAGAGAGAGAGAGAGAGAGAGAGCAGACAAATTCGACTAATAAAAATCAAGTTGGACTGCTTCGAATGGCTGTCGTTAAAGTCCTAAATGCACTTGTGCCAAACGCAAGTGCAACACGGGCAGAAGTTATGTCCGCAACGAGTGTCGCTCTCATATCTCCTCAGTCCTGAGTCCTGAGTGGCCGCGTCATTCAGCGGTCGGCGAAGACTGCATTTTATTCTCAGCAGCTCCGCTCGTAAAATGTTGCCTATATCCAGTGAGCATTCGAAATTGAGTGTGCTGCATGTCTTATTCCCTCTCCCTCTTCTGTTTGATCATAAAATGTCTCAGTGGTGTTGCGGTTGTAAGTGTCTTAAGCGGAGAAGAGTGTGTTGATGGAACAGGGGATAAATATGAATGTGAACTATTAAGATTAATTTGTATTCTTTTATTGAATACCTAGAATATAGTTTAACTGCAAGTTTATTGCTTCGTCTACAATAAATAATTATAATAACTTTACGAGCTATTTATATAAAATAAAATATTATATATTATAGTAAAATTTATAAAAAAAAAATCAAAGATCGTATACATTATTTAAAAAAAATTTTAGCAGCCTCTAGAATATGTATTTTTTAATTATTATTGCTAATATATTTTAGTATTATAATTTTATATTATTATTAGCTATTTGTAGAGGTATTGTAAAAACTTCTGAGCTTTATGATCAGCAAAGCTAGTTAACAAAATCGGCTTGTCTTCGACTTGGTTTTCTTGCTAAGGTGAACAAACCATTTATTATACATATATATAAATATTAATATTAAATATTAAGTAAATTAAATATATTTATATATAAGTAAATTAGTAAACTAATTTTTTACATGAATAAATAATAATACAAAAAAAATATTAAATGAAAATATAATATTCAACTGTTCGTAGAATGACTACTTTCAAGGCAAATACCTTTAGGTCCAATAGCATTTTGACATTGGCAAAATAAACTTTTTTATATGCAGCAAATCATATGTAGGTAAAATAATATTTTAGCAAGTCAAAACATATTTTCTGTACATAATTTATAAATATTAATATGCATATTCCTATAATTTACCAGGCTTGAGCATAATTTATGCTTGAGCATAATTTCCTAGGCGAACTTCTTCATTGTGCAGAGTTCATCCACTAACACATACATATCTGGTGCAACTAGCTCAAACTTGTTCAGCGCACACAATTTTATCATCCCAACACTGTATTTGCTCAACTATATATTTGCTTCTAGGTTCGATCAACATAAATATGGGAGCTCAATGTCAGTGTGCTTCGGCCTCTCAAGCGATATGGTCGATTCTTTTGTGAGGTGCGCTTATCAAAGCAATAGGCCTTGGGCAAATTTTAAATAATTTTTGTTATTTAATTTTTATATTTAATATATATATAATATCAGTGTTATTAAATTTAATATATTTCTAAACGCAATAAATAACAAGGCAAAATATATTTTATTGATTCAACTAAAAGTTTTGCACTTTCACCATTGATAAATTGTTGAAATAACAAAGCTTTTGCGCCCAATCTCTGGCTTTAATAAAAATGGCATGAACAGCAGAGTTGGTTCAGTTTATATATATGTATATGTATATATATATGCCTGCATTTATGCATGTATTGCAATTCTTTTTCACTTTATGTGTGAGTGGGGTAGCGAGGTCGTAAAATCTAAATAAAATTTCGTTAGGCAATTCATTTGAAATTTTTATTTGTTGTTTGGAAAACAATTCAAATATTTTTTGTTTGTCTTTTTCGTTTTTTATTTTTTTTTTCTTTTTCTATATAGAATATGAGAGACAGTAAAAAAGTTCTATTCAACGTTTGGCTCGTTTAATTGCCGCTTGATTGATGACCCTCGGGGCGGCTGCCAGACAACAATTAAAACAACAAGAACAACAGCGAGCAGCAGCAGCAGCAGCAGCATAAACAGCGTTTTAATTTATAATTTATGTAGCGAATTTTGATTAATTGATTTCCATTTGGCGTGTTAGAGTCTACTTTGGCCGTGTTTGAGCGCCAGCCTGCCCATGGGTGGGCTCTGCTGCTCTGTGGCTTTGCCTTTTGACATGTGGGCAAAATTAATTTGATGCTGCTGCTCCTTGAGCCGTGAGCCCAGGTATTCACAGTGTGCCAAATATTTGCATCTATCCAATCTCTTTGCGTGTGCCCAAGTGTGTGCGTGTGTGTGTGTGTGCTTTGCTTACCTTTTGGCATATCTTCTACATCTACACACAGCTCAGGTGAGCTGCCGAGCGCCGTCAAAATTTACAAGTCATCGACGTTGCGGTCAAAATTTGCATAATTTGCTTTCCATGTAGGCGCAGTCATAAATGATTGTCTATGATCCCGACGTGGGGTTTGGAAGGGGCGACTGGGGTGCTGAGTGTCCAGGTGGCCTGCCCACTATCATTACGTCGCACTGTTTAGTTGAGTTTCCTGTCTGTTTGCACTGCTTAAGCGAAAATGGTGTTAAGTGCTTTCGCATACAAAATTTACATGGCTGACAATTTTTGAACGATGTATCGACGGCAACGGCAACGTTGTCGGTGTCGTTGTCGCCGCACTTGTTCTCATTGTTGTCCTGGTTGGGCTGCTGCGGTCGTGTCGGCCGGGCTTGACTTCCGTTGCCGTGTGTTTGTGCACGCGCCCTGTCAATATTTGGCATTTGCTACAAGGCGCACGACACACCCAGCGAGCGCACTGCCACGCCCAGGCGTTACGAAAATGTTTGGCTACATTTTGCCGCCCACAGCTGTGTTTGCCCACGGCTGCAGCTGGTCATTGATCCCCAGTGCAATAAGTAGAGATCTGCTGTTCGCGTTTGTTTTTAATACATTTTATTAAATTTAATTTATTAACTATTTTTTTTTTTATAAATTTTAAACTTAATTCTAAATACACTTTCGTCAGTTAAATATTTTACATGCAGTTGCTTAAGATTAAAGTAATTAATTAGTTATTTCTCAGTTATTGTTAGTTTTTATTTTTTTTATGAGTTAGAGTTGAGTTTTCTTTTTTTGCTTAAGTTTTTTGATACCAAGATTGGTTTTATTTTTGTCTTTACGTATAAAATGCAAACGTTGCGTTGCTAAATTGAATTACTTTCTGTTAAGTTAACCATTTATTATTAAGTTCACTTAAATGTAGCTTGCTTTTAAATTCTTGATGCCTTCCTTTGTCTGACGTTTCGACGAGTATGTAAACAAATTGTCTTTAATTACATTTGCTGCTATGCTAAATGGGCCTTAAAACTAGATGAATTTGATTTATATATGTCTGTGTGTGTCTCTGAGTGTGTTATAAATTGTATTTATGTCTTAAGAACAAGCTAAATATTAATTTTTATTTTTTTTTGTTTTTTGTCAACATAAATGAACAACAATCATGAATTCGTTTAACTTTAGCTAAAAGTTGTCTAGATTTTGGCGCTTAAAGCTGTTGTTTAAAAATATATTAACAATTCAGTGTTCACATCGTACATCTAGGCTAGGTTTAATATAGATTTAATATATTCATTTAGAGCTCTAGGGTTTAGTATTCGATTTTTACACGGGCAGCTTAAGCCTAATGGATTTTCTCTTACTTTTTCTTTTCTGCTTTCTCTTTGAGTTCGGGATTTTCCTTTTTTCTTGAATGTTTTTCTTTTTATTTCTTAACATTTTACATGCATATTTATTGTTATAATTTTTTATTTTACATTATTTGGCGTCGTCTCCTCTGCTTGATTCTTTTAAAAGGTGCCTCGCTCAGTATTCAGTGTCAACCTCCAGGCTAAATGCTTTGCTGGCAGCTTGAATTTAGTTTCTTCTCTTCTTTCGTCCAGCGCACATCACATAACTTATAGTCAATAATTTTCTTTTCCTACGCATTTCGTCAATTAATTTGATTTGATTTGATTTGTTGTTCGGCTTAGATCATCTGCTGCTCGGCTACCAACACTCAGCGTCAAAATCGTGTGCCCACGCCATGGCTGCGATCCTGGCTGATGAGCATCTCGTCGCCGTTCAGCTGGTGGTGCAGCTCCTCGGGCACGGTCTTCAAGTGCTGCGGCTTGGCCTGTTGAGGGGCGTAAATGGAGAGTGAAAGTGTTATTAATACGCGCCAACATTTTACAGCCAATAAACATTTTCCCCTTAAACCCAATCATGAGTAAATAATATCGAGCAAATCATCATCGTTCCCCGCTCCCCGCCTTGTGCAATGACTAATCCGCGGATTATCATAGCCTCAAAGGCAACTGCCAAGTGGAAGGCAATAAAAAAGGAAAACAACGAGAAAAAGAAGTGGCATGAATCGAGCCACGGCCAAAAACACAAAAACACAAATACACGTTAAGAGCTGTGCTTTAAAATTAACGAGGCGCGCATTATTTGAGTACCCGCAGCTATTACGAATTCACATTTGGCCGCCCGGCCGTGGAGTGGCTGGGACGGGACGGGCTAACTGGGCGTATACGTGCTATTTCGGTTTCGTTCAGTGTAGCGCCGCTGCGCTGTGCTAAATCTAACCATTTGCTGGTCGCCAGCTCCCCAGGCAACACCGCAGCAGTCACATGCGGAGCACCAGATCCCGTCGCCGTTCTGGTCCAGGCCCATGTCCTCGTCGTGCTGGATTTGGTTCTGTGTTTTCGGTTGGCTTTTGCGCGCTTCGCTGCCTTTTGCCTTGCATTTTTCAAAAACTCTCGGGACAGAGAGAGAGAGAGAAAGAGAGAGAGAGAGAGGGAGAGAGAGTGGGACACAACAACAGCTCACTCAGCGCTCAAGGAATGGAAAAAAATGTACATTGTAAATTCCGTTGCTGTTGTTGGTCCTTTTTTGCGGGCCATAATAATTGCAATCATTAGAGTCAAAAGTTGCCACACCGCAGTGTCCTTTGGCGTGAAACAGTTGCAAAAAAAAGGACACAGACAGAGAGAGAGAGAGAGAGAGAGAGCTCGTAAGGAGCCAGGACAATGCAAGGGCTGCTGTGCCTGCGCCTGCAGCGCTCGCCAGGACGAACGCAATGCGCGTCGCCAAGTGTACATATAATGGCATATTTATAGAGCAAATGACATAGACAATAAGACAGAGAGAGACAGATAGAGAAAGACAGAAAGAGAGAAAGAGAGAGGGAGAAAAGCATAGCGCATTATTCTCTTTTTGCACTACTTTTACTGCGGCTGTCATTTTTATGCACACTCTGAGGTCATTTACCGCTTTGAACTTTTGCCGTTGAATTCGGGCTTAAAATTTAAGCAGTCAGGGATCAAGTGGTCCCAAAAAAAGAGGAGGAAAAAAAGATTATGTTGTCAAGCTGGAACTTGGCAGTCGCAAAAAAATTCATTTTTTTAATGGATAAACTTGTTTTTGAAAGTTTTTAAAATAAAGTGACATTCCAATCATATGGGAACAATATGTACGAGAACGAACGACTGTCTGTGGGTATCAGGGGGGTTTTTTGAAGAGAAAACTGCATCAGCTTGTAGTTAAGGAAACTAATATTTAACTAATATTGCAGTTAGCAAGTTTGCGAAGATTAGTGAAATGTTTCAGAGAATAAGCAAACTTTTATCGAGCGATTTGTATAAAGCATCTGTGTGAGAGTAGTTAAATGAAAGTATGGGGAGATATTTGTACAGAGGTTGCATTTTTGTTAAATTGAAATATTATTCTATTATATTTCTATTATATTATGTAGAATAATATTTATGAATATTATAAAAAATTACAATATTATGTATAATTTCTAAATGTAATATATAATATAGAAAAATATATATTTATAATTATTATGAATATTATTCTATATTATATATATTTTATATATTTCTTACAGCAGATTGTGTCTTAAAGTCAGTCTGCTCTGCTTGGTTTCTCTATGCATGTGTATTTTTTTTTTAAATATTCTTTTTTGTTAAAGTGTTGCTTATATAAAATTATAATATTATTCAAAATATATAATATTATACAAAAATGTTATATATATCAGTTCAAATATCAATTAAGATTTTTTAGTAATTTAAATATACAGGCCTTCGACCTAAAAACTATATATTCTCTTAGATGTACACTCTTTATCATCAAAAATATATTGTCAAAAATATATTCTAAGATATATAGTTTATAGAAAGAAAATAAATTTGCAAGAAATATAAAGTTGCAGTGGAAAAAAAAATATGAAACCTCTTACTATCTAATTTTACTAAAGACATATATATCTCTCTAGATAGAGATATATATCTCTTTAGTAAAATTAAATAATAAGGCGGAATAAGAAATATAAAGCTGAGGTGGAAAAATAAATATAATGCCCCTCATTATATAATTTTACTAGACAGATGTATTTCTCTCTAGTCAAATGATGTAATAAGGACGTTTAAATTCCTTTTTCTACCTCAATTTTATATTTCTTGCAAATTAATTTTAATTATATATAATAAAATTTCCCCAGTCTCTCGCTTCATAAGTCATTTTTCTACACATTCTACAAGCTAAAAATAATTTGTATTGAAATTAAAATGTTAAACAGCACATCATATTTCATATTTGAACATATCAACCTTGATAAGTGAGCCTCGCAGGCACCGCCTAAGAGCGAGAGCAGAGTTTGAGCAGGCGTCGAGTGTGGCGCATTAACATAAAAGAGCATAAGTAAATTCATGTTAAAGTAGCCTAATTAACAAACAACCCATTTGGCTGTTCATCTTGCGGCTGTTTTGTTTATCTTGTCGAGTTCTTCAGGTTGGCCGGGTGCTGCGGGGTGGGCGGTGGGCGTGTGGCGCATATTACTTAGCAATCCCTTGAGCAGTTATCAGACCAACCGCAAAAATCCATTTTCTGCCCCAGTGGCTACAATTTATGAAAGGGAACAAAAGATGTTCGGGGCATGGCGACCGAGTGTACCCAAGATAAATGTTTACCACCTCCACCGAGTCGCTCTGCCTCTGCCACACCCTCCGGCTCTACCCACACCGAAAAACTCACTTTGCATATTGATGCTTTCAACGTTTTGGACATTAAGCGACTTCCTCAACTGGCTGCTATCAACAAGCAGCCAGAAGTCGCTGCCCAGTAGCTGCCCAGCCGGGACTAGAAGTACATCAAACAGACACTTACCACATCGCTGCCATAAAGGCTCATGCCGACGCCGACGCCAACGCCGACGCCGACGCCGACGCCAACGATGCTTCCGTTTCCGCCAGCGCCATTGGCCGCTGCCTGCTGGTGCTGCTGCTGCTGTTGGTGCTGCTGCTGCTGCTGCTGAACGACAGGCCCGTTGCCGGGCGCGACTGCCGAGGATGTGGCCACCAGTCCCATGCACGTCACCGGCTGCAGCAGCCCATCTCCAGTGGCTACCACGCTGTGAGCAAATATGGGTGGCGGCGGCGTGGGCGAGAAGGTGGCCAATTGTGATGGATGCGACATGGTGACACCGGTGATGGTGCTGTTCGTTCCAAACATGGGACTCGTCGAGTACATGGGGTGATGTGCCAGATCGATCTATATGTGTGCGCGTGTGAAAGAGCATAGCCGAAAGACAACAAGCAATAGACAGTGAGAGAGAGAGGGAGAGGGAAGGAGAAAGAGAAAGAGAGAAAGATGGAAAATGTAATGATTTATATGCAACAATTTCAGCGCGAGCTCGTGGTTTTGTATTTGTTTTGTGATATAGCGCAGCTGCTTACTGCCCTTTGTACTGCCTGACGCAGCAGCAAGTTAGATGGATGAGCACTACGTTATAATATAACAAATATTCAGAGCAACTAAAACTTTCCTATATATAAGCATAATAATTTTAAATGCTGCCGAAATAATTTATTTACCTAACAGACTTTTATAAAGTTTTATAAAATTAAATATGCTTTTATATTCATTACAAAATTTGCAAATTATACTTTATCTAAAGCATAAAAATTGATTGCAAATTTATCAGAATTTCGCATTAATAACAAAAACATTTATATTTTGTGTAGCAATATTCTATAATTAAAACATAAATATTACATATTAAAATTAATAATTAATCTTTTATCGGAATTTTAATAAAAGTCGGATATTTATTTATCAAAATTTTACATTTAAAAAAAATATTTATATTTTGTATAAAGAACGCATTTTTTCAAAATAAAATATAAATTTTACATATTAAAATTAATATTTTTTTTATTTTTTTTTGTATGTAATAATTTTTTTCTTAAAATTTATTTAAAAAAATTTTATTTTTAAAATGAAAACATACTTTTGATATATAAAAATTTGTAATAAAATTATTCTTGAAAATTATATTGAAAATGAAGCATAAAAATGTATTTTACACTTATTTTATTTATAATTGTTAAATATATCTTTTATAAAATGGAAATAAATATTTTATTTAGAACAAAATTGTTGCAAACTATATATAATATTACTTATGCAAATGTACTTTAAATGTAATTTATCAGAACAGTAATAATAAGCAAAATTTCTAATTTATTTTGACATTTTTTTAATCATATCCCAAATTTTAATATAAATTTTAAATTTATTTAAATTTAAATTGAATATCTCAAAACTCCTGGAGCAACCCTTGCTGTTTTGTTAGCCTACACACACTTGGTCTACACAGGTAGGTAGGCATGCGTGTTGTATGCCTATTTACATGCATAGGTACGCGGATCTGGCGTTGCTTTGTGTGCCTAGGTGTGGTTGGGCCCTCAACCACGGGCGTAGGTGCCGCGCCGCGTGTGCGAGCGTTTGGCTCTCATGTTTTGTTATTGTGATTGTTGTTGATGTTGGTATTTGTTATTGTTGTTTCAAGTTAATAATGCTGCGCCTGGCGTTTATTTAGCCAAAACGCGTGCCCCGCCCACTGACTGACACCGCAGGGCAGAGTTGTGTGCGCGAGTGTGTGTGTGTGAGTGTTAGTTAGCCAAATGTTTGTGCGTGGCATATTAACGCTTATCCCAGTGTTAGTGTTAGTTACTAAAGTGTGGTCAAAATTTATGCACTCGACGTGCTTCCAGTGAAACTAATTTCAGCGCAAAATAAATTCTAATTGCCCGGCATAGATCATGGCAGACCAGGAGAGATATAGAAAACATTCTTAGTTGGAAATAATGTTCAGACTAAATTCATTTGCGTAAGGACATTCAATTGTTTTCCTCGAACTATATATTACTACCTTGAATCTGCTTCGAACATCTTATTGTTCGGCCTGCAAGAGACAGCCATTTTTCATGACAATAATTCAGAGGCCAATCGAAGGCAAAGTCCTTGGCAATTGCCTTTTAAATAGTTTATGCCAATAAGAATATATATTTTCTAAACAAGATTAGAAATTACATTAGGTGCAGACTTTGGGCAACTGCTCTGCTCTGCGTGTGCTCTAATTGCATTTGTGCATAAAATCAGAGAGGCAAGGAATTAAAATGCAATTGGGCTGCCATAAATATTGCTTCGGTTCGATGCTCGAAGTCAAAGCTGATTAAATTATTTGTTTTTGTCAACACGCTGCCAACTAGTTGAAGCCCCAATGGACCGAAACACCCATTGTAAAACTCAGCCGCAAAGCGCAGTTTGCGAAACTTTTAAAACAAGCAACAACAACAACGACAACAGCAACGACAAGAGCTGCTGCAAAAGCTGTTGTTGAAGCTGCACAAAGTACATACATATATAATCGAATTAAAATAATTGCCATGAAAATAAAACAAAGAACTAAAATCAACGGCAAACATTTTGCCTGCTGGTCAGAACAGAACTCTCTGTACTGCTGCTGCTGCTGCTGTTGCTCTGTACAACTTTTCGATAAATGACAATAAAGCCATACAATGTCATTAGGTGAATGGTTTGGCCTCGACTGCTCCCTTGCTGCTGCCATTCAATGTGCTTGTAGTTGTCGTTGTTGTTGCTGGGTTCCCCATAAAAGTTGTTTGAAAATATTCGAGCGCACCGATACCGACAGACAAACTGCAGCTTAAGTGCATTTTAAGAGCTGACCAAAAACATCCATTCACCACTACAAATGCCCGAGCACACACAGCAGGCACATAACTCAAGTCATTACAATAATTGTTGAAATCAAAGCCGACCGATGGACAAAGAGCCCTGCTAGCTGGCTCGAAACGGACATGGCCCAGGTGGCAGACCTCACCTCAAGGTAAATTCGCAAATTGTGTGTTTCCGGTTAAATCAGTCTAAAAATTGGAAGTGGAAGTGCTTCGCCTGCATGCCTCGGTTAAATAATAAAACTGACTTCATTTTTCAATATTCTCAAATTGATTTCAATCATTTCTCGATTTTACTAAATAATTTCAAACTAATTATTGTTCACTTATGTCGAGTAGATTTGAGTGTCAGAACTGAATTTATTTGCCTACACTGCGCATTACGTATACGTCGTGTTGGCTGGCAAATGCAGATGCAATACCACACAGCTCACACCCACACCCTTTTACAGTTATTGAATCATATTGCAGCTGCATCAAATTGTCTTCAGCACTTTACGTTGCTGCACACCCTGCGTATGCGTAATGTTGAGCTCATTTTTTCTTGTCAATGGAAGACAAATATTTGTGCATAGTTTCGGGTACCAGCTGTCAGTTTATTGATTTGCCAGCTGCAACTCAGTGCAGTGTCTGGGTTGCTCTGGCTGTAATTGATTTTGGCTCAGCTCAGCTCTCGAGAAGTAATTAAAAATCTTGTGGCAGCTCGTAATGAGTTATGTGTGGCAAGCTGAGGCGGGCCATAAATAAAGCGCAACACATCACGTAAATGCAATAACAAAAAAAAACTTTTTCAAATTTATTAAAGCATAAATCAAAGCAAAAGCAACAAAAACGAAAAACAAATTAAATTAACAATGCATTCAGCTAAACAGCACTACGAAGGAAAGGAAAGCCGGCGACTGGCGCTCGCCTTAGACACGCGTCGCATAGCCCTGCATGTAGAGGGCGCCAGTGCCGCCCACATTGTCGACCACAGCGCCGGCCACGTAGCTGCTGCCCGTCGCCGTGGCCGCCTGCCAGTCCGCCAAAATTTCATCATCCATCATAACATTTACCTGCGAGTAGATGTTCGGCTCGGCGCGCTTGAGGTCCGTCTGCCGCGGCCGTCCCAAGGTGGCGCTGCAATAGGGCGTCAGCCGTTGGACGCCGCCAACGCCAACGGCATTGCCCACCAGTGGGGCACCAGCCAGCTCGCTGTAGCTGAGCTCAGTCTGCAATAGAGAAGGAGAAAGAGAGAGAGTGAGTGAGTGAGTGAGTGAGTTGAAAGTTTCAATATGTCGAGTCAATCACTTTCAATTCGCCCGCCAGTTGCATAATTGTCGAGTGTGAAGTTCTGCCACTGACTGAGGCTAAGCACGAGCTGAGCCCCAGAGGTGGCTCGTTAACTGTTGAAAGTGTAATTTAATTAAAATTCTATATTTCTACACTTTATCAATCGAGCTCTCTGAAGGCTTACAACACAGCTCTCTGAAATACGTTTTATTAGCAGCAAATTTATGGCTTAAAAGAAGAACTTTAAATAAATTTAATATGTATTCTAAATTTGATATTTATTCTAAATCTTTATGGCTCAGCTCTGGGTTATATATTAAATTCTATTTATATTTAAAAAAATACTAACATTTATATGCAATTAAAAAATAAATACTTTTATATATATTAGTATTATTTTTTAATATTTTAATATTTTATTTATGGAATGTAAACTAAATATCAATGACAAATTTTATTTATATTTTGAAAATAAATAATTTTATATCAAACAAAAAATTAATAACTTTATGTAGAATGATTTATTTTTTAATTTATAAATATGTATGGAATATTAATTACATATTTTGATGGCAAATTCTATTTATATTTAAAAAAAAATTGATTTAATATTAAGTATTTTTATATCAAATTCTTACCTAACTTTTTAGATATAAATTTAAAATTCCCTATCAATCAATTCTTGGCTAACACGCTGCTCTGCAACTTTCAGTTGAGCAGAAAAATCTGTCTTAAAACTAAGGCAAATAATTTCTGAGCGCTGCTCTTCACACCTTAACAATATTTGTAGAAATGTTGCTGCTGTTGGAGTTCCATGTCTGGCTGTTGTATTGGGCACATGCACGCCCACTGCTCACATGGAGCACGCCTGTTTGTAATGTGTCTGGGCTGTGCTGTGCAACTGTCCCCTCAGCCACCCGAGCCCCCCTCCCCCCTCGCACAACAGCCACTTCCAGTTAGCATCTGCAGCCCACGAGCACAGCACTGCGCACACTTGCCGTTTATTGCATTTTGAGTTTGCAGGCTAGCGGCAACAACAACAACAGCAACAACAACAACAACATTCACACAGTTAGACAGCAAATGCGCGCATCCTTTGCCAGCTTTGCTCCTTAGCGATGCTTTCGCTCGCCTGGACGCTTGTCCGCCTGCAACTTATTTTTATTAAATTCGCAAATGGGAAATTTATATTGCTACAGCTGCTGCTGCTGCTGCTGCTGTTGCTGCTGTTGCTGTTGGGGCTGTCCTTGTTGTTGCCAGTGGGCGTGGCTTGCACACACCCAAACGCCCACACATACACAGGGGGAATTTCTACTTAAATGATTTTCAAATTATGTTGGTTTTGCTGCAGCAACTGCGGCTGCTGCCACGCCCCCTCGGCTCGTTGTTTTCTATTTATCTGCGCGACCTTCACCGATTTTGTCTGCCGAGTGTTTTGGGCGGATTTTTGCTTGCATTCTCGCCAGGCGATAAAGTACACACACACAAATATATATCTTATATATATCTATCTATATATTTCAATATATATTGTTGCTGTAGTAGGTGTTGCCCATGGAATTTCGTTTGTCGGTTTTTAAATTATGTGGGATTATTTTTACTGCCTGGCTGGCTGGCTGGCCGGCTGGCCGTAACAAGGTAGCCATAGGTCAAGGCGAGTTGATACAATTAATTTAATTCAGAGACAGCACCAGGAATTTCTGGATAAAATTCCACTTTGCCTACCTGCCCAGCTGGCTGATTAACACACAGTAAATAAGGCGCTCGGAATGCTCGGATGGGCCTTTACTTAGAATTTGAAAGTGGAAAGTGGAAAATGGAATTTTTCTTATTTATTTATATACTCGGCAGCTAAAAGCTTAGCCTAAAATAGGAAGCACTTTTTCAAAATCTGTATGGCTAGCTCAGCTGAAGACCTTGATCTGGCAAGTAAAAAAGGCTGATGATCTAAAACATATTTCCGTTTATATATAATATTTATTCTTTTATACATATATATTCTTCTTAAAAGAAAATTACTCATGTATTTATGTAGAAGAAGCTCATGAATTGTCTAAACCTTTTTGTATCCTGAACAAAATGAAATGGGAATGTGAAAATATATGTAATAGTCGGATAAATGCGTGGCAGATCACATAAAAAATATATATACTTGATCAATAGCTCTTTTTTTTTTCAAGGTAAAATATTTATTCGACAACTGAAGATCAGTCAGATAACTAATCATTAATTGATATCATAGTTTGAATGCCACAAAAATTGGAAATATCCAATTTATTGAAAGGGCTTCCGCTATGAATACTTATATATTGCATATTTTAGATATTTAGATATAAATATTGTAATTTTTTTTATATATATATTGGAGTATTTATTGATTAATATTTATATTAGAATATTTTCGGCCTCTTCTCCATTAACTTAGCAAATAACCTAGAGACTTGTGTTTTGGCAAACAGAATTTAAATTTAAATTTAAATTACGCTCAGCAAATTTGATTGGAAAAAATTCATCTAGAAGACAAATAATTTAACAATTGAGTAAGAACGACATATAAGAACAACCCAAGCGCAATCGCTGCATAAAATACGAGTTAAGCAGAGCAAGAGCTGATTTATGAGTGTCTGTATATTTATATTATTATATTTGTATAGGTTTCGATATTTTCAATGTATGTCTAAAAGAAACGTCAAATGATAACAATAACACCTCTAATCAGGCTTCAGGGTATCTCTTAGTTGAGCAGTCTCGACAAGACTTCCTCTACTTGTTTTCATTCAAGCCAGCAATCAAATCGGCAGCCGAGTAGCAACTCCTACACACATTTTCCTTTAAAATATTTGCAGTGCTTAAGAGAGAGAATACAAATGAAAAGCAAAAGCAGAAAAAATATGTTTCAATCTTGGATTTATTGATGGCAATTCTGCAACTATTTGTTGTCTGGGCCGTTTGTCTGGGCGAGCGAGAACAGCAGCAACAAAGCGCCCATCAATTGCGGCTTAAATAATGAACTGCTTGCTGGCCATAAAAACCACTTAACCCGAAATATGCGAAACGTAAGAACGGATGTGGCTGGACGGTGGAGGGGTTGACCAGGTGGCAGGTGGCGAGTGGTAGGTGGCTGGTGGATCTATGTGTGGCCAGCGGCTGGCCACCTGCCCCGGCCATAAATTAAGATGGCTGCCAACGCGGCCATATTGTAAAAGGTTAAATGTTTGACTGTCGGCTAAGTGCGGATTAGGGCTCAGCCGGGCATAACTCACCTTCTGTTGTTGCTGCTGCTGCTGGAGTTGGTGTTGCTGCTGCTGTTGCTGCTGCTGCTGCTGTTGATTGGCATAGGCGCCCATTTTGCCAACGGGTATAAGCGTATTATACTGTATGTACTGGCCGTGGGCCGAGGGCGGGCCGGACTTTTTATCGACTACGGCGTACGTGGGCATGATGTGATCGTACGTTGTGGAGGTTATCACGGCGTTCTGCTCGGCCAGGGCGGCCGTGGCGTAGGCACGATTGTGACCCTTTGTTGTCCACTCGTCGTCCACGTCGTGGCCATCTGCGGAAGGGAATCGGAGCGAGTTGAGCATAGAGAGAGCTACAATAAATGCTGGAGGATGCCCACCTTGCGGTATTATGTCCGGATTCTTATCGATGCTGTCCAGGCTGCTCGTCACGTGGCACGTCTCCCGGCCAATGCGATGCATATCCTGCACTGATTGGCCGCCATTGTGCGCCAGCGTGCCGATGCCCAGGCTGCCATTGTTGTTGCTGCCGAGAATGCCGAGGTTGCCGTTGCCGTTGGCGGTGCCGCCGCTGCCGCTGCCGCCGCCGCTGCCCGGATGCGAGTAATTATTGCGATCGCGTCCCGACGAGCCGCGCACCCGCACCACCACCACGATGATGAGTGCCACCAGAAATAAACTGCCCACAATGCCGGCCAGTATGCCGAGGAATGGCCGGATGTCCTCGATGAGGGGCCCATTGGCCAGCGATAGGTCTGCGTGACATGGACACAAGTGGGCGGGAGGCGTGGGGCGTGAGTCGGGGCGGGCATTTGGAAGAGCGCACAAAAAGAGGGAAAAGAGAAAATTCGCAGGATAAGCGCGTGCTACAATCATTTTACCAGAATGCATTGCATATTTTTCTGCCCGTCTTTATTCTCGCATATTTTTTGTTATCCCTCTCACTTCCTCCCCTTTTTTTCAGCCGTTTTCTTCTTTGCATTGTTTTATGAGCTGCTAACTACGTTCCGTTGTCGGCCCCGGCCCCGGCCCCGGCCCCGGCCCCGGTCTCGGTCTCTGTCTCTGTCCGTTCTCATTGTTGTTGTTTTCGTTGTCGGTCCCAGTTCCTGCTGCACGTGCTCGGAATTTAGTGCCGCTTTAATGAGCTGCATGTGTGTTGGTGGCCTCTGTACGTGTGTCCACTACGTGTGTGTGTGTGGTCCGTTGTAAGCCGCTCAGTGTTAAGGTTGCTAATTTTTGTCTCAGCCGCCGGCGGCATGTCGAGCATTTTTAGTAGCCAAAGCCGAGACCCCAAGCCCGAAACAGTTGCTCAAAAATGCCGTCCGGATTCAAATCGTATGCAAAGTCAGTCATCAAATTGAAAAACTCAATCGATTCGGAATAGAAAATAAAATATAATAAAATGCAATTTATTGAAATCAAATTAATAAACAACAAAAACAAAAGTCAATTAAACAAAAGCTAGAAAAATATAAAAAATTAAAATAAACAATATATAAAGAATAGAAAATTAAACAAAAATATAATACTTAAAATATATTACATAAAAACTCAAAAATTCGAAGTGACAAAAATTAAAAGACGCTTCATTTAACTCTAGATGCATTTTGAAAATGATTAAATATTTTAAAAAATATATAAAAGTGTAACAAAAAAATTAAAAAAATATTAAAATACTTGAAAGTTGAAAATCAAAAATAATTGGAATTAAAAATTGGAAAATTATTATTATTTTATATAATTAAATATTTAAAAAAAATATATAAAAATCTAATAGCAAATCAAATATGTATTAAAATACTTGAAGGCTGAAATTAATTACAAATAATTGGAATTAAATATTAGAAAATTAAAAAATGTATTGGAAAAATTAAAAAAAACTTCATTTAACTCCAGATGCATTTTTTAAATAATTAAATACTTTTAAAAATGTGTCCAAAATAAAAAAACTTTTGAAATACTTTAAAAATGAATATATTAAATTATTCAAAAATAATTGGAATTAAAAATTAAAAAAAAAATCACTCCAGTTAACTCCAGATGCATTTTTGTTAAATAATTAAATATTTTATAAAATATATATAAAAATTTAATAGCAAATCAAAAATGTATTAAAATACTTGAAAGTTGAAAATATTCAATTACTCAAAGATAATAAAAAGTGCTCAAGCCAAACATCAGATATGCGTGTGTGTGTGTGTGCGTGTGCGTGTGTTGAGTGTGTGAAGTTGTGCTTGGAGCGTGTATTAAGGGATTAGATGAAGATCTTAAGCTCAAAGTAGCCACTACCTTCGTCGTACGCCCCTTTGCCCACGCCCATAAACTCATCCTCGTCGCATATGCAATCGCTCGTCGTTGCCTTTGATGTGCTGTGTGCTGTTGTTGTTATTGCTGTTGTTGCTGTTGCTGTTGGCTTAAAGGCTTGATAGGACCTGGTAAATGTTATTTGAACTGAAAGCATGCAACCAAAGTGTAAGAAAGAAATGTTAGAGAAAGCAAAGAACTTAAAGCAAATTAAAAGACAAATCAAACCGTCAGGCGCCCAGCGTCATGAGTAACTGTAGCTGCTGGCCATGGTGCCAGACCAACGGCAATTAATTTGTAGGCAACGAACAGCCAGGACATATCAGGACATGCATGAAATTGCAAACCCATTTGCACCGCCGCCCACATAGAGCCCCTCCCCCACCTACCCGCCACCCGCTGCATGCTTCAAATGCACCCGCAGTGCGATTTGGAGCTGTTCCGACTCACCCGTTTGCTTCTCGGGATCCTTCAGCGTGTAGACCTGCAAAATAGTCGCATTGCTGCGTCCCTTGCTGTTGTGCGCTATGAGGAAGACATTGTAGCCCATGCCGGGCTGCAGACCGCTCACCTCAAAGTACGGCTTCCTGTAATGCGCGTCAAATCGATATTTGAATGTCCCAGGCAAAGACCGCAAAAAAGAAAGGACACCGAGAACGAGAACGAGAAACGATAAATGAACAGGGCAAGGCAAGGACTGTGTCCTCTCTGTCCATGCGTTTAACATGCCTCGCTGACTCATGCTGTGTAATGCAAAAGTCACATGGCGTGTGATTCAGTCTCGGGTCTGCTCTACTCACTTTGATTTGTAAATTTTGGGATAGCGCGTCGTTCCATTCATGTAGACCTCCATGATGAAGTCCTGCGGCAGGCCACCATCGAAGCCCTCGATGCACTCGATTTGGAAGCCGGACGACGTCTGATTGAGCAGCGTGCAGTTCAACAATGGATCCGGTTCGCCTGTTCAAGCAGACAATTTATTTTTATATTCTCCGTATTGTTATTCTGTTCAGCTTAGCACTGGAGCAACAAATTGCCAAAGCTTCACGTGTGACGTGATTGACGCAACGGCAATGGCCATGCCAACTCCAACTCCAACTGCAACTTCACTAGACTACATAAATTGTGACTTTAGTAGCACAGCTACTGGGCAAGCATCATCAACAAATCAGCACAATGGGCCACCTGCGACCCGTGCTAAGCATAAACAAAAACACAGACACCAACTGGATGGAGTCCGGCCCGAAGCGCACCTCATCTGTGAGCCTTCATATACCCTGCCGCCATGCGAATTCCATTCAAGTGAAACTTTGAACCCATAAATGTAATTATGGAAATGAAAGGCAATGTTTATTAGCAGCGCAAGAGTGGGCAGTGAAGTCTCTTCCTAGCATTGCCCATAATTATTTGAAGGTAATTCACATTTCAGGCATGCTGCAGGTCTGTTGTATAGAGGAATGCTGAGTTTCTGAGGAAATGCTAAGGTCTACATATAAATAGACATTTGTTTATTTAAAGGTTGTAGCACTAGCAGGAAATATGTTATGCTTTATAGAATAGTAGAAATAGGTGGGAAAATATTCTATTAACAAAGTTCCTTAAATGCATAAATTGATAATTGATGATGAAATTCTGTATTTCAATCATAAGACGATTAATTTAAGTTGATTTCATTGTGAAATATTTCTTAAAAATATTTGCTGGCATACAGACTAATATTTACATATCTCATGAATATTCTTTAAATTTTTATTGTATTTTAATTTTTATCTATTTATTTTCTTGACATTAAGCTCGACTTTAGAATTATATTTTATTTGAATTTATCAAAATTTATAAGTTTTTACAAACATTTAATAAAAATGCAAAGTAAATAAAAAACCTAACTAAAAATATTTTTGTTGATTAATTTTGAAAAAAAAAATTGTGCTTTAATGTAAAAATATATTTTATTTTTATTTTTATTAAATGTAATTTTCTTTTTATATAAGCTCAAACTTAATTTATTTAAAATAAAAAAATATATGTTTATATATATATATATATATATATATATAAAGTCATTTCATTATTGAATAAAAGTGCACAGTTATTTAAATTTTTAGTTAAAAATGTAAAAATAATTTAAAAATTTCTTATTAAAATTTTTGTATTATATTATTTTATATTAATTTGTTTTTTGTATATTAATCAATTTAAAAAAGTATTTAAATAATATATTTAAATATATTTATATGCATATATATTTTAAAAATTTTAATAATTAAAATTTTATATAATTAAAAAATCTAACTTCCTTTCACCATTGATAAAAATATAAAAAATTTAATTTCCTTTCACCATAGATAAAAAATTTAAATTAAAGACAACTTCAACTCGAGTTTCAAATAAAAGTAAATAAATATATTTATATAATATAAATATCAGCCAGCAATATTTTTAAACCATATTTTATTTCATTTTTATTTATTTTATCGAATTTTCCGCAAAATGAATGCCTAAAATAAATCATAATCTCTAAATGCTTGCCTCGTAACAGTCGAAACTAAAAAGCACATAGATGCAGATGATCCCAAAAGAGTCACATAACCTTGACTACCCTAAGCGCTACAGTTTCGTAAGGGCTGTGCGGAAATGGGAGCAGCGGGACAAACACGTGGGCGCCACGCCTGGGCAGGTGGCCCGGGCACGTCAGTTGGCTTCTTTCCTGTATGTTTTGGCTGGGTACTCACCTGCTGGCGCTATTGTGTACACGCAGGGCTCGCTTTGATCGCCAATTTCGTTGCTGGCCCAGCACAGAAGCGTTCCGTAGTCCTGCGAATGCAAAATAAAAGAGTCGACAGTCAGTCGTATGTGTGTGTGTGTGGAGCCTGGCATGAGTGACAATGGAATGGTATTTCGTTGGCTTAATTTATGCATGCAATGCGGCGTTGGCGACACACCTTTTCGGCCTTAATTGAAAATTCAAAACCGCAATTCGTTTGGAAAATTATGTGCCGCCCCGAGGAGGGGGGGCGGGGGGTAGCGTGTAGTGATTTATGTGACCCCCGTGTGAGCGAGAATCCGGTGGACTGTCCCACCGACTGCGCATACTTACGTTCTCCACCATCGGCGTGTAGTGGGCCACGCTGCGGCCGCGGTCGACGGCCACCAGCGATGCGGGTATATCAGCTGTCTCGCCTTGCGTTGCATTGAATTTCCAGACGTATGTGGCCTCCGCGGGATTCGCATCGATTTCGCATGCAACTTTAACGGTCTCGTGGCGGCCCGAGCTGTACGTGGTGCGCTGCCCGGCACGGCAAACGGGCGCAACTGAAAAAGGGAAGAGCCGCACCACCGAAAGGTGGCGGCAGCGGCAGCGTCAGTACGTGTCTGTGCAAATTGGCAAAGGCATTTGCATAATTAAAGCAAAACATTGCGAAACTTGAGTTCAATTTGTGCTTAAATGGCCAGCGCCGACAACACTGTGTCCGACAAAGGCGCTCGTTTGCAGCGTTCTGCTCAATTTGCTGTGCGGCAGCTGAAACTGACAATTGGCAGCTGCCAACTGCCAACTTCCAACTGGCAACTGGCAACTTTTTCCGAAATCCTTAAAAATTCCTCCACTCAATTCATATGGAAAACATAATATCTGTGCAGCTCTCTCCCTTCCTCTCTCTCCCTGAGTCTTTTTCAAATTTAATTTCAATCTTGTTATTTAATATTTATTTGCAAATTGTGCTTTTGTTGGCTCTGACTTTCATTGGCATCGGACGACATCTGAGTGTTGCAACATGTTGCACATTAATTGGCTGCAGACCTAATGAAAGCAACCGCCCAGTTACCTTTGTCTAGCCTTTATGGATTGCCAATCTCTGGCAATGACTGTCAGTTCAACTGTAATATTTAAAAATATTTTGCAATAGAGTTTTTAGAACGATCGAAAGCGCAGCCCAGCAAGGAAATGGAATAATAGCTCGAAGTGCCTTGGGTTCATCAAGAAATGTACAGGCTATATGGAGCTGACATGGAGTGACTACTAGGTAGACATAGCAATTCCCTTGCCTTCGAGTTACTAGATAACAGCAACGTCTCGAGCTGCCTTATAAGACCTCTCTCGCTTGAGCTTCCATATCGCTTTGATTGAATCTCCCAACTGCTTTCAACCCCCTTTTTAACTACCTCCTCACTTTAGTCTTACAGAAATTTTATGGAAATATTTATGAAATGTTTTTCTAATTTTCTAATTTTTCTATGGGTCCAATTTCAAATATTACAAAAAATAAACTTCTTTACATAAATTAAAATTTCATATATTAAAAATAAATTTCTTTATATTTCGTTAAAGAAAAAGCTGGAATACTACTATACATATTTATTTTAATTGTAGTCATTAAAAATATATATTGAATTAAATAGTAAAATAATATTTATATATTTTTTGCTCATTTTTTTATGAAAATAAATATATATTTATGCATATACATATATCCGCCCGCCTTTAATCATATAGAAAATATAAAAATATTTATAAAATGTATTTATAGTTAACTGCTTCATATATCGGACAGATTTAAAATGGACGTGAAATATATAAAAATAAAAAATAAATATTTAAAAATGAAAAAAAATATAAAATATATAATTTAATATATTTAGTTCAGACACCTAAGATTCATCCCCGTGGCTTACTCTACCCTCTAAGCCCCTCTTGAACTATCCTCCCCCTTTTTAAGTCATATAGAAAATAGACTATAAATTTAACTAATACATATGCCTCAATCGCATATGTCACATTCACATTAGTCACTCTTGAGCTACTCACAGCGTATGTCCAGCTGCACGGGATTGCTCTCGCCGTCGCCCTCGCGATTGCTGCCCACGCAGGTGTAGATGCCGGTTCGGGCGCGGCTCGCGTTCTGCAGCACCAGGCTCTGGTTGGCCACGACGATGCCCTCGGCGGGATTATTCTCCAGGATGGCGCCCTGCAACGGCAAGAAATTGACGTTTTATTTACACTCTCGATGCGTTCCACAATTTATTGGGTTAAATTCAATTTGACGATAACGGCGCATTGAAATAAATTTAATTTGCGGCTAATAACACTTTCATGTGGCCCGGGCCCGCACAGGGCCCGCGGCGGCATGTTGACTAGGAGGGCGTGGCTGCATAATTTAGGGCCCTGGCTGCATAAATTGTTAAGTGCTTTTGCAGCTAAATAATTCAATAATAAATTGTATAAATTCCTATATGCCGTTCCTCTCCGTGTGTGCCTCTGTGTGCGTGTGTGTAGATTTTTTCTCCGTCAGCCCTAAAATATGCAACAATTATGCGGCGCCGGAGTGTGAGCGCCGTTTTTCGATTTGTTGTGTAGCCTCCAGGTAATTTATGTATAGTGAATAATGAAAATAATAACGTACAATAAGCGACTTCAATTTTTCGCCGCTCTGGCTCTGAGCTGCTGCATGTGTGTTTAAGCCGAGCCGCGGGCCAAACGCTTAGCCAGCCAGCCAAGGCATTAATATTGACGTTCTATTGAATTAGCCACATTGATGGTATTCCTCGAAATACACATATATATACTTGTGCATATATATTCGTAATTATATAGAGTGTTCCGTGAAGCACGTGAATATGCTTTAAGAATTTGGAAATTAATAATTTATTTTTGGTGAAAGTTATTTGGCTTTCATTGTGAACAGCTGCTGCTGGCAATAGTTTGTTATTATTAAATAAATATTTTAAATATTATTTATATACCGAATATTTGCCTTCATGGCAAAATATTATATAAATTTAATGAATTTAATATAATATATTTTATAAAAATTTAAGAGGCACGCCATTATTGCTAAATAACTCTGCATTTCTGTTCACTTTGTTCTAAAAGCATTTAGATTTTGTGGCTTGAATGCTGGGAGACTGCTGCAAAACCAATCTAAAACAGAAAAACAAACATTTAGATGGCCGTCTCAAGAGATATTCCACATCTGGATTTCTGACTTCAGCCTCACACGAATAAAATTTCAAATTTATCAAAATAAAGAGTTACTGAGACTGACAACAGCTGTGCGACTTGAAGTCATTTATAAATCAGGCTCAAAAGCGAGACAATTGCTGGCAATAGCAGCTATTAAAATATATCGAATAATCAAGGTGACATTTGCAGAATAGCTAAATTAAAATTGTACATGACACTATTATGAATAAAACAATAGATATTTGCTTTGACAGCACTAATTCAAAATGCCAAAGTATAAAATGAAAATTATATGACGAAATGAAAATGGAGAATTTAAATGCTATATTTAGGCAATATATAAGATTCTCTTCTTTTTGACAGCAACTAAATCTAAACGTAGCAATAAAAGAAGAGCCACGAAGATTAATTGAACTAACTGGTTTATGGGAATTTCCGTGCTTGGAGTGCTAGAGAGTGAGAGAGCCCTATAGTCGCAGAACTTATTGAACGAAACAGCTGCAGAAAGTTAAAAAGACATAAGTGAGTAGGCAGCGCATCTAAAGCATCTAATAAGAACAGGGGAGGGCATAAAAGATACCATTCTCTCAACTGCAGAAGCAATCTAAAGAACATTAAACATTATTGAATAGAAGAAGGAAGAAACAAGTCTATATCTAACATGTATATGCTGGCTTACAAGTCTAAAAACAAATTAAGCTCAGAATATTGATTATACTTTGCTTCTCTCTTCGTTTCTTCTATGATTATTTTCTTTGCTAATAACATAGCAGAGATAAGTAATAGGATCTGTGATATGGCATATATGAATGTTGCTTTAATCATGAAATTCTTAAAATGTTGTGGCACATGTTTAGTTCATCTGAATAGGTCTGAAGACTTTGGCTCTAATTTGTGAAAGATTGCATAATTTTTAAATTTACAGCAATTATTGTAATTAAAAATCCAAGCAGAAAATAATTTATGTTAGTATACCAAATGGATTTAATAAAAATTAATATCTTTAAGAAGTTAACTAGATTTCTAAAAGGCCTTTTTTATCATATTTTTGATCTGTTTAATTTTTTATATATATTTATATTTTGTATACATTCTATATATTTTATTATTTTGATAAAGTTCAATTTGTTTTGCAATTTTATTTAATATGAATAAATCAATGTATTTAATTAAAATTGTTTATATTGTATAACAAAATTAACCTTGCATTCATCGTCATTATAATAAACTTCATACTCACATTATGCCGCCAGCTGACCTTGTAGATCCACGGATTCGACTTGATATTGCACTCGAAGAAGACGTCGACTCCCTCGCGCAGCGTTGCATTCAGCGAGTTCGTGCCCAGCTCCAGGCTGACAACGGGTATATCTGCATAGATAGAAGGAGAAGGTGTAAGGTAAGCCGAGTGGATTTACCCAATGCGCATAGGGCATGGGAAAAAAACCACTTAAAACGATTCGCTGTCAAGGCAACTAAGCGCAAATTACTTAAGCGCCGCGCCAAGCCACGCCCAAGTAAATCATAAAAAGCGTAAAACAAACAAAATACGGCGTAGCACACAAAGGTGTAATTATTTTGTAAGCCTCACAAATTAGGCAATTTAAGTTGTGAAAACTCGTTGCTGCGCCGCCGCCCCCCGCTGGCTGAGCTCATGCTCGTGCTCCAGCTTTTGCTTGTCGGCAATTAGTCAGGGCCCAGAGAGGATTTCGTATTTTGTCTATGGGAAAGCGGCGAATGTGGAGCCGAAATGGACAGCGAAGATTTGTTTCTGCCGCTTTGGTTCGCGTGGGCCTAAACAAGTAGAATCTGAACTTAATTAAATCAAAACTGGTCTGCGGAATGCGCGAATCAATTAAGCTTATTAAGCAATCTATCAAATTGTGCAAACAAGGGTGGCCAGTCCTCCACCGCCACGCCCCGCCCCGCCCAAAGGGTTGCCCAATGGACCACAAGTTTCAATACAATGTGCGGCGCATCATAAAAAAGAAGGAGAGATATTTTGAAAGGTAAGCACAGCGCAAAGGCAAACAGGAAACGGAAGCGGTGCAGTGGATGCGGTGCTGGCGGTGCTTGTGGCGGCGGTGGGGCCCGGGGCCAGCTGTGAGCTGTGGATTGCCATTTAAATTTTGTGCAAACAGGTCGAAAAACTGTAAAAGCGTAAAGATGGCTTCGCAGTCGGCGGCGGCGCTGCTTGCGGTGTTTGCGGCGGGTTAAAAAGTTTCGCAAGTTTGGCGCAAACTTTTGCCGGCCGCCGCTGGAAATTAATTTGCCAAACTTGCCACAAGTTGGCACACAAAAAGCGGCAAGAAAATAAAATAAAAAAAAACAAATACCAAAACAAGCGAAAGGAAAAAAAATTATAGCCTCTGCCTTTTGCAGCGCTTTCGGGTGGCGGTATTTAAAGTCGATATCGGCCGAGGTGGCGCCGTGCTTTCCTTTTCATTAAAATTGCGGCAAACACATTAAATATTAAGTATACGCCTCCTGCGCTGCGGCATTAGCATTTAAGGGCCGCCCAGAGTGACAGCCGCCCGAGCGACTTTGATGTTGGCTAATAAGCAATCCGGCAAGCCGGCTATCCGACAATCCGCCTGAAAAGAAATGTAAACGAAACGCAACGCAACTTACGATAGATGTCCAATTTCCAGCCGTCCTCCATGCCCGACTCAGGTATCATGCCCTGCTCGGCCCGGCAGGACAGAAACTTGCCGCGATCGTCGATGGTGGGCGTGAACGTCAGCACCGATGTGGTCATATTACCATCCGGATTGGCCTGCAAAGTCAACGAAATAGCAAAACAGTTAATGGCCCTCCTCTCCTCCTCCGTGTGCTGCCAGGCGAGACAAAGGGCGTACGGACGAGGCCCCTCAGCGACGTGCTACGGACAGTTGTTGAGACCAGTGCCTGGTTTTAATTGAAGGCAGCTACGTGACTGCCGTTAAAGTAACTTCAATTACCACAAAGCATGTCCCCAAAAAGAGGGTTGACTGGCGGTGGGGTCGGTGCTGCGCGGTGTGGGGTGCTAACAACCCCCAGCTTTGAAATTTGAATGTACGCACCCTGTTACGGACGCTGTTATGGGGCATGCGTAATAGTTGACTTAAGATGTTGCAGTAAGTCTTCGCTGATACTTAAAGATGTTTGCCTAAGTATCGCATAGCCTAATATAATGGAGTACGTTTTTTTTTAAAGGTAATTGAAGTCTCAAATATTTTCCTCTAATTTATATATAGAACTTTTTCTATTTCTATTTATACAAATATATATATTAAAAAAATTGTATATATGTATAATAATTCTATATATATGCTGCACTACACTCAAATATTTTTCTTTAATTTAAATATACTAATAAAAAACTTTTTAATACTAAAAAATCTCTATTTTTTATTATTAACTGCAGTGTTAAAAAAATAATAGCGCTGCACTATACAAAACAGAAACCAAATATACTCCTTGCGATCGAAAATTATAAAAAAAAAAAAGTATGAAGAAAAATCAACTTGATATTTAAATTAGAATTTAAAGAAGAGAATTACGCAAAAATCTCGTTACTATCGGTTAGAATTCATTAATAAATAGCTGTTCAAAAAAATAATAGTGCTGGATGTGAACGGTTGAGAAAAATAAATGGCAATAAATTTAAAAAAATCGTGTAATTTCTGTTTTATATTAATGATTAATATGAATGTGAATTAATGCCTGAATTAATAAGAATATATGTGTACCTTAATATTTAATCCAAATGATTTTCAAAATATAGTGTCTATCATTAAATTATGATGCAGTACTCAGCCGCACTATTATTTTTTTGAACACATATGTAGATAGACTTTCTGCTTATATCTTTTTTTCTAAGTGCACTGAAATCATACAAAAATAAGAAATAAATGGGCTGAGTAAACAAAAATAAATATAAATAAATAAATAAAAAGCGGAAATAAATAGGCTGAGTGAACAAAAATAAATTTATAATATATATAGATAAATATAGTCACTGAACTTTTTTAAATTATTAAATATCTTCAAGTAAAAGTTTGTTTCACATAAAATACATATGGAAATTGAAAATATTTCTGAGATATTTTAAATAAAAAATTAATATAGTCAAATCAAGGCTTTCATCCCACACTTTCCTTGTAAAAAAGAGAAATGTTGTAAAAACACACAGAATATGTCTAACAAAAATTGTAAATTTTTCAGTTGAAATGCAATAGCTAACCTCTGTAAATATTTACAAAAAAAAATGGTATCAAGAGGTTTATATGATTGTAAAAATATTTAAGGGAAATAAAGCCCAACAAATAAATAAATAAATATTATATACCTACATTATTTTTAATACAGCCTATTTTTTAGCCTTTGTCTTAGACCCTAAAGCGCCTTTATAACTAAGCATTTTCTATATTTCTCATCAAATTGTTTATATAAATATTTTTAAAATATTTTAAAATTCCTGCCTCCTTGCTCTTCAAGTTCAAATTCAAGCTAAAAATTCTATATTTCTCACATCATTTTCACCTACAACTTAACCTCTTGAAAGTCTTTAGAAAACAATTTCCAAGAAGACTTGATATTCTCTGCTCTCAATTCTCCAACTTACGGCGTTTGCTTTCACAAACACCGTGAAGTGCGCTCGCACATGAAGTTTTTAGTGCGAAGTGCTCAAAAGTCTGGCGTAGGAGCTGAAATTGCTGCTAATTATAGGTGCAGCTGTAGTCGATGTAGCCTGAGTCGATGCTCAGGAGTCTCGAGGGGCTTTCGTGCGCTGCTTCGGTCTGCTTCGGTCTGCTGCTGCTGGTCGGGTACTTACGATTTCGTGCGTATTCTTCATGGGCGTGCTGCCCTTCCACCAGGTAACCGTTGGCGCTGGACGTGAGCCGATGACGACGCAGCTGAGCTGATAAGAGTTCTCCGCCGAGAGCGGACGATTCTCACCCTGCAGCTTGACAATCAGGGGACGCACTGCAGCGCAGACAATGATAAAAATTAATTAATTAGCTAAGGCCATCCCTTTTTTTTTTGGGAGGGGGGGGGCTGTACTCACAGTTCATGTCGAGGACGATGCTGCTGATAATTGGCGTTGTCAAATTATTGTTCTCCGCCCGGCACGTCAGCTGCATGTGCAGATTCTTGCGCTTCAGCTTGGCCAGCGAGAGCACGTTGCCCACACGCCGCTCCGACAGCGGATGGCCCAGGCCGGAGCTATTGAACATTGTGTTGCCGTGCCACCAGGTAACCCTCGGTTGCGGTCGACCTGCAGCAAAGCAGAATAGAAGAGAATTATTGAGTGCAGCGAGGGTGTGTGTGTCTGTGTGTGTGTGTGCGGGTCAAAGGGAGAGAAATATCTAGTGGATGTGTGTGTGCAACTGATATGTTTGTTATACGGCTTCGACTTGAGCTCCAGTCCCAGTCCCAACCCCCCCTCAGCTTAGCTGCTCGCAGCGATTTGGCTGCTGTCTTTGACTGTTTGTTTATGTGCTCACAAGAGCAAGAAGTGTGCGTGTGTGTGTGCGAGTGTGCACAAGTGCCTTTCGCTATTTCATTTGTTGTCTTGTTTGGCTTTTAGCAATTTTCAAGTGCTCTCAATGCAATTTGTGTGGGCATTGTTGATGCGCCTTGCGTCCGCCGCCGGCTCGTGCAGTCGACAGCATTTGAGCAGATGTGAAATGAAATAAAATGCGAAATGTGAAATGCGAAATCTCTGCCAGCATTTTCAGGCTCATCACTTTTAATTGTCAGACACAAAAAGCAGCGTCAACACTCGGCCCGCCCGCCTTCCATCTCGACACGTGTGGCGCCCACTTACCGCCAATGGCCACGCACGTGACGTTCACGCTGGAGCCCTCGTTGTAGGGCCCCAGCGTGTGATCCTTGATGGTGGCGCCCTTGCTGTCCAGTATGATGATTGACTCCGGCGGTGCTGTTAGAAGAAAAGAGAGGAGATACACGATAATTGAATGTGTTGAATGGATTAGAAGTAGCAGCAGCCCCAGCAGCAGTAGCAATTTCAATTTATATTTTTTATTTTATTAATTTAATTTTTATTTAATTTCTACTATGCTCGCTGTAGTCTTTTAAGCTTTTTTCCCCTAAAATCTGGCTGTTTTGGATATGCGAATATGGGATAAATTTGAAAACAGCGATCAGCGGGAATTCTAGCCTTTTTAGCAAATCCTTTTCTTTTTTTCGGAATTTTTGGACCTTTTTTTAACGCGTTTGATGGTTGAAATTTTATTCTACTGTTTAAGTATTAATATTTGCATCTATCGAATAGTTCCCCTCAAAAAGAATAATCTGGAATCGAACGATTTTTATATTTAGTAAACACTGCTGTTTTTATGAGCAGCACAAAATATAATTTTTTCACTCATTTATAAAAATGGGGGACTCTTTTTTTTGTCAAACCAAAATGGTATTAATTTTGTTAATAAAAAATATAAATTCTAAAATTATAAAAGTATAAAATATTGGTTCGCTTATGGTCTTTTTAATATGATTTATCAATATTGAAGTCAAAACTCAAGGGTACTGCTATTTTTGTGCACACAGCTGTATGTCTTTATTGATTAAAAAGAAAACAAAACATTAATTAATAACACTCAGCGTTTTTTTCAACTTTATTCCCGAGGATTCAGCCTATTTAAGCCTTTTGTTTTCATCGATCTAGCATTTTTGGTTTAGAAAAAAAAAATGGCATCACTAGAGCCTAGTCTCCCAGGCTTCCAGCTCTTAAATTTCTCAGTTCAAAATTAAGTTTCGGGCTGTCTTTGGTTAAGCCGTTCAGCAGCAATTGCTGTCTTAATATTAAAGAGAGCTGCTTTGCAGTCGCTCGACGGGTTGGCAGGACCTTAGTCCTTTGGCCAGACGCCGCCTGCAGTTTTGCAGCTTGCAAAAGTTCAGCTCAAAGTCAGCACTTTCTTTTCATTTTTTTCACTCTCTTTTTTTACGTGTTTGCCCTGACCACGAGCAGGGCGGCAAGATGGCTTTACGATGCTCCCGGTAAAATATCTAGCCGTAAATTTGCGCCAACGTGTTGAGTAAACTTTTAATTTGCGCAAATTCGCCTGTTTTATTTGCCCACTTGCCACTGTTTTGACTTGTTTGCCTTTCGCCGGGCAGCACGCGCCACGCTCCGATTAGTCAGCTGAAAATATTTCCATTCCAGCTCTCTATGCATGGCCATATTATGGCCGGCGCTTAGCTCAACATATTTGCTGTGCGAATTTGCAAAACATGTCCAGGACTTACGGCGGACTTACGCTGTCCAGCTCGCTCCCGCAGCGTCTTGCTACCGCTGCGCATTAGCAGCGGCAAGTTGTCTAAACTGTCCACCCAAGGCTGAGGCAACTTTTAATCTAATACTCGTATCTTCTTTAAAGTTTTTGCCAACCGACGTACAAAGTTCTAAATCCAGCCATGGTTTTACGCTTCACATGTCACAAACACACGCATCTACACACACACTCGCACACACACATACAATGACAGATGGCGGAGCAGCAGCACTGCATGCTGAACATGCTCAAGAAGTTTGTAAAACATAACCACGCCCCGTTGGCCAATGCCGCTTAACGCTTCATCTGGCAGCAGCGACGCCGACGCCGCCGCCGACGCCGACGGCGACGCAGACCTCGACGCAGACAGCAACTATTTACCAACAATATTTTTTCCTTATTGCCAACCCAAGCCAACCAGGTCGTATATTTCAGCTAAACGCCTTTGGATTCGGTTATAAATTTAAATGCGAAATTACAAGCGCCGGCTCTGTGGCCACAGCCAAAAATACTCATAAAAGAAATGTGAAAATAAAATGGTTAAGCGCATTTTATATTTAGTCGAAGGCCAAATGCTGCTAATCCCAACTAACCTAACATAATAGTGGATAACTATATATATAGAAATTTGTTTTGACTGGATGAGCGTTTGGCTGATGGCTGCTTAAAGCTTAGGCCAAATGGATGTCGCTTTGCATGTGAGATGTTTTTAGAAGCTTTCTTTTGATTGGAAATTGGATTAATTTCATAGAAAGCAAGAGCTTTAAATTAACTGTGAAATGTGAATTTACTATTAACTTTTTAGCCATCTTTTACAAATGTAATTTAGGACTATTTTCGAAACAAAATTCGAAGTATTTTCTCTTATTTTCAACGAGCTTTATTTCTCAACTTGAAATGCAAAATAAATGTTAGTTAACTTTAAAAAAAAATATACAAAATATATAATCTATAAAATATAAATTGAAATTGTATTATCCTACATATAATGTCCTAAAAAGTGTCCTTGATCTGTTTGAAAAAATCAATGGATACAAATGAATGAAAAAAAAAAAATCGTAAGGCTATCAATAAGTTCCTATTTATTTTGTGCACCTCTTTGTGTTAATTTAATTTAACTTTCTCTTTAATATTCCTCTAATCCCCCATAAATAAAACCTACAAATGAATGTACATATGCCTTTTTATTTATAATAAAAATAAATCTATGAACATTTATATAAAATATAAAATTCCTGTTAATTCACACTTATTTTGATCCGCGCTAAATGAAAATCTAGGCAAATCGCTCAACCGTATAATTCGTAATCACCCCTGAGCCCTTGAATTTACACATGTATCTCACAGTTTTAGCGACTAAAATATATACATTTTACTATATGTATTTATTTAAGCTCTTTTGCTGAATTTTGTATTTAATTTAATTTATAGAAAATGGATATAGATATTAAGAATAAAAGTAAGATTTCATTTCAGTTGAATAAACTTTGATAAATACTTGATTTAAAGTGTAATAAATATATTATTTATTATATTAGTATTATTATTATTTTTCATTGGATTATAAGTTGATAAAATTTATGATTTAATAAATTTAAAATTTAATGAATATATTATTTATTACATAAGTATTATTATTATTTTATTTGTTTATTATATTATTATATTTATAATATTTTTATATTAGTATTATTATTATTTTATTTGTTTATTATATTATTATATTTTAAAAGTTTAATCAGAGTAAACGAAACTTTCATTCTCTCTTAATAAATCAATCTTTTTTCTTTAAAATTAATTAAAATTCAGTTCCGAATTTGCTTGCATTTTTTCTTTAAAATTAATCAAAATCCAATTTAGAATTTACTTGAATTTTACAGTCATCTCAAGCTGATCTGGCTTAAAAAGCAGCTAAGGCGCTAAAATGGCGAAACTTTTCGCTAAGTTGGCACTTTAAAAGCCGTTTCAGCAGGGCAGATAGCAAAAGGAGTAAAAGGAAAGGAGAAGTGGTGGAAAAACTTGGCAGAGCATACAGTTGGCGTCTTGTTTTGTAACTAATGTGTTTGTTCAAGAGCTGAGTGGTGGCCAGGATGTGTTGCCGAGCAAATTAGCTGCTCAATTATGGCACTATGTCAATGCAATTGCTGATGCTGCTGTAGCTGCTATAGCTGTTGCTGCATGCTGGACTCCTTTGGGGTAGAGTGCTCAATACTTACTTATGACAGTTAAATTCACTTTGGAGTTGCGTGTGGGGCTCTTTTGGAAGTCGACACGACAGCGGTACTCGCCCGTGTCGTCCTCCGCTGTTGACTTGATGGTCAGCGTGCCGGCACGTCCTTCCACGTGAAAGGAGAGCCGCTCCCGATACGTTTCATCCGACCAGTGCGTGCCCTGCGCGAAGTTCGAGTCGCGTGTATCCACGCTGAAAGGGAATCGAAAAAGAAAACAAGTTCGAAACATATCAGATTGAGTGCGAGCAAAGAAAAAAAAATAGGGAAGCATTGAAATTTCCTCTCCAATAACAAACTTTAAACCTGCCTCACCTAGCTAAAAACTTTTGCGAACTGTGTAATTGGGTTCGGGAATGAATTAATAATCTCACTTAATGTGCGCCAGCCTCCCCCACAACGACCTCAGCCGTCTGCTGTAATTTATTGTTTTAGTTTGTAATTGTAGATTATTGATTAATTCCAGCTGTTTTTTTTTTCTTTCTCTGCTTTATGCTTGCGGTTTAGGGTGGGGCGTTAAAAAAGTTTCTATATTGAGCTCATTGCTGCGGTCAGTCGATATACTTAAAGTTGTTGCTTTTTATTTATTTTTTTACTTTTATTTTGATTTCCAGCTGCCGTGTCAAATCTTGGGCCATTGACTTTTTAAAACTTGAATAACAGATTTTGTATCGAAGTCGAGTTTTTTTTGTTGTTCTGCTGTTTGCCTTACCCAATGCTGAACTGAACTCTGGGTCAGCACGTGGCTGACGTAAATATTGGGGAAGGAATGTATATATACATTTCAGATACAAATTTAACTGAAGCAAGCTTTAAGCTTTGGATATTTAAGTGGTCAGATATATTTTTCTATTTTAATTATATATGAATTTAATTGAAAATTATATTGGGAAATAATACTTATAATATATATATAAATACATATATTTAATATACTATATATCGTCTTTCTTATATAATATAACGTGATATTTTGAAAATATAATTTGCCATTTATTATTTTTATAAACTAATATAAATTAGTCTTTTTTCTAAGCATTTTTTTTAAAGAGAATTAATAAAAACTGCTGCTGAGCGTCATTCGAAGAGGGAGAGAGAGCGTAAAGGAGATTTGAGACACGGAATGTGTCGCTATGATTGTCAGGGAACGATAAGAAGGCGACTAGCAATTTGCATTCTGAGAAAGAACATGATTGTGAGAGGCAGCATACCAGGAACACATTGTTGAGCATACAAAAAAAAACGTATAAAATTGGAATGGAAGTTGGCCAGACAGGCACACAAATTCGAAATTTATATGTCAGTTCAGTAAGTTAAACAAAATACAAAAATTTATATAAAAAAGTTATGTAAAAAATTAAGTAAGAGTATTAAATTCTGGTAATATGCAGAATTTAATATTTTTACTTAATTTTATACATACATTTTATATATATATATATTTTTGTACTACGTTTAACTTACTGAACTGACATATAAATGTCGGATTTGTGTTAATATTTTATATTTCATGTATAAAAAGTATTTAAAATAATACTTGATACTTTAATTTGTAATTTTTAGGAAAAAAAAATTATATAATATTATAATATAAAATTGCAATGCGATTAATTTAAAACGAAATTACTTAATGAATGACCTAATATTTTAAATACTGTTAGGTGAAATATTTTTAATTAAAAAAAAATGTCATACTAAGAATTTAAATATTAAAATGAACAACATATATAAATATGTATTAAATTATTAAGTACTTCATATTGTATATGGAGTTTGTCTTTTATATACAATTATAAATACCTAATTTTGTAGTAATAATTTAAATTGCATTAATAATGAATATAAATGCCAATATTTAAACATAAATTCTTTTAAGTTAACTAATACATATTTTTGAATTAACAGTTTATTTATTTTAAAAATAAAAAATATATATATAAAAGTATATTAAATTTACAATTACTTCATTTACATATCAATTTATATTTCACATACTAAAATTTTTATTAGGTAAATTAATGTATTTTAGTATTAACAACTAAAATATCAAAAATATTAAGAAATTAATAAATGTCTCATTTTATATTATTCATTTATATTTCCCTTAAAGCAACTGAGCTTTGAAACTTTAGTTGCCTGTTTGTCCTACCCAAAATTGAAACTTTAACATCCTTAACCCTGTATGACAGCTCACAATAATATTCTTTTCTCAAATAAGTAAATAAATTGATTGCAAATTAATTAAGGACAAAAGAGAATAAATAGTAAGTGCTACAAAGGCTGCAATGCACGACACAATAGCTGCATAAATTCATTTTAGATTGATATTAACACGCTGAATGCGCACACAGAGAGATTGAACTCTTTTGTGAGTGCGATGCCTGTTGAGTGAGTGCCTTTGTGTTGCTGATACCTTGGCAACTCTCTTAAACACATTCTGGCTATTAAACCGGCAGCAATCTATGCATTGATTGACAGCCCGTCAGCGTTTGTCTGTATTTTATTGCATTTCAGTTTTGATTCGCCGACATCTGGCGCAGTTATGCCGTACGCATAATGAGGCGAGGGCATGCCACATGCAACATGCAGCTCACATGTCAGTTGGCTGTAAAATAAAATAGAGCTGCGAGCCGGAGGAGTCCGGCGATGGAAAATTGAAATGGCAGCCAGCAGGAGCATTGTGCCACGAAGGTAGCGAGTAAATTAAATTTTTCGACTGTGAAGCGAAGAGAACAACACGAGAAGAAGAGGAGGAGGCAAAAAGGAGAGGAAAGAAAGGAAAAGAATTGGCAATTGGATTGGCAATGGCAATGGCAATGGCAAAAGGCAAGTTTCGTTTTATGATTAATTTACTTGCTGAGTGGTTTTTAATTACAAACAAGAGTTGAAGCGTGGCCTGCAAGTTGGCTCGCCTTGACTGTCGTTACGCAACGCTAATTACTATTTTCGCTCTAGTCATTTGCAAGTCCTTGAAGTGCTGAAGTTCAATTAGTTTCAGCCGCATGTCAATGCCGTTGACTGCCTGCCAGCTCGGCAGCCGCCGCCTCAACTGGCAATCAGCTAATCAGCGTCTCTCTGCTCGTGTCTCGACATACGCACACACACAGAGAGAGAGAGAGAGAGAGAGAGAGACGAACACACATACGTCCGAGTCTAACAAATCCAATTAAAGTTTGGCTCCTTTGATGTATGCAGACGTATCTATAAGATACAAGAAGCAAAAGTCTCTGCCATCAGCTAAGTACAATGCCATAATGTTCGACATGAATAATTGAAAAAGTTTTTCTCTGCTGTAAATGTAACCTTGAGGGTTAGATTCGGGACCGCCGCACAGCCGAAAACTTTACTCAATTTAGAGGCTCGTCTGGGCCTCTGTGTGTGTGTGTGTGTGTGTGCGTCCTGTGTATAATTTTCTAGTTATGCTAATTTAATGGCTGCAGTTGAGCAGCCCCCAAAACATGCAAAAAATTGCTTAATTAGCAGGCATTAAATCAAAATGAAAAAGTGCCACTCCCACCGCACTCCCACTCCCGCAAAGCAACACCAAACTGACATGTGCAGATTCCTTTTCCCCTTCCCCATCCCTGCTGTCTGCCTGTCTCTCCATCTGTCCGTGGCCGAGTGGGTTGAGCGCGGGTTCAGCACGCAAAAGTTGTCTGTGGTAATCAATTTTGCTTATTTATGGACCTGCCCACATATATAGCTATGCGCGTGTAGCCCTCTCTCTGTATGTGTGTGTGAGCTCTACAAAATATCTGTGGCCTAAACCCAGCTTGCAGCGCTGCCTCTGCGTTTGACACAGCCGCCCGAAGGCTGCCGAAATGGAGTCGATTGATTTTTGATAAGGGAAAGCCCTCAATGCAGCGTATTGTCACAGCCAACAAATGTAGCCATTCAGCTAGCTAACAATAAAAGTGTGGAGTGTACTTGCGAGCCTGAAGGCAAAGGTTAGTTATTTTTCAGCTCTTTAGCTATTGATTGAAATTATTGATTATTTAAATGTGTACAAATTTAGCTAATATAAGTAAGCTGAATTTATTTTAGACAC
Source organism: Drosophila pegasa (assembly GCA_035046225.1). Classification (NCBI taxonomy): domain Eukaryota; kingdom Metazoa; phylum Arthropoda; class Insecta; order Diptera; family Drosophilidae; genus Drosophila; species Drosophila pegasa. The sequence continues at coordinate 1,758,312 of JAWNOD010000579.1, read as the reverse complement.
AGTTGACTGTCTAACAATGGGGAAATCTTTCCTAATTCTAAAAAATACCTTTACTAATATTCAAACATTTTTAAAATATATTTTTTAATATATATATTTATTAAACATAAAATTCATATATTTAATATTTAATTAGGCACATGTTTTTTGTTCCAATATATTTAAATATATAAATTTTGACTCAAAAATAAAATTCATATGTTTAATATTTATTTAGGCATATTTTTTTCTAAAATATTTTAAACCAAAGAACAATTTTAAATACCTTTCCGAATATACAAAGAATTTTTAATAATTTGTTTGTACATATATATATACTTTAAATAATATTTCAAGCAATTTAAATACTTCAATATTTAATAAATAAATATAAAATTTATATATAACATTGCTTTTATTTTTATACTTTCTCAATTTTTTTTTATTTTATTTTTTAAGTTTATTTATACTCAAAAATATTTCTAGCAAAATAAATTCTTTTAAATTCCACAACTATTATTTAGAAATTTTTTATTTAATTTTTATAATATTTATTTATAGTCAAAAAATATATCAAACTGAATAAATTCCTTTTAAAACCTTGCCTAAGATTAATACATTTTATTTATATATTTTTTATATAAACATTTTTATTTAAAAATATTTTTAGCAAAGGAAATTTGTTTTCAATCCAATAAACAATAATATTTTATTTAAAATTTAATATATATTTTCACCCAAAAGTAGTTTAAGCTCTCAACTTCTCAGTTTCATATCTTTCTTCCAAACTTACCTATAGATGGGCGTTTTGAGTCCGACTTTATACCAGATGACCAGAGCCACACGATCCTCGTAGATGGGCGGGGTCACGTTGCAGGGCAGCCGGCCCATTGTGCCAATTATGGATTCGGAGAGCACGGGCGGACCTGAAAGCAGCACAACAATAGGGAAAAGCATGATGAGCTGTGACAACAACAAAATGGATAAAACAAAAAAAAAATTGGAGGAGAATGAAAAATAGAGGAACAAAAAATAGAAGGAAAAACAACAGCGAACAGTCTTACAAATGATGCATAATTAGCGTGGGGCATTAGCACTTTGTTATTGGGGCAGGCCAAAGCCAACGCCAAAGCTAAGGCTAAAGCTAGAGCCGGAACTGGAGCGCTAGACGAAGCTGGAGCCAAAGCTAAAGATGCCGGAAAGTGGAAAGTGGCAAGTGGAAAGTGGAAAGAAAAATGCGGCGATCTTTTACTTAGTGCCACTAATAATGCTATAAATAAAAGACAAAAAGGCGCACAAACAGCGCCCAGGACCAGGACCAGGGCCAGCAGCCGGGCCAGAGGCAAAGGCTGAGATAAAAGTGATGTAATGGCGGCGACGTCATCTTCATCGCAGTCGCCGCGTTTACATTAAAGTGAAATTAGCGCGCAAATCCTTTTTTTATGCTAATTTTTTTCTGCGCTTAGTTTTAAGGGTTTCTCCTTTATATTATTATTTTTTTTTTTTTTGCTTTTCTTCCTGCCTTCTCTTGGTTTTTTTTTTTTTTTAGATTTGTGCCCCGGCGCCAATTTTTTTGAGTTATGTTTTTGGGGTTGGCTTATTTTCCGACTCTTTGCTCTTAACAATTTCCGTTTGCTTGTGTTATTTTTGGGGCCGCTCTTAAATTTCGCTTGCCGTTTCATTAAGGCCTTTTGCCTTTTGTGCGTGGGCCACGATTCTAATTTTAAATAGATGTGAATATAAATGTCAATTAAACGAACATTTTGCATACTTTTCTCGATTCGATTTCGATCGCGCACAAATTGCTGGGGAGATTCTTAAAGTTAATTTTTATTTTTATTTTTTATTATTTGAATATTATATTTTCAGGTTTTTGGCTGAATTTTTTATTTTTTTTCTACTCTCATTTTATGTTAATTACAAATTATGCAATTATATGTCCCGCATTTCTGGTTTTTTTTTCTTTTTTTGTATTAACTTTTCTAACATAATTTTGTTTTCTGAGCCGCGCCTAAAAAGTTCCTTAGCAGCCCTTTTTTTCTGGCCAGATCTTTCACTGTTTGTCTCCCTCTCCCATCTCGTCTCTATTGCTTGTCCCTCGTCACTTTTTGTATCTTATTTAAATCACTTGTAAACTAATTTGCATTTCTTAGGCTCGGCAATTTCGTCCTGTTGCCCGGGCAAACAAAGTTATTAAAATTTGTAAAGTATTTTCCCTTGCATTTGGCAGCCGTCGTTGATTTTGTAATTAAGCTCGGCACAGAGAGCGGACTCTCGCTCTCTAATTTGCCTGCATTGTGCTTGAAGTGCTGCTCGGCGCGCTGCTCGGCTTTAAGCTGCCTGAAAATACAACTCGCATCTCGCATCACGCATACGCCCCGTGCGCGTGTGTGACACTGTGTTTGCTTTGTCTAATTGAAAAGTCAGTGGGCTGACGCAATAAATCTGCGGCTTATTTATGATGAGCGTAAACGGTTATTATGAAAGCCAACCGCACGCAGATACGACTTATCTCCAGCTCACACACACACACACACGCACACACACACAGACTCGCATCTAAACCGGAAATCGTTTCGCTTACTTTTTTGATTCGACTCGTGCCCGACTGCCGCCATGTTTCGATTTCTCGCTCATTTCATATGCAAATATGTTCGATTTGCCATTAGGCCTTTGCCAACATCGCAGGCGACCGCAATAATGATGCCACACACACACACACACACACACACATAGACGGAGTGCCTGACGCAATTTACATTATCTTTGCATTTGGCTAAACGAAATGGCAGCATTAGCAGAGCATTTAATTATAGCAATTAGCTAATTAGAGATTTTCACTCAGCCTAAACGCCATGCGAACCTAAATTGACCGACTCCAGCGCCAGCTCCCAGCTCCCAGCTCCAGCGCCAGCAACAACAAAAACCAAACTCGACCAAAAATCAATCGTTGAACATTTCTGCTGAGTCGGCGGCCAATCGTTTGTATTGTCCGTCTGCGTCTGGCGAGGCGGAATTGATTTTCCGCTTGTGCTTGTGCCGCTTAAATAATGCAAAATATGAGCTGCACTCGATTCAAGACTTGAGCTCGAACAAACCCAACTTGCGGCTCGTAAATTTTAAGAGCCGTAGACAGCAGCAGCAGCCCGCTCGCCCGCACGCAGTAACTGCAGCTGCAGTAAATGGAGCTCATACGAGTAATAAGCAGACTGAATAAACTTTATGCAGAGATATATAGAGAGAGAGGGAGAGAAGGAGAGTGAGATAGAGAGTGAGTGGAGAGAGGGAGCGGGGGAAGTGTGAGAGAGAGACAGGAACCTCCTTCATACACATGCACTTTATTGTACTCACACTCACACACACACACTCACACACATACTCACACACGCTCTCACTCTCTCCCACTCTCACACACACACACATGCGGCGCAAGCAAAGTGTTATTATGTGCTGTGTGCTTAAGCAACTTTATGGCGCTTGAAGCTGCATCTTGAAATTAAGCAATGCAAGTGAAAAGTGGCACAAGAAATATATTGAAGAAGTTCAGCTGCCTTAAGTTGAAGTATTAATATTAACAGAAATTGAATTATGTTTACATTGATTTAAATGAGTTGGGTATTTATTTAATCTTAAATGCCTAAAATGCCTTCTAAGTTGTTTAATGGTTGAACAAAAACCCAATTTAAAACATAAACAAATTCGCTCTTCATCCAAATTAAAACCAAGAAAGATCATCTAGTGTACCCACCTAGGAACAGTTTACAAAACAACAATTCCTATTGCATGGGGTGGGAACAGTCGAGTAAGAGAGACAATATATATTCACTTATTACGAACATGCCATTAAGCAAGCTGATGCTCCTAATACAGCTTACAACTACAACATTTTTTAGCAAAGAGCAAGGGAGTGAGCGATTTTTAGACATTTGCCTTTGATCCCGTTACCTTAGCTGTGTGTGCAAAGAATTGCGCATTTGTATTAGTTGTGTGCTCTCTTTTACGCTTGTAGTAGTGCAGTTGCCTGTTGCCTTACATATGCAAATTTAGTTTGTGCAGTGAAGCCTAAGTGATCGGTCGAACTTGCGGCTGGAGCATACTTAAATGTTTTTTTAATTAATTACCGGGTTTTGGGCGCGCTAAATATGATCAACGTGTGCAGCTGTGCATTTTTTGTTTAAGTGTCCTATCAAAGTGATTTAATTATAATTGATTCATTAGCAAATCTGCAAAATATGTGCAAAATTTTCCATTCAGATAATTTTTCACCAAACGCAAAAGAAATTGAAATGAGAGAGCAAGATCTGCTTCATATGCAGTCGCTCTGCTGACAAAGAGTGCGAGCGAGCTAGCTAGCGTGTATTGTGCGTTTTAGTGCGAATTCGCGTTCGATCCTGTTACTTGAGTTGTGTTTGTTGCAAAGGAGTGAGCAGAGTGGCAGTCGCGAGAGAGCGAATTCGTGGAGTGAGCAGTGTAGCTATCGCGAGTGAGTGCTTTGTGTGGTGAGCAGAGTAGCTGCTGCGAGTGAAAAACGTTGTGTGGTGAGTTGTTCTCTTTAGCGCTTCTTTTCGTGAAAATAAAAGAGAATAAATGAAATTAGGTAAGTTCTCTTAAAGAGTTAGCTTTATTTACAGCCAAATATATTTTTTAAAAAATTAAATATTTTTTTTATGAGGCATTTCAAATAAAAGCCTAACATAAACACTTTTATTAAAAATGGTCAACCTCTGCAAAAAACAAATATCATCAGCAATGCTCTTAATTTTTCTTAAATTTATTTAAATTCTCCATTCAAATGCATTATTCAAGCCCAGCTAAGCCATTGTTAAAGTCTAGCCAAGCCAAGTGCCATAAACGTTAGAGATTTAGCTGCTTGCGGGTAATTGCATGCCCGCAAAAGTAGGCCATTCTGCTTATGTCCACACACATACATATATTTATCTATATGTGTATGTATATTTGCTTTTTTGGAGACCTATAAAAATGCAATCAACGTTAATTGCAGAGCGCGCTCGGAGCAGAGCGGCCATTAAAAGTGTCACCGTTGCTGCTATAAATAGCAAACTTTGCGCTTGTCAACATTAGCCCTACACAAAGCCAGATATAACCACGGCAACAACAACGCCGTCTAAGAACAAACAGAATGCAGAGTAGGCTCATTAGTTTGCACGCACACACAGATGCCAAAAATGCATTAAAAGTGAACACGTGTATGTGCATATGTGTGTGTGTGTTTATGTGAAACTTGTCTACGGTGGCAAATTAATGGCACATAAAATTATAACCGAACGCACTTGAAACCGACTGCGACAAGGGGCAACCAAAGGTGGCAGCGCCACAGCTGCCAGGCTTAGTCATAAAATACTAACGGCAATCGCTAATAGTGTGTGTGAGTGTGTGCGAGTGTGTGTGTGTGGGTTCAACTGGCATAAGTGGCACTCGGCTCTGTAGCTTTCATTAATTAAAAGCAATGCCTTCTGCAGCAGCAGCAGCAGCAGCGCCGTCGCAAGTTGCCCTCTTGCTCGACAACGATTGGCGTTGTTTTGACTTTGAGCGCATTTATAGCCAATTATTTTTATTGGCACGCACAGAGCAGGAAGCTAAGCTAAGCGACTAGCAGAAAAAAAGGTGTGCAAATAAATGAACTTAAGTATCTATGCATGTGATGTATATTTGAATTGCAGCGCCTCAGGCGAGCAGATCTGGCTGATGATGCCAATTAAATGTCAATTAATATAAATATTTGGGCATTAAAGCGAGCTCACATGTAAATAGCCATTATTTAAAGCTAAATTACTTTTGCCCCAAAACAATAATCAATTTTATCATTTTTTTTTTTAATTTTTGACATCATAAATGCAGCTGCTAATGCTGCCCTAGGGCCGTGTTAGATGCAACATGTAGTGGCTGTTGAGCATAATTAAAATTAATTGATTATTAAAGCTAATTTAAAGTAGTTCAATTAAATTTAAGCTGTGATAATGTTGCTGAGCCTAAAAAGTTGAGCCAGAACCTGGGGCCAGAAAAATAGATATATATTTCGACTAATTTATGAATAGATAAACAGCAAGATTAGCAGAGTGAAAGGAAAGGTTTTAAGTTTTCCAATAATGTATAGAAATTTATATCAAAGAAAACTTTTATATTTTATTTTTCCTCTAGAAAATACTTTAAAGTTAATTTTGTTCTTAAAGAAAATCTTTTTTCTGGTCTATATACAAAATTGGGTAGCTGTTGTTGCTAGACTGAGCGAGATATTTCCAATTGCATTTTGGGCTATCCTAACGACAAATTTTAAGTAACCGATTTCAAAGCTATTTTTAAAAAATACTTGCTGAAATGATGCATAAACATAAATTCGTTTTATATTAGGGAGAATAATACAGAGTTCATTAGAAAAAAAGTTGTAGGACTATTACTATTATTATATAGAACATATTCAACATTAAATAAGATAATGACGCCCCGTATAAATATGGAATGAACTGTGAAGAGCTCTTTCAATTCCCATTACCAATAACTCACACAAAACCTTTGCAACGTCTTTATCAATATGTATACTAACTGCAGCAGGGTGTAGCATAAATTGAATGTGCAACAAGCTGCAAATGGAATGTGATAAGAAAGCAGCAGCAGAATTCGCTTTAATAAAAAAATAAACAAAACTAATACAATTTCAACTTTAACATGCAGCATGCACAGCAGCTCGGTACGAAAAAAATCAAATCTGGCAAAAATTATTATGCAAATTTGCTTTCATATTAGTGGCATTGCTCAGTGACGAAGTCGACAGCTCCAGAGATGGGAAAAAACTGGTAGAGAGCGAGCGAAAAAAAAAAGAAAATAGAAATGCTGCTGCTGCTGCTGCTGCTCGCTCAGTTGACAATGGCAACGTTTGCTGATTTGGCAAAAATGTGCTCGGGCGAGGCAGCCAGCCAGTCAGCCAGGCAGCAGATGACAGCGCTGGAATTTGAAGCCAAAGCCAAGAAATTGGCAACAACTGACAATAAAAATTTAAATAAAAATCTTGTCAATATAATAAGAGCAACAGCAACAAAAAAGAGAAATATCTAGGAATGAGCAGCAGCAAAAATGTTGTCTCAAATAAGTGCAAACATTTGCATAATTTGCCCGAATCATGAGCCATAAACAAAGAGCGGAGAGCTTTAAACCCTTTAAGAGGTTAATATTTATAGCCCCGCCCCCTGGCTGATCATAAAGGCCTGCGACTCGTAAAGGCCTTTATGCCAAGTAAATCATATTGAATCAAGTGCAAGGCGCGCTAATTGTTAACGGGCCGCTCTTCTAGGCTCGGTCCCGTGGGCATATTTTCGGTATGCCATAAAAGGCACGTCATAAAATCACAAGTAAAAATGTGAAATAAAAATCAAATGAGAATAAAAATAAAAGCAGGAATAAAAATTTCGAGTACAATTGAACGTGAAATCAAAGAAGGGACTCGACCAAATTTCGACTACAATTAAATTAAATTTAAGCTGGATGTTGCCCGCCGGGCGGTCCGTCGGCCCAACGGCGGGTCGGCTCCCTGGTACAACTATTCATGTGTAAATTCGAACAAAGACGCTGAGAGGGCTGCGAACATGGCGACAATTACGGTCAAGTCATCGTCGTCGTCGTAGTCGTCTCTATATACATTCTCCCTGCTTGTTTCACTTTATAGCCATTTGCTTTATGTAATGCTGCCAAGTGTTTTGGCCAGGCCAAGGCATAAAAGTAAAGGGAACGTCGCGGCCGCCCTGGCGCACTTTTAATGTGCAATAAACTGTAACGATAATGATTATGCCTTATGTAAGGATGTCCGAGGCTGAAGCGGCGCGGTGCGCTGGGGCGTGGCCTTAAGTAGTACAGAGCGTAGGTCCGTCCGTCCATCCGTCCCTCCGTACGCCCGCCCGCCCGCTTGTGCAGTAGTCAATCGTGGGGTAAGTTGACTTTAATGTGCGCCAAAGTGGCAATTATTGAAAGTGCTTTGCCCGGCCACGTTCAGGGCCCGGGCGCAGAGAAACAAAAATCATTTGCTCTCGATGCCAGCTGATTTTGAGCAAATTATTTTTGTATTTAATTTAATATTGCCGTAATCCAGTGGGAGCAACAGCGGGAAACACAGCACAAACCAGGCCAAAGGCATTGCGAATGTATTTCTTATTAACAACTTGAACTTGAGCATTTCTATTATGTGTTTATATATTGTTTGGCAATACGGGAATGGGAGCTGTTAGGAAGAGGAGAGAGGGAGAGATAAAGAGAGAGGGAGAGAGTCTGGTGAGATGGAAGGACAAACCTAGACTTCCTTCTATCTTGTTAGGTTTGATACTATCATACTCATACAGCTAACATAGTTGAGTAAGGCAGGCTCAATAATACACAATCGATACAGAGACTTTGAAGACGTACTGTGATTATGCCAATAGATACTGTGGAAACCAAATATTTTTAATATTATGAAAAAATATATAGTCAGCCTGAATATATATTGTATATCTCATATATATTTTATCTATATAAATAAAATATATATGCATATATATAGTTTTATATCATATATTCCATATTCTTATGGTTATCATTCTACTTTATAAAGTCATCATCAACGTAGTCGATATAGAGACTTTTGTTATACACTGCGATTCTGCCAATTTTGGTGCGGAGGAAAGAAATAGGAAACAATTTTTTTTTTTGATGCTTTGCAAAGTCTATACCTCATCCGGAATATATATCTATTTATACATATATATATTTCGCTTGCAATTATATATATTATTTATTTCATTTATTTCATTTATATTTCGCCTAAATATCTATACTTTCATATCGTATCATCTTCAGCTTTACTACATATATTTCCATGCATCAAACCTTCCACCTGACTATATAATATTCATATATTTCCCACATTGTTATGCCCACCTCCCCATTCTACATTCACACGTCATCTTTTAACTACACAAATCATAAAGTATTATTATATACAGTTCCTCGTGCATTTGATATAAACTAATATGCATAAGTATAGTAAGCGTTAAGGTGCAGTAAAATGTTGGAAAGTTTTTGGGGAAACGTATAGACTGCTGCCAATGGCTGGCTGGCTGGGCCGAGAGCTCTTAACTGTCAGGTTTTAGTGGCCATTGTGAGTGTGTTACCCTTTCGCATGGCATTATGTCTGGTCTATGTGTGACGGCAGCGCTGTAAGTACCAACAGGAAATGTGTATATGTAGCTCGGCTCGGCGTCTTTTTATGTCGCCAGCTAAAAAGGGCGCATTTAGATGGCTGCTCGAGCGGGAGAGGGCAGGTGAGGCAGTGTGTGTGTGTGTGTGTATCTATGTGTGTGTAAAAAATCGGCACATACACACATCTTTAATGCACAAATCAAGTCACTGAAGCGCTTTTTCTATAAACATTCCCATTTTATAGATACTTAAAGAGGTAACGTTCTTCAGGCCTGTCTGCATTTCGAGTGCCTTTTATGCGGGTCGCCCAGCCACGGGGCCTCGCCTCTCGGCCATTACGCTGGCGCTTTGTGTTCGTCCTGTGATTTTGGCCAGTTACTGAAAATTGTTGCATAAAAAAGGAGGACTAACACGTTGCGTATGTCCATGTGTGTCTATGTGTGTGTGCGAAACTGTGTTACCAACTCATTGAAGCAATGGTCTTTCTCTTTTTTTTTTCGTGTCGCTGCTTTTACTTTTATCTGTGAATGGCATCGGGTAATGCGTTTGCAGCTGCTGACTCGACAAATGCCCAGCCAAAAGGTGAGACCAAGATAATCCAATCCCGGCCAGTCCGAAAAGGCACGTAGCAATAATTATATAAGCGCACGCGAGCTGCCAAACTCTTTGGCCAACATATTGTCTAGTGCGGCGTGAGCGTGAGCTTAAGCTCAAATCTGAACGGAAGCTCGGTGCGACCGCCCGTATTAAAGTGCTAACAAATTAGCCAACATTTTTGTGTCTTTTGTCTTATTAAAATGTACAAATTACGCTCTCTAATGAATTTTTTCTTGTCGGCGGATGGGGCGGGGGGCACAAAGCCAAGAAGGCAAGAAGCAACAAGAGGAGCGCAACAAATGTCGATCCGAGAGCGCCCGCATTTTGACTTAATTGCTACGCCTGGAATTTCCAAATGAAAATTTCATCAGAAGTCTCTTGTTTCATATTATTTCGCATTTTATTTTTACTGATGACTTATTTTACTTTATTTTTTTTTTTTTTCATTTTTATTTTTATTTTGTTCTTTTCGTTGTGCTTTGTATCTGCATTTTCAGTCCAGGCGCTTTGTAATTTTTTCTGTTTTATTGTTGGAAATAATTTCTGTCCGTTTCTTTAGCTGCCTTTTTTAGCCGCCTGACATTTGCTGTGGGTATATTTATGGCGCCCTTCCTACACATATATACTTTGTTCTATATAGAAGCATGTATATGTATATATGTATTAAATAATTTTTGTTTTCCTGAGCTTGAGTTACTGCCGTTTCATGTTCATTGATGTATTTTCTGGCTGTGCATATAGCCCGAGGCACTTGAACGTATATATATTTTTTGATAGCATTAGAAATTAATGAAATCAGTTTCGCCAAATAAAAAAAAAAAAAAAATAAAGGAAATGAAGAAGAAGCAAAAAGTAAAGCAGGGCATCAAATTGGAAATAAAAAATGGAGCCTCAGGCCGTTTGTTTTGTATGCTCTCATATCTGTGTGTATATTTTTTTTCTCTCTGTATACATTGATTTTATGTTTGACAGGATTGGGCGTGTGCGTGAGCGTGGGCGTGAGTCAAGTGCATTCCATATCAGATTGCGAAAAATTCAATAATAACAATATGTTTTTTAATTAACTGCCAGTTGTGTGAATATTTTACAACAGTTTTTCGCACAAATCAACGCAACTCTTTTGCCGAATGCCATTAAAATAATAAAATCCAGCAAAAAGGTCGACCCACCCAATTATATATGTATGCGTACGATATATGAAGTATACTTAAAAAAAAAAAAACAACAATACAGAGTGAGTATGAAATAGCCGAGCGCTGCAAAGGGAGCGCATATATTTTTCATATTTTTCAAATAAGCATATAAAAAACAATTTTCTTTGATTTATGCGCTCGTAAAAAACAAATAAAATTTACATGCACATACGAAAGCAGGCTCCACATATAAATGCGGATAATATAATATTGTGCTAGCTAATATATTAAAAATATATACGTAAAGCCCGGAGAAAACTGCCGTTGCCTTCCAAATGCGCAGCAAAGTATGCAGCTGTATGCCATCCACGCCCCCCTTTTATCGCCCTTATCAAATAATAAAAAGCAGACCGCAACATTCTCCCTCTGGGTGGGTTAAAATCGTAGAGAAGAAACTTGGAAAAGAAACCACCGGCAGCCAGAGCAAACAAAAGTCCAAAAAAAAAAAGAAGCAGAAACGAAACAAAACAAAGTACAAACAACAACGCGTAATGTGTGCGTAATGTATGGCAAATATGTACACACGCATACACATTCATATACATATATATATATATACAGTTGAATAGATATATACTCTCATGTGCAGTTGAGGCCGCATAAATATTTTATTTAGTATGTGTTGTGCTCCGTTTACGACGTGTAACTTCGTCTGACTAAAGAAGCAAATGCAACAATTGTTGAAAATTTAAAATAAAATAAGGGACAAATATATATATTAAAATAAAATAATTGAAAATATTTATATTTATATATATATTTCTATTTATATTAATATTTATATTTATATATATTTTTCTATTTATATTTATATTTATATATATTATTATATTTATATTTATATATTTTTCTATTTATGTTTATATTCATATTTATACTTATATTTCCCAGAATATTAATTGAAGTCAGTCTAATTTACTTCGACATATATAACTCAATTTAAATTGAATCCTTGCATGTCTATATAAATGTTACATGTGTCTGAATGTGTGGGCGTGTGTGTGGGCGGGTGTGTGCGTGCGGCTGCCAATGGGCTAAAGTGTGTGCTAATGTTGATTAGCTGTTAAAACATTTCAGCCACAACTCAATTGCCCGGACAACGTTGCAACAGTCGGCAGTCGGCAGTCAGGAGTCAGGAGTCGGGAGTCGGCAGTCCTGAGTCGAATTAGAAGCACATTAGATTGGCTTAGACCAACCGCGACCCATTTATGAGGCTGTCAGGCAAATTAGCTGGCAACATGCACTTGAATACAAACTTGGCTCATCAGATTTCCGTGATGAATGTCCAGCTGTCCGTCCGTCTGCGTGTGTATGCGAACGTGCGTACAGCTCAATTACATATGCCTACAGCGTTGGTCGGCTTTGGTCTTGGAATTGCAATCGGTGCTTATGAGCGACGCGTTAACCGCTTTAAGCAGGGTGCGTGTATGTGGGCAGTGCTTGTGGCGTGGCCGTCCTAATGCCCCACTAAATGGTTAAACACATGACCCAGCAGCAGCGACGCCATCTCCGTTACCCAAACACGGAACTCAATTAAGCCGGCTCATAAGGGTCGCAGCTGAGGGCGGCTGGGCGGCTGGGAGGCGGGGGAAAGTGATGCCGACACTTCATAACTTCATAATTCCCAGCCACACAATTACTTATAATTTATCTGAACAGTGTTCTGGCAGACTTTTGCTGGTGCTCAAGTAATGCGGCAACCGCTCACGCTTAGACCCACTCACCCACGAACAGCACCTATCATAATGCTTTGCGTTTTTGCAATGCAATCTAAAGTGATATGCCCGGCACTTGGCCATGTTGCGAGCTGGTGTTGGAGCCGACTTCCTTGTCATGCCGCACTACAAATGAAATGCTCTGTCATGTGTCAGTGCTAAAATACAACAGCAGCAACAACTGAAAGAACTAAAAACAAAGTAGCATCAACAGCAACAGCAGCAGCAGCAGCGGCAGCAGCAGTGGCGGCAACAGCAGCAACAGCACAGAACAATCAGTGGATACATGACGCTGAAGCATAGTACCCTCCAATTCCCCCATCAACCCAACAGCCCAACAGACCACTAGTACCCATTCCTATTCCCATTCCCATTCCCGTTCTCATTCCCATTTCCATTCCCATTCCCTTTCGTGCGCTCACAGTCATTGTCATTAATTTAGCTAGCTCTGCCCAAAGCAATAGCTTAGGAGCACTCCGAACTGTTACGTTCTGTTCCGTTCAGCTCGGTTCTATTCTGGTGTTGGCGTCGGCATGAGAGTGCAAAAAACTTGGCAGTTAAACAGCAGTTCCTCCCCGGCCAGCGTTACATATTCAACAGAGCGTACAATGGGCGACATAGTCCAAGCAGAGCTCTTAAAATTTTTAATAAAAATTCATTTTAATTGCTTAAGAGCTATGTAGTTATTATATAAATAAAATATTTTATAGAAAGATGACTAGAATATATAGATTGCAGTATTTTATATGAAAAAGTGGGATTTGAACTTAATTATTAATTTTAACTTATACAAGTCAGCATCTTGACTTTCTTCATTAGTAATAAATATTTTCTATATCATTGAAGCTAGGCTCTTAAATTATTATTATTATTATTATTTTTTTTTTAAGTCTGTTTTATTCTTCTTACTGTGAAATAAAATTGGATACTGTATCAATCAAGGAAATATTTTTTAAATATGTTTGAAAAGCAGCTTTGTCATCAGAATAGGGCTCACTTTGAAATACATAATTATTTTCTTTTAAATTAACTCTGATTTATTATGCGAGCTAACATTCAGAACTATAACAAATTGATATATAGTTCAAAAATAATACATTTTAACCTTTTTATATATTTTCTTTTATATATTTATATATTTTCTTCCTCAAGAATTAAATTCAAATAATTCTTCAAGCTAAGCTTTTAACTTACATGGTCAAAATGTTTAAGAAAATTATAAAAATCATTTTTTTTATTATTTTTCAATAATACATACATTATTTTCAACACAAACTAATTGATATGTAATTCAAAAATAATAATTAAGTGAGTTTTTTCTCTTATTTCATATAATTGTTTTTCACCATTGTACCATTTGAGCAGCTAAGCCTCGCAGTGGCCGTGGCCAGCGGCATTGCAAGAGGTCTGGCGCAGTGTCTAAATTAAATAATTCCCACAACTGTTACACAGTTCCATGTTGGGATTGGGGGGCCGCTGTTTGTGACTGAGTGTGTGTGTGTGTTGTTTTGTGTTTCATTTTGTTATATTTGTTATTTTGGAGCAAGCGGCAGACTGATAAATGAGTCCCTAATATGAGCGCTGTTAATAAAAGTGGCAAATTAAACGTCAACCTCTGCAATTTTGTGCCATTCGTTGTGGGTCTGTGTCGCTGCTCTAAGGCTCTCAACTGATTATTGTTGCTCTTGTTCGGTTTTTTCTCTTTTTAATGTCTATTTGTTGGCTCTTCGAATGTCGACTGTCGACTGCCGACTTCCGACTGCCGAATGGCGTATGGCGTATAAGCGTATAGCGTATGGCGTATGGCGTGTGCCCAACGATAAGTTCTGCTGACATTTCTCCGGCCTGTGTGCATGTGTCTCATTAGTTGTTTGCCAGTTGTCGGACACGCCTTCACATGTCGTTGCGGGGCGGCTGTTGCGGCTGTGTTGGTTTATAGTTTGTCGCATGATTTTGCAGTTAAATGCTTACACAGCCGAGGGTCGAACATGGCTCTTGAGTTGTTTTTAATGAGCATGTGTCCGGGCATTTTAATAAACAGCTCTGCGAAAGGGTTGACTGCCTGCCTGCCTGCCAACCTAATTGGACACGACTAGTCGTTGCCCTTGGGGCGTTAAATTTTTAATTAAGTTTTTGTCTAGCAACAGTTTGCCTTTTGGGAAGGGGGGATAGAAAAAAAAAGTAAGAAGAGAAGGCGCTCAGCCACAGGTGAGCGGCTAATAAAACAATGAACCCATCGCAAATGCAATTAAGCATGAATAAATGTGTGTATTATTCAGATAAAGCTTTTCGGGGCCCACGCCCCGCACGATGGGGCGCATAGGCAATGTGTGCGGCGGCAGCTAAATAACAATAAAAGCCAAATCCATTGATTATCGATAATTTAGGCAGTCAGGCATGGAGCCAGAGCCGCAGCTGCTGCCACTGGCTCTGCCCCTCGCGCTGCGTGTGCGAATAAACAAATGAAAATGACCGGAAAAGCGGGAAAATCTATTAACGCCGAATTATTAACGTCACACTATTTGTAATTTATACGTTAATTATACGCAGCATGAGGGCACAACGAACGACGAGGGCGTGGTCGAACCGGCCTGGCCTATAAACATTGATTATTATTGTTAAGCTGTTAGCTATGGCAGAGTGGCAGAGTGGAGAAATAAATATGGGAGACAAATGAACTGGAGATGCCCAAAATAAGCCGCGCTGCGCCTTAAGATATGCATTAAAAACTATGCAAAAAGCTAGCTAGGACTGCCGCCAACCACACCCACCGCCCATCACACGCTCTGCTGCTGCGATAACAGACTTAAAACTAGGCAAGTAAAAGTAACAGCCTGACATATTAGGACTAATGTCGCCTCGCCTTCAGTCGCTCGAGAACTGAGCAAGCAACTTGAGAGTCAACAACTACAACCACTGTGATTTTCAGCTTGGGTGGCTGGGCTGGGCTGTTCTGGTGGGCTGGTGGGCGTGCCAGCATGCATAACTAAGACTGCAAATGATAAACTTGCAAGGCAGGGCACAGACACATATATTAAAGTGAAGGCAGCCTAAGTGGAAAGTATGTCAAGCTCAGTGACACAATAAGTACAGCCGCTGGGAGTGTTCGGAGCGGGCGCATGGATGGATAGGGCTACGACGGGCTTTGCAGGCTCTGTGACGTGCAAATTATAAGCCTGCATGCGTTGCCCGCATCAACATCCTGTTCATGCTATTATCTAAGCTTATGCGTCTGCTCGTGTCTCTGTGTGTGTGCGTCGTCTTTTCTTTGGCGTTGCGCATACGCCACATGTGCCGCTAAATGCGTTTATTAATGCTTCTCCTTGGCCTAATTCGCAACACTTGTTCCTCATCGCCATACTCAGCGTGTCGCCGTTTAGCCCCTCCGCCCCTCACCTACCCGCCCAGCGGCTGCCATTTACGTGCATACATCATTTTGCATACATGATGTATTGTTGGATCTCGAAAGTTATGCTGCTGCTTGGGGCCGCTTATGGCTGATGCTTGTGCTTATGGCGGCCATCTCCGTCGCCCTCTCTCTCTCTCTCCTCCATTGTTGGCTCTTCTTCTGTTTGTGAATGTCAGTGCAGAAAAACAAAAGCAAACAAGCAAGCGACAGCAACAGCAACGACAACTACAACTACAGCGTAACAATGATAATAAAGGCGACAAGCAGATGGCCTTGTTGCCAGGTAGTCGAGCACAAGATAGAAGACAGAAGACAGAAGGCAGAAGGCACAAGGCGAGGCGACCTATAATAAAGACAAATGCGCACTACTTGCACAGGACACATAATTAACACAGGAACCGTAAGCACGAGCTGCTATCAAGTTGGTCAACTTTGCCCGCCTACAACAATGCGAATGCAAATCCTAAGAAAACTATAACAAAACCCTGTCACGTTGACAGCGCACATGCCGAAAGAAAGGGCCTGGCCGGGTAGAAGAAATGTGTTATGAATTAGACGCAGCTAGGAGAAAATTAACAAAAAATGCCGAGAATGGGACACAATGGGCGGCTTGAAGCAGGCGAAGAGTTGGCTTACTTATTTAGATCCACTCTTTATATTCTTTAGAATTTCGAGGTGATTAAAAGGAGGAACATATATAAGGAAAAAGGTTACCCAATATTTGTACATAACTATATACATGAATTAAGTTGGCTTAAGCTGTTGAGGCATCTTCAAGTTGATTTCTTACATTTCTTAGCTAGCATGTTATTAAATTAAATTGAGGGATATATGGTGGTATTTACAGCTTTGAAAGTGATACTTCATTAAACAAAAATACGACTTAAATAATATAAATTTTTGTTTATAAAACAATTCATTGGTTTTGGTAAAGAAATGTTTGTTGCAGTAAATTTATATTGGGTTTTCTTTTCCTACAATTTTTCTAGGAAAATATATATTATAATACTGCTCTTATAAGCATACCTGATTTGGTTTAAACTCTAAATATTATTATTAAATATTTAAAAATATATAAAATTATACATTAAGCATTCTTAAGTATTTAATATTTAGTATGCCCTCTCCTTACTCTAATAATATTTAATATACATTTTGGTCAACAATTGAATTATTTCTCTATTTCTTTTTGCGAAATTGTTGACCAGAACTTTTTAATTAATATAACTTAGATCTTAGAGCACTGAACTTCTCTTCCCGAAAAAAATTCCCAAATATTTTCAATCATTTTTATGAGTATGACGACTAGTAGAGCAGACTTACATTTTGTTAGCAAAGGCACAAAAAATAGGATAATTGATGTACTGTAACGCCCATGGACCCCTAAAAATTCTAGAAAAGTCACAATAAATTTCACAATGAAAGAAAAATTCTATTATATGATATATGGAACTTGAAAATAGGCATATAAAGAAACAAAATATTAACACGATTTTTCAAACCTATTCAGCTGAGCGCCACTGTATGTGCTTAATGTAATATGCAAAGCAAGCTGTTAATATACGTAGAGCAAATTGCTAATGCTGATTACTTTTAGATCGTGTTGTTTACGTGTTGATAAGGCGAGATTCACACACCCAAGTCAAGTGGAAGGCAGTTTTGACACCGGGTAATTAATATTAATATCCAAGTAACATCACTCAGTCGGGGCAGTCATTATAGACTTTTAAGCATTGAGCATTGTGCGGAGGAGCGCTTGTTGCTATTGGATGGAATATAAATCGCTGCCTCAAATCACGACCCTCGACACATGCGCCCCGGTCTTCTAATAGCCGTCAGTCACAATGGCATAACATTAATCAAATTTGTGACCTAAAAACGCTCAAGTTGAGTTTCATTTTTCTAGCGCAGACAATCAAAAAAGTTTGCACGGCACCAGGGGGGCGGGGCGCGTCCCCGTCCTGCGCCCTGCGTCCTGCGTCGGACGGCCTGAGATAAGACCATTTAGCAACGTTGTCATTTCTCTTGTTTCGTAACGTTGATTTCATTTTATTGTTGTTGTCCGTCCGCCCAGCTACCCGCTGACAAAGTTACAACTTGCCCCGACCCGGAGCCGCAGCCGGAGCCGGAGCTGGAGCCGGCGCACGCCTGTCATAAATCTTGTTTTGAATGTCCTGCCAGCGTTGATAGCGCCCGAGTCAAGTCAGTCGAGTCATCGATTCGCATATAGCTGAGGCAACACATTAAATTAGTACACTTGATCGAGCAAAAAATATTTATGGCATGCGCCTAGCGTCGAGCTGAGCTGAGCTAAGCTCCGCTCCGAACCGAACCAAAAACCGGCCGAGTCCGCTTGACGGGGCCCTTTTCAAGGACACGTCGCCAGTGAAGCGTTAACAGGCCCAACCGAAAGGGGGCGCGGTGAGGTGAACTCTGCTTCCATAGCCGGCGCATTGTGCCAGTTATAAATCTCGAACGCAAATTGACTGTGCAACGTTGCGACGCCTTTGAAGTGGACGCTCAGGGGGCAGCCGCGACGCCATTTCGTGCCGCGCGCACCCCGGCAAAGAGGCCAACGTTTCAGATCGTTGCCTGTTTGCGTCTGCCTTCTCAGTCGAGATACGCATTTGATTGGCATTTTATGTTTGTTTTGCTGTTTGACTGCCGGTTTGACTTATGTTTCATTAATTTGCTTCTTTTTATTGGGGTTAACAATGATAAGACCGACGCTTAAGTGCGTAACCCAACCCAATCCAGTCCGACCCACAGTAGGCAGCAACAAAAATGAGAGGTTAAAATCTCAACGAGCCGAGCGGGCATACTTGAGTGTAAAATAAAAACAAAGAAATTTCCTGCAGTTGTAATTAGATATTTTTGTTTGTATCTCAGCGCTGGTTCAAGTCGGGAATCTCAAGTGGAAATTTTCAGAAATATTAATTGGAAATCTTTCTTGCTTTTGTGTGTTAAGATAATTGATTAAATATAAATACTTAACATATTTTTTATATATTTATATTTAAAATATGTATATAAAATATTAAAGATATATTTTATTTGAATGTATGTATAGAAAATAATGAATATACATTCATATTTAATATAAATGCCATTTTTTAAAAATGTATATATTATTTTTTAATTATCATAATATATTACTTATATTATTCCACATTATTGTGTGTTTAAGAGACATCAAATTAATCAAGGGAATTCTTTTTACCTAAATAAATTGATTAAAAATGCTTAGACAAAGAGAGAATCTCTGAGAAGCATAGCTGCTGGCAATAGGCATTGTAATTTAAGAGTGGCAGTGAACTCAATAGATCTAGATTTGAAATACAAATCGATTTGTTCCATTTTCTCTATATTCCTCACTTTCTTCTTTCGCTCTCACAGCGCAGCGGCTCCATCATAATCTTCTTTCGAGCGTATTGCTTCATGATCGTTTGGCTGCTGCATTGACAGTCAAAGTCGCTTGCTCCAGTTTGGCAAACAAATACCATAATGTCAACACAATGTCTGAATTTTCTCTCAATTGACCTAAAGCAACTCACAAATTCTTGTTAGCACAATAAACTCCTTTAATATAATTTAAAAATAATGCACTTTCTACACTTCTGTATTATTATTCATATATATTTGTAGAAATAAATGAATTCCTACTCTCCTTATTTCGATTCAAACTTAATGTTCCAGCTATCAGCAACAGTTCACCTTGGTCAATTTCTTGCAAGTAGCAAAAATAAATATATCTCTTTGATTGCAAATTTTTGCCATCGATCAAAATTCCTTGTTGATTATAAATATGCCACTTGCTGCATAATTAAAATTTGATTTCATTTGATACTGGAAGCACACAAGAATCATTCTGCACTCATTATTTTTAAATTTTGCTACCGAAATGAATGCTATCGACAGCAAAATACTCTTTATATACACATCATTTTTAACATTTAACTGACTTTCATGCCAATTGGGTCGCAATCTTTGATTTCGAAATGCGTTTTAACTGCAGTCAATTAAACTCAATTTGCAACCGGCCAGACGGGGGACAGTCGCATGACTATTAAGGAATTTAAATGCAAAAATTTATCACAAGGAGTTCGGGGTTCGGTATGAATTTAAGGATTTACACATGCAGAGCACAAGGCTCATCTTGTGAGGAGGCGGGCGAGTGGGTGTGTTATCATTGGATGATTTTAAAGTTGGTTTTTCCTTTGCTGCTGGTGGCCCTGGCAGAGACATGCGCTTCATAAGTCCATTTGTTTGATATCGATGAATATTATTTAATATGCAGGCAAACAGCGACAGATGGCAGCTGTGTGCGGAGGGGAGCGGCATGAGTTACTAGTATTAAGGGGAATTGTGCATATTTAAGCAGCATGAAGCAAATGAATAAAAGTTGCGCTGGATTCCGGTAGTTGAACTGCGCGTTGCTTGTCATATGCAAACGAAATTAAAATGCACTACAACAGCAGCAGCAGCAGCAGCAGCAGCGGCAGCAACAGAAAAAGTGCGCACGAATGCATAAATAAGTGGACGAAAAGAGAGGAAGAGAGAGAGAGAGGAGAGGGTTGGGGGTCACAAGTATTCTGTACAGGTGTACGGAAGAGCGGGGCATGCATACTTCATTGAATGGCACTCGAAAGTATGCAACTTGAACAAGAGCCAAAGCATTCGCCCTGGGCCCATAACTAAAGGCAGCACTCATATTTATACATACCAACGACAATCTCGAGAGCGAAAGTCCTTTCCGTCCGTGAAGTGTGTCACCGGGCAGGAAGACAACGAAATTGCAAAGATGCCGAACAATTCAATTCTGCACAAATTTCATCCAATATGCGCGCACCTTTAACTTGAATTTATGCGCCATACACATTTTCTAATTTCTAGCTTTTAGCTGCACTAAACTTTGCACAAAAATAAAGTGCATTTAAAAGGGAGTCCCCACACACGTACACGCACACGCACACAGCGAAAATGGGTCAAACACTTTGCAGCTCATGTGGAGGACAAGCCCGGCACGTACTTAACTACATATATATACATATAGAGTATATCTATGGGGGGCAGCGGCTGGCGCTGCCAAGTGAAAGCTGCTCATGAGTCAGCCAAAGCAAAGTGCACACACGACACGACAATGCGTATACGTCACGTTGCGCCAGCAACTTAATGCAAGCGACACTGCGCGCTGCGAGCTGCGAGCAGTTTGTCATGTGTCGCGGCTTGATGGAATTAACATACGCATTCCGCTCAGCTTCCCAGTCACCAGTCACCAGTTACTAGTTGCCAGTTACTAGTTAGTTTGTGCGTGCCTTCTAAAACTGCAAAACTAATGCAATTTAATGGGATTTGGGAAACTGTTGCTTAACTTTTTGCAGCTCGTGTAAATGCGCCGCAAAAGTAAATTGGAAGTCGAAAAGTTAGTCAGCTATAACAGTTTTATTGCCTTACACTTAAGGATTATGTATAGGATAGGATTTGCTTAATTTAGTGCAATTTAAAAGAACATGCAAGTGTTAATAGACATAGCAAATTCAATCTTTTTTTGTTTTATATAGAAATAGTGTTATGCTTAGAGGCTGAGAGCTTTGGCTTGATAACACTGCTTTATTTGACAGCTGATAGTGGTTTTTGTTCGATTTAATTTCACATTTAATTATATAATAGATCAATTTTGCCACAGCAACGTTTGCATATAATTCAATATTTATTTAAATAAAAAAAAACAAATGCTTCTGTTTATCAAAGCTCTCGTGATAAATCATAAGGTGTTCTTTATTGGCAACTGGAGTCAATGATATTATTTTTCATCCTGTACAATATTTAAAAACCAGGATAAACATTATTGTAATGTTTGCTGAATGAGGCTTACAAGATTGCGAAATTTACGTTCCACTAAAAAACCTAATGTCATAATATTTACTATTCAACAAAATTAATACAGTTAATATATAAAATACACTCATTCTGTTTTAAATGTATGTAGCTTTAAATTAAGTATCCCATAGTTTCTATATAATATTGTAGCAAATTATTGATTGTACCTAAGAATTTGCCTTATGGCAAAGCTTTATATTTTTCTCTGAAATATTTTATCCACTTTTTCTGCTCTAATATTTTTCCTAGAATCAATCTCATAATTTCAGTGTACAGCAACGAATTTTCTTCTTCATTTAGCACTTATTGCACTTACTGAATTTTATGTTTATTAATTGCAATTTTTTTTTATTATTTATAATTGTTACACAAATGAACATGCCAAACAAAAGATAAAAAATAAATATTTTGTATAAAATTATTGGAATTTTGGTGCTGCTCTGATAGGTATTCCTGTTATCCTGCGGCATTCATTTATTAACATAGTCAGAATACTTCCTTGGCTGAGTCAGCTAAAAATTCCAGTTTAGGTCAACCTTTGTCGAATAACTGTCCTTATGTGGTTTTAAATGTACGTCTATTGATTTTATCGAAAACACACACAAATATATACACACGCATACACACATACACACACACATACATATGCAAACTTACATACACATAAGCCTTTGGCAGGCAGTTTGCTGCCAAATTGAAAACTACACGCCCACAAAATAAATTTGTGAAAGGCTTGAGGGGACGACAGGCGAAAAAGCGAAAAAAAGAGAGAGGAATCTATGTGTGTGTGTGTGTGTGTGTGTGAAACGAAACCTGACAGTGACCAACAGCAGTCTGCAGCCAGTGCGGCAGAGTCTCAGTTTCGCAGCGAACGCCTGGCGGGTTATTTGTTGAGTTTTGCAAAATTTATGCTTGGCAGCAAGTCAAACGCTGTGCGGCAAAGTCGGGGCAAAGTTTTTCAATGTCCCATATGGTGAGCGGCGCAATTCCCATATAAATTTAATGCGCCAACAGGCAAAGAAATGTGTGGATCCCCTTTACCTCCGCCCCTTGCCAACCCCCTGGACTGCTGACTGTGACGTTGACGCTAAGTTAATGCCAGGCAACATAAAAATTGCATTAAGCGCAACGAGAATTATGCAAGAGGAGCCCAGACCCAGGCCCAGGCCCGTGCCCAGGCCACATGGACATGGCATCGCAATCTCAATCTATTTTATGCCCAGCGGCTGTGGACAGGACAAGGACTGGGTATAAGTAACTGGCCAGGTTTTCCATGTGGGCGCAACAAAATAAGCTAATTTTACACATGATAGGCCTCTCGCAGCCCCGTTCGCTTGACTAAGCTAACCCACCAGCCTCAGCTAACCCAACTAGTTGGCTTTCTAGGGCTTGTTTGCTCTGCTCTGTTCAGCTCAGCTCAGCCGAGTTCAGCTGAAGCTGGAAACGAGGTTACGGTTGCATTTTACACGCCAATGAACTGCGCTGAGTGCATGATAAAGATTCATAATGCATTCAGAGAGCATCACAATGTCAGCTAATCAGAGTGGATGCGAGGGGCAATTACTTTGGCCTGCATTTAAATATCAAAGCCCGGCTAATATGGGTCGCCATTGAGAGGCGAGCCTCTAACAATGGGCACTGCGGTGGAGGGGAGTGGCGTGGAGTGGGGGCGCGTGTGGCTCAACAAGCGATACATTTGAAGTTGGCGCATTGTTCGAGGCCCCGAGCCTGACCGTTTCCGTTGGCCCTTCACTTGACATTTATATAATTTTAGCAAAATGATTTCTTCAAGCGTTTTTCTTGAGTAGACCTTTGGGTAAAGTTAATGGACTAGAAATTGCCAGCACAACAGAGCCCCGGGTCCAGCAAAGGGATAAACCATTGCAACAGTGAATAATGCGCATAATAAAGTGTCCAAAACATTTGTTTTTTTTTCTTTACTTTCGTCTCTTTCGTTTTCCCTTTTCGGATTTCTTTTTGGATTTTGGCTGAACTTTCGGCTCGGCTCTCGCCCGACTTCCAAATTGCTTTAAATTTGTTGTAATGGCGCTTTAAGTAGTTTTCTTTTGGGGCTTTAGCCATGAGATTTATGACAGGCGTGGCGTCGCCGGGCAACCAGCGCCCATTAAGCGTCGCATTCTGACATGCAACATATTTTGCCATTGGAAACGACTGAAAAAAAGTATGGAAAATGTGTCAGCTAACGAAAGGAATCGATGGGACACTTTCTAATATTTATGAACTCTTGCACTAACTTGGAGCTCTTCAAACTTGGCTTACTCGAAAGTTCACAGTTTACACTAAAAACGGAAAGTATTTATGCGAAAATCTATATATATATATATATATATATATATGGCGGAAACTATGCTGAACTTTATGATTTATTATTATTATTGCCGGCGCTTAGGCAGCTGTGTGCACCTGTGCTATAAAGCTACTTTTTAAGTTGTATTTGATGAGAAAGTTTGAAGAATTTGGGGAGCGGAGAAAGCTGGAAATATTTTTATTATATTTTATATTTATCTTTCTTTTGTGTGAGTATAATAAGTAGATGCTGTTTAGCATTTGATATTATTTTTTTATTTTATAATCATCAATTGTTTTTTATTTATTTGATTTGTCCTTATTGGAAAAAGCAATAACCTTTTCAAATGGCATCGAATATCATTCGTTTCATTTTGATTTGTATTATGAGTATATTTACCACACAATTGTGAAAGGAGAATTCACTGACACGTAATTCGGTGTTGTCTCCTCGCTTTTCATATGCCTACTGAACCTCTCTGTCTCTTGTCACTTGCTCAGCGTCGCTGCTAACGCGATGTTCGGTTCGTTCTACAGCGTCACACTCGTTCGAAGCGCCTCTCCCGCTCTCACACCTCAATCTTTGCGCTAATTGCACACCAATATAAATTGTCATTTGCTTATACCTTTGAGACTCTGCGTTGTAATTTTGTAATGGTAACATTTATACATTTATAATTATAATTATAATGAATAATCAATGTAATATTGGCTTTTGCACCGTATAGACTTCTTTGTCAAGTTTTTTGCATAGCAAGCCTCTACGCACCATGTAAAGCGCTCAGAAGACTCAATTGTAGTTTATAAAATATATTTAAATATATAGCTACTATACATTTTATTATTATAAATGTATTTAATTTAAACCTTAAATAGAAATTCATTCATCGACAGTACAAAGAATTCCATACAGTCTTTCTATATTTATTTTTGGCACATAGCATTTATATATGTTATATATATATTTTTTTATGTATATTTTTTTTTTATATATATTTTTTTATATATATACTTTTTTATTTCCTTAACCTAGATTACCAAAATATTTTTAAGGCCCAGTTCTATAAATTTGTTGTTATTTTAAGTAGCGAAAAACGAGTTTGTTTTGATGACATTTGGGCGCGCTTTACGTTTGCATTTTCGTCTGACCTCCCAAGGCCACTACACAAATATTGACGCACACAAGAGCTGAGCATAAAAAATACACACACACACATACACAAATAGATACACACACACACCTATATAAAAAAGAACTCAAATAGACATATAGACGCAGCAATCTGAGCGAGTCAGTCGACTGTCTCGTCTACTTCCGCTATAGAAATTAAATGCGCACCACGCACATGTGTGACCCAAGTTCTATGCTCTTGTTATTGTTGTTGTTTATGGTGCTGCTGTGGTGCTCTCTGCTGCTGCTGCTGCTGCAGCAATATAAACAGTGCGGTGTGTGTGTGCGTGTGTGTGTGCCGCAAATAAATATTGCATAAAGTCAAATAGGCGCACACACAAATACATACAAATAAGCAGAGCAAACATGAGCCGCTGTGCAGACAGCGCCGGACAGGCCAACATCAACATCAACATAAAACATAAACAGACGCATTAGCAGCAAATCATTTAAATATACAGAAGCTAAGCGAGAGGGGAGGAGGCGGACGAGGAGGCAGCTGCTGCCGTTGCCATTTAGTCACCCACACAAATGAGCCGACGAGCGACTAACTGACTAACTAACGGTATAAAGCAGACATAACCTAAATGGAGGCGATGTCAGTGGTTGCAGGATTGCCAACGGACAACGGCAATGGGCGGATTTGGCTGTGATAACAAAGTTGTGCGAGGGCTGCTTAATAATATATGAATGTGGAGTGCGGGAGGGCGAAAAAACTAGACTTGATATAGTTGCTGACTGTAAAAATTAAGCTTTAATTAGGCGCTCTTTGATCTGAGCAAATGCAGAGCTCAGGGAGTCGTACTTCCGGGTAAGAGAATTATATAAAAAATATATCTCTTAGTTCTCGCTTGGGAATTTGATATGATCTGTACTAAAGTAACCTCATTCCATTGCTCTTGTCACATATCTTACACCTTTTAGTGAGAGACAGCTCCATTTTGCATATATAATTTCACTTTTATCTCAGTCAACTAATTTCCACTGCTCGCTCATGAAAATAAATGCAAAATTAAGTCTAATTGCAGCCCTCGTCAACTGATACATTATTGATTAAAATTTGCCCGAAACTCGACATTTCTTTTATGGCGCAATTTAAAAGCTTTTGCATGCGAAATTGTACCTGGAAATTGAAATTAGTAATTGAGATTCTTTTTCATTTCTGATTGCGGCATATCAAAGGAAGTATTTTTCATGGAATTCGCGACACCTCGGAGCAACCCTCGCAGCTCGGGCCTGCGACCCGCACGTTGATTGGTAGATTGTGGTCTAAATTTGATACACGCTTCAAGGCCGCAACGGCTGACCACACCCACTGCGCCAGGCCGTATTTGTATTTATCTTTGAGCCGGCCCAAAGCGCTGCTAATTATGCGTGGCATGAAAAGTAGTCACAAAATGTGTGTTGTTTGTGATATTTCCAATGCTGTGCCATAAAGATGAATGTCTAGACACAGGCAGCGGAGCAGTGGCTCCGCCACATACAGACACTCACTATAGCTGCACGAACACCTCTACATCTGGAATTGGGTAGCAGCAGGCGTCGCTTATTCTTGTTAACCTCGCCCCATCGTCCACCCATCCCTCCAGCCTGCTACGTGGCTGCCAGCCAGGCAGATGCTGAGTAAAATTCTTCAACTAAAATTGCAAAAGTTTTGCCTCAGCCCTACTTACGGCGTGTGTGTGTGTGCGCGCGTGTGTATGGCGCTTGTGTGTATGTGAAAAATGGCCAAATAGCAACTAATATGGCGCACATTAATTACGACAAAATGGCGCTAATGTCGCCAGGGCACACTTCCGTTGTGCGTGCGTCTGTGTGTGTGTGCGCGGCATTTGTATGCGTGTCACGCAGCTTTTTTCAACAGCACAACATTTGCCTCGAATGAGTGGAGTGCTGTTTTAGCCGCACACAAAACGGCCTTTGATGGCATTTGTGTTGGCGGCCCGCTGCATGGGTTGGGGCTCAGGCCCAACTCATAAAGAGCCTAGCCCCCCGGGCAAGCTGCAAAGGTCACAGCCGCTACAGCTATTCACAAATTTAATATTTAAAAATTTTATTCAACTATAATTTGGTATTTTATATAATAAGCTAAAGTTTTTGTTGGCAAATGCAATTTATTTTAAATTAAATAATAAAATATTAATTGCATTTATTTGCAGATTAAAATGGAATACGCGCGTGGACTATTAAGGTGAAAATACAGTAAGTCAGTTTCTCTTTAATATCTATGATTCAATTAGTTAAATATAGCTTGATTTTCATAGTTCTAAGTTCTACGCTCTTCATTTGTTTCCATCTAATCTCTATCTCCTCATTGCTACTATCTCTCTCATTGATACTATCTAACTATCGATTTTAGCTGAAGAATCTTAATATATTTAAGAAAATAATAATATATTTGGGTGTCTTATATCTTTAATTCATACTGCCTTTTCTAAAGCTCATTTTTGATTCAACGGAACGACGTACAATATTAATCCTAGTCTACTTCTGCAGCTGCAGCTGTAGCTTACAATAGCTACAATTTTATTGTCATATAATTCAGATAATTTTTTCTAAACAAAGTCGATAAAATACTGACTTACATAAATATATTATAATAATGCATAAATGCACTTAATACTTCAATCTACCTTACTGCCTTCACTTACAATTTCAGCCTACCTAAGCCTAAGCTAAATTCGCCCTTATTCACTTCTAAATTTAGCCCACTTTCTTCTGCTCATTTTTTTCCCGCATCTTTTTTAATAAATATTCAATTTAAGTCCGCATTTACTGCACAGCGCATATGAGGAGAGTTGGAAAAAAAACGGCGCCATTGTTGGGGTCACGTCGAGCGCCATTGTGGAGCAGTTGACATGGCCGAGCAGTGTCATTGTTATAAATAACTATATATACGAGTGGTTTTTATTGCCTTTGTTGTTGTGGTTTTGTGTGGCGCCGCCGACGCTTAGGTGTGAAAAGGCGTATTGTCTGACCGCAGAGCCGTGGATACAATGTGCGGTGTCATCGCTCACACGGCCGCGATGCTTAAAGTGTCCAATATTCGATGCTGATGCTGATGCTGTGTGTAAATGCAGCAAAAGCACACATATATATAATATATCTCTGTTGGCAATGCGCATAGTTGCTGCCCTTCACTTTATTAGCCACACAATGCACGTAGGCGGACGCAACCTTTCCGTTGGCCACAAAAATAACATGCCATAACCTTATACAATGTGCAGCCATGTAGGGCCGACTGTTTGTTCACAAATACACAAAAAGGAAAGAAGAAAGAAAGAAATGTATGTGGTATATGGGATTTACGGCACTTCAATGCGTCTGTTTGCCCATCTTTTGAATGGCTGCACAACAGCCCCATGGAACACAACACAAAGTGGGCGTGAATATGGTTATCAAAAGCCTCGGACCAAAAAGTTGAACGGCCCAAAAGGGATCTGACAAATACACCTTTTGTAGCCTAGTTATCCGGCATACACTGCCTGCTTAATGTACACTCAAATGTGTAATGTTTCCCCATCTCTCTCCGCCTCACCACCTCTCTGTGCAAAATTCATGCGAAAATGAATAAAGCAATTCGCAGTAACTTGTTGAGAATGAACGAAAATGGCATTTATCCCCGGTAGCCGGGCCAACCAGTACTTTTGATGTATCCGATTCGGTTTAGGCAAATTAAACTGAAATCCGTTTTATTTGCAAAGCCTGCTGAATAACGTATGCAGTTAGCTGGAGCAATACGCATTGAACTCGACTTTATACAAATATCAATGGAAATCGAGCCGAAGATTGAATCTTTGAACTGATTGTGTTCTTGCACATTTATGAAATATTTTTCAAGGGGAAATCGAATGAGTTCAATACAATTTTTAGCAAGGAAATTATTAATTCTTTCATATTTATTTTGGCTCAATTTCTTTTAAATGAAAGAGTTGAAATTTTCATTATTATAACTGAGAGAAATTTTAAGAAATTAAGTAAAAGCAAATTATTTCAATTAAAAATTGAATAAAAATGTATATTGATTAGCAATTGATGTTAAAAATAAAGCATCAATAATTGTTTTATATTTTTTTTTATTTATGGTAATATGAATTCACGTTCACCTTACATTTTTATTCATATAACTAAAAGAAATATTAATAAAAATAAATAAAATCAAATTATTTCAATTAAAAATTGAATTAAAATGTTTTTTTGATTATAAATTGATGCCAAAGATAAAACATCAATAATTGTTATGTACTTTTTACGCTCCTTTTTTTGTGGCACTCTCAAAGCGGTAGACGAATGGGGATTTGGCATAAAACACAGTTAAACGCCAACAAATCCGTGAGGTTCATTTAAGCGCGGCGCTGTAGCATACAGGAAGCAAAACACGCAACAGACAAACACACATTAGGGAGCGCAGTAGGCAAACAAATGTAAAAAGGATAAAAACATAAGACCCACAAACAGGCGGGGGCAAAATGGGGAGCACAAAGCGGGGGAGTTGGGCACGTGGGATATCCAAAAGGCCGCAAACAAAGGCCAACCAAAGCAAAAGGCAGCACAACAGACGGGCAAAACAATTGTTTAAAGCAGCTGAAATTCGAGGCACACACACACACAGACGCACAGACGAAAGTACAAAGCCGCAGTCGAAGCTAGAGCCGCAGTCAAAGCCAGATCCAGTCGTAGAGCCTTTGGTTTTGTGCGCCAAAGCCCACCTGCCACCAAAGCCCAGTGCGTGACGCAGCCGTCACATGGTGTGTGTGTCTGTGTGTGCGTGTGCCATAAAGCTGCCTGTGTGCGCACTGAAGTAGACTACAATATATGGCACGTCTTAAGCTTGAGCCGGGCGACTGTTGCTTCAGTCGCGCCCTTTGCTTTTAATGCCGCCAGCAACAATAAAAATAACAACAGCAGCAACAACAATTGTTACGCGCGAGCTCACACAAACAAACGCACACACACACACACACATAGTCTCACACACACATTTAAACATTTTTAAAATGCTACTTTCACGCAAAATTTAATCTCAATGACATTTGAGGCAAACTACAGACAAACCAAGTGGGGAAATGGGGCAACGGAGGGACGCCCCCTTTTGGAGTCGAGTCTACACATTAGACGCCCAATAAGCAGCTAATGAAAAATTCAGTTTACCATATATCATCATCATATGGAAATCGAGCTGACCTTTAACTGAACTCTTACGTCAAACCCTGCCTCGCCTTACGTAACGTAACGTAATTTAATCACGACTGCGGCGCTATAAGCTCATAAGTAGCCCGACGACATTTTCGGCATTTTTCAAACAATTCTATTTTGGTGCTTTCATTATTATTTGTATTTTATATTCCATTTGCCTCGCCTCGCCTCGCTCCAATTTGCATTTTTGGTCACAAATTGATAAACATCAAATTAAAAACGCAGCGAAAACAAAAGCCAGCCGACAGACAGACAGACTGTGTATAAAACCACATAAAAGCCATAAACGACTGTGTTTTGTTGTGGCCCACACACACACACACACACGCACACACACACACACACACACACACACACACACACACACACACACGCACACACAGTAAAATCTGACCGAAATGCACGCGCGTGGGCGAAGTAGATGTCGGGCTGGAAAATAGGAGAAATGAAAATGGAAAAACGCTGAACACAAAACGATTTAGCCACAGACAATTTTGCAATTTTAAATGTTGTTGCGCGTATAAATAATTTAAATGTGTGCGACACACACACACACACAGACACAAACCCAGACACACACACACACACTCATACATATGTGAATGGACATTTGTATAGATTGCATTTGTCAGATAAGCTTGTTTCTATATGTTTTGGCTGCGGCCTTATGTTTAAGCGCTGATAATGCGATTGTTGATTGAGTG
Organism: Drosophila pegasa; assembly: GCA_035046225.1. NCBI lineage: Eukaryota > Metazoa > Arthropoda > Insecta > Diptera > Drosophilidae > Drosophila > Drosophila pegasa. Next base: position 1,726,978 of record JAWNOD010000579.1, on the reverse strand, counting down.
GGTCAGCGGGTGGTTGGCGCTGCTGCTGTGCTGTGCCGTGCTGGTGGGGCATTGTGGCTGACAAAAGATTAATAGCTTTTATGTGCCTAATTTCGATTTGATTTTAATGCGTCTGGCCAAACATTTTCGATTGCGTTTCGCTTTGGCTGAAAAATTAAGAATTTGATGTGGGTAAGCAACGCTGGCATGAATTGAGTTATTAGGGTTGAATATCTATCGGCATCAGCGAAATAAATATCATTTGGCAAGGCTTACGCACGGATTTCAAGCTTAATTTTGCAGCGTCTAGACTCTAATGATAATGGGTCAGTGACGCCTTTTGATTGGAGTCAAGTAGAGCTTGAGGAACCGTAGAGAAGAAGCAGTCAGGTCACAAATAAGTAAGAGTGGCTTAAGAGGAGATTAGCTATTGTCAACAAAGCGACAATATTTTGTAAAATTATACCCGATTTATTCTTTGAACACTTAGACAGAAGGCAGACAAAAAAAATATAAATTATAATTGATACTTGTTCTTGTTAAGGATCTGAAAAGATAAGAGATAAAAGATAAGAGAAAAAGACAAAAAATATAAATATAAATTGATTCTAGTTCTTCTAAAAACACCTGAGAAGACCAGAGACAAAGACACACAGAACAAAAGAATTTCTTTTTGAACAGTTTGAGGTTCATTTTCTTTAGTCTCTGTAGATATGCAGCTTTTCAAATAAAATGTGAGGCCTCTATAAAACTTGTTTTAATGCCAAAGATTTCCTGAATATCTGAAGAATATATAAGAAGGAAATGGGCTTATTTTTTAAATATCTGAAATGCTAATTAGCTGATTTCTCAATGTGGATCAACTATGTGAACAGATAGGTGAGCAATAGATAGATAGCTAAGCAATAGATAGAACTATTACTTTTTTTTTTTTTAATAAAAAACTTTGGTAAAAAATCTTTAATAAAATCAATAGATAGAATTATATAGATAGAACTATTTATTTATTTATTATTAAATACTATTAAATAAATATATCTATTGCTTCTGCTCCATCAATTGCTCTTATTAATAATTTTTCAGCAGAGTTTTTCATTCAAAAAGTAAAAATAAAATAAAATAAAATAAATTAATAAATAAATAGCATCTCTCACTATGTCTCGCATATTTCTATATTTATTTAAATATATTATAATAAATATATACCTTTCCACTAGCAAAGTTAAAGCAACTCTAAATTAATTAATAAAATCCTTTTCTTTTTAAGAAATCCAATACAATTCACAAGAATTTACTCAAATTTGAGGCAACTGAGAAAAAAATGAAGTGATTTATAGGAATGTGAGTGAGCACAATGTTGTGTGCTCTGTTGTGCTGTGCGGTGTCGTGTACGGCCGAGCCTCGCTTTAACCGGTCCCATAATAGTGGTAGTAACAATAATGGCAACAGTCGCACGAGTTGGCTATGGCAATTGCAATTCCCGTGCGAGCGGCGGCTTTTAAATTTTAATTAACTCAACAGCCCGGCTGCTGCCGCTGCTGCTGTTGCCGCTGCTGCCACAAAGGCGACGGCTGTGGGGCAAAGCTGCGAGCGCATCCAAAAGCCGTGCTGCTTTAGCCATGGAAAAGTCAGTTGGAAAAAGTTATTATTTATTTCATGTTATTTCGTGCTGTTCCAACGCGCCATAAATGGCGACCGAGCCGAGTCACTGACATGCATCCGCCAGCGCTGCCTCTCTTCCTCTCTCTCTCTTCCCCTCTCTCTCTATCAGATACAGTCAGAGTCAGAGGGAAAATGCAACTAGGCTGGAGCCATGTTCATTTATTTATGAGCATTTTACACAGCCAGCGCACAGAGCGCCGTCGGCCGAGGCGGCCTCAAAACTCGACTCAGCCACAGGCAGCTGCATCCAAAATTATGCAAATTTTTTAGTATTTTTTAATGTTTCTCTCCTTCTTTTTGTTGTTGTTGTTGCCTATTTTGTTGTCCAGTTTTGTGCAGGGCATTCAGATGTGGCAGCTCTTTGTGACGGCAGCGGCCGGCCGGTCGGCCAACCACTTGGCCGGTGGGTGCAAAAGTTCAACTGTTGTTTGTTCTAGGCGGCGTCCTTGTCAACGCAGCTTTTGTGTCTGCTTGGCATATATATAACCCATTTTTGGCTTTTACGACAACGAGCCCAACGAAACAACTAACTCGTGTGGCTCCCCGTCACCCCGCCCCCCTTCGCCCTGCGGTCTTCATCGCATGCAAAATTTGTGTGTGCGGTCAACGAAAATCCCCGACAACACACACACACTGGTGCTCATGTTGCTGTTCAGGCGAGCGCAACCCAACAAGAGTTCACTCAAATTGCATTTGGTGTCCGGGAGTGCGCCGTCCGGCGGCCGTCGTCCGACGTCCCATGTTCACCGTTTTGTTTACCAGCCGGCCTACAAAATAATGCTGGCGCTGCTGCCACTGCTGCTGCTCCTCGTGTGTTGAAAGTCCTTTTATGGCGCGGCCTGAACACTAAAAGAAAATAGTTTCAATTTTAAGTGCATACTTCAAGGCGGCTGCCGTAAAACTCATCTGCCGCTTTATGGGCCCATCAACTGACTCGATGTGGGCATTTAAGTGCATTCACCCGTGCCACGCATCATTATTGAGTCGTAGCCATCATCTATCTGGAGATGTGCATTGAAGGCAACTCAATGCGTCCATTGTAAGCGCGCAGTTAATATCGTATCTCACTTTATTTAGCAACAGCTGGCTGGCGCGGGGGGGCGGGGGTCGGGCGGCATATTTGATATATGATAGACACATTTGTAAGCAGCGCTCTCGACATATTGTAAAATTGCAAAATATTTGCAAAAACCTTTCACGAGCGACGGCGGCGTCTGTCAGTCACCTGTGCGTGTCTATGTAAATGATATGATTGAGTATGCGACATTATTTATAATGACATCGGTGGGCGGGGCGGGGCACCAACAGTTGGCACAAAGCACACACAATGGGCACGCCTACGCGGCGCTGGCAAATAAATAGCTCCCACTCTGCCTGCCTCACTGTCTCTCTCTTTCTCTTTCTCTATTTGTCTGTTGTGAAGCGTTGTATTTCAATATATATTTTTTATATATTTATTTTTTATATAATTTATATGTATATTTTTTTGTATATTTTTTTATATATATATTATATATTTTTTTTAATATATTTTTTATATATATATTATATATATTTTTTTTATTTAAATACTCCTCTTCTCCCTGTCAAAAATGTATCTAAAATTCTGTATACATTTTATTTTGCATATATTTATTTTTTATATATTATATATTTATTTTTTATACATTTTGTATATACTTTTTATATATTATATATATATTATATCTATTTTTTTTATATATTTTATATATAAATATTCTTTTTCTTTTAATTTAAGTACCCCTCTTCTCTCTCTCTCTCCCTCTCAAAAATATCTCTAAAATTCTGTTTACATTTTATTTTGCAACAAATATAAAATATATTCAATAATATTTTGAACTTTGTTGCCCGTTAATGGAAATAGCTAAAAATTCTCTTTAGCGATTATGTGAAATTTCTGTATATTTTATAATTATTTTGTTGGCAATGTTGATGGTTGTTGTTGCTGCTTAATAACAATTTCTCTAACATTATTTGCGCTGTTGCTGTCACGGGCTGCAATAACAAAGGCAGCAGCAACAGCAACAGCAGCAGCAACGGTAGCGGCAGCAGCAGGGCAAAGCGATCAAGTCGCTGCTATGGCTGGCAGGATAAAGCGCTTAACTGACAGGTTAATAATCTCGACTCGATAATCGACAGCCCGCCCGGACAACGGCACAAAGGACATAGCATAGAAGACAGGCAATACACCAAAGACGACAGGCTGACAGCGAGCGCAGAATGTGAACGTCGATAGTCGCGCACAACACATGCCCCAACACATACACACACACACACACACACACACACACCCACACGACTAAGACAATGAAGGCAGCCCTTGGCATGGAACGTGGAGCGGGTTGCAATGCGGGCAGCAATGCGCCAAGGGTAGAGAGAAAGGGAGACAGAGAGAGCGACAGGCGGAGGTGGAGCGCGAGGAAGCTTATTAACGTGACGCAGACAGCTATTGGGAATTCCTGGAAGCTCGCCGTGTTTGCGCCTTATCGTTGGCTCCATTGATTGGCAAATATTTCAATTATTTTTTCATTTTGTCAATAAATTGTGGTGGGCGAAATTTCTGTCGATTTGGCAAAAACATTTATAAATCTCATACAGCAAATATAACCAAAATGCGTGCGTTATTTATGGGCGCCGCATTTTTTTCTGTGTGGCCCCAGCGAAATTGTCAAGCGATTGACACACATTTCGCCGAGCTCCAAGCAAAGTAAAATGTAATGAAAAATAAAAAGGAAAAAATAAAAAAACAAACGGGGAATAAAAAATGTAAATAAAATCATAAATTTATTAAAATGCAGTAGCAGCGCCAGGCAGATCCCAGTGCAAAGCCAAAATACATTTTCATGTCCGCGCAATGGAATTTACATGCAAATTTTTAAAAACCAGAGCGCCACACACGAGTGTGCGAGTGTGTGTGTGTGTGTGTGAGTGTGGCATATTTGACATATAGCCGAGTCGGTTTTACAACGTCATTTCTGGTTCTGTTGAAATATTAAAATGGATGGCACACAAATGCATATGGCTTTGGAGAACTCCAACAACAACAACAGCAGCAGCAGCAACAACATCGCCTGAGAGGAAGCTATGAAAAATACATATTTTTAGCGCTGACAAATATTTGCTTAATCGATTTATTATTTGTTGCACAATTTCATAATGAAGCGGCATTAATAATGCCTCGACAGGCTTAATGTGCGCTAAAAAATGCATGAGCAAAACAGAGACACACACACACACACACCAAATTATTCACCCACATATATACGGTCTCACTTTCAATCATGTGACACATTTGGTTCGAGTTTTTATTAAATCAATGGCATTTGTATCAATATTATTATAGTCCAGCAAATTGGATTGCAACATATTTGGTTGTATATTAAGTTTTATGGATTTTTAATTTTATTGCGAAAATTACGAGCGCCATAAATTGACTCTTTGAGTAATTTAACATTCGCATTTATTTATTGATTTCATTTGGAAGTTCTTAATGAAGAGACTGACAAGTCGAGAGAGCAAGCTCAGAAGAGTACCTTAGCTGCTGGCCTACTCTATGCCATGCATGTTTATGGCAGTGAGACCACAAGCTGCTAAAACTGTAGACAGAATTCAAAGTTCATTCTTCTAAATTTCTCATCTTTCATACTCTTAAATAAATATTTGACTAAGGAATTTTTGGATGATATTGAATGAAAGGTAGCTGGGAAAAAATTTCTGCAAATATTTCACTAGCTCGAAATAAAACAGTTATGTAGTATAAGCCATTAACTTTTCTCTATATATATTTATTATGGGTTTTTATATTTATTTTTATATATTCATATATTTATATATTTTTATAAATATATATTTATATTTTTAAATATTTATATTGTTTATAGAATCCATAAACGTTTTTCTATATAGTTATTTGTGTTTTTTTTTTATAGTAGCTTGATCAGTATATCTATCCGTCCCTTAAATCAAATGCGACCCAATCAAACACTTTTATTATACGACAGCCATAAAATATGATCTTTGAGGAGCAGGAAATAGTGCTGAAGAAGTAATGAAATAACGAATGAAATGAAGAAATAATTAAAGGTTATCTTAAATTTAAATTTCAAGTATAATAACTTAAATTTCTTATAATGTAGATGCTATATATATATATAATAATTAACAGAGTTAATTTATTGAAGATTTCTAAAAAATTCTCAAATTTTACTTCGCTCTAGAAACTATCTAAAAACCTCCATTTCCCCACCAGTTTTCAATATTTTCATTAATTTCGAAGATTATCAACTCCTCCTTCGCTACCTCCTCTAAGCATATTGCTCGACTCAAATGGACCGTAGGCTCTTATCATATTGTGACCCAGTGAGTGCGGCCAATGGAAAGGTCAACAGTTGCCACTAGGCACAGCTAAGTACCGAACAAACTTGACTTGCAGTCCAGTTACTTACACGGCTCAAGTGGAGACAGCAGCAGGAGCAGCAGCTGCAGCACTAGTCACGCTTCGCCCGCCACCTTCGCCCCCCGCCAGGTTGCACCTTAAGCTGACCAGAAGCAGCGCTGCTCTCTCCAGGGCTGAAGAGCCAGTTTGCCAGTTACGCCTCTTTTGTTTAGCTTTGATTTAACATTTTGTACGTTTACTTTACAGTTTAACAGCCTGGCAAAGGCATGACACGCTGCTGCGGCAGCTCCGTGCCCGCCCACATGGACAGGAGCCGCCTTGCCACTCGCCTGTGCGTTAGCTCCTGCATTTTTATACACTTTCACGTTGGCAATTTCATTTGGTTCGGGTCGCTGTGGGAGTTCAAGCTGAAATGTGCTTTTAGTTTTTGCTTTTCTTTTGCCCATTTTGTGTGCGCACTTGCCCCTTTATAATGTCCTCTGTCCCCGGTTGCCTGCGCCCCCCACTCCCTGCCCCCTTGTGCTCTGTGTGTGCTCTGTGCTGTGTCGTGGGCCAAATAGTGCGCCGTAAAGTGCGCGAAACTCGTCTAGTACTGCAGCTCGAACTAATGCTGAGAGCTGCAGAAGGCGTTCGAGTTGGAGCTGGAGATGGAGATGGAGCCGTAGCTAGAGCTCTAGCCGCTGTCCCATGTGGAAGGCGAGTTGACAACTTTTTTGCTGTCGTCGCCGACGCCGACGTCGCTGCTGCTGCTGCTGTTTTTAGTTCTACTTGTTTAAGTGTAGTTGGTTTTAGTTGCTGCGAAATGCTGAAATTTTTTTCTCAATTCTTTTTCTGTATTTTCTTTTTTATAGTTCGTTTCGTTTTTTTTTTTTTGTGTGTGCGCTTGTTCCAGAAGTTAAATGTTTCTACGTCGCTGATGCGCAACCGGGCGGCACAAATGCGAAATGGCTACAAACAATTTGAAGCAATAAAATAAAGAGTGCATGCCAAGGGGCGGGGCTGAGGGGCTGGCTACAACTGCAACTACAACTACAACTACGATTGCAACGACAACTACATTGAGGACTACACAACGAGCACGAGCGAGAATGCCGCAATATCTGGCAAGCGAAATAAAAGCGAAATTTAATTGTAAAATTGTTATTGTACTTTGAAGTGGCCGCTGGGTGGGTCAAGTGGCGAGTGGCGAGTAGTGCCTCCGCCTCACACGTTGGCTTACCACGCTGCTAATTGCCAGTCGCAGCACTCGAGCTCAAGCGTCGCGACTGCTCGAGCAAGTTAATCAAATTTCTGCAAATATCAAGTCCCATCTCATGGCCAAGTTAAGCCACATCAGCTCGTCAGCTATGCAAATTCTTGGCCTTAAAGTGCCGACATGTGTCCCACTTTAATGCAAAGTCAACACACCCGGAGCTACCCTGGAAAAACTGAGCGCAGCCATTGTGAAATCGTTGCCTTTTGCTCTATGGCAAACAATTACATGTTTAATTAACTTTTTGTTATGACAAGCCAGAGTGAGGGGGCGTGGCACGCTGGGCTAGTAATTAGAAAAGTGCAGCAGCAGGGCGAACGAGCTGATGAACTCCCGTCCACAAAGTATGCAACACAATGGCGCCCGGCTACGCTGCGGCTGGCATATCAAAAGTCAAGCTGGAGCATGGGGCAACAAGCGCCAGTTCGTCAGCCAGTTATTCAGTGTCAAATTTTAATTTAGATTCTGTATGCAAATGGTCTTAAATGTTACATAACAAACTCGCACACACACAGACGTCTGCCAAGCCAGTGTGTGTATGTGTGTGTGTGGTGGGATTACTGTTTGGCTGACATATGGAATTGCAAGTTATGTCTGCCATTTGCTGGCAGAAGACGAAGTTGGAGAACTCTGGCGCCACATCCTGTAGCTTTGCGCTTTAAGCCCTTAAGGTGTTGCCCAGCGCGCACAGGATCTTTCACTGCCTGCGCCTTCGTCTGTCCGCCCTGTGTCCATGTTGAATGCATTTGTCGAGCTGCTAACGACTTAACATTTATGATTACTCGGCTGGCAAATTGGTAGGCTCCAACTTGGGGCTTTGGCAGCACTAATTGGCCATGTGTGACAAGGCTTAGTGCCTGATTCAATCAGACTTTATGTTCTTTATACGCATGGCACTCACTGTCTCCCCCTCTCTCTTTCTCTTCTTCTCTTTCTATTTCCTATCAGCATCAACTATAGTTGCAAAGTTTTAGCTTAAAGTAAAAATTGTTGCTAAAAATATAATAAATATTTATATAGATCTTTTTTTTTATTAAATTTATTTTTGTTCTGGCAAAACTTTGTTCATTCCATTTTTACTCGTTTAGTTGTCAGCCTTCTATTTTATATGAAAAGTTTTGCTGGTCAATTTTTAATTTCGGCATCTCCACCTGCTCGCCGGGGGTAAATGTTTTTAGCTTTTACTTTAACGATTGAACGCAAAAATATATAAAGTTAGCTTCGGCTGCTCCAAGGGGGATTGGCGCATATGTAGAAAAATATTAAAAAATAAATGTCAAATATTTCAAATGAAATAGTTTAGAGTTCCAGCTGTGCAGCACTTTCTTTGATGTGCTAAATTGAATTTAAAGATTTGGGTAATAAAATCAATAATAGTTGAGTTTTGTATGGCTTAAAATTTAAACTATTTATAAATTGAGTTAATTGAAACTAAAGATGAAAGAAAGGAAATGAAATTTGTTATACAAGAGAGTCAGAGTCTACTAGAATGTCTTAGTTGCTGGTCTCTTCCGTGCCATTTAGCAGTATGGAATTGCAGCCAAGACACACCTAAATAAACCGCATGGTCTTTAAGCGAAGTTATTAAGGAAGACCATGAACGCCTTAGGGTACATTACTGTAGGCCTTAAGCGGAAAAAAAATTGAAGAAAGAATTCAAGAGATAACCAATAAACGCATTGTGAGATTAGATTTTCATCCAAGCAGCCTGGTTAGGCTTTTATACATATTTTATAGCCCAGACAGCTGCTAGACCTCGCAGTAGAAGAAACAGAAGACTCATAAGCTACCTCCCAGAAGACCTACATAGCCAGATCTTGACTTGAAATTCATCAAATAGTTCCTTGAGCTTTAATACTTACGCCATTTCTATTCTTATCTAGTCTCTTTGCTATCTCTCTACCTCTAAGCTATTTGTTTTTTGTTTGCTATCGTCCCTAGCTCTCAGAGAGTACTTTACTTAGTTCCTGCTTAGATTAAGTTGCTGCTTAAAAAGTAAATAAGTTATTGTGGTAATTCATTTTTAGAAATTTAAACAGCTTAATAATTTTTTAAATAAGTTATTATGATAAATACATTTTTAGACATTAAAACAGCTTATTAATGTTGGTTAGCAAAAATAAACATAAATCAAGATTTTATCTATTTTTATTACATATTTAAATTCACGATGAAAAAAGTTATTTAAAAAGATCAAATATGTCTCTTCTCTCATTCGGACCTTTGCTTAATACCCAATCAAAGCGCTGAAAATGTACTAAATTTATTTAGTACATTAATTGACTATATAAATTTTAAGTGACTTTTAAAATAAATAAATACATTTAAATTTATTTACTACGTTAATCTATTATACAAGTATTAAGTAACTTTTAGCTCATGACCAACATCCCAGCTAATTTTGCAAAGCGTTTTCCAAAGTCGAGTCTTAGTGACTGATATACCATACAATAAGAGAGAAGCCAACTTCTGCTGCTGCCCTCCACAAGTTTTCTTTTGCCGTTGGTCAGTTGCGGGCGCAACTGTTGCGTTGGTGTGCGAAAAAACTTATGCATTCAGCTGTTTACAGAGTCGGGCTCAAGTCTGAGTATGCAAATCCGCAGAAATAGCAGCGAGAAGTGCTAAAGATTAATGGGAAACTTTTGCATTTTTTGACAGCCGAGGCAAAGTCAAATGCTGAAGGGATTCTGATTCGGATTCTGTTTCTGATTATGGGCAGGAAACTTGAAGCGAACTTTGGGGTCCTTAGCATACGCAACGAGCCACCGTCGCACGCACGTGAGCGTTGTGGGGGGACAGCAGGTAAAGCAGGCCACAAATGTTTATTTATTTATTTATTATGCGACCGACACTAAAATGTAACTAAAAACACAAAACACGACGTCTGTCTGCCAGCACATGATGTCTGCAGATGTGCTGAGTGGCATATGGGCGGGCTGAGCGGCGTAGGATGTCAGTAGCTTCTGATTGGGAGTCCTTCGTCGAGTTGACGTTGACGCTGCTTTGATATATTATGCACGCTTGAGGGCGGCAACAAATAATCAAGTATCAAATTCCACACGGAATGCTAACGAAAACACACAAAACGATTTTTTGTGCCCGAGCCACAAGGGAGCATCGGATCGGGTCGAGCAGGGGATTTGCTCTGTGCGTGTGCCTGCGTAAGCTGCCAGCCAAATGAGGCAAGACTCCGGCCGCAAAAGCCTCACAAATTTGGTGGGGCTGCAAAAACAAAGCCACAGCCCAGGTGGAGGAGCGACTGGCTCTGGCTCCGGACCCGGCCCGAGTTTATGGCGCGTGCGACAAATGAACAAAACGCCGCAGAGTGCAGACAATTTGACTAGGCCTGCTTCGATGGGGGTGCCTGGTCGAGGACCGGCCGACGTTTGGCCGAGGATTGGCCGAGGACTGGCAGCTCGTCTGAGCTGCTGGCTTTGTCTAGTAAATCGTCACGCAGAGCGTAAGGCAGGCAAAAATGCCTAAGCCGATTAACAAAGCATAATAGTTGCCAGCTGGCAACGGCCAACTGTTTCTCTCTGTCTCCCAGCCAAACCGACAATAAACTCTCAGCCGAGCAGTGTCATGGACAGAGTCTTGGGCATAGTGCAGGGGACTGGTCAAGCGGCCGACTCGACAAAGTTGTTTGATTTTTCTTGTTGACTTTGTGTGAATCCAGCTTGACACACACACATACCAGTATACACCCGCACACACACAAACACACACACACACCACTCTTGAGCAGAGCTTGTTAGTTTTGCTGGGTATTAGAAGTTTGTTATTAAGTTTGCAGTGTGTAACTGCTAAACACTTTCAGGCCATTTCACTTCGGGCTGGTTAAACAACAAATTTATACAAAATAATTTCCACAATTTTCAGGCAACTTTTTAAGCTTTTTTGATATTGCAAAATTCGACCAGACTTGACAGGCGAGAGCTGAGAGCTCGAAGTTGCTCTGCCTTCCTTAGAGAATTTGCATTGGAAGATAGTGTTTGTTATTGAATTCATATTGCTTAAGCAGGAATATGTGGATAGATCTATATGAGGCATAAGATTGGTCTATCTATTGCTCAAGCATGACCTTGTGAATAGCTTTAAAATAAGTGAATAAGGATAAGAAATCACAATCTACTGGGAAAGCATGGTCAGGTGGACGGCACTTGGCTAGGAAGAAAAGGAGCAGATGATTCAGGTGGATCTACTATTAAAGCATGAGAAGCTGAATGTTTTTGACATACGCGAAAGCAGAAGGAATTATTCGATGAAAGAAGATGCCAGAAGTTAGGTTTTTGCCCCTTTCTAGGCTTCTGCGTATGTCTAAGGAGCTGATGTAAGAATAATCTTCGAATGAAACTTTTATGTTATATCTCGTTCGACAGTATTACTACTGAGGAATCGCACAATTGTATTACAGAATACGCTCCATGCTAATATAGTCATATATAGACTTCAAATTCTTCTCTCGAAACAGATTTTTACTGTCATTTTATATAAGTCTAAATTAGCTCTAATATAGAACTATTGTATTTAAAGCTTGTGCTTTAGATACTTTTCATACTTAAACTGATGCATATTTTGGTTTTCTGAGCAACAAGCACAAATATGAACATATGTTAACCTTGAATTAATTTTATATTTTAAAATTGAACAAGAGTATTTGGGAGTTTGTAAAATTATATAATAATAATAATAATAATAATGAAATAATAACACTAAGCTTACATGAATATCTCTGTTCACCTTTGGCAACTTTAATATCTCTCTAAAATTGATCTAGAGTATTTGCAGTTCGTTAAATTGAATGTGTGTCACAATAATTGTCACTGCTGTCTGCCGCCGTTGTCATTTGGCCTTTGTGTGATGGCAGTGGACATTCGACTGCTGGAATTTGCGTAGAAAATCTCATAAGTCAAACATGAATTCCCATGCAAAAATGTTTTGTCATCTCGCTCGACATGGCTGCGGCTCGGCAGCGGCTTTATTTGCCTGGTATTTGTATTATTTCTTTTCTGGCTGTGATTTATTAGGGCCTACTTTCGCTTCTTGGGCGCCTTTTTTCCACCCCCCCATCTCGCTCTGCTCGTTCGGCTGCGGTTCGCTAAGCTTTATTTGTTCATTAGTGAGTCTGTTTAAGGCGCTGTAACGGAACGAAAACTGTGCTGGAAATATTATTGCATATGGCAGGCAGGCCGAGCAGCTGAGCAGCTGAAGGGGATATTAAATTGTTGCCGACTTCTTGAATAGCGCTCGAAATAGTATTTAATAAGCGGGGAGCGCGATGAACTCTTTAGCCGTCTGGCAATCAGTCAGCTCGAGTGGCCGTAAGAAATGAACTCATCTCGACTGTCAGACTTAATGAGCGCAAATAAATTCAAGTAGGCTTAAATTTTCCACTTTTTTGCCCCGCCAATTGGGCACTTTTCCCACGCCCACGCCCCACAACCCACAGCCCACAGCACGGCCGCATAAATTCATATACAAAAATAATACACGAGGCAAACAGTGTAAAAAGCGCTATGAATAACAAAAACTCGGAAAGCGACAGGGCTGAAAGAGAAGCAACAAAATATGTAGAGGAACCGCAAATCTGAAACTAAGCAAAATGAATTCTATTTAACATTTGGGTAAAATTTCAATTTTTTCTATGGCTTTTTCTCTTTTTTCCTTTGGCTGCGAAGCTGCTGAAGTGAAATATAGAAATCAACGATGGACGGCGGGCGGTGGGCGTGGCTGGGCTGCCTTTTTGTGACGTACGCGCCGTCTACTTAGGAAAATGATAAATGTCCTTGCAAAGCCATGAAATGAATAAGTATGAGCAGGAGCGCGGCCCGAGCTGTGTGGAAGTGGCCGTTTGGTGTCTATATGGGCCAGCCAGGGCAAACAGGGGACAGTGTCCTTGGCAAACAGCAAGAAATCACTACAGCTACAACAACCAGCGGCAGCCGGCGTCAACTGCGTTTCAAGTGGAGTGTGTGTGCCCAGGCCAGGCCAGGACTGCCCCAGCCTGGCCACAAGGCTTTCACGCTATCAGCTCGGCCCCTAAGTAGGCTACTCCAAACACTACAGAGCTACAAAAGCACATGCAGACAGTACGCTCAAGTGTGCGTGTGTGCGCGAGGGTGTGCGGGTGTGTGTGTGCGAGTGTGTGTGCAATTCGCAAGAAAAACGTTGACAAACTCCTCGCAGCGGCGACTTTGCCTTGCCGTTGTCATTCAGCGCGCTGTCAGTTGATTTTTTCTGCTTTCTGCTTACAGGAAACTTGCCCCAAAAAAAAAAAAAAAAACAGAAGAGAGTGAAAAAACGTCTGCCCCAAAGGCAGCGACTTAAGCAGCGCTGGAATTTTTGCCTTTCAAGTCGAATCAGCGGCGAAAGTTTTTGGCCAGCAGCGAAAACTACACTCACACACACACAGACACACACACACACACCCACAGGCACACAGACTGTGAGCTAAATAAAGCCGTAGACAGATATATATATAGCTGGGAGGGGAACGCTGCTGCGATGGCAGAGAAAGTGGAGTAGCGGCTCTCGGGAACTGTCCATTGTTGCTCATCACTTTTGACCGGCTGAAAGTTGTTTTGGGGATCCTTGGCAGCAAGTCGCTTCGATTTCATGTCGATGCTGTTGGCTTTTGCTTTTGATATCTTTCATTACTAAGCTGATTTTTGTTTTCGCCTTTTGCCAGCGTCTTTTGCCCGTTCATGCTGCTCGGGCGTGTGTGTGTCTTGTGTGTGTGATGGGCGTGGCAACAGCTGCTATTGTTGTTGCCGTTGCGGCATTTATTACCGAGCCCGCTCTATTTTGTGTGTGCAAATTGTTTGGGTTGTGTCCGAACATCAATAATATTTTGATGTCCACGGCGCACACAAAACTGTTGTTAAGTGTTTAGAAATTGTTTAAGGGTTCATTTGTGGTCTTTAAGCGGGCTGAGCGTGTGTGTTGAGCACACTATTCTTAAAACAAACAGAAACTTACCAGCCAACAGATTAAGTAAGGCTGCAAAACAAAAAGAAAATAAATTAAATTAAAAACAAAACATAAACAAATTAATATGTAAAAGTTTGAATAATAAATGTATAATAATAAAGATAAAATACAAATAATAAAATTATTAAAAATTTAACGATAATAATACAAATATACTAAAATTATATGAAATTATTATTTATTATTATGAAATATAAAATATATTTATATATAATAAATAATATATAATATATAAAATATATGTGTGCTAAAGTGAAATATTTTAAAAGAAGCTCCGGATATTTTTAGTGTCCTTATATATATTGACAGAATTAATATAATTTATAAAAAAATATTTATTCGAAGAAAGAAAATTTGGAAATCATAAATATTAACCAGAAATTAATTATTTTAAATATGGTTTACTTGAATACATATTATTCTTTTATTTTGAAATACTTATTTCTGTATTTTTCTTTTAAAAATAAATTAAAATATATATATATAACAGAAATATATTCGATTTTATTACAAATAAATATTGTTGACCACGTTTAGGCTTTTCTTTCCCAACTCCTCCCTTTTGCATTTGTGGCATGTGTCTCATTCCTATTTCTCAAATTCTTTCAATTATTGTATCAAATAAAAGTAAGTAAAAGTCGTTATATCCTAAGTACTGTAAAAGCGCCTAAGTTTTTCGATACAAGTTGTGCTAAGTATAATTGAAAATTCTCTTTATTCGCTTTCGAATTCTATTATAAATAGTTTCCTTCTCTGTAGTAAAATGCCCCAAACTAGCCATGAATTCTATACATATTTCTTTGTATGGGTGCCCGTGCTCATGTTACATGTTTTATATGCGCTCGTAAGATGCAGAAAATTTACCATTAAATCCTTAGAAAGTTTCGCTCAGCCGAGCCGCTTAGCTAGCAACTTGGCGCTTTGGCGAAGTGCAGCTTACAGTGCAATCGTACGATATCTATATCCAATGTATGTAGAATGTATGAATGTATGCATGGGGCGCGGCAGGCCAAGTTTACTGTGGCAGGCGAAACTTAACTCATCAGAAATGCCTCTAAATAAGCATTTATAAAGCTGCGCTGCGGCAACAAATGGCAAACTTTGGCCAACACAGACAACAACAGCAGCAACAACAATAATAATAACAACAAATTGGGCGAACGCCCAGCAGAAAAGCCAAACATAATTTCCAAGTTGTTGCGCAAAATTCTGAGTACGTTGTTTTCATAGAAATGCGATAAATACTCGTCGTCGAGCAGGCAAAGGAAGTGGTTTTGGATGAGGCGTGGCGGTTAGCTCCGCTTGCAGTTAACTTGGAAAACACTGCTGGAATGCCGAAGTGAAAAGTTTTTGTGAAATTCAATTGAAAACACATAAAGTCCAAATTTATTAAAACCCTCTCAAGCCACCCCGCCCAGACCCCAAGGCACACAGAGAGACGCACACAGACGTATGCATATGAGCCTGAGCGCCTGAAGTGCTTTCGACTGTTGCCAACTTTAACACTAAAACTAAAACATTACCCAAAAACTAGTCGAACAATATGCAGCTGAGCTGTAGGCGCTGCTCCTTCACTGGGACGATTGCTTGACTCGAGTCAAGTGGTTGTGTGGTGCCTGGCCAACTGGCCGACTGGGCGTATGAGTAACGTTGCTCAGACATCTTCTAAATGAACTAACCTGCCGCCTGTGCATTAGTGGCAAATATGGCTTAAATTTTGCATCTTTAGCAGACACAATAAATTTACCACCTGATTACCCGCCACAGAATGCGCAATTAGCGGACTTTTCGGTGGCTTCGCCACTTTTTGTTGCCGTCCGCAAAACTTGAGCTGAACTTTGTTTATATGGCTCTGCTTATTGTTCAATTTGCTTGCCAAGTTTTCGATGGCTAAATGAAAAAAAAGAAAGCAGAGAAGTGAAGACCGGCAGAAGCTCTGCAAAGTTTGCTTGCAGCACAAAAATATGGTGCGTCCTTCAGCTGGTCGGCCGTCTCTGGTCCCTCGCTGGCCCTCACTTGGCTTATTTATTAGCAACATATTATTATTTGGCTTGCAAGTGGGCGAAAGTGATGGCCAGCGAAAGTTTTTTGGTGGCTGACCAGCTGGCGAACGGCCCCGCCAAGAAATAACTCAGGCAAACAGAATAACAAGCCCTAAAAGCCATCGAATTGCGCTGCCAGCAGCTGCTGTTGACCATTAACAGCCGAGCAAAGTAAGTTGCCTTTTTTTTTTTGTTTTTTTATGTATTTTTTTTTTTCGTTTTGTTTTGTTTATTCTGCCAGCATTTCTCTTGCGCTCTAATGGCACGGGAAGTATTACACGATTACAAAGAGTTTTGCACATTTGATAGAGCGTGGGGTGAGCAGCGGCTTAGCTTAGGATTTGCAGCAGCCATCAAAATCAATTTCACATAATTTAAACTGTATTAAATTTGCACATAAACTTCGTCAAAATAAACCAGAAATTTCATTTATTCAATAACGCTGCGACAGTGGAGACGCTTTGACAGCCACAAAGGCGTACGCGTATTCACACACAATAAACTTTATGTTGATTGAATAAAAGTTCCACACACACACACACTTTTACACGCATATATAGGCTGGCTTAACGGCGGCCAAACTTTTCACTTTAAATTAAATTTCACACAGAGAAAGCGCCAGAGAGCGAGCGAGACGAGGGCGCAAAGTGAAAAAACTGGAGCAGCATTTGCCGCCAGGCACAATCAATTTTTTGGCAGCACTCCGAAAAAAAGCAAAAGCAAAAACCACGAAGGCAGCGAGATTAGGTTCACATTGCATGACTCCTAGATACCCTTTTTTGATAGAGTGTATATAAATTTAGGTTGTTTCTAGGTTTGTGTGAAAGTTGAGATATTTACGTTAGAAAATGACTGTGAGTTCAGATATTTACGAAACATATATTTTGATTTAATGTATATATTATTAACTTTAAGTATATTTAGATCAATTTGGGCTGCTTATACAAGAAGTCAAGAATTTTGGGGACTTTTATAATATTTATATATTTTGTTAATAAATATATAAATTCTTTGAACATATATGTATTCCAATCTATATTCATAATTATATTTTAGTTATTATAAAATAAATTAAAATTAAAATATTAATAGCATTTTTTCTAAGACATAAAATATTTTAGTAATTTATAATTTTTTTTTTTGTATTGAATTCATTTTATTTTACGTAGAAATAAATGACTTTCTGTTTCCCCTTGTTAAATTCGGTTCGTCATTCTCAACCAAGATTTACATATAAATTTTTAAATATTATTTTGAAGAAATCAAGCCTGAATAATTCTGCTTAGGCGGAACATTTTAGAGAGCTGAGCTCTCCACAGACTTTAAAAAAAAATATTCTTAACCTGACAGGTAAATCAATTTTTTTTCCAAGATTCATTCATTTTAGAACAAAAAAAATATATATATTTTGTATAATCATTGTATAAACAATTACAAATAATATTAAATAAGAGTATTGCAGGTCTACCCACAATATTAGCTTAGGTAAAGGGTATTTCGTTTAAGGTAGAAGGCTTTAAAAAGAGTTGAAAATTAGTTAACTTACCGTTCTCCTCCTCGATGTTTCGTGTCATTGTCGTTGAGGAGCTGACGCGAGCACGTGTTGCTGCCGCTGCAAGTGCGTTGGACGCGGGCAGGACGAGGCACAGCAGCAGGGACAACAGGCAGCTGACAGCCAAGCACATGGTTGCCTCGCTCTTTGATTGTGCCGGTGATTGTGAGTGTGTCCGTATGTGTGTGTGTATCTATGTGTGTGAGTGTGTGTGTGTGTCTGTCTGTGCTTGTCTGTTCTAGAGAATGGCTATAGAGCAGCTTGTTTGTGAAGTGGGGTGAAGCTGCTACTCGATGATGCCAATGGCAATGTGGCCGGCAGTTTTCGTTGCCTACTTTCGGGCTCTACAGACTTTCACGCACGCACACCACAATCATTTGTTGTTGTTATTGGCCTGGCTTATTTGCGCATATATTGATTTGATTTAATTTGACATTTTTATTTGCGTCCATTTACAAATTTTCGGCGAGGCTGCAAAAGAGAGGGAAGGGGCGCACGGCGGCGTGGGGTCAGCAAATTGTTGACATGTCAATAAATAAAATATAGTATTGCTATTTTTTGGTAAATTGCCGTTGCAATTTTGTGAATGTCTAGTTGTTGTAGTTGTTGCTGTTGAAATTTATTTAATTGCCTTTATTGTTGGTCTGGCCAAATTTGTTAGCAGATTTACTGCACTCTCCCGCACACTCATACACACTCAGGCAATGCATGTGAATTTTACGAATTTTATTGGGTTAATTTGTTTGTTTTTATATTTAAATCATTTATAAATTGCATGCGTTGTTTATGTGGCTAAAATTGTTAATTTATGTTTTACAGCTCTTCTCGTTTGGCGCACAAATTATGCACAATTTTGTTAAAAAGGTTATTTATTTGCGTTTATTTATTTGAAACATGGCAAAAAGTCACTCGAAATTAGAGCGTAATTTATTGATGCATAAGCGAAACTGTAATTGATTCTATAACAGCCCAAAAATAAATGCAAAATATGTTGAGGCTGCTAAATGGTTCTATCAATGTTTAAAGCGCTGAATTATTAGTTACTGTGAGGTTATTTTGTTATAGATTTCCATATTTAATTAAATAAATAGTTGTCTATTATGTGGGTTAATTAAAATGGGGGCATCAGGAGATTGTGGATACATTTAAATAAAATATAAAAAAATTTAAAGTAGGCATATTTCTAGCTAATCTCTCGACTAAAGACACAACTGAAGAGTTAAGCATCTGACGCAGAGCCCGCCTCAACAGAAACTAAGTTATCTGCAGCGGGAGCAACGTTGCGACTAGACGGCAACAAATCAGAGCGCAAAGAAGTCGTCAGGCGGCAACACGTAGCGAATGCCTGCCGCACCTCAATATTTTACAACATATTGCACTCACACTGAAGCGCTTTTAATTAAAGTATATTTATAACTTGGGTGCAGAGCGTGGGCGGAGACAGTGCGAGTCGAGAGGAATTGTGGGAAATCATTTAAAATGCCGCTTGCGTACATATTTGTTATAATTTATGATGCCCATATAAATGACTAACAACACACGACGAGCAATACGGAACAAGCAACAAGGACCAACTGGCAACTGGCAACGTGCTGGGGCGCCAAAGGACGAATCAAGGCAAGAAGGACCTGGGCCAGAAAGAATGGCGAAACATGTGCCCAAGGAGCGCGCGTGTAGATCTTTAAAAGGAGCGCAAGCAAGCGCACAGAACGTGCCAGCATCAAAGTTCAATATGACGAAGCTGATGACGACGCCGATGCCGACGACGAGGACGACGACAAGGACGAGGATGAGAATGAGGAGCAGCAGCGACGAGCCAACTGCAAAAGTAATGCCAAAGACCTAACGAGTGCAAATTTCTCTTTAGACTTCTTATTTTCTTGCTTTTACTTTTACGTAGCAAAAACTCAATAAACGATAAACAGGAAAACGGAAATCGGAAACTGTATACGTTCATGTTTCTAGTCTGCACACAGAGAGAGAGAGAGAGACAGAGATAGAGAAAGAGGGAGAGGGATAGAGAGAGAGAGGCACACACAGACAGCGCCGCCATTTTGCGCGACATTCGAGGCAGTTCGACGTGCTTTTATGATATATTGACTTGCTGTGTTTTATCGGCCACGTCGCCATAGCTGGCAATGCTTTTAGCCTCCTCGCACTAATTTTATTTTAGCCTCTGTTGACAAACTCGCCCCATTTCAGCTTGTATTTGTATATTTCGCCTCCTCCTGCTTTTCTTTTTTTTTTTTTGCGCTCTTTCGGCCGCAGCAGCACAGATCATAAATAAAATTTTATTAAACTATGCGAATGCGAATGTGACTCCGGCCGTGGCAACCGCAACTGTCACTGTAGAGTGTAGAGCGCATCGAAAAACGTTCGCGTTAAATAAATGTTTCTTCTTCTGCTTCATCTTTTTTATTTGCAACTGGCGCATAATAAATCTGTATAAGTTTATTTATCATACGCCCCGCTGCCTGATTGCCTCGTTCCCTTACCCGTTCCCGTTGGTTGCGGCCTCGCTAAATGGATTTCCATTTCAATGGCTTAAAATAAAAATATTTATCAAAAAAAAAACACAGAAAAAAAATAAGGGACAGCAGCAAGTATGAGTAGTTAAGCGATTAATGTAAATATTTTTGCAAATCTATCATAAAAATATCTGTCTATGGTAAATATACGGAGCAATTTTTATGCCAATCGATGCGAAATGCTGGCATGAAGTGCCAAAATGGACAGCATTTATAAATCTCTGCTCTTTTTCTCTACTTTTTTGTTGTTTTGTTTTAGCTGCGCACGGCAATAAAATTTTAGAAAAAGTTTCCTCTAAATAAAGGAAAAAAGGCTCTCGGACATCTGAGCACTGCTGGATGGCATATTTTATTCAATTTGGAAAAACATAAAACGCCGGACAACGACAACATGTGCAGTGACAGCTGCAAATACGAAATCAAATGAATAAAACAAACCGTATTTGAGGGTGTTAATCGATTTACAAAAAATGGAAAATGTAGAGTGAAGACTACTCTTAATCAATTAGAAAACGAGATTTGCAGGCGAGCAAAAATCTAAAAATATTTCGGAACGGTTAGTCAAAATGGGAGCAAGGCAGTGAAAATAGAAATAGACGATTGCATTGGAACGAAGAGTATTGCATGCCAAATAATCTGAAAGATATTGCTTGGACTGTTAAAGTGTGAGCTTGTTAAACAGATTAAAGAGCGAGCTCAAGTATCAGACTTATGGTAGGGACAGCAAAGCTTTACAAGTGTGCTAGAAAATAATTTATGCAAATTCTACTAGACTTAGTGGCAGAGCTACGACCATGGCAAGCTATTCGCTGTGGTAAGTAGAGACAAGTGCGGATTAATTTAATTGAATTTATTTTTTACAAATTAAAATAAGAATTTTTTATGGCTTTAAGCCTCACAGTAAAAAAAAACTATTTTCATATATTTATTATAGTTTAATATTTTATTATATTTATAATTTTATTATTATAGTCTATTTGAAGACTGAATTTCTTCAACCAATAAAATCCCATAACTTCGGTGTTGAAAAGAAAAATAATAATACTTATTATTTTATCGAATACTAAATATAATATCATATTTTAAAATATAATATATATAATAATAAATAAGAAATAAATAATAAATAAATATATATAATAGTAATATATATAATAAATGAATATAATAATAAAATATATATTAAAATTCATTTACATAAATTTTGAATAATTAAAAAAAATACTAAACTCTAATCTGCATTTTATAACTAAATTCCTAATACCTAAAAAATACACTAAATATAATAAAATATTAGAATTTGATTAACTTTTTGATAAAATCTTTACCTAAACTACAAAAATTAACTAATATTTAAATTCCTTCATTTAATATAATGTTATCTATTGCCTATTCATAAAAATAAAAATAGTTATATGTACTCAAAAGCCAGTATAGTAAATATACGACATAAAAGTTGAAACTAAGTGCCACGCTCGCTGATGCAATTTGAAAGCGGAGCAAAAAGCGTTTGCCACATTAGCTAATATGGAATCGAACTGCTGCCCTCATAACGTGGCGTATACGTAACCTGGCTGCGTAAAGTACGTTGTGCCAGTTTACTCGTCGATCGACATGCGCTTCAATTTACAAACATGCCAAGTTTCCCCCGTGTGTGTGTGTGTGTGTGTATTTTCCGGCTGCAGCTGCTGAAAAGTGTGTCGACGTTTTTTCCATTTCCGCTCATGTTGTTTTTGTTGCAATGTAATGTAATGAAGTGTGTTTGCATTAAAATGCAATTTGAAGTGCAAAGTTACAATATTATTATGGCATAGCTTAGAGGTGTGCTGTGTGTGTGTGCACGTGCTGCGTGTGTGTGTAAAGGTGCACTAAAGAGCCCTTTAGCTTAGCTGCGCGCCAGCTCCTACCTGCCGTCAGAGGCGGCGCCATTTTTTGCGGTTTATGTGCGCTAAGTGAGCCTATAAAAATCCATGCTTGGCTGCCTCTGCCTCCCCCTTTCAGACTCTGCTTTGCTATGTGTGCTCAAGTACATTTTTATGAATACTAAAATTCCCAAAGAACAGCAACAACAGCAGCAGAAGCAGCAACGGCAGCAGCAACAGCCGCAGCATTGGCTGCGACTGTGGCAGCAATCAGAGCGTTGAACACTTGGCATACTCGTCCTCGTCGTGTGCAGCTGTTGTTGCTGCTAATTTTGTCGTCTGCTCGGGGCTGAGCAGAGGACACCTTGCTTGGCACGTGACCTTGCCACACTTCGTGTGCAAAGTGGCAGCATTTGCTGGACATTCGATCTGCCTGAGCCAGAGACGGATGCAAATGGCAATTGAATGCAATTGTTGTCCATTTTCTAGCTCTGGCTGGCGTATTCGGTTACGGATTCGGCTCGGGTCTGGGTTTTGGTTTCAACTGGCCGCAATATAAATTGCATGATAAAATACATTTCAATACGCAATTTATGCACTTTGTTCAGCTCATTCTCAAATGCCAGCCAGCCATTAAATATGTAATGCGCATGCAGATAGCTCTGCACTCTGCACTCTGCACGCTGCACTCTGCATTGCTGCGCTGCTGTCTCTTGTGGCCATCGGTCGCATTCAATTGCTTGTCGTATTATAATTAATTGTGTCGAAAATGGTTTTAGTTGTATTTTAATAATTAATTAATGCTTCTGCCTGAGACTAATTGGCAACTGCAAGTGGAAATGCATTAAGCGCACGAATGCTTTTCACAACATAATTGCCACAAAGTGATTTTGTCCAAAGGCATTAAGCGAAAAACATATATTTAAAGACAACACAAATACTGAATTTAAATAACAAAAAAAAAAAAACTCACAGAATATATATATATTGCATATATAAAATTGTTAAGCTGTAATTAAGATAACAATTTTAAAAAGTGAAAAATTTTATTATCTTTACATAATACAAAATCAATCTCAATTAATCATGACAAAAAGCCAAGCTTTTGGGTAACAGTTGTAAGATCAGATAATATAAACAAAAAATGAAAGGAAAATAAATATCCTATTGACACAAAAAAAAATATTTAAATATAAGCAAGAAATCTACGTATGCAAAAATAAAGAAATAAAATTTATATGTTGAATTTACCTCAAAAAAACTTAACATAATTTAATTTTCCTTCATATAGCTATCTATACATAACGCAGTCGATTATAAATTTGCAGTATGAGAAAATCTAAAATCATGGCATATATTTCTTTTATTGCCTTAAATATGTAATTTGATATTATATTTGTTAATAATCTGATTTTTTTTATAAAAAATGTGTTTTTTTATTATTATTAGAATATTATTTTAAATGTTATCTTATTTTATTTTTTATAATATTTTTTATTGTTAATATATATTTATATATACTTAAAAAAATATCTTTAATTCGAATAAAAAAATATAATTATTTCAATATAAGAAACTCTACATTAACGAATTGCACTATTTAATATCCCTAATATTTTTTTTTTTTGTTTCAAAAATATTACAAGTGTACTAACCAAAAAAAAGGAAACCATAAACATAATTTAGAAGTGAACGCTTTTCAAATTTAAATATTTTTAGGTTTTTATATATTTTTCATATATTTAAATTATTTTTTATTATTATATTTATTGCCTTTTCAAAGAACTGAAACCTATGTTTGCTAATTTTGATTTTATATTTCTAATAAATTTAATGTATAATATTTTAAGTCTTTAATTTTTCAATTTATCATAAGGGTTTACATACATTTTGTAAACATAAAGTTTTGTTACTTTAATTTATAGCTGGAGCTGCTCCCTTTACAAAATATTGAAATTACCTCGCATTTATCACATTTAATGTTGTTTATTTTTCCCATATTTATTTATATATTTTTGTATATATTTATATATATTTTAATCAAATCATAGCATATCTTTAAAGCACACTCTCAATTCACTTGATTTATTTAAGCGGTTAAGCTTTGACTATTTTTGCTTATCTAGATAACCTCTATTAACCACTTCCTCCTTTGTAGCAATATCTTAATCAGTTTATCTCCCATCTAACAGCGGCGGCTGGCTTTTGCCGTTTGCCGTTTGCCTTCTGCCTTTTGTCCCCAGTCGAGTACCTTTGGCAGCGCGCTCAGTGTAATGAAATTACACGCACACTTCAACAATTTAGCAATTGGATAAATGTGCATCACTCAACACTTTTAGTGGCTGACATTCTTCTATTTGATTATGCTTCATATTTGTTGTTGTGCGAATTTCAATGCCAGCAATTTAGCACTTGAGCTGCGAGAGGTGACAGAGCGCAGAAGAATGCATGTTGCATAAGAAATACCCTGTAAATACCGCGCACCTTCAATGGAATTCACAACAATGGCAAATTTTGTGCAATTTGTATGGCGAGCAGTAACAAAGGTTGCGAAAACTATTTCAGCTAAACCTAACAAAATAAAATTGTCGTAAAAGAGCAGCACACGAAATCGTTTTATATGCCGGCTCTCGCTCACACACACACACACACCTTTGCTTCTATATACGGCAAGTAATCCAAGCGACGCCGAGATTCGCTTTTTTTCAGCGATTTTCTGCTCGCTAGCACTCGTTGTGTTTTCCATGAAAATCATTTTCATTGAGAACGAGGCGACAACGACAATGACAGCGACAGCGACAACGACAACGACGTCAGAGCGTGGGAGGGCGGCGCTCAGATCGTATTGGATCGGCATGTGCAAGTGCCCCCAACTACAGACGTCGCACGACAAACGTCGACAAACGTTGATTTGTAAATTTAGCAGCAGCAACAATGACAACAAACAACAAACAACAACAACAACAACTGTGACAATGACAACAAATTGGTTGTCGCTTACAACAAATCGAGAGTGCTTACATCTTGCCAGCTAGGAACGTGCAGAGTGAACGCGGCACACGCGACAATAAACGCACCAAAAAAACGCTCATGAAACGCGACACGTTTTAAGTTTTGGATTTCGGCTTTTCGTCTGTTTGTTTCATGTATTTGGTGCTCAAGTGTAACTTACGCGTCGTATACGCAATTTCAATGGGGACACATTCTACAGCGTTTCACATTTCAAAGAATTGGATGTAACACTCGCAACAATTAAACGATTCTCTCTCTCTCTCGCGATATATATATATATATTTATTTTTTTGTGGACTAATATTATTTTTGTGTGCTACGGAACGCCAAATGCCAAACGCCTAACGCGAAACGCGAAACGGGTAACGGCTAAGTAATCGAAAATCCCGTTAGTTTCGACCGTACCCGCGGGATCGCAAACTCTCACTGAAACGATTTTTATGGTACACACAGAGCAGAGCGACCGAAAAAAGTGCCCACAGCCGAAACGACAGCAGCATCCCGAGCAGCCCGCCCGAATGCCGCAATGGCGCCGCCAATGAACGATGCGAGCGAGAGAGCGCCGAGCCGACCCGAGCGCAGCAGCCCAACGGGCTGTTGTTCGCCGGATGCTGTTAACAGACTGTTAACTGCCAGGCGACTGTTGACTCGGCACTCGGGATGTAAGTAAATTTATAGCAAGCTTTACAGCGCTTCTTACGGCCAGTGAGTGGTGACAGTAAGCCAAATGTAATACAATTTCATTTGTGGTTTATAGCATAGTATGGAATATTTAAAAAAATATATAAATACATTTAGAAAATGTAGTATTTTATCATTTATAGCAAATACTCAGCTTGTTTACGTTACACAGTAAGCAGCGGCTTTAGGTGCTCTCTCTCTCTCTCTCCTCTCTCGCTCTCTGTCATAGCATTTACTCTCACGCAGCGCTTACTCTCTGCTTGCACACGCTTTCTCTCTTTCTTTCTCTCACGCTCTCTCACAGCTTGTACTAAAAATCAGCTGTGCGCTGTTCTAAAAATATATGCCAAATTATTACAACCAAAATAGTTCATTTATTTTATTTGGTTACTGAAATTAATTTATTTAAAGTATTTATACTAAATAAATACGTATAATATTCTTTTAAATATATTTGATCACAATTTAATTTACTTGAAACTATTTTTATAAATTAATAAAGAATTAATTTGTTTTTTAATTACCTTTATATTTTATTTCAATATCTGCCTCAATATTTTGTATTCCATTCAACGAGTCATATATTTTCTCTTGTTTCTGGTGTCAGCCACAAGCACATATCAATCAAATGCACACCTGTTGCCCAGTCGGCGCTGCCTCTCTGTCAATCAATGCAGGTGCGCTGGAAATGTAAATAAAAATACAAAAAAAATGCTTTAGATATACAGAAATAGCCAAATAAAAGTGAAGACGACAAGTAAAAAGGCTAATAAATATATATAAAATAATATAATAAATATAAAAAATATATATCATCCCAATAAGAGCTAAGAAATGAATAGAGGTAGGCAAATAAATAAACAGACTTCTGTTATTTAACAGCTTGGCAGCCTAAGTCTCTGTCACTCTCTCTCTCTTTCTCTTTCCGTATCTCACTACTGTTAACAGTGGTTTGCTCTTTGGCAAGAGCACAGCAGCAGCTTTGTTTATGCAAAACTGTGTCAAATTTTGAGGAAACAATGTAAAGCTTTTTTATGGCTCACCATGGAGAGGTGTAAAGAAATGTTAACAGCCAGCCGTTAAGTAGGCCACATAAGTCAGCTGTAAGCCAAATGCCATCAGGGACTCAATGCTAGCAGCTAAGCAGCCGTAATTAGCCACATTATAAGAATGTGTGTGTGGCTGAGTGTGTGAGTGTGCATCTATTATATTTTCTTAACTTTAAGGCCAAGTGAACAGCAGCAGCCACACATCTTAAAGCTTGGCTCAGCGACAAATGCTGGTCAGCTGTTTTTTATCAGCTCATAAACATGGCGTACAAGTTCATTTTGGTGTTAAAAGCGTGTTTTTGCCTGACCGCCATGTGTTGTTGCTGCGCTTTTACCCTCATATCTATGTGTGTGTGTGTGTGTGAACAGTTTACAGCTGCAACACACACACACACGCACACACATACATGCAAACAGCATTACACTCTCTAGCTCACGCACACAGCTGCTGTCATTTTTAATAGCAAACACAACACACTGCGACTTTTGCGCATGAAATAACACCAACTAAATGTACGATGTAGTACTAAGTAGTCTCCATCCAGATCCAAACAAGCCGCGCACAATGGGTAGCTCCAAGAGAAGTTGGGCATATAATTTATAAAGTTTATGTGGGAAACTAATTATAAGTTGTAGAAAATAATTGTGAAATTAAAATATATTATATATAAAAGTAAATATAAAATATTTTATTTTCAAATTATTTATATAAAGACAAGAATATGAAATAACAATAACAAAAATAATAAAGGCATAGCTTTGACAACATTTTTCTAAATAAAAAAATAATATAGTATATATATATATTAATATATATTTTTTTTTTTAATTTTTTAAGCATTAAATTCATAGTATATCTAGCATATTCAAAAATAATAAATATTAATATAATTAATATATATAATTTTTACAATTTATAATTTCTTTTATATATAATATATAATATATTTATATAATTTATACGTCATAAATATAAATTTAATTAAAAAATAATAATAAGTAAAAGCATAACATTAACTAAATTTATTTCAATAGTAAATATTTTATTTTTTATTTAATATAAATCGGATAAATATTCGTTAAGTCAAGGCAATCATTTACAAGTTCTTTTCCTAAGCCTTAGCTAAATGTTAAATTTATACATAGCTTGAGGCAGACCTAATTCTGTTTCATAGTTTTATTCTCACATCTATTCAAGAACTATTTCCTCTCTCAAGAAACTTGTAAAGTATCTCAATTCACGTTTAACTTCACATTCCTCTTCGCATTTGAAATATTCTCTCTTCATACTAATACTTTTCAGCACTTCTTCAGCTCGCATTTAAACTGCATGTTAGACTTACAATGCAAACTTACAGCGAAGTTTCCATCTCCTCAAGTTTGCTCCACTGTTCACGTGCCTTTGTTGTAGTAATGAAAGTGTTTTTGTGTAGTATACTAGCCGCATACGCAACATGCGTGGTCTGCCGCCTCCCTGCAAGAGCCCCAACTGCTGATGCGGCTCCATGTCTCACGGTGTGTGTGTGAGTGTGTGTTGGCTAGCTGGTAAAATATGACAAAAAGCATGCTACAGTTCTTTTTGCTCCCGCATTGTTGTAGCTGCCGCTGCTGTGGCTGTTGTTGCTGCTTTTTGTCAGCGTTTCTAATAGCCAAAGTCAAAGGGTAGATGGAGCTGGGTGTGTGGACCAACACACAACTAGCACCGCTCCAAAGGAGTCGTCCTTATTGTATTGCCGTTGTGTGTGTGAGTGTGTGTGTGTGTCTCAGTGTATGTGTATGCAATAGCAATAAAAATATATTTTACAAACTGCTGCCAACAGTTCGCGACCCTTGGAAAGCATGAAAACTGCTTAGGTTTTGCCACCCAGACCCAACTGCCAGCATATTGTAGTAGTTATTGTTGTTGCTGTGGCTTGTTTGCTTTTTATGAAATATGTAGGGCAGCTAACAAGCATACACACACGCACAAACACAAACACAAACACACACAGGCACACACATGCAAAACAAGTTCGCAACATCAAATTATTGGAAAACCGAGAAGTTTTCTGGAGTTTTTTCTTTTTTTCGTTGTTCCTTTTGCATTGCGCATGAAAAAATATTTAAAAATCTCAACAACAACAAGAAAAGATAAAAAAAAGCACGAAGAAAAACTGTGCAAAAGTTAGCAGAAGCCAACAACAATGTATTTTTTGTTGTGTGGAAGGATGTCGGGATATGTACATGTGTGTATGAGTGTGTGTGAGTGTGTTTGTGTTAGCTAGAATGGGATGAATATGGATTGTGTGACTGTTGTTGCTGTTGTTGCTGGCACTAAATCGCGTTTTGCTTAACGCGCTCGAATCGCTTTGGTTACTCGCTTTCCCTTTGTTTGTGTCAACCATAACGATTTTCTTTTCAATTTAGTTTTACTGCGAATTTTTCTCTAATTTTATTGCGTGTATTAAATCCGCTGCTGCTGTTGCTGCTGGGTGGGTTGCATTCCGATACGCAATTGGCAGCTGAGCGGGCCGGGGCTTGGGGCTTGGGGGCTCGTATATCTATGAAGTGCTCTTAACACACCATTCACACACACACGCACACCCACACACGCAGACACATGATAATATGTATTCATTTTTTTATGATATTTATAGCTCTGACATTTTGCTTAGCTGGCAGGCGATTTATATATGCCCATGCCCATGCCCATGGCGATTTTTAGCCATACACATTTATGGCTGGGCAACTCTTTGAGGCATTTTTCATAGCATTGTTTTAGTTTTCATTTTATTTCATTCATATTTTTTGTGCAATTTTTATGTGTTGGTTGTGTTGTTTGTGGCTGTTTAGTGCCCCATAGATACACAGTTATTGAATGGCCTGTCATATTGTGGCAACTTTTTATATGCCCCAACACGTTTCGATGCTTTTTATTGGCGGGTTATTTTGAATAACTAATACACTGCACATCGTTCGGCTGTCTATGACTGGGAATATGCAAAACACGATTTGTTCAACTACATTTGCTTTTCTATTGAAATTTCGCAAAAATATTTTCCAATAATTGTTGTAAATCAAATTCTATGAATTTTACAATCAACACAGAGTGAACACCTGCCATGGATATTTGGATGCGTTGTTTTGAAATTTAAACTAAGTTATTGATTTGATAAAGGAGCGTTTTAGTGAAGGAAGAAAAAAACTGTTTAATGAAATTCTCTTGAAATATTTGTAACGTTTAATATAAATATATTAGAGTTAGGAGTTTATGCAAGTCACAAAATAATTAATACATTTTCAAAATAACAGCAGGAAAAATGTAGCTTTGAGCCCAGCGGGAAAGACAAATTCAATTGAATATATGATAAATGACACAAATAAACTGCTGTGAGTCGAACATTGCTAGAGATCTGAATACATAGCTCAAATAACTAGTATGACTTTACCTAAACTAAGAAATTGTGTAGATTTAATTTACTTGCCTCACGAACTGCGCAAGCAGCAAGCAGCAGGCAACAGGCAGTCGGCACATGTTTTGTTAAATTTAATTTTGTGTTTCCTTCTATATATGTACATATATATTTTTAAAAATATTTTCAAGTGCAATGCTGGCTGGAATCTTTAGTCGACAGCTCGGTAAACAAAATGAACGTAAGCCGTGGAGGCGAGGAGTCGAGGGGCGGGGCGGTCTTTAAGCATGCGACGCTGTTGGCAGAGGCAGCAAAACATTTGCGTGCATGTTGCCAGTTAATTATTGAGCAATGGGCACGTACAACTGGCAGAGTCTGCGAGTGTGTGTGCGTGTGTGTGGTGTGTGTGTGTGTGCACAAGTCTGTTTGCATGTGTCTATGTTTAACTTAATTAGTGCTTCTATGCGCTGCATTTTGTGGTCCGCATTTAACACAGCGACCGCCAAAGTGAGCACAGCGCCAACCTCGCAGTCGCAGTCGCAGTCGACGTCGGCGTCGACGACGGCTTCACTTTGAGCCACTCAACTGGCCGTGCGTCCGTCCGTCTGTCTCTGCTGGCAAAATTTAAAATTGCCGAGCACAGCAGCCAGCCAGTGTCAGGGGCTGCCTCCCAGGCTGCGAATACTATACTGTTTATTTGTTCTAATGAACTGGCCACAAGTTGGGCATATCAGCTAAGTGTGGGGACTTGGCAAGGGGTGAAGATTGTATAGAATATATGTATAAATAAATTATAAATAATTTTTTAAAAATCAAGTGTGAATATTGCAGCTGGACGCCCTCGACTGCACAATTTACATATTCTTCACGGTCTAAGTGGTGCCCGATCCTTAGCTTTAAAAGCTATAGTTTTACGTGATTAATCTCCAATAGCCCTTAGGTATATATTTAAAATTTCTCTAGTTAGTAGACGAAGAACTACACAGATATTTAATAAAGCTACTTCACTCTTTTACTTCGAGAAATAGTATGAAAAGGGTCGTTCAATAATGAATATAAAAGACCAATTAATGTCACTTGTTTTATTTAATTACAATTTCTAGATCAATTCTCTGACATCAAATCAGCTTATTATTTATATATTTTACAATTTATATATGTATTAATATTATAATATATATTCATTCGTTCATATATATAATCATGTATCTTATTCATTCATTCATCATATAGCTCATATTTATTTTCAAATATATTGAAAAATATATTTTATTACCAATAATAATATTTTCTTATATAATAATATTTTTTACACTTATGAAAAAATTCATACAAATTAGTAGAGCATTTTAAGTCCCCTAAGCTCAAATCCATGTTTGCTGAATTTTGCTCCTGTTATTTTTTTCCCAGTGCATTTCGCACACTCGTTGCAAGCAGCACGTAATTTGCATTGTTGTTGCCTTTAATTGCTTAGTGTTAATTGCTGTAATTGCGGTAGACTAAACTGCAGCGGCAAAGAAAAAAATGAAATGAAATAATGAATGAAAATGAAAATGAAAATTGTAAAAATAAAAAATAATAAAAACTGCTGTAGCTGGAGGAGAGTAGCCTCAGCCTCGCCTGCAAATTGGCCTTAACAAAATTTAATTAGACAGTGTCCTTGCCGGTGCCGGAGGTCAATCAGCTGTTGGCCGGCTCTCACAGCTCACAGCTGAGCCATGGTGGTGGTGCACAGTGGTGCAAGAGCAGCAGTTGCCTAGGTGTTTGGTGCACAATTTGTCATACGATCGCCCTCCACAATTTGGTTGCCTTTAATTTGGCGCTGTCATTCAATATGTTTGAGGCTGGCTGCTGTAGCTGTTGCTGGTGCTGCTCATGGTGGTGCTGCTGCTACTGCTCATTAACGTGGTGCTGGGGAATTGGGAGCGGATGCTCGTTAAGCCCATTAAAGGCAATGCCACAATGTTAAGGCAACGGAGACTTTAAAATGTCATCAAACGCGCCGAGGACGTCGGGTCATGCCCATATCGCATGCTCTGCTACCCCGAAAGCTGACGAAGGATGTGGGCTCAAATGTCACAAGGCCTGGCAATAAATTTAGCTCTCACACAAACAAGCCCCGCTCACCCACTCACCCACCACCCACACATAGACCAAAAAGAAGCCAAAAGCGAAAACGGCTAAGCCAAGGACATATTTTGGCACACGCTCTCTCAGCTTTATGTGTCATTTTCGTGCTTAGTCCGACTCACCTGCCTTTGCCTAATTTATTGGCAAGCATTTTGCGGCATGTATTAATTAATTAGAGAGAGAGAGATGGCAACACAGAGACAGAGAGGGAGTGAGAGATACCCACACATATTAATTATCTGGCAATGCCCGTTGTGTCGTTGCCTGATAGAGCCAAAGTTTTCCGATTCCATTGTTATTGTTCATTATGTGGCACATGAACTACAACTGTGCCACGTCGTGTTTCAAGGCATTCAAATGGCATCTCAAGTCAGTACAAAAGTCACAGCAGGACCCCGACTCCAACTCCAACTCCGGCTGATTGGAATACTCGGTCCGAATGTGGTCTGCTGCTGTTGATTGCGGCGATTGCCTGGCTGCTGGGTTGCCCGGCAACCGAACCGAGCTGTCGCTCCCTCCGTCTGTCACTGGTTTGTCAATGCTCTCGAGCTGCGTTCCATGGCTTTTGCATATGCGATGTGCCACACGATTTGACCAGCAAATTGAGCTGTGGCTCACTGCGAGAATTAATTGATCCGGAATATTATGTAACTGCAAATGCGATTAAAATGCGAGCATAGATGCCATAGTTGAGCATTTTAAGCCACTCCAATAAGCTGCCATTGAGGAGCTTAACTTATTTATATTGCATATGACTAGAGAGAGAAGTGGAATTCATATATATTTCTCTGCTCTCTCTCCTCTTTTACTTCAGCCAAATATTTGCATTAAATTCTATTACCCCCCACAAACAAGCTGCTATAAATGTCTCTATAAAGCTGCTCGTTCGCAGCAAAAGTGGAAGCCGAAGAAAAAAAGAGGAAAAAACTTGAAAAATTAATGATCAGCCACAGCGGGACATCAATGAGCTGGGGGCTGGGGGCTGGGGCCCGCGGCCACTTCAATTGGTTTGTCGTTACGTTCGAGTGCCAATTGGGAGTCGGAATCCTAAAATGGCACATTCGAGTCTCATTTCTAGGCGGCGGTCCCCGGGTGGACATAAAGATTATTATTGCGCTGCGTCGCGGGCGCCTATCAAAGAGCAAATGATTTTCTTAGAGGCAATTTGCCGAGCAGCTGGCACTAGCCGCTCCGCGATGGAGTTGCATTAGGCGCGAGGCGAGCTAATGATTATGCATTAAGTTGTCATTAAAAAATTAGCTTTATTAGTTGCCTGTGACGTCAGAGGCGCGCGCTGCCGTATCCTAATGAATTGATTAATTGAATTAGACTCTGTCGCTCAAGCGCTCAATCAATAGCGCCGCCGTCCATCAGGCAGTCGCGTCGGTAACTGGCGCTGACATTAATGGCGGCATCCTTCGCCTTAAAAACTTGCACTTGCGTTGTCAGCGCGGCTAATAAAATTACAAATTACAAATTAAATTTCGTTTCACTGCTGGCAGCTGTAATGCATGATTGATGGCTGATGATTGATATCATTGTTTTGCTGTTCGCATTAATGTTAATTACAAATGCTAATGCAAATTGTGCTGAAGCTAGCCAGAATCTAGTCATATGCGACTTGTAACGGCAAGAATCTTTGAATATTTTTCTTTAATATAAGTAAATATCGAGATAATAAATACTATTAATAATTAATTAAGAATAATTATTACATTTTTAGCTGGTAAGTAAACTATAATTTTATTATATGAATATAGACTGATTCTATTTGAGCGCAATTTAAATGATTTATTTTTTTAATAAAAAAATGGGATTAATAGATTGTTTTTTTTTTATTTTTAAATCTATATATAATATTTTTCCATATTTTCTAAAATTATTATGACTTAAAAACAATACTATAAAGGAATACAAATTAAGATTTGAAAATAAATAATAGTAATAATATAATATAATTTGAAATATATTATATATAATTTTATATATATTATATATAATTTCATAAGTAGCTCTATCAATTTTTATTTGATTCAAAAGTGTCTATTTTCGAGCTCATTTTATTCTTTAAAATTTAAAATGATCAAAAGTATTATATTTATATATTTTTTATTATATATTTACTATATTTTTTTATATTCACAGTCTAAGCTGTATTAATAGAAAATTTTAAAATTATTATTGTTATTAATGTTATTTATTAAATGTATTATTTATTCGTTCAGCAATATAGTTGTAAGAGTATCTGCATTTCGACTTCTTTTACGTATATGTATAGCATAGCCACTCTTGATATATAATATAATGGTGTCTTTAAGTACGCATTGAAGCGCTCTCGTCATTAATCAAAGTGCTTAAATGAGGTTTTCCACAAACAGTTCAAAGTTGAGTGTCGTCTGCAGCCACAGACGCGACAGCGACAGCGACAACGACTGCGTACAAAGTGTTGACAAGCTGTAAAAACGAGATTTTTGCTGACCCAGTACAGGGTATAAATGGAGCCGATAGACGATTGCACAACTAGCTGATCGCTGGCGTCAGTCTGTCCTCCCCTCCCCTCCTCACCCCTCTCATATCCACACACTCACTGCATCGATTTACAGCATTTTCCATGTGAATTGTGAATTGTGATGTTGACTGCATTCGATTCGATTGATTTAATTTGCCTGTGCGTCGTTTGGTGGTTATAAAAATTCATAGCGAGCGACTTTTTTTTACAGCTGCCTCGCGCCGGCCCTTTGTTTGTGCCGGCTGGATATCAGAATCTGGATTCCTGATTTCGGATTTCGGATTTGTTGCCAAATCATTCGTGTGCTGATGCCAATAAAACGTGTGCAGCTCGCAACTTCCATTTCATTTCATTTTTGGAATAATATGCGACGCCCGCCCGACATCAGCTTAACAGTTGCTGCTCTGCTGCATTTTTCATTCTCGTCAGCATCAGCAGCGGCGTCAGCGTCAGCCTCATCGTCATCGTCATCGTTATTCTCGTCATCGTCATTCACTCATAGCACTCAGTGCTCCACTCAACGCAGCTCAACACTTTTGGCAACAATGCAACAACAACCTGCAGAAACAACAAGAGCAGCAATAACAACCAATTGCCATTTACATGCATTTACGCTTATTTGAGCACAATAATTTTTGTTTATTGGCCACAAAAAACTATGGCAAAATGACGGCGGGTCCTCAAAAGAAACAAGAAAAAAAAAGCTGGGCACAAAACATGCGAAGTAAAAAGAGGAAATTGCACGCTTTTTAAATATTTAAGCACAGTTTCATTTTATTTCTATTTGATTTTTCCCTTTTGATGCATTTGCAATGGGCTATTTAATTGCCGCAAATATGAGTTTTTTACATCGCGCACTTATGCAATAAATATTTTAAATATTTATTACTATATTGCCACACAGCCCGAGTGAATTTTCAGCTAAAAAACGAAGACTCTTAAATTACGGTTCAGCCTGGCGAATTAAATATAAAGTTAATTTTGTTACAATTCCTGATGAAGTCTATGCAAATTGATTTCGACATTTTAACGAATGAAAAGACATGGGGAAATATTAAAAAAAATTTATATATATGAATATGAATTGAGATAAAAACGAGTTAAATATTTATATATTTATTTAAGCTTATTAAAATAAATATATAAATAAAAAAATGTATATAATATATATTGCATCAATAATGATCTTACTAAGTTAAGCCGTATTTATTTGTTATGAGAACGACTTAAAATATACATATCTATAAAGGTTTTCCTTTCATAATCATTGCAACTAAATATTACTTTATTTAGTGAGCTAATTATAAAAGAGTTATGCATGCATAAAATATTTCTCTATACACACGTAGAATAAAATTAGCAGATCAGAGTGTGATTCTCTTTCCAACTATTGCAGTTGTGTTGGTGTAAGGCTGAGAGCTTGTTAAGAGTTGTGGCATTATCCGACTGAGTTTGCGTCTCGGCTGCACGCTGCTCAGATCTGATTTGTATTCTCTTATTTTCACCTAATGAGAAAGACGCAAAAACCATTTTTGCTACACGTAATGGAGAGTGTTGAGTAAGCGCTCGATAGCTATTGAGCTCATTCAAACGGAGTTATAATTTGATAGTCAAAGAAGAGAAGCGACTAGAAATTTTCATGCTGAAAGAAATCATTATAAAACAAAGGCTTAACTGCATTCCCAGTTCGTCTTTCTTTGCTAATAATTTGATAGTGGGAGAAGTTGCAAAAGTACAAAATTAGAATTTAATATTAAAATGCAGAAACCCCAACAGAAATTTATATAGAAATAGAAGCAAAATATATATTTATGAAAAATATGTATAAAAATATGTTGCATATATTTATTTTAAATTCTTGCTGTTGATCCCTTTACATGTGTTTTACTTTATAAAATATTTGTCTTGCACATTCTTTTCTATTACATTTTCTTATATTGCAGTAAACCTTTTTGTCAACAGGCAAAAGTATTTTGCCTGTATAGCGTGGGCAGTTAATTTTAAATATTTTTTAGCAAAGGCATTCTGCAAGGCGATCTCATGGTGGAAACTGGTAAAGAAGTGACTGACCTATCAAAAAAGTTTGGTAGCTAAGGAACCAATAGATTCTATTGTATAAATTCCAATACATTGATATAAATATTACCAATTGTATACACTTTCTTGCATCAGGTCCTCATAAACATCTTAAACTGTATTATATTCTTATGCAGCTTATACAGCTATATATATAGTTTATATCTCAGCTCCATAGCTAAACATCATCTCACAATCAGATTTGCATCAATCATAGTCACACACTCGTTCTACATTTAAACACTCACAAATATTTCTATCTCCACTAAACATGCCCATTTTCAGTTTTTAATAATATTTACTAAAATAAATATTTATATTTGAATGTTTACATATTTTTGTTTTTCATTTGATTATTTTGTTATAGCTCGATAATTTCATTGTTTAGAAGCCAACCCGTCGAGCTTATCAACCCTGACCTGAACAACTGGCTAAGTGCCTGATTGAACCCAAATTTGAGCCAATGAGTGTTTGAAATTTGCATTTGTGCAAAAAAGAAAAACAATTTAAGGAATAGAGCGCCCAGAGTCACCCACACAAATGTAATTTAGTTAAGTGTTTCAAACGCACGCACATAAATTTGGCTTTCACAATGCGTTTTCTCCCTGTCTCCCTCTCTGTCTCCGTCTCTGTCTCTGTCTATGTGTCTCTTTGTCTGGCAGAGAGAAAAAATATTAAAAATATGCAAATTTGTCTCCTTTGCCTTTTATGAGCACGCATAACCCTTTTTATTTCTGTCCAAATATAACTAGCAACAAAACAGAGCATGGCATATAATCCCGAATAGTTTGGTCTATATAAAAAAATATATATATAAATTTATATATAGAAAGAGAGAGAGCGGACTGCTTGTATACACACTCCATTTGGCAAATATAATAAATGTTTTGCTTTATGAAAATTGTTGGCTTTTTGTGTGGGCCGCTGGCAAATTTCTTGCCTTTTTGGCATTTTGTGTTCTGGTCAACGAAGGGCCTCAAAAATTAATGTGCAAAATATTTTAATGCGGCCTGTCGCATTATTCCGAGGCCAATTGGGCGTAATAAGTGCTGCACACCCCGCTCATCTGCTCTAAACTATCTTTCCAAGTTCCAGAACGCGTCAACCTTTAGCTACAATATCTATGAGCTTCACTCTCCCTCTCTTTGTTGTCAAACAGGAATGACTGTCACATTTCTGAGACGACTCCATTGCGGAACACGTTCGCTCGGCCATGCTCAAACAGAGCTGTGTCAACACAGGCAGTTTTATTTGTTCAACCAATAATCATCACATTTCCGCAAACACTCAGCGCCAGGAAAAAAGCGAAGCGACCGCGCCACAAGTCGCATGAAAATTTCATGGCCGCTTGTCATGTCCATTGCCGCTGCCGCAGCCGCAGCCGCTGCCGCAGCCACTGCAACAAATTCAAATACTCATAAACGACGAAAAATGACAGATTAACACAAATATTGATACAGCGACCGGCAAATCACCCCACACACACACACACACATACTCACACGTACACACACACAGAGAGACTCTGTAAAAGCGACCCAAGGGCATGCCTAGCACTTAAGCCCAGTCAGATGCGTTGACTTTTGGCTGTCACGCGCTGTGGCCGCACGATATCCAGCAGATAGCCTCACTCTCTCTCTCTTACTCTCTCTCTCTCTCGCTCTGCGAGTCCTTGTCCATCTCTGTCAGGCAGCTGAATATTTTGTTGATGCTGCGCGCGTTCTTCGTGGCCCGCATTGTTTTGAATAATTTGCTCTAAACATGAAATATTAATGAGCATTTTTTCATGTTGCCACTCTGCGTATACGTAATAAAATTGAATATGCAGCAAATGATGCACAGTACTTGAGTCAAGTGGGTCAGAAGCCACGCAGATAATCACTTGAAAGCATCCAGCTGAGATTTCGATTGATTACAAGCAGCGGGCATTAATACACTGCTCGCAGCGGTAAGTCGGCTCGGGTCGGGTGTTTTGAGCTCGCTTTCTAGATGTTGAGATAAGTTTTTTAAGCTAATCAGAAATGGTTTTATATTAAGATGAAGTTTTTTATTTATCTTAAGTTTATATATAACTAATAATATATATAAATAATTATAAATATTTGCATAT
Organism: Drosophila pegasa; assembly: GCA_035046225.1. Lineage (NCBI taxonomy): Eukaryota > Metazoa > Arthropoda > Insecta > Diptera > Drosophilidae > Drosophila > Drosophila pegasa. The sequence goes on along the minus strand of JAWNOD010000579.1, from coordinate 1,687,735 downwards.
ATAACTGTATCTGTTTCCGTATCTGTGGGTGTCTCTCAAATATATCTGAGTCTGTTAATGTATCTTTAACCGTACCTCTTTCTGTATCTTTATTAGTCTCTGTATCTGTATCTGTATATAAATCTATATAAGTATCTGTAGCTCTATCCATAGCTCTATATATATATCTACATTTGTTTCTGTAGCTGCATCTGTATCTGTATCTATGTATCTCTATATCTGTGTCTGTTTACGTATCCGTAACCGCACCTCCTTCTGTATCTCTCTGCATCTCAGTCTCTGTATCTGTATCTTTATATACATCTATGTATGTATCTTCAGCTGTATCCATAACTGTATCTATATCTATTTTTGTGTTTGTATCTGTAGCTGCATCTATACATTTATATGTATCTGTATCTGTATTTGTATCTATATCTATATCTGTATCTGTACCCATAACTGTGTCTTTAACTGTATCTGTGTCTGTCTCTACTACAAACCAAGATTTATTTGACTATTATTCCACTGCCCACATATTTAACAGATAGTATCTATACATCAGTATATATATCTATTTATATATCATAAAACTACATAACTTTGATTCATACTCAAGCAAGTCCAAGGCGAACATATGTAAACTTTAGTAATTTTCTCCAAATGCCATTAAAAATATTGCAATGAAAATTTGCTGCGTATGCAAAAAAAAGAGAAAAGAAAAAAAAAAATGAAACCGAGTAAAAATGTTCACTTGAATTACTGGAAGGGAATTGGGTGCTACATAAATTTAACTTTTAATGCGCTGCGTACGCGAATGTGTAAAAGATTATCTTTATTGGCCATTAATTCATATTTAAGCTGGTGCGGCAAAAGAAAAAGGCGCCATTTGCTGAGTACATTTATTTTTTTCGCTCTCCTCCCGCCAACCCCTCCGACCCACCCTCTCCCCGGGCCCTCCTTTGTTTTCTGTGTGTTTTTGGAAAACGTTTGTAAAACACTGGATTTACGAAAGGATAAAATTATGCTTTGTAAAACAATTAAGTGGCATTATTTATGGCCGTTGACCCCACAGCCCACAGTCCAACGACGGCCGCCCACTTATCCACTTACAGCCCCTGCCAAATGGTGCGTTAGTATATATAATTGCTGCCAGGGGTTGTGCGCCTCAAGGGTTTATTTATGAAGCCTACTAATGGCCCGCCACAGCCAGTGTGTTTTGATCTATGCAGTCAGCGCACAGCTCCCCCACTCAATAAGTTGTAGTAGCTGATGCTCGGCTTAAGCATGTGATTAGTTCTTCATTTCTTTTGACTAATTAAAATGTGTTGCTTGCCTAGTTTATATTGAAAAGAGCATATCTAATGTTCTCTAATTATTGAGAACGATTGTCTGTGCTCAATATGAATTGAATTTCATTTTTAACTCGAAAAATAAATTAAATTTTTAATTTCTAAATTTTTTTTTCTTTTTCTTTGAGTCTATTAATTTTAAGTCAAATTTATTTCTATTGCCTGGAATGTATTTTGCAATTTACTTTATTTAATTTTTTTTTTTCAAATATATTTACTTTTATTTTTAAACGACAACGATTTCCTGAAATCAATATAAATTTAATTTCATTTAAAACTCGAAAACTAAATTTAATTTTTAAAAAATTATTTCTATTTCCTTGAATTTACTTCTTTCAACTCACATTTATTCCTATTTCTTTGAATTTATTTTGTAATTTACAAAACCTCATTGAAATCTTTATTCAAATAGATTTACTTTTATTTTTAAAATATTTCCTAATGGATTAGCTAAAAGCCCTTAGTACACTGCATAAATAAATTCGCATTCATTTGGCAATTTGTAGAAATCAAACGATTTCTCCAGAGTCTGGCCTGCATTATTCAGAAACATAGTTCGCTGGAAGAGATATCAATTTGCGTGCTGGCTTTGCAGTCGTGTAAGCGATTACTTATCAAATTTTAAAGCTCTCTGTGTACATTGCTGCTGTTTTCTTGGTAAAGAGTTCATGTTCGGAGGGAATTACTCCTTTAGCAAATTTACAAATTTCCGCAATAAAGCAAATAACTTAAATAAACACAAAACATGCGCAGGCAAATGGCGAATGGCAAACGCCAAAATCAACTTCAAATCCCAATGCCAAAATGGGGAAAGAGGCAGCAGCAGAAACTGCTGACATATGCAGCATACTTGGTGGGGCTTGCCGGAATTGGCAATAGCATTCGCTGTAGCCGCTCCAAATGGGTCGATGACTGCCCTCGAGTTCACAACTTTGAAGTGCGCGCTGCCGCCGCTGCTGCTGCCAATTTGGAGGCGCCTCAAGTGAGCAGCAGCTGGAAAAGTTTAAACACCTGACAATGGGGCAGGGGCCTGCTTAAAGAATACCTGGGGAAATACACACACGCAGACATATGTACAGCATGCGTGCACGCCCCTTACATGCCGCCTAATAGTAGCTGCTGGATATGGCCAAGCGGCTCAACTTTTTGCCTCGCCAAATGCAAAAATTGCTCGCTGCGGTAATGAAATTTATTAGATCATTATACAGACTGCCTTCTGCCTCCTGCCTCCGCTCCACGCACCGCCCCTGACTAAATTTGTTGACGTTGATTATCATTTTCAAGTTCTGACTTTTCATTTTCAATTTGTGCGGCGGGCGCAAGCAAGAAAAAAAAAATAAATAAAACGCGCTGTTTTCTTTGTCTAAGACGTTGCTTAAGCCTCGGCTGGGCGTTGCTCTTAGGGCTCAGCGCAATTTGCGGTAGACGTTGTTGTCGTTGTCGCTGACTGTGGCATAATTTAACTTAATTTTTGGCACAAAATTGTCATTTGCATTAAGTTTATGGCTCTGTGTCTCAGCCTGCCTGCCCCCAGCTCGATATCTTTGGCTCCACTACGACTCTATCGACTGGCATTCCCAGGGCAGCGACAGTATTTAGAAATGAATCCAGCATATGGCGCATTCTTTGCCAATGAGGAGCAAATCAGGTAGCTCATCAAAATGAGAAGTGGAAGGAAGTTGCATATGCGACAACTTTAAAACGAAATTGACAACACTGTCAAGTAGCTGTCCGCCTGTCTGTCTGTCCGCCTGCCTGTCTGTCAGTCAGTCACAAAATTAGATGCGAGCCCCGCCCACCAGCCAACCGGAAGAACACAAAGTTCGGCCGCGTGGGTGTTGAAAATTCCCGCGGGAATTTTCATGCCATGTTGGCTGAGAAATTCGCTTAATAACTTTCGCTGGTGCGTGCGCCAAGGCAGCGGATTTGGTGGCGCCCCAACCAGGCCCACACTCTCTGCCCCGCCCCGTTGGCAGGTGAAGAACACGCATTGTGGCATTGGGACCCCGAAAACAGCAACCAGACAGTAATTTGTTTTAACAGCGCCTTTTAAAGATATTTACAGCCAGCCAGCCAGCCAGGCAGCTAGCTGCCGAGTCAGTGTCTCACGCATCCACCTGCCCTCCACCAGTCCTCCACCTGCCACCCGCCACCCGCTTGACTGCTGCCTGCTGCGGCCGACTGCGCCATTTCATAAATTATCCGACACGCGGCGCTAATATGGCGCAACATCTCTCTGCCAAGCCCACGTCCCTTTCTCTAGCTCTAGCTGGCCCCCTCTACATTCCTCTCTGCTCCCATCTTCCTCTTCGTCTGCTGCTGCTGTCCGGCGTTTATTCACACGTAGCGTCAACTCGACTCCAATTCTGAATTCTCTTTCTTCCTCTGTTTACGCTGTTGCGCCTGCTACACGTGTCTAGGGGAGGAGGGGAGCATGATGGCGCATGTTTAGGGCCTACAACTCGTGCTTGTTGCGCCTCACTTGTGTGGCCCGAGGGACAAACACTGCCAACGCCACTTGACAGCATAAAGCGGGTTGCCGGGGGGCTAGCTTCAATAGTAAATATTGTAGCAAATCTATTGCTGATCAAATGTAAGCTAGATATGTAAGCTGTGTTCTTACTGTTGAGAGTATGCAAGATTTTTTATTAAAAATTGTAAAGTAACAAACAATATGAATTCTTAAACTCAGCCCTTTTTTTTAATTAATGTTGACAATAAATTGGGATGATTAGAGTGTTTTCTCCTAGAGTAATACCAGATTAAATCAGAAATCTTAAATGTGCTGTTAAATAATACTTACATAAAGCTTTGTGGCTCTACAAAATCTTTTATTTGCTGAATATACATAAATATATAAATAAAAATATAAATATAATAAATAAATACTGAAAAATAGTCTAAAGAATCTGCTTTATAAAAGCCTTAAAGTGAATATATAAGGAGAACTACAATAAAGTTATGTTCAGATAGCTCAATAATGGCAAACTGATTATAGGAAGTTCCTATAAGTAATCCAATATTAGAGACTTCTGCACATGCTGCCAGAAAAACACATAAGCAAAGACTTATTGACTTGGCTACTATTAGTAATCAGTTTTAATATATTAAATACATTATTATTATTATATTACTGAATATTCAGTCCCATGAGAAATCCACAAAATATTCTACAAAATTAACAAAAATTCATATTATATATCAATTTCTCACATAAGCATATCAATATAAAAACTTTTATGGCCTCCAACTCGAGCCCCATGCTCAAGTGCACAAACACGAAAGCAAGATTGATTCACGGGAATAATCAGCGGATTAAGGTGTTAAATAGAAGTACATCAATTCGCTTACATTTATTTCAATTGGAATCCACTTAGATGTCGATAACGTGGCAGCAGCGAGCGAAATACGCAATTTATTGCGTTTATTTCGACGATTATTAGCTTTAAATTTATTTTCAATTTTGTCTGTCATTAAATGATAATTTACGAGCCACAGCCAAAGCTCCCGCAGCGGCTGCAGTCGCAACATTTTCGTCGACGATTTGCTTTGTTGACCTGAACTTGAACCCGAGCTCGAACCTCAAACCCGAAAGTTGCGGAAAGCTGCAACACCAGGCACTCAAGGTGTGTGTGTGTGCCTGAGTGTGTGTGTGTACGAAAGCATTTTTTATGGTCTCAACAATTGAATTTTCGCGGCGAGCCTGCTGCTAAATGAAAAACTTTGACATTGATTATTTTAAAGCTAGAAAATTATCGCTTAAGTTTATTTTCGCTTTACGCTTTTGTTTTATTTTTTCGTTGCTGTTGCTGCTGCTACTGCGGCTGCCTCTTGCTGTTGTTGTCAAATTATAAACGAATTTATTTTAGATTAATTGCGCGTAAAGTTGCAAACAACAACAAATGGAACTAAGTCCTGAACCGCAAAGCTGGGCTGTAGTTTTAAAGGCGGGGGTGCTTTGATTACTTGGTTGAATGCAGGGGAGAGAGAAAAAGACAGAGGGAGACAGAAAGAGAGAAAGGGCGTGGAAGGGGGCGCAATGGAGCAGGGGCGTGTTGCTGTGGTACAAGCGTGCAAATGCGCTCATTTTAAATGCGTTGTCTTCGCTTTGAGCATCAAATGGTATTATTTATTATTTTTCCAAGCATTTTCCCTATCCTTCACCCTCTCTCTCTCTCTCTCTCACACAGTCACGCTACCCTCTCTTTCGCTCCTTCTGCCTCGTCGTGCGCCCTTCCGCTTGTTGTTTTAAGGCAAAGGTTTCGTCTTCATTGCGGTCTGCGTGCTGTTTGTTGTCTTTTGTTTTATGTTGCGGAAAATAATCGGAAATTTTTCTTCTTACTTATATAATGTTAATAGTTATCTCCACGCGGCCTCCTCAGCTAGTCGCATACATCGCTCGCCCTCTCCCTTTCCTCCCTCTCTCTCTCTCGCTCTGTCTCCGTTGTGCTCGTTGCATGAATGTGTATCATTTGGATGGCTCGTTGGAAATTGTCATTATGCCACAAAATGTTGCGCGTCTTCTTGTGGATTTCGCGCTTCAATTGTCCCTGCTTCGACCAGCCCGAAGTCAGCCCTAGTCCCGCTTCTCTAGTCCTGCGTCCTGCGTATTTTTCGTCCTGCCCGGGGTATTTGTAATTTATGTAACTATTTCAGTTAATCGAGCGTAATTGATTTTATTTTGAGCTTTATTATGGCGCTTGGCGGTTGACATTTTTCTCGCTTTTATATATTTTTGTTCGTAACTTTGACTCGAGTTTAGCTCGCATCGAAAAACGTTCTTGACTTTCCGATTGTTTTTGCCCTGTGCGCGTTGTTGGCACTGTGACTGATGATCATCAGTGCTCATCAGTGCGATGATTTATTAAAACTTTTTGCTTGGTATTAATACAAACATTTATTAATGAATTAATTTTGTAGATGCTAAGGCATTGTTAAGGTAAGGCAGGTTGTATTTGGACAAGAAATATTTATTTATTATTTTATAAAAACAAAATATCTAATATCTATTATATATTGTCCAAATAAATAAAATATATAATAATATTGATAAATTAAAAATATACATAAAAATATATAATAAAAATAAATTAATATAAAATAAAATAATATAAATAAAATATTAAAATGTATTTAGAATCTAATAAAGTCACGTTAGGAATGAATTATAGTTAAAAAAAAATACGTTTATAAGGAATAGTGTAAAAATTATTAATCGCAGCATTAATCACATCTTCATATTATTTATGGCAAAAAAAAATGTTTTCTACTTTAAAGAAGAAGCATGACTTAAGAGCCAAAGTTGTATTTAAAGTTGTCTCTATATACTTACTATGAATTAGTAAACTTTGTCTATACACTACACAATTATTAAATCAAGCTTAAATACTTGTAGATGCCATATTACAGCTGCCATGATATCTTCAAGTCAACCCCTGAAGCACTCTTACTAGCATATATGTATTTACTTTCCCTATAAATACAAAGCGTTTCCTTGACATATTTTTAGTCAACCTATTGTAGCTTATCTCACTCAAAACACATGCAAATAAACTTCATGCAGTCAAACCTATTTAAAAGCTTTCCAGCTTCATAATAGTTGCAATTTAAATACCACAACTGTTCTATTTTTACCGATTTAAAAGACCTTAAAGCTGATTGCAGCAATTAATAGCCAAATATAGGCATTATAATTTCACATTGCATTGACCTCAGTGGAGCCCCGTGGGCTGTGGGCTCCTGTGGCGCGACAAGGTTTATATTGAAGTCGCCCTTTGTCAACAACTTCCGCTTGTTTGATAGCAGCCAGCAAAAACTGAGCACGCTTTTTGGGTCGCCGCTTGATATGGTTGACCCGCTGTGAGTGTGTGTGTGTGCGTGTGTGTGTGTGGCACTGAGTGCCTGCTGCTGTCACAGTGCGATAACGGTATTATGCACATTGACAACAGACCACACACAGACACACTCACACACACAGAGAGAGAGACAGTCCTAGGGGGCCAGGCGCCATGCCAAAGCTGCTGACAAAATGGCGGCCAATCGCCCAATTTCGCTTAACAAATAGACGCGAATAATGCATACAGACCCAGCCATCTCCCTCTCTCGACTGTCTCTGTCTTAATTGTTTTGTTTAAATATTTGCAGTTTTTTCGTGCGCGCCACCTGAATATGAGTTAATTTACAAAATGTTTGCTCGTTGGAAATTCTTTAAAAATTATTTAATTGGCTAGTCTAATAAATTGAAGATTTATCACTCACACACACAAACATTTGAAATTCGATTTTAATGCAGCAACAAACAGAGGCAACCGCATGCATTTTTAGTCAGCTCTTTTAATTTCAAACTCAACATGTTGTATTTGGTTGGCAAACAAAAGCATTTGCATCTGCATGCACCTCGACTCACGTCGCTCGGGCTCTCTCGCCCCACTGCAGCAAGCCAATCCCGCCATAACATAACTCAAAATTTCCATTTGCATGCGCTTTGAATATGCAATTTCTATACGCATATTGATTTTCATGGCACACAGAGTGTGAGTTTGTGGTGTGTGTGGAATGTGGAGCACTGGCTAACTTCCCATTAAGCTGTTGTTTTTTACGCCAGCTACTTTTGTTAAAGTTAATTTACAAAGAAAACACACAGCCAAAAAAAAAAAAAGAGAGCCGAACGAGCTTAAAAATACATTGTGAAACGGGCCGCGCCCAAACTCTTGAAACAATCGTAAAAAATGGCCGGCAAAACACACAAAAGATATTTATGTTTTTTCATATACAACTATAGCCATATACATATATATGTATATATATGCATGCATATGAGGTTACGCTGCCAGCTGCATTCACAATTTGCGCACTGGGGCAGCTGAACAAACAGTGGGCGTGGCCCACAAATTACAACCAACAAGGGCATCAAATGAACTTAAGCCACGTTTGAGAGCCAACAACAGAGTTCAAGTAAAATTTAAATGCATTTTAAATTTAAATAAAAAAATTTCCCCTATTAATTAGGTTTAAAAAATCTTAAATTTGTTGAGTTAAAGTGAACTTAAAATTATTAAAATAGTATATAATTTTTTTTTTAAATTTAAACAAATTAATTTTAAAAAAAAATGTTAAATTTAAATAGAATAAATTTGCTATATAAATAAGGTTTAATAAAATTTAAAATTAAAATGATTTATTTAAGTAATTTTATTTATTAAATTCAAATTAAATTAATTTAAAAAAAAAATTAAACTTAAATTAAATAAATTTCCCAATTAGGTTTATTAAAATTTTAAATTTAAATAAAATAAATTTCCCATTAAAAAAAATTCAAATTTAAATAAATATAAATACATTTCCCATATCAATTAGGTTTAATATGCGCCCGATTAAGCCATTAGTGGTACAATAAATACACTTGGAGCATGTAATGCCCGGCCGTACAAAGTGTGCACAAATTAGCCAAATCCTCTGAGCCAAAGCCTGATACAAAGCGGCGCCTAACAAGGCATAGCCATAACCCATAACCACTTAGAGTACATTGGGGCAACAACAATTTAGCTGGCATCCTGTGCTGCCGCCACCGCCGCCGTTGCCATTGCGTGCCGTTGTCCTTCAAAATCACCAAAGGCAGCAATCATTTATGGGCCCGACTTAGCCACAAAGTCGGCCAATCAGTAAAGTCGCGCGCCTCTGCCCGCTCGCCCCTTATTATGCTCGGAAGGCCAATCACCAAATCGTGTCTTAACATAATTCAGCTCATGCCACGGCCGGTCCCGGCTCGTCCCGGCTCGGCCCGGCACATGGACACAATACCAGCGAGAAGTGCACAAAAAATTACATTTACGTGCTTCCAATGTGTAATTAAGGATTATTTTGTGCTCAAGTGGCAGCCCCTCGTCCTATGCCTCGTCCCCCCTGTCCACGTGTTACGGCTCGCTCGCCCCTTTGTTGTCTAGGCCCGACAAATCAGTTCAAAAAGCTCAGCTGCGTGACTTCTTGGACGGCCGAAAAGACGAAGGGTTTCCACGCCCCCCATCTTGTTGTTGTCTCTATGAAAATTGACTAATGACTTTGCAGCTCAGAGCTGCTTAAAGACTTGGCCAACTTAATGCCAGCTGCTGCTGCTGGCTCACACTTAAAGAGCCATTCAAAACTTTATCACATTTACATTAATGCAATAATAATAAATATGGGAAATATTAATGCAATACAGTGGAGTAACTTGATATGAAGTCAAGACTCTGTGATTACCAAGAGAGCAGAGACTTTTGATTATTAATAAGACAAAGAGATGTTCTTAATATATACAGAAATATATTTTAGAAATAAAATATTTTTTGGTTTGGCCACTCTCGAAATAAATCCTTGTCCTAAGGCTTGATTTTTCTTATCAATAAAATATTTTAAATTACTTACCTGAAAGCAGCTGAGCTACTCAAAGGATTTTAGGAAGTAGGCAGCTTTATCCCTTAAGAGCTTTTTTCGACTCTAGAAAGAAATTAAAGTGAATATTTTGTTAGAATTTTCGCACAGTCGCAATAAAAGTAGTTCTGCTTGCTAATAGAAATTTAATAAATTATGATTCAATATTAATAAATATGGGAAATATAAATGCAATGTAGTGAAGTAAATTGATATTAGCTCAAGCTTCTATTATTACAAAGAGAGCAGAGACTTTTGATTATTATTATAATTAAGAAATGTTCTCTGCCCACTCTCGAAATAAAACCCCGCCCTGAGGCTTGATTTTTCTTATAAATAAAATATTATAAACTACTTATTTGAAAGCAGCTCAAAAACTCAAAAGATTTTATGAGATAGGCAGCTCTCTACCTTAAGAATAAGAGCTTTTTTTTTCGACTCTAAAAGGGAATTAAAGTAATTTAAAATATGTTCTAAAAATTCGCAATAAAACTAGTTCTGCTTGCTAATAGAAATTTTAGAAAGTTATTATTCACTTTTATTGGCAGCTCTTGTCAGCAGACTCTTCAGACTTCGATCTGTTTCGATATCAGATTAATTTCTGTTTTCTTAAACGAACTCCCTGCCAGCATGGAGCTGCCGGCTGGGCTGAGGGCACGTTCGGCTGCTGCCCGGCTGGAGCACACATAAGCTGCGTCGTCCTGGTGGCAAGCTGAGCAAATCCCAGAGCACCTCGATACCTGACGGTTGGATGGACATGAACGGATATAGATGGATGTGTGTGAACAATTTGCATTATTCACATGTTTAACATGCAAAACGCCGCTGGGACGAAGACTTCGACATACTTGTCAGGATATGCGAGAGTACGCCTCGAGTGCACACACACATACATATATGCCCCTGTCAATGCGAGTGTGTGAGTGTGTGTGTAAGTGAGATGAAATGCCAGCAAGTTGTGCGGCTTCTTTGAAACTAAGAGCCAACTTCAATTGCCGTTTACAAATAGACCGCACTTGCGGCCAGCCCCGAGTCATGAGAAGGGGCAGCCAGCGCCAGGGCTGGCATTACGCAAATTCATTTCAATCTAATCAAGTTGGTCAAACAAGTTTAAATTGATTTCGCACAGCCACAAGGAGCTGCAGAAAAAAGGGACATTTTTAACGGACAATTAAAATTTACGCCGCAGCGACAATGATAATGAGATTTTTAATAACCCCAGCACAGTGTATAGCCGCCGCATATTCCGGCACGGCTCGCCGCAACTCTTCAGGCGACCGCCGAGCGCACGGCAAACGTACAATGGCCAAGTGCTTGGAACAAAAAGAGAAGCAGCCGGAACGACATGCGCGTCGGTTTTCTTTTTCCTTTCCTTTTTCTCTTCTCCGTCTTCATCGTCTTTTTCTCTTTTTGTTGCTGGCCAAAAGAAGTAGCCAAATAACCGCAAGCAACTCAACAATGTGCAATGTGAGGTGGATGCCTCGTTGGCTGCTTGATTTTTTTACATTATGTGGCTTTCTGTTATTCTTCGGCTGATCCCAGGCCACCCACATCTTAGCAAGAAACGGAAGCGCAAAAGCAACAGCAGAAACAATTAAAAGTTTCCGTTGCCACTTGCACTTCCTGACCATTTTGGCCAACCTACCCATGACGGCAAAATCAGCTAAGAGCCTGCATACGCATACGCATACGTACGTACATTCCCATGTCTGCTTGGCTTTGTGCGAGCTGCCTAATGGCCAAGTGAATGCTTAATTTATGCAACGACATGAGCTTATTAAAAGAAGACCATTTTTTTTACTCCAAGACTTTGCCGCGTCTTTAAAGCAGAATTTTTTTTAATTTATGCAGGTGTATGAAAATAATATTATAATATATACTATACATTTATGCTTCATTAAATAAGTATGTTTTATTAACATATTTTCAGCGCTCAGCTAACACCTGATAAACTAATTAAGATCATCTATAATAATGCTGTATTAAATCCCTAGCAACTTCTATGAATTTAATAAAAGCTAATTAGATTCCATACAACTTTTAGCTGCAGCTTAGCAGTTTTTAGTGCGAACAAGAACTATTTTAAATTCAATAAAAAAATTAGAATAAATTAAATAAATAGGAAATAATTATATACTATATATACTATTATTTCATTATAAATATATACAGACATCATTTAGAAAAAAAAAAATATAATATGTATATTATATATTATAGAATATATTTAAAATAAATATAGTTAATAATGTATTAAATAATAAATGTTATAATTATATTAAATTTATAATAAAAGAAATAAATATTATATAATATACAATATATATAATAAATATATTTGAAATATATTACATATTTTTAAATAAATATATTTATTATTTATACTGTAAATATTGTAACTTATATTATTTTGTAAATTGTCTTTATCTATATTCCCTCGAATCTATTTAAAATGTTATATATTAAAAATTAATATGATCTTTGTACGTATATATTAAACTGCTTAAGATCTTACACCTTATATAAAGAAAACGTTAGAACAATATGAAAATTTGAACTCTATTATATTTCATACTCATATGTACATTTCTTTAGAGGCTTTGCTATTTATGCTTACAAAGAGTTCGAATCGTTCGTTTCTCTGACCTCACACATTTCTTTTGCTCGCACAACTCTGTGGTCTGATCATGCGAAGTTGGCGCTGCCAGTTCGAGGTTGTTCTTTATAGATTTTCGTTTGACTAGTGCAGCTCAGCATGCATCGACAGCTAAGAAAGGCTCTTTAACTGACTTAAATATTATTAGATATTATGAATTATTTGATGTCTATGGAAACAGAGAAGACAACAGCCCAAGTCGATTGGTTGCATATAGAATATAAAGTTAACATACATTTTATTAAATCTCTTTGAGCTGACTTAAAATCTCTCTGACAAAAAATCTCTGTAGCTCTCCAGACAGTGTATACGAAATTCGTTCGCATTATTTCTGCTCTTAATTCGAGTCGATTTCTTATTTTAAATTCAGCACTTTTATTCACTTTGTTTGATTATCAGCTGGCAGCTGCCATTTGAGCGTGAAATGAGCTGCTTAGAAGCGCACAATTTTATTTATTCAAATGCAGAAAGGGACGAAAGGCAAAGGGGCAGGAGAGAACAAACTCGAATGTAGAGATGATATTGTAAAAGGCTTAGTGGCTATTTGGTTAGCTGAGCTTCAATTGGCAGCAAAGTTAATTTCGTTTGGTCAGCCACAATAAATACGACAAAGCTCTGTAAATAAATGTTTGATAATAAATATTGTGGATTTGAATTTAAAATTGAAACTCGATACTGCATGTGACCATAATTTTAGCTTGAATATTTACAGAGCCAGAGCTAGAGTCAAGGCTATTGCTGGCACGTGTTGGGGCAATCAAAGTTTGCAATGGAGATGCGCAAATGCGAAATATGAAACCAAGTGGAGCGCGTCCTTTTTAATTACCCACTCGAGCAAAGGGCAACAAAGTAAGACGGCAAAGTAAACGGCGAGGCAGGCCGGGAGTTACGTTAAGTTTCAATTGCGGGGGCTGCTTACCCGTGTCAGGCAGCCGAACGGAAGGGCAGGCCAATGACAGTCTAACCGTTCGGCACTTCATCAAGTCCTGACGTCCCGTCGCCCAGTGACGTCCAGGACGTCTGCTGACAACGGTCCTGGGACGTGCGTGGGGATAAGGACAATGCTGCAGCAGCAGCAGCAGCAGCAGCAGCTCGACTTCCAGCGTGGCGGAGTGCTTAAATTAAGTTAAAACGAGAACAGAAGAAAGAGCGAGCGAAGGATGGAGAGAGGGAGAGTGAGAGCACGGCGCGCAGGGCTCCTAAATAAACAGCAAAGTTTAATGAAGTAGGCAGTGAAGAGGGTTGAGGCTTGATGAGATCAAATCGAAGTGTGTGCTTAAGCTAGCTATAAGGTTGCTTACGGCTTAAGGTATTATAAATAAGGTCAAGGACCCCCTCTGCTTGACATCAGTTAAAGTAATGAGCAATAATATAATTACTCTATCATTACTTAAGTGAGTGCAAACGGGTTTTGTTTAACTGGAATCTATTGCCGTATAAATATAAATAGTTTTTCTTGACTTTTAAATATATAAAGTTCTGTTCCACACGTCGTATGCTTCACTTTTCCTTTAAGAACTATTGCTTCCATGAGCTTTACTGTTGCTATGGAAATCAATCGAATAGCTATAGAAACTCATCTAACCACCATGCACCATGCACCATGCACCACGCACCGCACCACACTGCTCATTTCTCAGCAAAACAGAAACAGCAAGAAAACTGCAAGAGATGCCACATAACTCATTGCTTTGCCCCTATCTAACTCTCCCAGCCTTTCTCCCCCATCCCTCTCTAATTCCTTTTCTCTATATATGTCTTTAGCCAGTCGCTTCTCGGAGTCAGCGCCCCAAGTGTTAAATGTGACCACTTAACAGAATGACAATAGTTTTTAACTTGGCTAGAAGTTTTGGCGTCACCACAAAGTGGTTTTAGTGCAAATCCAGCGCTCACTCACACACACACACACATGCACCACGCAAATGTGAAACTTTTCATACAGCTAGCTGGCCAGCTAGCTTGCCAAGTTCCCATGCTGCCGGCGCTGGCGGGGGTCAGCCCACAACAATTGCATATGTTGACGGCAGCTGCTGGAAGTGACCCAAAAGCGAAATATGCTGCTAATACCAGCAGACATAAAATATGCATGTGAGCCAGAGCCAGAGCCAGAGCCACATAGCCAGGGCGAGAAGACGGCTGAGAGATCTACGGCTCAATGTGCGTGCCATAAAAAGGTTTCCAGTTACAATTCCATCATCGGCGGGGCTCGCAGTGGTGCGGCCATAAATTTTGCGATAGCATTTGAAACAAACACAACCGGACGTGAAACACGGCAGACGGAAGCGGCAGTTGGTCAGCGGCTTCCTTCCGGCTTGCTGCATGCGGCTAACATTGCGGTCGAACAGACCCAGCCCCAGTCCCAGCCCGAGTCCCCCCTCTCCCACATTACGAAAACTACATTTGAAATTCTCGGTTGCCAACACTCAGTTGCCACGCTGATATTTCAATTTCAGTGCATCTTTGACTGACAGCTCGGGTCGAGTCCTAACCATTGTCACGGGTCAGCCAGCGAAGCCAGCGTAGCCAGCGGATTGCTGTCGCTGATTGTTTCGCAACGATTTCATTACGCAACCGGAAACATTTAATGCCGGCTCGGCCCGCCAAAAAGGGATTTGCACTGGGCTGTTTGCCCAGCTACCTGTTACGCGGCGGCGGGAACAAACAGTCGAGTCGAGCGTATTGACATTTTGATTTTTCTCTCTGGCCCCATCTTCAGGCAGCCAAGTTCTATGCCGAGCATCCACCTTAATTGGAAAATTCGTTGAAATGCTTATTATACAATTTGAGAAATTGTTTCGCAGCGAATTTCATTTCATAAATTTTCCAGCTTCCTGCACAGCATGTGTACGAACTTTGACACGCTCACACACACAGACACAAGCACACACACACACATACAAAGAGAGAGAGAGAGAGTAACAGTGCGTATGCGTCACATTGCGCATACGCCATGTAAGCCTCGGTAATTAATTATTTCAGTTAAATAAAAGGCCAGAACGGATTACCAGCACAGACAACCGAAATTACACGCATGTGCATTAAGAACAATATTATTATACTGCAAATATAGCCATCAGACATCTGCAGAAACTGCAAAATAATCCACTCAATACATTTTCATAAAAAGAAATTCGATTCGAACGGCATTGAGTAACAAGATCAGCGAGTCTGTCTGCAAATGGAATGGAGTAAAAGTAAATTAATGTGGACTGGCCATGTAATTAAAAACGATAAATGATTAAGCTACTCTCTTTATAGTGCCCCCAAGGATGTAAGAAGTGTGACTGCCATAAATATTTTACCTGAGTTTGCTTAAATGAGATTAATCAAGATGAAAAATATTTCTTATTTATTTGTTTTAATATATATTTATTTATCTTTCTTAATATGACAAATTCTCTCAGCATTTAAATTTAATTCTTAAAAAAGAACTAGCAAGCCTCTTATACCAATTAAATCAATTATTTGTTCACTTTATTGCAGACAAATTAATTTTAATTTATTATCATCAATAATATCAAAATGCATAATTCTTGTGGTTTATGAGAGTTATCTGTAGTGTGGACTTTTAATATTTATTTTAAATGTAACATCCATGTTCAAAATAGTTCATTTGATTCTCTTCATTTCCTCAATATTTCCTTTAGGCTCACAGTATTTGTGTGAATTGAGCATAGCTGACCAGCCAGGCAAATTAAATGGTTTTCGCTTCAATTCTTATGTAACTTTTTCTTGAATTGAGCTGTGCTATTTAATATATGCTTAAGTTTGATGCTTATCAAAAAATATAGATAATATACAACAAATATTTAGCACAATTTATTTATATTAAATATATTTATTCAAATATATTTTAAGTAATATACAACTGCCTCAATGTTTTTCTGCAATAATGTCTTTGATTAATATTTAATAATATATTAATAATACTTAATAATAAAATAATTAATATATAGACCTTGATGCAACCCTAGTAGTCATTTCAGAGACTTTTTCTTCACTTCATTTCATTGTACTTTATTTTACTCAATCATGTACTAAGCGCAGAGCGTGTTGCTGTCTCTTCTATTTTCATATGTCGACTGAAACTCTTGCCCTTCTAGTGTCATGCTCGGTTTCTTCAATGACAATCGCGCCACACTCGCTCGAAGCGACTCTTCCGCTGTCAAACCTCGTTGCTAACCACAAGAAGTCGGCATTGGTTCATTCCAGTGACTATCTACATTCTTTTATTCTTTCCTCATAGTAATAACTCAATACTACTGCAAATGCGAATCAAGTAAATGTCTGACATATATTCATGTAAATACATGTACCTACATATTACATATACACATACGTATATACATATACATATATACACATAAGAAACATATATATATATATATATTATACATTATAAAAACCAATTTTCAAACCTCTAAATTTGCTAATGTGATAATCAGTTGCTGCTGCACCCCAATAGCTAGACAGCTCTTAAATCTAACTTGCCAACTGTTTATCCTTGTCAAATTTTCTCGCATATCAGCTATCATATCAGGGCGACAGCTACATATGCACACCTCTACGCGCGGCTTGTAAGGCCCTCAGAAAAATGTCACTTGCTGTCAGCGCAAAGCAAACACGACAGCCAATCCCAATCCCGAGCCCCAGCCCCAGCCCCAGCTCCAATCCCAATGCCAATCCGCAGAGAAATGTTAACTGATCTCCACTGATTGCGTGTCAGCATTTCTCCCACATCGTTGTTCACTTCACGTCCAGTTCCCGGTGGCGGCAACAAAAACAAAAGCAAAACCTCTCACATGTCAATATTTATTAGAGACCCTTCAGCCCACCGCCGCCTGGGCCCCCTTTACAACTGCAACTTATTATAATACATAATGCCAAAAAATCAAAACAACAGTGAAAAGAAGAAAAAGAGAAGACGAACGAACTGATATTTTGTTTTCAAAGGACTCAGACAGGAGCGACGCTCTTGAGCCGTTGCTTATGTCGTTTGTGTTTCGTCTGTGCGTTTCTCTTTCACATTTAATATAAACACATTTAATTTATACGACATGACAACGACAAGATTTTGGGGCTTAGATTGACGACCCCCAACAAGATACGAAAGTGCGTCTTAGTCGCCTTTCAGCTGCCCCCACACACACACACACACACACAGAAACAGAGCGCGGCACAAACTTTGCCGCATATATTCGCTTCATACCTTAAGCAACTTGCAAATTGTCAGCGCGCAGGATGGGAAGGGGGGGCAGCTGAAAGGAGGGATTGTTGAGTCTTCTTTTTTATGTTTTTAAGTTTGTTTGACATGTGTGTGTGTGTGTGGGTGTCCGCGGCTTCCGTTACGTGTGGGTGGCCCTGTGTGCGTGTGTGCATATGTATATAAAATTGGAAATACTCCGGGATTATATGCTGATTTAACGCATGGAAACAAAAACATCACGTATACGCATTTTATATTTGGGGGGCGTTCGCCTCTGTGTGTTTGCGAAATTGTGCAACTGATAGGGACAAAGTTTCGTCGCATATCTAGCCGGATATGTCTTGACTTTCGTTTTAATATTTAGTCAGGCTTTAGTGGAGTGGACTGGGTGGCGACCCTTCCCCCGTCCCCCTCTCCTCCACCACCTTTGTGCATTAAACAAATTAATGCCATAAAAATCAACAAAGCTGACAGCGGAGCATACAGCAAAACTTTGCCATTTATATCGTTTATTTCATGCGATACAGTCAACTGTCATATAGAGCGAACAGTTGCTCGTGTTGTTGTCGCACAAATTTTATGTTAGTTGGGCAGAGTTTTTATGTGCTCGGCTTTTATTTGCTTATTGAAAATAAACAAAATTTATTAACAATAAAAGAAAAAACTTGGCTAAGCTCCATTGAAGCGCTTAAAAGTTGGCCATAAACCAGGCGCAGAAGTCAATTGGCTGCCTTAAAAGATTAAACCGGGCGACCCGACGGGCGTGCTCCACGTATTACGCATACGCCGCGTGCGCCCCTCATTGTTTCGCAGCAATGGCAACGGCAACGGCAACGGGCGACTGCAACAAAAACCCAATAATAAGCCACATGCAACAATAACAAACAACAATAAATGCAATTGCGGCATATGGAAATTGTTGCTGTTGCTGTTTTTGAAAACGAATGAAATTAAATCTCTCTCTCGTATGCTTGCCACGCGCTCATCTCTCCGTATTTGCATTTGTTTGTTTTCCATTTCATTTTTTTTTTTTATTTCTTTTTTTTTTTTGCTGTGCACCACGCCCACTGAATAGAGCTATACCTTCATTTACAGCTGCCCAATGCAAAACAATTAAAAAACATTTTGTATATTGCGGCTTTTGGGGTAACTCATTCGGTTTCGTTTGGCCACCCATCTGTCCTTCGTGCCACAGCCCGCTGCATGGTGCACGATGCCCAGCATTGCCGCAATCATAGAATATTGTGGCAGCCGGATTGTTTACTGCTGCCCCCGCCACAGGAGCGACCGCTATTTGTAATTGAGTTGATTTTTGCATGGCGCTCAGCGTGGAGCATTATTAGTTGCCGCGTGGCGCACAATTGGAGTGTGGTTGCCGCACATTTGCTCTGGTGTTTACCTCTCGCAAATTAAATCAGTTTCAGCTGCATAAATTCAGCATTCTGCAATTAAGATACGGCATGCGAGCTGCACTAAGGCGCTGCCTGAATACACAAATTTCGTAATAATTCTGTTGACTCCAATGAAATTAATAACTCATTTACCATGAGAGAGAGAGAGAGAGAGAAAACTGAGAGTTGAAACCGAAGCAAGTGTAGAGTTGAGCATACAATATATACTCAAGCGCTGTTGATTAATTAATTATTGATTTGCTTAGAGGAGACAAGGGAATATTATGTATTACTAGAAAGTGCTCAATGTCAATGAGTTGTATGACAATAGTTGTTAGTAGTCGAGCTTTAACTTGCGTCTGCACAGAGTAAACACTTTAAACATTGTGCAATCAATATATGCTAGAAAACCATTTCATAATTAATTATTAATTGATTTTTCGTGTTAAATAGTAAGTGATACAATTAATATACAATTTACTAGGCAGTGCCTAACAAGAAACATTTATAATTGAATACTAATTTAATTCTTTTTAAATTGCAGAAGAAACCACCTTAAATAAATAAATTGTCGTTTAAATTATAGTAGAAAATTAAAAAGTACTAATGTGCTAAGAACAACGTATAAACTAGAGTAGAAACTGAAGTAGAGACTAAAGAAGAGACTGTAGGAGAGCAAATGAGCCACAGCAAAGATGCTTGGATAATAGTATGTGGCTTCGTTGCATTGGTGAGACTTAGAAGCAGAACCATGGGGGTGACAGTGCTGGAGCATGTAGAAGAGATTCACCTGGAAGGTCAATACGCGATAACATCTGATTCCTACCCACTGATCATTGTGATAATATGGTTGATGGATGCATAAACCATAAAATGACATAAGAAATTCTTCTCGTCCAGTCAGTTAATCCAAATTATATATAAGAAAATATTTTCTTTTATTGTTTGTAAATTTATGTGCAAGTATATGTTATATTAACTTCAAATTCTATAGCTAAATTAATTATAAAATCGTTTGAATTCACTTAGCTGTTTGATGGCCCCAACAACCGCAGGTTAACATTGTAATTTAAGAGCGGTAGATCGTCCAACAGACTACGATTTGTAAGAGATTTATACGCTTTCCCTCTATTCCTCACATATTGTTTTCGCTCTCACAGCGCGTCAGCTCGATCAAGCTCAGCCGGCGAGCGTCGTTCGAGTCGTTTGAATAATGCAGCTGTGTATGCATCGATAGCTCCCAAAGGTTTTATATTGGTTATATTAATATAATGAGTAAACATATATTTTTTTAAATTAAATTTAATTTAATTAAAGCTACTCGAAAAATCAGAATTATTCCTAAATTCCGTGTTTGAATTTGAAAGAAGAAAAAAATATAGAAAAACGACTTTGATGCCCAAGAAACTTGAACTCTAAGCTAATTAAAGAAAATACAAAATATATTAACCGAAATTCATTAAATGCCTTTAGAGAGCAGCTAAAATTGAAGGTAATATTGCTTTTTCCTTTAAGAAACCAGCCTGTTTTTTAGCTACGAGTGCCTTGGGGCCACAGTGTCTCATAGCTTAGACGCACACGTAGATGGAAATCAATCTTAGTTTTCAATCAATATCCATTATAGCCCACAGGTCTGATGGCCAGGCCAATACAAGGCAATAGCTGCCGATTTATTGGACTTTGCGCGACAATTTCCGTTGCGTTCCGTTTCAGGACTAGCAGCAGCAGTCGCAGCTCTCGCTTCTCCCGCTCCTGCTCAGCTCACGTCGCTTGAACTTTGCGCAGATTGCCGTCATTGTCAACATGCATTCGATTGCAGGACGACGTCTCTGTGATTCCATGTGTGTGAGGCGTGAGTGTGTGCGTGTGTATGGGCTGTGCCATGGCAACTTTATGAAAGGCTTTGGCACTATTTCATACGCTGCAGACTTGGACAAGTTTTTATTGCTTTGGCGTGCTTAAAGTGCCAGCCAGAGTGAAGCGAGTGAACTCTAAATTGTTTTTCCATAGCTGCAGCCACAGTTGCTCAACACCAACACCAACAGCAACAAATTGTATAGCATTGTGTGTTGGCAACAAAAAAAAAAATTGCCGCAAATAACCCCGGAGCTCAGCGAGGAGGGTTCACAGTAAACTGAGAACTGTAAACTGCGCTGCGTAACGGATGCGGAAACGGAAATCCGATATTATTGCGTTTGTATTGTATTAGAAGTGCGTCGATGTTGATGTCGCCTGCCCTGCTGTTGTTGTTGCTGCCCTTGTTGCTGTTGTTGCTCTTGTTGCCTTTGTTGCTCGACTGCGCCGTGCAGGTGTCTCTGTCGCCGTGCGATTCTGCTGCCATTGTTGATGAAAATTGAAATGTCATATGGCTGGCTTTTTATTTGATTCCAGCTGAGCCGCACCGCCATGCAGCACAATTTTGCGGTCACACGCAAAAACAACGCAAACCAATGCAAGCAATCCATAGGCGTAGGCACAGCGTAGGCACAAGGAGATAAAATGTTTTTTTTTTTCGCAATTATTTTGCTGCAGAGGCTTGATATTGTAAGCGCCTGGGAAATGTTTTATAAAGGGCTTTTTGACAATAGTTTTTCTGTTTCGTAACTAATATTGGCTACAAATTAAAACTATGCAGCTTGAGAAGAGAATAAAAGCTTTAAGCCTAAAAAATATGCTTACAGTCATCTTTATACTAAAAATTAATGGTGGTAAAAAGTAGTGGAAGTAGTATTACTCCTATTACCTATTATCTATTACCAATTATTTCGGCAAAAAGAAAGTAGGAATAGTTTTAATAAAGTAGAAGTATAAATTGTAGTATAAGCAGTTAGTTGTGGTACTAGTAATAGTAGAAAGAACTAGTACTGGAATAGTAGTAGAAATAAATAGTAAAACTAGTAGAACTAGTTCAGAATAGTAGTAGGAGCTATTACTAGTAATAGTTAGAATAGTAGTAGAAGTAAATGGTAATGGTAGTAGAAGTAGTTAAGAATAGTAGTAGAAGTAGTAGATTATAGTAATAGAAGTAGTTGACAAACGTAATATAACTAGTTGAGAATAGTAGTAGAGTAGTTGATAATAGTCGTAGAACTAGGTGAGAATAGCAGTAGAAGTAGTTGATAATAGTCGTAGAACTAGGTGAGAATAGCAGTAGAAGTAGTTGAAATAGTATTAATAGTAGTAATAGAAATAGTACTATTAATAGCAAAAGAAGTAAAAATAGTAGTAGAAGTACTTGGTAGTTGTAGTATAAATAGTAGTAGAAGTATTTGCTAGTTGTAATATAAATAGTAGTAGAAGAAGGTGATAGTCGTAGTATAAATACTTGGTAGTAGAAGAAGTTTTAGCTTTAAAAGTAGTAGAAATAGTAGTAGAAATAGTAGAAGACTTGAAATAAAACTGGCAGTAATAGTATGAGTAATTGTAGTAAGTAATAGTAGCAGTATATTAATTAGTAATATCAAGAATGATAGCAGTGATAGTAAGAGCTGTAGTAACAGAAACTGGAAGAATAGTAATTGAATAATTTGATAGTTGGTAACAGTTTTATGAGTAGTAGCAGACATCGCTTCCATAATTTAGTAGTAGTACTTAAAGTACTATTATAGTTGAAGTAATACCAAGAGTACTCCTTAAGTACTCCATCTTGTAAAAGTACTACTAAAAAAAAACATTTTTTCTGCAGGAATTTCATAAAGTTTTGTATCTATTAGTTAAGTTGATGGCACCGAAGGTGGCTCGTTGGGCGAGTGTGTGGCTTAAATTGTTATTGCTCCATGAAATGCAATAAAAATTACAGGCAAAAAAAAGGAATTTAAGATACAAATTACAAATAAATTCCACGTAACATCATAAAGTTCAGAGTTTGTGTGCTTTTTATTTATTTTCGGCCATGAGACAAAAGTCAACGGAACATAAGTGTTGGGGGCAATGGCAGAGTACATGCCGCACAGCATGTTATTTATGGCGCTTCAGGTTGTCGGGGTGCTAATAATGTGCAAGAGGCCAGTCAAAGACGAGCAGCTCCCCACTGCCCCAACCATCTGCCGACTGCCGACCTGCCGACTACCGAGAAGCAAGGACGAAGCCATGTTATGAGTGCCCCGGGCGATAGAGCGTCCCACAAATGGACAACTTTGTTGACTAACTTTGCGAACAACACGTGTCCAGTCTACGCACAGGTGCCGCAGGTATTCGTGTCTCTGCCCGCCGCCGCCGCCGCTGTCCACGGCCTCTGCCGAGCTTTTAGCTCGAGTTGCACATTTTCATTTTCTAACGATATTTATTAAGTAGATTTCGGTCCTGGGCGGCACAGAGCAACGCTGGCTGCCGTCACCTTTGACCCCATGCCGCACAAGTTGACATTTTTATTTGTTAACATACTGGGGGACGGACACAAGGTAAAATATTAAAAATGATAATTGCGACGACCGTACAGAAATTAGTGTCGCGTAATGAACATACATATTTCAAATTTAATTTATCAACTCTGCGTAGTTGGCAGCTGCAGAGGAAAACACAAATATTACAGCACACTTTTGGGTAATTACATTTTAATTTTTGCTCTTACTGTGCGCCGCTCTTAATGCCCTTTAACTTAATCATATTTTTTCTCTGCCTGCTCTCAAATGTACTTTTAATGGACGCTACGTACGGCATGACAGGCAGTCGGTAGAGATAATTGCATAACTTTATGAGTGATATTACTTGAATTTCTTGTACTTAGATATTTAGAGGAATTTCTTTTGTTGAAGTGGATAGGAAATGTTGTGTGATATGTTAACTGACTGGTAGATGAATGGTCAATGGTTAGGCAGACTGTTGACTGTTGACTGTTTAGTCTGAGCCTTGATTGACAATATTTAGTGGAAGATAGTATTTTGGGACTCAATTTATTGCAGCTTATTATGTTGTACTCTATACTCTCTTAGACTTCATTGAAATCATTCGGTGGAAAATAGTATTTTGGGATCAATTTATTGCAGTTTATTCTCTTAAACTCTATACTCTATTAGGCTTGATTGAACATATTTGGTGATCAATTTGTTGCACCTTATACCCTAACTCTATACTCTATACTCTACTTGCTTAACGGTTGAATGTTAAATGAATCATTTATTTATTGACATTAATGTACCTCTAGAAGACATGTTACCTATATGCAGTTCATTCAGTTCTTAGTCCCATCCATCTCATAATCAACAACTGTTTTCAAACTCCTGGTCTCTTCCATGTCATCCAGTTGAATGGCATTGCTCCCAAGACGAAGCTAAATAAGTTGCATGTTCTTCAGGCGAAAAAGGGCATGGAGCCCCATGAGAGCCACAGAAGACAGAAGTCTGAAGGTAGCCAAACAATTACCCGAAAAATTAAATTCTAATCCAAGTAGCCTGGTTAGTTGTCTAGTCAGTGCTACGTGCTTGCGCACTATAGCTAAAAGAAGGCACAGACGCCACCACCCTCAGACCAACTGGGCCGAGACTTGGCTTAAAATATATTTAATATCTTAAGACTTTCCTGACCTAAAATATATTAAATATCCCTTAAGCCTTTCCTTTAAGCAGAGTACAGTCTATTCGCATATCTAAAGCTGTGTCGCTTTATGAGTGCTGCGACTGTCAGATCCCTATATCAGAAGGTTCTTTAGTTCTTTACAAATCAGTCAGCTGCGATCCATCTATATAGACATTTGTTCTACAAAATGTACAAATTGCTGGCCTAAGTTCGCTCACAGATTCCAAAATTAAAGCTGCAAAACCATTTAAGATAAATTACAAATAAATACATCTAAAATTTACAATGCCCACTTCGATATTCCTGTAATAATTGACACTTTAAACTTTGTCAAATTCAATTAATGCTGTCAAAGCTAGCTTTTCTTATTGTATTCATAATATTTTGGTCTACAATTTTAACTTGCTCGTTCCGTAAATGTCGCCTTCATTGTGTCATCTAATTGAATAGCTACTATCACAGGAAACTGACCCAGTTTTTAGTCTCATTTATGAGTGACTTCGAGTCGCACAGCTGTTGCCACCATGCCTTGATTGCATAAAACATGTCATGCCCGAAAAGGGGCATAACTACTTAATTACAAGGCAGACAGCATAAACTGATGTCGTGTATTTGTGGCACACACAAATTGCCATGCGCAATTTATAGAAATTCACAAAGTAATCTGCAAGTTAAATGAGATTTGACGAGGTCTGCAGCCAAAGACAACATTATAAATAAATATCATTTAAAATAAACTCTTAACTAACCTGTCTGCACTTTGTGAGCCAGCCACTTGAAGCTCTCTCTCTAGGAGCGTAGACGACACTTGAGTGGAGTCAACTCGAGTGCAATTTCACACACATACACACACACTCATGTGTGTGTGTTGCACACACAGGCGGAGTCATGGGCGCATTAAATGGCTGCTGTGCTGTGTAATTACCCATTAAACAGTACGCCAGGACATAGGAGCCTTAGCCAGAGACACTGAGCTGAGTCGAAGACAGGCCAGAGGCAAGCGGCCAAAGGCTCAACTGCCTACATTTCGCTTTAAGCAGTTTCGGTTAGATCGAGGCGTGTATTTGTAAGTGTATGCATGTGTGCATGTGTGCATGTATGCATGTTAACTGCATGCAAAATGCTTGCGTGGCACTAAGACCGAATTGGAGGCGGACACGGAAGCTGAAGCTGCAGACGCAGCCGGCTGATGGCAGCGGTGGCATTCGCATTATGCAGTTAAATGTACTAAATAAAATGCTAATGCCATTGCCATTAAATCTGAGAGCAGCCGACGTCAGCACGTCGTAGCATAATTAGTTTTAAATGGGCTTGTTGACGGCTCAACTTTCGTTCCGTACTTCTTGCTGCCGGCATTGGATATGTTTATTACTGGATTTTTTAGTTTTTGAAATATTTATAAGGAAGTAAAGAGTTTATAAGGTTATTAATAATATTTACTCATTTACTATAAATTTGTTGAATATATTTTTCTTACATTATAATGAGCTTTACCTTTATGGGTCAAGCAAGACTTGTTAAGCTGCCCAAATAAGCCAATGGGAGCTGCCACATAAATAATAAAATAATCATTCGTGTTTATATTATTTGCTATTGATACGACGCACTGTTGGTCATTTTCTTAATTTGTGCTGCAAAAATCATAACCTTTGAGCAAAGATATTTTCTAAATTTAAATGGCAAATAAAAGTAGATTCTTATGTACTGGGAATGAATCTAATACGTATAAAATACGTAATACGTATAACAAATAGCCTTTAAAATATTGAAGTTTATTTAAAAAAAAACCTAAGCTTCTAAATAAATTGGTGAAAGAACATCATGTAACAATTAATTCGTTATATCAACACATTCTACATATTTACTCAACTTCGAATTTTTCTATAAATCCTCTATTTTAGCATATTTAAAAAAAATTATTGAATTCTGGTACTCTAATATATTTCTCTACAACACTACAAAGTTTATTTTGGCAATTTCTTCTGATAATCTTTCGATTTTTGCCACGATTTAGCAACGAAGCTCTACTGTACGGCGTGCGAAAAATTCCAGGAAAACTCTTTTACTGTATATTATTTTCATTGTAAATGTATCAAGTTCTTATAGATATTTTCCAATTTTTTTCGCGAGAAAGCTGCTTAATTTTTTCAACTGATTTCTGAGAATTAATTACTATTTTTATATATTTTTACAGTATTTATTCAATTTAATTTTCAAGCATATCCGTATACCACATATCGATTCATATCGATATCATTCGCTGTAATTTTTTGCATCCTTTAAATCTTTTTAATTCTGTTTCGTGCGCTGCAATGAAACAACTTTAAAACGTTCTCTGTTTTCTGTGGTCTGGGCAGAGCCTCTTAATCAGGCTGCAAGCAAGTGCATGTCATAGCTGCTGTTTGTTTATTTAACGGGCTGCCAGAGCTGCCAGCGCATGGCGAGTGTCAAGGTGGCAACTGTCAGCTGGTGGCCACACGCACTCTGACAGGCGAACAGATCCTGAAAGGGCCGTGACTGCCGCTGTCGTTGTCGCTGCGGCACATTTAATCAAGTTTTCAGCTCGGCTATGTTTATGTCAAGTGTCTATTTGCCTATAACAAACAGACAGTCAGACAGATAGACAGCTCGCCCGGTCGTCGTAGGGGACTCGCCAAGGACCGACAGATGAGCAGACACTTTTCAGTTTACAAGGCAACATTAATTAAACAAATAAAGTGCACACGCCCAGAGTCCTAGAGGCTGCAACCGAAATGTCATGCGGTTCCACACAAGACTGAAAAATGCGAGACCCTCTTATTGTTTAAATAGGACACTCACACACACACTCACACTCACTCACACACGTACTCACACTCAGTGCTTCGTTGCTATGTTAAACGATAAACATTTGGGCGAGTCGGAGGAATTACGCATAACTGTCATTGTTCACTTTGGGGAAATGTTTGTGTTGCCTGAGCGCACGGCTTTGCTCTCTCTTTGCGTAGCACACTCACCTGCGAGTTTATTTAATTTCCTGCCCCAACCCCGCCCTCGCCGAGTGCCTTTTGGCTGCTAGTCCGACTGCCTGCCTGCCTGCCTGTCACAACTCGGGTGCCATAATTGAATTTTTTACGCACGCTCATTTGTGTTTGTGTTTTTATTAACAAACAGTCAGACAGACGCGGAGTCTGACTTCGACTTCGACTCCGGCACCGACTCCGCCTCCGACTTGGCAAAAGTTTATATAAAAAAGGGCCTGTCAACCTTGGGGCGGGGGCGGGGGGCGGCGCACACGTTTTGCAAGTGTCTATCAATTATAACGTGACTGCCGAGCATTTGTGTTTGTATTTCGCATACCAGAAGTGTTTGTGTGTTGACGAAAACATGAACTTTATTTGAATTCCTTAACTGCCGCCTGCTGTGGTTGCCATTTCTGGCCACTTGCCTCTAGGGAGGAGGGAGGATCTCCGAAAATATGTTAAGCCCAAATTCTTGATATGCCCTTTAAGCCAGTCACTCGCCAAATGCGTTCGCCTGCCTCTCACACTGTTTGCTTCTCGGGCAGGAAATTAAAATTGACTCCCAAGCCAGCGAGTGTAATGAGTTTTAATTTGTGCAAAATGAGCTGGCAGCCACGCGACGTATGCGCAATAAGCATGCATGTGCGCCAAGCATATTTATATTACGCATACGCCTCGTGGCACGAAGTTCAGCCCGCACACACACACACACGCACACGGAGAGACTCCGGCAAAGTGAAAAGCAAAGTCTGTGCAAATTTATAGAAGCAAACACTTGCCGCGCCAATGTCAACACCTTTCAGCTAGTTACTGCGCGTCGGGCCTCCGCATCTATTGCGCTCCGGCTTTTAACTGCGCCTTGTTATTTACTACATATTCATTTGATTGTTAATGCTGCCGGTGCTGGGTGTTGCAACTGCTGCTGTTATTGCTGTTCTGCTACTGTTCTGCTGTCAGCCTATTAATTACCAGGACTTGCACCTAACGTGACACTGAACAACAAGTGTGCGTAACGAACGGCCTTTGAGGGCTTTTTAATTGAATGACTTCATTAATGAATATATAAATTTCAATTGAGGCTTCAAATGGCAATTATATTGTCTTTGACTTAACAATAAAATCTTTTAATTATGGTCGTCTTAACAGTCTAATATATGAAATATATATACGATTGAAAAGTGATATTTTATTATTGAAAATTAAAATTTGACTTAAAGATATTTTATTATATAAATAAGAGAATAAGTTATGAGGAGAAAAAGTTTCTACCATTTTATTTTATTTTTATGTGGCTTGTAAAATATTTTGAATAATTTGTCTATGTAAAAAATGTATTTACTTCAATAATTAAATTTCTTTTATATATTGAATTCATCAGTTGTGATGCCAAAAAGTTTCTGCCCTGAAAATTTGCATTTAATATGACTCTTAAATACATTTTAAAAATATTCCTTATAATTATAAGAACCCCAATTATTAGTAGCTAAATAACTCAAGTCATTAAGGCAACTATTTTTTATTTTTTTTTGATTTTTCCTTCTTTATTCCTATTAGTATTAAAAGTACACTCTTAAGCTCAGGCTTTAAATTACAATTTTATTAGGATCAATTAGAAGTATTTTTTTTTTATGATCTAAAGTGTCTCCTCCTTTTTACCTATTTGTATTAAAAATACACTCTTCAACTCAGGCTTTAAATAACAATTTTATTTGGATCAATTTAGCAATAAAATCTTTTAATTCTGTTTGCCTTGAATAAAAGTCTAATATATGAAATATATTTTCAGATATTTTGCCCACAAAGGAAGTTTTCAATATACTCGTAGGTATTGCTACTCAATAAGGTTTAGAACTAATTACAATTGACAAGATGCCAAAGAAAAAGTTTCAATATGAACCTTTTTCATCCATTGGACGAGCTTCAATTACAAAATATTCATTATTTAAATCTTTTTCCACTTCAATACACTCATTTTTTACACACAACAAATTCAACTAGATCGCTGCACTCTCTAGCTTACATTAGCACCACGTAATATCCCACTCCTGCTGCACAGTGTTACTTTCGAGCATGCAATAACTGAAGTTGCAGCCGGCGCCGCTGTGTGTATGCAATATTTTTCGGATTCTAAGTTTATCTAGCCGCTGGCTGGCTTAATTGAACTTTGCTTTTGTAGCACATTCGAACGTGCATTCGTTGCGGGGCCGAGCTCATTTCGAATAGCTGCCACAGTTGATGCAATTTCCGCAAAAGCCTTTCGGCTAAGACTAACTGCAATAAGGCGAGCTCTGGCTGAATGAACCGACTACAGTTGGCTGCGAGTGTGTGCATAGAGACGAGGCACAATTTCGGTTGCCATAATTAAATATTAATTGGGGCGAAACGGGCGAAAAAGTTACATTGAGTGGGCAGTGGAGCAACTCCGGCCAGCAACCACTCAAATGCTGCAGGAATTTGTTTCAATTTTTGTATAATTTATTAGTTAAATACTTTTAGTTTGGGGGATTTGGACGAAAGTTTCAGCTTCAATCACTGCACATGGCCAGGGGCTAAAAACGGCTCTCGGTCTAAGCTGTGAGCAAAACATGCAAGCCGCTTAAGTCCTTAAGTTTATCTGACCAGGCCAATGCCATGGCAGCCAGTCAGACCAAGATAGAGAGAGAGAGTGGGAGAGTGGAGCACTGAGTCAATGGCGTGTTTGAAGTGCCTACGTAGATTTCATTTGGCCTGTTGGTCAATCTGCCATCGACTGCTGGCACGACAATCACATTCACGTGACCTGCATGTATAATTAATTCGAGGCTCGATCCGAGCCCTCAGCCGCCGCCCCAAACTGACTTAGGCAAAAACTTTGCCCAAAATTGTATCCAAAACAGCAACGGCAACAGCCACAGCAACAGCAACGGCCACGGCCAAGAGCTACATCTGGAGCAAACTCTGAGCAATGGCACAAAGTCAAATCTGTGGCAAGTTCAACACGAACTGCTGCTGCTGCTGCTGCTGCCGCCTTCCCTGTTTGACTTTTTTGTTTCGCAAGCAGTTTCTGTTTGGCTTGCATAAAGGGCGCAGTCAACTCCTGATCTTTGCCTACTTAACTTTTGTGCCCGGATTCCAAGCCAAGCCAACGCAAAAAGAAAATTAAGCCCGATAAGTTTTTCATTGCCTTAGCTGCAATCCCAGCCACTCGAATGCGATAATTAACTTGGCCATTTGCTTAAATCTACGACATTCCCGCCGCCGCCGCCACCGCCGGCCCCATCCCGCTCTCATCCGCATTAACATATAAATATGAATGTAATTTATTATGTACCTACAGCGCCAACTACTTACAAGTCTGGTTGATCTCCCCCAGCTTTAGTGCATGCATATATATGTATTAATTATAATTTGTTTTCACTATGATTATATAATAGCTGCCGCAGCCCCTAATTACCGTTCATGGGGGCGAAACTCATATTAAGCTTAGCTGCAGCTCAAGTCCCCACTATTTCGTTAACTATTCATTCATATTGTATAGCGAAGTGAAACAATGCAATATCTGCGGCCAAAAACTAACCGCAAGCCGCAAACCTTAAGCCGATTAATAATACGTACTTCAAGAAATACTTGTGGATTCTATATACATTTCATTAGCTAATTATATTACTATAATAAGAAACGACATTCACCTGTTATAGGTGCACCTCATTCATAGGCAAAGCTGTGGTCAGCAGAGCACGCGCTTATCGAAGACTTCATCTGACTGATAGGGGGAGCTTTTTCTGAAGGGTGTCCTTTTTAGAGGCTTACAACTTTGACTATGCAATACTACTTTAATTGATTGTTCTTACAATAGCTCATAGCTGTTCACTGTAGAGCTTGGCTTGACATTTTATTTTGGATGGATTTATATCAGAAATACTTGTAATTTTTGTTGAAATTATTATCAAAATAAGAGTCATTTCGTATATTATATGGAGTAGACAGGGTTTATTTAAGCCCATTTCGGTTGAATCGCTACATAAATTATCAGAGTTGTCGCTTTTTAAGAGAGGCTAATCCACATACATAATCAAAATGCAATTTTATACACAGAAAATTACTCTTAATAGACTGACGGAATTATTATTCCATATGTCTTCGAAAACCATGATATTCAAGCTAGTAATAATCGTGGGAAGTTGTTTTCCAGATCAAATCTTCTACATACTAACCGTGTAGGTAACATAATCAAAATAATATTGAAATAATGATGTATAAAATAACAAATTTCATAATATTCCTATCCATTTAAATATGCTTCAATACATTTAAAATATATTTCAATACATTTCAATTCCAACTTATGTAACACCAAAATAACTATTATTTCAAATGAAACTTTCACTTTTCAACTCTTTTAATTGGTTTTCAAAACATCAAAAATAAAAACACATCCTTTCAACACTCTGGCAGGCCACATCAATATGTTTTATCAAATTCACAGGATACACAAGTTTCGTACTCATTGCCAACTTATTTGCAGTTAGAAGCATCAATGTCCTGCAATAACCTTTTCGAAACAAAAGCAACAACTGTCATTAACTTTCTGCTATTGGCACTCGCTGTGGCTGTTCTAATAATTGTTGCCAGTTGCGAAACTAACAAACAATAAAGCAACAACAACAGCAACAACAACAGCCATAACAACAAAATCAACTTTCCGAGTGCTGTTGCGTATCAATTTGAGTGGCGACCCTTTGGGGTGTTGGGGATGTTGGGTTGGCGCCGGCAACCCTGGCAAGTTGCTGCTGATAAATGCAGTTTTTAGCACCATTTGTTGGCTGTTTACTTTTATTACATAAGCTACACGCCGCCTGCCACACGTATCACATAGTAATAGTTATTTTAACCCATTTCTGCGACCGACTGCTCATTATGACTTTGTGTTTAATGGCGAATAGAAGCACTGAAGCGACATGGCCCCCTACACACACACACACATATACACCGACAGCCAATTGCCCAGGGTATTCAAGTGCAAAGCTTCAACATAATAACCGTGCGGCATCATGGCAATCGCCATCCCGTCCCAGACCTTGCGTGTGCGCCCGTCGTTACCGCATCGTGGCTATGGCAGACATTAAAATAAATATTTGCGCTAATCTGTCATTAGTTGCCGTTCCTATCACAACGTCGCCAAGCTGGCAGTCGCCAGGTTAGCCAATCATTCAAAATATTGTTGGCCAGCTTCTGGCTGGCAATATCTCCATGTGCTTCCCCTTTCTCTTTGCTTGGCAGAGTACAAATAAATCGTGTGTGTTTTGATATGTGGAATCAGCTTAGCTTCCTTTCCGATAAACAATTATTTAAATTCTATGGATTGGCACAAATATAAATTATACTAGGGACATTTTTTCTGAATAATAATTTAGGAAATATTTATACTTCATTTTTTAATATACTAATATAATAAATATTAATTATAAATATTTAAAAAAAAATATATATTAATATTAAAATATATTTGCATAAGCCAATTTATTTTCTATTTAATTTTTTAAAAAGTCGTATGAAATATATAATTTTAAAAAAAATTAGTTATTGAATTTTAATATTTAAAAATGATATGAATAAAATATATTATATATCATATAAATTATCAAGCAATATTTATAATATATTAAATATAAATAATAAGACTGGGTAATATTTATAAATGTATATAAATTTTTAAGTAAATATTTTAATACATTAACACAGCGTATTAAAATCCCTTTAACCTAAAAATTTCAATATTTTTAAAATATATGTTATATATTAAATATATATATATATATATATATATATATATATATATATATATATATATATATATATATATATATATATATATATATATATATATATATATATATATATATATATATATATATATATATAAAAATTATATATATATATATATTGTTATTCATCATATTAAATTTTAATGAACTGGTAATTAAGTACAATCGTGTATTAAATTTACAAATCTTAATAAATATTATTTCTCTAAGGAAAACTATTTTTTTATATTTTTATTATAATTATATATAATATATAAAAATTTTCCTGTCTAACTTCAAATACAATTAAAATTATTAATTAGAAAAATATTTTGTTAAAAAGGAAGGATGAAAAAGGAGTATATTTTTTAATAATGCAGCAAATCTAATTAGGTCGACTTTTTCCTTTGCACGCGCTCGCTAATTTGAGTGCTCGCATTTTGTAAAATTAGTCATTTGGCTTTGCAGGTGCAGGCAGCAGTCAGCAGGCGGCAGGCAGCAGCCGGCTGCCAGCAGGCAGCAGGCAGAAGTTTTAATTGACTTTGCCAACTTATTTGTGGCAGGCAGTCTCTTGTGGTAATTAGTCATAGCTGCTAACATGCGCGATGGAGGACATTTAGTTGATTTATGTAAAACGGTCTCATAGCCAACTAAACAGATCCCCGGACAGTGCAGGCAGGCGCTCGTCATAAATATGCTTTTATTGCCGCTGCCCAAAGGCGGCAATGACAAAAGTGGACAAAATTGTTTGTTTGTTGTCGCTTGTTGTTGTCCCGATATTAATAATATATGTATTTTTACTTGGCTCAGCACTAAGCTGCTGGCGTAACGGAGGGAGGGCGAAAAGTTTTTATTGCCCTGACACCCGCATCGTACCATAATAGGTGACACCCTTTGACTTGGAGCCTTTCACTCCACACTCTCTCTCTCTCGCACACAACACTTTGCTTTCATAATCGCATGTTTGACGCTATAAAATCAATTCTTTATCTCACACACACAGATCGAGCGCTAGACAGAAGAGCGACACGAATCCAGACCTAGCGCCAGCGCCTGGTGCGTGTCATAAAAACGATTTGGCCCCGGCCGGCCCCACCCCGGGCATAAAAATGATATTACGACAAGTGTTGTTATTAAGGCCAACTGTAGTAGTCAGCAGCCAGCAGCCAGCAGCTAGCAGCAAATCGCATCTTGCCGTTGATGAAAGCGTCCAGCTGAAACGACAACTCCAAGCGACCCGCTGGCTATGATAACCGTTACCATAGCAAAATATATAAAGTTTAGCTCCAAATGGCATTGGCAGCGCAAGCAAAACTTGCTATTTTTTTATATCTCTACATCTGTGTGTACATGTGTGTGCGTACATATGTGTGTGAGTGTGAGGAAAACAAAACAAATTGAAAAGCTCACATAAGCAGTTGATAGCAAAGGGGCAACATGGCGTATGATTATTGCGCTTGCGACAGCAGCTCAGGGCAGGGCGGGGCAGGGGGACGACGCATGTTTCAGCTTATGAATTATATGAAAAATAATTCAATAAAGCATAGAGTGAATGCAATACAATTAGCTAACAATATGAACATTTTTATAATTTGAGTTTTAATTTAATTAATTTAATTCAGTGGCAATTTGATTCGAATTTAAAATAGAAAGCCGACGGTTTATATGGTCTGTTTTATTGTAGTTAGAATTACATGAAAATGGTATTAAATATCTATGAACAATTCAAGTAAAAACTTGAAAATTATACACAGATTATTGGTGTAAGATCAAGTTATAATAAAGAACTTAGTGATATTAGTTTATATATGATAAGATTTCTGTATTCCAAACGGCTATTATAAATATTTAAAAAAAAATAATAATAATAATAAGAAAATGTTTTTAATATATTTTTTTTTAATTTTAAATATTTAAACAATTTTCGACTATTTATCTACTATAGTCTGAATTATAAACTGGCTCAGCGGACTCCTTACACTCACAATTCAAATAGAAAAATAAACTTTAAAGATCAAACAGCTGTCAAAAAACATTCAAGAGAAAAATCACATCGACAACTGAATTAATTTTAATTCAGAATAAATCTTGAACTAGTCTAGCTAATTAGAAAAGTCTTGACCATCTGATCCACAAACTGGACGTGCTGCTTCCACAGCACTTTAAGCTGGCTGCTCATTTTTCAGCTAGTTTATTTTTAATTAAGTTTACAATTTGTACAGTCGAGCGTGAAATGCTGCTTTAATTTGCTGTGGCTTCACTAAAATAGTGGACAAAGAGGAGCCACATAAAATGCTGCACATTCATATATTTAATCAAAAAACTTTTGTGTGGTGACACAACACAAACTGGCGACAATGAAACGGCGGACTACTGTAACAAAAAACCAAAAAATGTATGCGAGTTTACGGTAAAAATAAAACAAAGGAAATACTCAAACTGAAAATGCAAATTTGTTTATTATGTTTTGATAAAAAATATTTTGCAAACATGAATATTTTATGCAGCGGCCAAAAGGAGAGCACCAAAACTCCCCAATGCCAGCGCCAAGCTCAGCTCCCGAAATCCAACTAATAACGCTGTCAACGCAGCCCTTGCCGGCGGCCCATGCAAATCTGTGTTGACAATGTTTAGCAATTAAAACAGAGCAAAATGTTTCCACAACACGGCACCCACAACCCACTGGAGGATACGAGTGCGAGTTAGATTACGAATACGAGTCTCTGTCGCTGATTTGATGACATGTTGCGCTGATATTTTAATCAGTTTTGTCTGCCAGTTTGGCCGCGGGCTTAATTCACTTGCTTTCTATTTTTTTTTCGGCTAAATGCGAATATACTGTAAAGCCATGAAAGCATGCAGACAAACGAAAAAAATGTATGAAAACTAAATTTAATTATGCTAAAAGTCAATATGAATTGTAGTTGATTCATTTAGATTTATATAATTTAGTCAAAGAATATATTTTAAATATTTAATTACTTGAAAATTAGTTCAATTATAATTGATATCATATATCAACAATCATTGCAAATTAGTAATTAATTGTGTATAAATTGCAAACGAGTAGCTAAATTTGTGTATTAATAACAATTTATCTGGAAAAGTTGATTTTTTTTAACTGAAAACAATATTTATTATATATGTCTGAATTTATATCGTTTTTTTGAGTCCCCAAAATACCTTATCGGATTGACACAGAAATAGATTAATTGAAAACCCAATAAAAATAGGTTTTCAAGTTGAAAAAAATTTTTTTTTAAGTCAAACATGCATAAAACAACAAAATTCTACCTTAAAAAAATAATATATAAATTTATTTTTTATAAAGAAAATATTTATTTTAATTCCATAATATTTTTAAAACTTTAATTTCTTGTTTTTCAATGGTTGACTTTAAAGCCAATCGTATAATCTCATTAATCGTGTTTAAAAAAATAATATTGTTGAGGAAAATAAATAAATACAATTTATTTCAACATTTTTTACTGTTGGTAAAGTCATAAAAGCCATATTTATTTAATAAAGACTTATAATATTGTGTTTTATTTCATTTTTATTAATTTCATACTATATTTACTCTTATGAATTGTTATGGATTGATATAAAAATACCAATTCAAAAGTAACAATTCGAGTCATGAACTGTTTTATAATTTGCCAAATGCAATGTAATTGAAAAACTAGCCAAAATATTTTCATTATTATGGCGAAAATATTAAGATCAAGTGAACTAATAAAAGCTAAAGACAAAACTGCATTTTAGTTAGACCAGTCAACCGGAACTTGGACAGCAGCAAGCACCTAGCATGCAAGCAGTCTGCACTTAGGCAAACTAACCAAACATTCCAAACGAATGCCTTACATTCCCGTCAGTGCATTAGGTACCTTAAGTTTCAATAAAGCTATTTATTTATATATGCATTTACAGCAGCTCAGAAATTCGTTTGTAGTTGTCCATTCGACTGCCTTGTATCAGCCATTTGCCTATTTGTTTAAAGGGCGCTATAAGTAGCGAGTCAGTATTTGCCACACGAAACTCAGCGCTCAGCTTGTTTTTTAACGTGTTTATCAGTGTAATACTATTTGATGATGTTTTTTACGTGAATGCAGCATCTGCACTTTTTTATCGCTCAGATATATCAAATGGCGCACGCCACGAGCCAGGTAAAAGTTTCGAGATGAATAAATGCGGTCTTTAAGCTACATATAGAAATTGTTTTTTGATTGCAACCGTGCGGTAAATTGCACCAAGTATTGAAAAAATAATATATATACAGATGTATATATATATATTTATATGTATATATCTGTTGCAAGAGTCGTTTCACGTTTCAATATGGTTTTCGGTTCTGCACGATCTTTAAAATATGACTGCAGTTTGCCATGATTTATATGACTTCTGGCACGAAGCCAGCCCCATAGCTGGCCACGGCCAGCAGGCAATGGGTATGGAATTAATGAGGACCACATGCAGCGTCTCTCCGATGACTACATCGCTACGCTGATGACTTGCCAGAGCCAGGCGGGGGTGCAACTAGCTGCAGCTGCTTCTTGTTGTATTGAGTTGTTTAGAGTATGTGATGAGCTTTTGAATTAGGTAACAAATAGAATCTTGTGGAGTATAATATGATACTCAAATTATATCCTGGCTAGCTGCTCTATCATAAGATTGCTTATGGTAATTGCGCGTCGAGCAACTGTTGCACTCGTTGATCCATCTGCCGCGTCATAGTTTTCGTCCTGAGCTATGGCTTGGGCATATCATTTGTTATTGTGGCCGCCGCTTGGCAGCCAGCATCGCACTTATTTTGTCACGCAAATTGCTTTCGCCCGGCTGACATCATAATATAAATAACTGACTGGTGCCGGCAATTGCCCTGCGCAGACTCGACTTTTAATGAACTTTATGGAGTGTGCCAAAGCTGGTCATACAATGTGTGTGTGTATGTAATTAGGCTATTAGCGCGACGTAAATTATCGATTTGATTTTTAATAAGCAGCCAGCGAAAAACTCGACGCGCCCCACAGCGACAACTAATGCAATTAACACTTCACCCCCATCTTCACCCACCTGAGCTGAGTTGCTCCAGTCTGCGCACACAACTGAGCTAATCAAGTGTGCTAGCTAATTGTTGTAATTTAGTGCAGACGAAACCAATTAAAACAGTTTTAACAATTAGCCCATTGTGCATTTCCTGCGATGACGTTAAGGATGCCTTTACGTAAAGTTGCCTTTGGCTGCTTAGAAATGCAGAGGATATTGGAATTCGAATTTGACGTAAGCTTAATGTGGAAGAAGGGTACAATTTGTTTGAGCAGACTCAAGATTTTAGAGCGTAACAAAAGTATATTATACTCGTATCCGACTCTTCATGAGGCAAAGATTTCAATAGTGTATATAATCTCAATTGTCATCCCTTCATTTGTATTATTTTCATTATTATTAACAATTAATAATAATTTTCAGACCTATATAGATCACATGATTTTCTGTTCAAAACTTCACAGCTTACAGTAACTTATCCCTTACAATTTATATAGGCAAAATAAATACATTAATTCTGTGTTTTATTCAGTGTTTGGCTTAGTAAAAACTGTATACTATATAATATAGTAATTAATTTGTTCAAATGAGTCGTTAAAAACTTTGGGACTATGGGACATGGGACAAATTTAGTTGGAAGAGCTATGACTGTAAGAGAAATATAATGTAAACCTTTATCAGGCACTTGCGATTATCTTTTTAATTTTAAACTGTTCCCAGCTCTCTGTTTCCTGCTTATCAAATTCAGATTCAGCCATTAGAGTTCAGCAGTTAGAGTTATGAGTGATTGCTTTCATGGATATTCTATATTTCTAGACTTTTATTTCTACTTGAGGCAAGTTCTTATACTCGAAAAAAATCCCTGTGTGATTAAATTTTCTTTTAACTATTAGATTAATTTTTTCTAACTCTAAATCTATTTATGAATGTGTATTAGTTGATATTTTTGCTATTTTTATTAATTCCTAGTACTCAAATCAAATGTTCATACTTGCACAACTATCGTCCGCAATTCGACTTTATTTATCGCAACTATACACCCTAGTAAGCTAAATTCTTGCATTATATGAATACAATTTTAAATGAAATATTTCAGATGGCTGCTCGGATTGGCATCGGGCCGTACCAATTGGCGTCTGCGTAATACGCATTGACTCTGATTGCAATCATTTGCTGGCAAATGCAACACGCAACAGCAAAGCCAAACGAAAAGCCATTCGCTGGCCAATTTTGTATATTTTGTAGTTGCAGCTGCAGTTGCGGCTGGCGACTCTCGATTGCTGCTGGCCGGTTACATTTTTGGCCCGCATCGAGTGCAAAAGGTCGCTAATTCGCTTTTGTTTAGCTATTACAGCTCGCTGGAGACACAAATGTAGATTGGAGAGGAAGATTTCGAACTTTAATTGTCAATTAATATTAGAGAGATATTTTTTATGGAAAGTAAAAATATTGAAGAAAAAGATCTAAATATTTTGAATTTTTATTGTCAATAAATATTAGAGAGATATTTTTATGGAATTAGAGAACGTATCTAAATAAAGGAAGAAGCTAAAATAAAGTTTTGTTATTTGATTATATTTCTTTAAAATTTTCACTTTAAAATTTTCAAACAATTTTCCTCATTCAATCCGCCTAATACCTGTTATTTACTTCTCCTATCGGAACTCTCAGATATTTATTTGAAAATGCACAATTCTCGTGCCGGCCCAATTAATCTTGCAACTCTGACATTGAAAGTTTTATGGGACATTAGCACGTTCGCCTCGGGCCCTCTCATATTATGCGCTATCTGTGTGAATAAATCAGGCATACGCTCGCTCGTCCGATACATGGACTCGATGCACGCCGATTGCGCTGCGCTTTGGTGGCCAAGCGGCTCACTTTACACATCCGACACTGGTGATAATGTCGCGCAACTCAATTTGGTGCGGTTTTTCGGCGCGCTGCATCCTGGGCCCTTCCAATAAACATTATGCTCGCATTTCCAATTTGCAGCCATGCCCGGAAAAACCTCTGCAAGCGGACTCTATCTCTTTTGCTCGCCCCGCCACCTCTCTCTCTCCCCTTTTTCACCTTCTACTGCCCGTCCATAACCAGTTCGCTGTGGTCTTTGACATAGCTCATTGTTGTCTGCGCACATTTTGTATGTTGCGCCGCTGACCAACACCCCGGGCCGCCATTATCTACTGGCACTGCCCGCCAGCCAATACCCTGCTCGCCGTTCATTGTCCATTGCTCCAAATAATGGCGATTTCATTGAATTTCACGCGGCAAAGTCAAAAAGTTGTTTGCGCGAACTTTTGCAGTAATTGCATTGGGCACACAGAGAGAGAGAGACAGAGACTGGCCCGCCCACTGATGTGCCTAATGAAGTTGAAGCATGGGGCACAGGCCACAAAAACGTTGCCACACCAAATGGCAAATGACATTTGAAAAGTGCTTGCAGTGCGTACGGCTAATGACCAGTTTTCAGCTGAAGTTCAAAGTCTGACTGCGGGCGCAAGTGAATTATGAAAATTGGCCTCCGCCTCTGTCTCTCTCTCTCTCTCTTTCTCTGCCTCCTCAAACATATAGCAAATTAGGCGCACAGCAACAGCCCAGACAACAGAGAGTCTCTCGCATTGCAAGCACGCTTCAGCTCCAGCTGGAAACACCTTTGGACATGTGTGTGGAGCGCGTTTGGGCAACTTTTTTGCCACTGACTTTTTTGGCGCGTGTGTGCAGGAGTGTGTGTGTGCCTGTGTGTGTGTGTGTGTGGAGCGAACTTCACCAAATCACTTACAATATTTCGGGACCCACAGTACGTGCAGAGCTTAGGAATTGCTGCTGCTCTTCCCGTTCCCATTCCCATTTCCATTTCCATT
The DNA here is from genome assembly GCA_035046225.1 of Drosophila pegasa. NCBI lineage: Eukaryota > Metazoa > Arthropoda > Insecta > Diptera > Drosophilidae > Drosophila > Drosophila pegasa. The sequence goes on along the minus strand of JAWNOD010000579.1, from coordinate 1,646,533 downwards.
CCCTTTGCCAGTCTACAGTGGCTGCTGCCTGCATCGCCCACTGTCATACGCATCGAAGTATCGGCGACTTCTCCGGCTGCCGCCCCGCCGGCTGTTGGTTTTCGGAGTTGCCGCTGCTACTTTGGCAAAGTTAATTTTCTTAGCGTCAAGCGTGAAATCGATATGGCCGCGGGCTGTTTCATAAGTTGAATTGAAACTCTGCAAATTGTTCAGGTTGCATTTTTTTTCGCTTTTCTTTTTTTTTTTTGGTTTTGTATTTTCTTTTCTTTTTTTTGCTGCTGCTGCTGCTGCTCTCTTTTTTTTTTGGCTTGGGTTCGGTGCGCGTTGCGTGAGTTGATAAATAAAATACTCAGAATTCCTGACTTGGCCGTAGGGATTGATTTTCTTATAAGTATTTCTGCACGCTGGCAAAAGTTTGGGACGCCGGGCGCCGCAAAAGGCAACGGCAGCGGCAACGGCAGCGGCAGTGGCTAATAAAATTTCTTCTTTTTTTCTTACTTTTTTTTTTTTACTTGTGCTCTTGAGCAAACAAGTTTCGTGCGCTTTTTATAACTGCTATTTTATGTTATGTCTTTCATTTTTTTTCTCTTTCTTTTTGGTGTACTCCACGCTTTTTGGTGTAGTGCAAGTTAAACTTTGCCGCTTTGTGGCTCCCCGGCAAATGAAGTTAATAATAAAACAGTTGCTGGGGTTACTTTAGGGTTGTCGCCACTACTGTTGCTGCTGCTGCTTCTGCTGCTGTTGTCCAAATATTTAGCGGCGGTTCAAAGTTTCTGTATAATTTGCGACCTCAACGGCAACCGCAGCAGCTTTAAAAACTTTGGCCCAGCCATTTTGAATTTGAGATTATTATTATAAACTTTGATTTATTGTCGCACCGACGCGCCGCGACGCCGCCAAGTCTCCCACCCAGCCAACTGATACCCAAATGAATACAAAGCAGCGAGCACACACACACGACTGCGCCAGCCAACAAATTGTTTTGCGATTATTAACATAATGTTATACTTACAATATTTCCATATATTTTTCTTCTCTTTCTGCGACAGTCGAGACCGCCAAGTTTGACAAAGGCCAAAAGTTTCCTAAAATAAAAAACAGATAGTGATATTTACTTTTTTTTCACACAGCTGTCAAGCAATTTGCGATCACGCACAATGAGTTGAGAAAGTCTTAAACTTAAAGGCGTTTGAGTGAATTATCAATAAAATCAATAAGAGCGGCATTTGTGTTTGAGTCAATTATGAATGTGTGAGCTCTACTCTCTTCATGCTTTTCATGAACCTAACGGGAGAGAACACTTTGAAATTGCAGCCAGAGGTGATCGAACATGTTTTACTTGTGCTCCTAGAGCTGTGGGATTTTTTTGATATTTATTTGTATTTATTATATGATTTATTTGTATTTATTGTATTTTATATATTTATTATATTTATTATATGTATTTATTTATTTATAATATTTATTATATGTATTTATTTATTTTTAATAATTTTTATATAATTTATTTATATGACCATAAAGAGTAACAAGTTTTAGGTCTTCATCTACAATTTTATAATTTCAGCCAATATCCTTCCCATTTCGAGTGCAGAAAGAAGCTGCACATTGTTAATTCAACTTAATTTGAAATAATTCTGTACAGGAATATGAAACTGAATTGGCTTAATAAACATATTATAACTTATATTTAAATTAAGCCAAAATTGAAGGCTAAAGCAAGAAACTATAAAAAAAAATTTAATGCATTTTAATCCAAATCATCATATGAAAAGCATAGATAAGTAGAAGCACAAGCTTAACTCTCATATGATCAGGTAAGTGAAAACTCTGCAATTTTCAGCATATGATCTGAATATTCTATTGAATATTTCTCAACCTAGTTAAAATGTATATCTTTCTGTAGTGAAGAAGGACTCCTTCTACCCTATACAGGTATTTCAACAAAGCTTTATTGCTTCTTAAAAACAATCCATACATCAGCTTTAAAAAACGTTTATCAATTGCGCATCTGGCAATAAATTAATCCAATAGCTAATTAAAACAATCTGATTTATGAAATTAATCAACAAAATAAACTGAAATAAATAAACCTCATATTAGCAACTTCAAATTGATTATTTAAGCCAGCAATTAGGCCTGACGAGAATTTATAGAATTCCTTTAGCTTCTGCCTGCAAGCAATCCTTTCATGACTTCTGTCCTGTCGGCTATAAATCAATATGTTTCCATTGCGATGCTCTACAGATGCTGCTGGTTGCCAACGCATAGGCTTGACATCTGAGCCGGCAGCCAGGAGAGAGAGCCATTAGAGTTGCGAATGGTAACCGAGCAGATTCGGCTGCCGTTTAGGCCTCATTTTTATGGCTCATTAGAGCAGACGTGGCAAATACATAGGTGAGCTTAATTTTTGTCAAAGTTCTTTGATCTGCGGCACTCGTGGTTCCTGCTGTCGCTCTCCTTGTCGTTGTCGTTGCCGTTGCTAATGATGATGATGATGATGATGGTAGGGGTGGTGGTGCTGGTGGTGTTGGTGATGAGGGCGAGCAGTCAACTAGGAAACCAGGCAACCAAAACCCAACCGCCGGCAAAGCAGCTTCCTACATGTCGTGCATACCAAATGAAGCCAAGACACACGGCTAAGCCGAGCTGCCAGCTCCATCAGACTGCAGTAAAAAGTAGCAACAAATTGGTTAATAATTCGACAGGAACAACAGCAAATTGTTGCCTCCGTTTGGATTTCAGCAAAAATGCGAAATTGTTGCAAACATGTTGAATAACAAAATAAATAGAAACACAACATTTGCATTGCTTTTGCCGAGAGAGTTTTCGATTTCGACAGTAAAAATTAAATCAAAACTTGCAGCATTTGCATTCGCAATTGTTTTGGCCAAGTGTTGAGCAAACAAAATGCCAAATCCAATGAATTGTAAATTAAAATAACGAATATAATCTGATCTGTGGCCGAAATCTAAACAATAAAAAATTGGAGAGAGGACAACTAAATGTTCAGTCAGGCTCTGTATAAATATATGTGTATATAATCGAAATATATTTATATATATATTACTTATACGTTCGTCCCAGCTTTTAGCTTTAGCTGGAAGCAGCCTAAGCCATTCTAATATGACAGTTTTACTGTTGATATAGGTACACACAAAAAACAGGTGACATCCAGCTGGGCTAAACTTAATTAACATGTAGGCCCAAGTATGTCAGCCTTATGACACATACACCAGACCGAGCAGCCGAGCAGATTGATGGAGCATTTGGCCACGCTTTTAATAGTTCTGAGCTGGGTTACCCCATTCGCCTGGCTGCTGCTGCGATTTAATTAGACGCTTAGCTTGTTTACATTTCATTTTGTTTTATTTGCGTGCTACTTTAAGCCATTTACACGCATGCATAAATCTTCTGGACGGTCACTAATTATCTGCCAGCCAGAATCAGTTGGTCCCACATTAAAGTCATTGCTGGCTTAATCCCCCAGTGTTTATAAAACACACACACACCCACACACAGAGAGAAAGGGGGAGAGAAAGTCACTGACAACCGGTGGCTGGCCCAAAGCATATGTCCCCTGTGCTGAGGTGATAAATTACCATTGGCAAAGGTGTCATATTAAAACACACACAAAACCCCAAACATGCGGCACTGGCCTTTTAAATAAACCTTAAGCCCAGCTCCTACCGCTGGGGACGCGCCCGACTCATATGCCCCGGCCAGCTCGGCGCATAACTAACGAGCTAAAAAGGCAAACTGGGGTATATCAACTGAGGCAGCGACAACCGCAAATCCTAAACCAAATCAAAAGGGTCTGCCCTGCTTATCATGGCCATAAAGTCAGTCAGAGAGCGCCCCAAACTAGCCCAGTTCCACGATCTCGCTTAAACTATTTAATATTGGCACCTGCCCGCCGCTGGCCGGACCTGCCCAGTCCGACTTGCATGTGGCCTGGCTCTAGGCCACTTAAATAATTTAAAACTTGCCCCAGATATGGCAGCGTGTCACGGCACAAGCTGCTCAACATGGATGGAATTTTTTATATAAAAATGTATATAATTATTTTTATTATATATAAACAGATTTTCATACTAATGAATTGGATTAATCACATTAATTTGGCTTGTGCTACTCCAGGTGCCATATTCTCTCCCTCTCTCTTGCAATATATATTTTTAAATATTTTAAATAAATATTTGTAGCTCTTAGAAGGGCAGTCATATAATGTCTACAACTTGGAATTTTTTTGTAAAATATTTCGTATATTTTTTAAAATAGTTTCTTTAGTTTTCTTTAGGTAGGGTTAATCAAAATATTTGCATTCAATATTCCTGCAATCCTACACTTAAACACAACTTGTGCTATTCTAGCTGTCATTTCTGCTTTCTCTATCTATATTAAAAATATAAAATATAATTATAATTAAAAATAAAATATATATAAATTATTTTAAATAAATATGAATAAGTCTTAAAGAGCTCCATAACATAACATAATGTCTTCAACTAAGAATACAAAAAATATATTAAAATATATAAATAACTATAAAACATATTAAAAATATTTTTTAAATAATTTTAAATAAATCTGTAAAGCTTTTAAAAAAGCTATAAAAAATATATAAAACTAAGAATTGTTGTAATATTTCTTGTATATATTTTAATAGATTTTTAAATAAATTAAAGTCCCAAGAAGGTCACTCAAAGAATATCAATTAAAGAATCGTTCCTCACTTGATCTAAAGCTCTATTTAATATAATTTCCAATTTGAATCTCCTTTAACTAGCCCGTGAGTCACGCGCTCGTCGCTGACCATGGCCAGCCGCCAGTTGGCACACATTTATTTGCGTTACCTTTACTTGCAATCGTAAATTTCAATTCCAGCCACTTAACATGGTGCAAAAAGATTATGCGACAGCGCCTTAGCGAAATGAAGGTAAATGGCAGACATGGCCAAAGGAACTGCTGCAAGACGAGACACGCAGTACATGGAGCTGGAGGCCTCTGGCTTTTTAACTAATTAAATTGTTGACGCACGGCCAAATAAAAACAAAAAGCGAGACCGAAAAAAAAGCCACACTCGCACACACACACATTAAAATAAACAAATATGGGCAAAAGGGCAAAGGAGCATTTTTAATATCTTGCTCCCATGTGAGAGTCAATTCCAAGAAAAGAATAATAAATAAAATTACACAAAGGGCACACAGCGCAGTTGTGTGTGAGTGTGTGTGTGTGTTTACGCCTTTTAACCCTTTCAAATCAGACTCGACCGCAACGCTCGTTGCCTGTGTAAACACATTAATCATCCCAATGCCACAGACAGAGATCGAAAGTGCTACCACAGCGACTCCTTCTGCCTGCTGCAGCAACTCCAGCGACACACGGCGGGGCACGGCGGGCAGTTGGGTAATCATAAACAGCACACCGTGTAGGAAATTAAAAGCTCCTGCAAATAAGCCAAAACAAAGACAGAAAAACAAACAAGCAGACGACAGAGAGGGAGGGAGGGGAAAAAAGCAGAAAAACAAAACCGGAAACGAAGCAAGCGGAAATAAAGAAACAACGGTTAGGACACGGCCCTGGCACGTGTGATTATCTGTGGCTTGACGTCAGAGCAGTCACACAATATGCAAATACTTTTGTTTCTCACTGTAGCTATGCAAATTTGCTCTGTTTGACCTCCGGCCCCGAGTCTTCCACACACTCCCAGCGAATGCCGCTCCCCTTCGCCACCCCTCCCCGTCGCTCCACGTTTCCCCACAACATTTTGTACGTTTTGTGGTTTTGGCTCGTTTCGAATTTGCTGTCTGCTTAACAACAGTTATTATTACATTTCAACTAATTGAGTTGATTAGAGGAAATTGAGCTAATTTCGATTCAATGGAGCAGCAACCAAACGAATAACCATTTGTTATCTCTCGACTAATTTGTGGTGCTTCAACAAACTCATTTAAAATAATATTTAAAAGCCTACAGATAAGCAGGCGCTTTATACCAATTGCTATTATAGAGATTAGCAGACGCTTTATACCAATTCTTGACCTAGCCCAAGAGTCAGTTAGCTTATCAAAGAGCTTTCTCTTATCGCCCTAAAGCTCAAACCTAATGATTAACCAAAAATTTTGTTTACAATCGTATTCTCTCTAATGTTGCGAATTATTGGACTAATAGTCCAAGAGTCGCTGAAAAAAGCTCTACTATTATCTTGTACCGGATTTAGACTTATACTATAAGCATAGTCGAAGCGACTTTCCAGCGAATCATGCTTAAAAGCAAAAAACTATCAATTCTCATGCTTAGTTGGCAAAAATCGTTATGCAAAATATATTACATGAATTAAAATAGTATTGTAGAAATAAGTTTGATATCAATTAATAAAGTGATAAAACTTGCGGACGTGATCTGGAGTAGAAATTTTAATTTTTGTTATGATCTACAGAGATAGATATAGATATTTATAGATATTTTCTGTAACTAAACAAACTCTTTCCTTTCTTTACTTAAAAAAGAAAATCATGCAAAGTAACATCTAGTCATTCTAATTAATAAATACATTGTTGCATGCTTTTTTCAAGTCGCAGTAGCCTAATGATGTTCCTATTTGATCAAAAAGTATTGAACTGTGATCTTTTTTACTAACGAATGTAAATGCTAAATCGAAAATCAATAGACGTCGCAATGATCGACCAATATATACTCTATATTCACTTTTATGTATATAATTCATTCAAAATTTGTTTACTAATTATTCTCGAGTAGCTTTAAGTCGACTCCCACAAATTCAAGAATATGTTGCTATTCTGTTGTTGTATTCAGCTTTTTCTAATCGCGATCGTGTGACTTGGGCAGTGCTGCTGTCTGCTCTATATAAATACACATAATATAAAAAATTTAGAGCCTCTGAAAGCTTTGCTGCAGCTGCAGTAGTAGGTCGAGCTACGACCGCCGGCGGACCATGATCAATCCGCTGTGAGAGCGAAAGAAGCAAGTGAGGAATAGTTAGAAAATGGAACGCATCATCCTAATCTCTTAAATATAAGTCTCTTACAAATCAAAGCCTGTTAGGTAATTCTTAATATACAAAGATAAAATAACAAGTATATTAAATTATTATATTTTTTTATAATTTTCTGACTAGTAGTTTATAAAAAAAAATCATTTTTAAATCAATTAAAAACAAAAAAACATTAAAATTTAATTTTAAGTTAGTAGTTTAAAAAAATATTTATTTAAGTCAAACTAAAAAATAAATAAAAGGAAATTTAATTTTAAATTAATAATTTCCTAAAATTTTTTTTTAGTTTATATTAAAAAATTAATTTTAAATTAATAATTTCCTATATTACATATTTTTTATTTTATTATATATTATTATTATAATTTTAGTTTAAAAGTTATTTCCTTTTTTTTTGCAAATTTATAATAAAAAGTTGTCGACTAAAAATTACCAAAAATATTTCCATCCACAGATATAATATATATAAGTTTGTATTTATAGATAACACATAAAATAATATATAAGAAATCATAAGAAACTACACAAAAAATGATTTTCTTAACAAGAATTTCAAGCAAATATAAATAAACATGAACACTCAAACGACAGAACAAATATCTCTCATATATATTTGTATTTTTTTGTTCATGTAAACAATTATAAAAATATATATAAAAAAAATTTGTATTTAATATATAACACGAAACTCTGTACTATATTTGCATGCATTATCAAAGACTATATATAGTGACAAATTTAATGAGAGATTTGATTATGGCATCTCCACGTCGAGTACTCTTCGCAGCCACGAATCGACTTACAGCTCATATTTTGAATGTATTTGGTGCTACTAGCTCATTAATTGAGAGATTAGCTGTTCAATGCAAGTGGATTATTGCTGGAATTCTGAGCACTCGCCGATAAGCAGTTATCTAATCAAACACACTTGGCTCACTCGAAGCACAAAAATGCCTGACAGCTTGGTACGAGAGAGCAGTCCAGCCGTAACTCTAGAAGCGAACAGCTGGTTCGATTTCTGAAACAATTCTAAGATTGTATATTGTTAGATTTTGTTTTTTTTTTTTTCAAAAACTGCGTCATGTGGCTGGAATTTGTTGCGGTGGTGCTGGCGGCGCTAACTTTTTGGAACTATGTGAATACGCGACGGCAAAAACAGCTGATCGACGAGGCTGGGATAAAGGGCCCCATCGACCTTCCCCTGGTGGGCAGTGCGCCACTGCTTATGATCGGCGAGTCCGCGAAGAGTAAGCAGCTGACTATATATAGCAATTCGTAGATAAGAAAACTGATATTTGACAACAAATTTGCAGCTATGCTGAGCATGGTAACGCGTCTGATCGCCAAATATGGTAAGAGTATGAAGTTGACCTTGCTGCACGAGTACGGCTTCATTACCGCCGACGTGCGCATGATTGAGGACATTTTGAGCAGCCAGCAGACGATCACCAAGAACAGCCTGTACAACCTGCTGCAGTACTGGCTGGGCGACGGCCTGCTGCTGAGCACCGGCAAGAAGTGGTTCAGACGCCGCAAGATTATCACGCCCACCTTCCACTTCAAGATACTCGAACAGTTCGTCGAGGTGTTCGATCAGCAGAGTGCGATTATGGTGGATAAGCTGTACGATCGGGCCGACGGCAAGACCGTCATCAACGTCTTCCCAGTCGCCTGTCTGGCCTCCCTGGACATCATAGCCGAAACGTCGATGGGCGTGAAAATCAATGCGCAAGGCGAGCCCAACTTTCCCTACGTCCAGGCCGTGAAGATGTGAGTGGAAGTCGTTTTACTTACAGATCTCCAAGCACAACTTCATCCTTTCAACCTTTCAGCGTGTCTCACATGATGGCCGAGCGCTTCATGAGTCCCCTGCAGCGCTTTGATCAAACCATGCGCATCTTCCACCCGCTGCTGTTCCGCAAGCTGAACGAGAACATCGAGACCATGCATGCCTTCACAGACAAGGTCATTGCGGAGCGTCGCAACACGCTGCAAAAGTCCCTGAAGGAGTCGCCACAAGACGCTGCCAATGCCGACGAAGATGACGTGGGCAGCAAGCGACGCATGGCGCTACTGGATGTCCTGCTGCAGTCCTCGGTCGACGGCCAGCCGCTGAGCAATCAGGACATACGCGAGGAGGTGGACACATTCATGTTCGAGGGTCACGACACGACGACCAGTGCCATCTCCTACACCCTCTATCTGCTGGCCAGACATCCAGAGGTGCAGGCGCGCGCCTTCAAGGAGGTCGTCGACGTCTTCGGCACCGACAAGGACAAGCCGAACACCATGCGGGATCTGGGCGAACTGAAGTACTTGGAGTGTGTCATCAAGGAGTCATTGCGCCTCTTCCCCCCAGTGCCCATGATTGGCCGCCATCTGTCAGAGGATGTGATGTTGAGTAAGTGGAGCGTCTAATCTAATCTTGGCTTGCATATCGACTCTCTAACGCGACTCTCTTCCATTGCCAGATGGAAAGCCCTTTGCCGCCGGCACTAACATCATCTTGCTCATCTACCATGCTCAACGCGATCCGGACTTTTTCCCCGAGCCCGAAAAATTCAACCCGGAGCGCTTCAGCCTGGAGAACAACAGCAAAATTGATGTCTTCGCCTATGTCCCCTTCTCGGCGGGCCCGCGCAACTGCATCGGCCAAAAATTCGCCATGCTGCAGCTGAAGAGCACCATTAGCAAAATGCTGCGGCACTTCGAGCTGCTGCCCCTCGGCGAACCTGTGCAGCCGATCATGAACCTGGTCCTGCGCTCCACGACTGGCATTAATTTAGGACTAAAGCCGCGTATTTACTAGGATTTTTTTATTTAGCTGAGTTAATACTGAAATCAAGCTGGTTATGATAAAAATAAATATATATATAATGATAATAAATATAATATATATTTTAAAAAAAATATATATATATAAATATATATTAAATTATATAAAAATGTATATAAATTTAATATATAAATATATCTAAACATTCAATCAGTTAACTCCCTCAAAACTTCCTCCTTTTGCTGCTCTCAGTTGAGCCCGAATAAGACTCAGACCTCGATATGCATTCACTTTGATTTATCAATATATTAACTTACAATATCTTAATCGCTTGCCTTCTCTATATATATACTAATAACTCATTTAGGCAGGCCCCAACTTCGACTCGACCCTTTCCCTGCAGATAAAGCCAACATTTGTCTGCACTGTGTGATAACTCACTTGGCCAATACAGCCATGGGGCAATATTTCTGCATAGCTTTCAATATAAATCACGAGCACGCACTGCCGGCGGAGAGCCCAGCCCGACTTTTAAGCTAATTAAATTATATATACGCACCTCACTGGCGGACCGCAATATACAACGACTGTCAGCTGGACCGGAACAGGCAAACAATCGCGACGAACTATAGTCGAAGTGCTGGCCCCCATAATAAGCCACTTACCCGAGCAACTGTCGGAGGAGCATAAAACTTTTTGCACTACTCTGAAGAAAATTTTCTCCACTTTTTTCTTGTTTTTTTTTTTTTGTTGTCTCCGTTTCATGGCGAGCCAACAATAAGTTGACAATTTGCAAGTTATGAAAGTAAATAAGTGAAATAGTTTTAGCCGATGGCCAGAGCAATCGTCTCTCGGAGACATCCTGCTTCGTGCCGGCCGCCCCACCCACTCCCACACGAAAACTTCAGCAAATAAACACGACTTGCAACAAATTGAAATGATGTATTAGGCCGCAGGGGATTAACGCCCAACTAATAAATCTCTTTGGACAATTGGCGTGGGGGATTGGCCAGATTGGCCGACAGTCTAATATCCTGCTAAGCAACCGTCTGGCGCGTATAGTTGGAAGGCCAGTTCACTAGCTAGAGTGCTTACTGTATGCATTCATATATATATTAATGGGACACAAAATGCTCTTATCAGACGACGCGGCTCGACTCTTCCATATGCTTCCCACTTATTTCACGCTCTACATGCAATTTGCCGGGACTACGCTTCGGCCTGTCTCTGGGTCAATAAACCCACCAATTTTTTTTTTTTTTTTTTTTTTTTTTGCTCTGCGCATCTGGAGCTGGAGGACATTTAGTTGACATATAGATTTGTGCGCTGCGTGGCGAAGTGCGTAGATAATGCGAGTAATTTGAGTTCTCTGCAGAAGACATAAATTGTAGTCTATCTGTCGATGTCATTCCGATGGCTTTAATGACTGACAAATTGAGAAGTTGTTCTTTGCGCAAATTAAAGTGTGTGTATACAAATGAGACTTAGGAATATTGCTTGACATAGAAATATTCACACTTGTTGATAATATTTCTTTCGAATTTATAAAAAAAGTATTTAATAAAATTTTAACCTATATTATTTTATAAGAAAATCTAAATAGGGCTTTTAAAGTGAGCTTTTTCTAGTTTTTTTTTAATATAGAAATATTTACATATTATATTAGAAAACAAAAAAAATTAATAAACAAAGCTTACTAATTTTATTTAAATAATTAGGATAAGTGTCTATAATTAAAATTTTTTCTAGATTTTTAAGCTCCACTATACATTTTATTTAATTAATATAAGTCTTCCACTTATTTCCTTCCCTAAAAAATTAAATGATTTCTAAGTATCTATTGGAAATATTTATTTATAGCTTCCTCTCTTTCTACTACTCTCCCTAAAATTAAACTCACAGTAAGAAATTTAATTTAATTAAATATAAATCTTATTTTCAAGCTGCTCTCATTAACAGTTGGCAACAAATATGTCTGCTAATGATTGTAAAAATGTAACAAAATACGAAACATTTTTTTTTTAATTTTATAAAATATTTTCCCAGCGCATTTTTTGCTGTTGTTATAAGAAGATTTGTTAGCAATCATTAAAAATCAAAGGAACACAGCCAAACCTACATATATACATTGCTTTTACTGTGTAACCAGAAGACTTCAAAGTAAATACTGAAAAAGTCATCATTTTTTTGCCGAACACCAAAATTTAACTTAATTGCATTACATGGAGCTGACGTCAGCCTCATGCTGGCCATGTACAATTACCAAGTTGTTGTTGTTGTTCTTGGCTGCTGCTGATGCTGCTGCCATAGTGGAGTTCGGAATATTTGGGATGTTCGGCAGTCCGGCAACGCACGGGGAACGTTCATTTGCCAAGCGCATTGTGCCGGGCCGTGCTCTGAAGTGTTTGGCACTGGCCAACAAAGGCTGTCAATCTATAGCGAAAGCGAGCGAGCAAAAAATATATAAAAATTGTTAAAGTGTCGTCTGCGCGGCGTTACAATAACAATAAAGTCAACAATAATAGCAGCGATACAACAAACAACAATCCCCACAATGAGCGTGGTATAATAGCAAAAGCTTTTCATATGAGTTGAGTTCAAGTTGCTACGATAGAGTGGGGAGAGTGGTGAGCCCCGCCTTGGCCTGGCCCGGCCTGGCCTGGCATTTTGTCAGTGTATTTGGTGCGTTTGATGAGGCGTGACAGAAAAATTGGAAATTTATCTTTGATCTTTTTGTGTAACTCTCGATGGCAAACAGAGTCCGAAAGGAGACAATGTTCTCTCGGCTGTCCTTGTCATTGACACGTTGCCTATGCGATTGAGGCGCTTAGATGTCAGCGACAGCAAGAAAATAACAATACAAAAAAAAATTAAAATTTGTGTTGAGTCAAGGAAGCAAATTGATATAAGTGCTGCTGAGAGTGAGAATACTCGAAACTGGGAAACGTAGAATGAGAAGCAAATCGAATAAGCAACGGCGACAAAAAGTTTCTACTTTTTGAGGGAAATATGAATATTTCACAAATCTTTAGTCTTAAAATTATATAAAAATTGTATAAAAAATAGATATGTATATATAAGACTCTTGGTCTTTCGGCCAATGAATCGCCTAATTTATATATATTTTTTAAAATAAAATATTTAATTTTAATGTAGGTCTATTTAAACTTTGCTTGTAGCTCAAAAAAAACCCACAGCAAATCTTTGCTCTAATTCATTTACTAAATATTTCCAATTACTTAGCTCGTCTAGATGAGAATCGCCAAGAGAGGCGCTCTGCTGCGCCCACACGCTGACCGATTTAGATGGAAGCGCCAACTGCTTCTGAGTTCTGCGCTCTGCAGCGTCATTTGTTTGCTATCTCTTAGCTAATTAGTTTTATAATTATGTGTTGCGCGATATAATTTGCCATGATATATGCCTGACACAAACAGAACCAACACGATATCTCAGCTTTAAGTCGCAGACAGAGATGGCGAGAGATTAAAAGAGAGGAAGAGACGAAGATACGAAGAGAGGAAGTGAGGGCACGACACACACACTCTGGCCAAAGACAATTGCATGGGACAGCTAGCAATTTGTTGTGCCTGCTTCTGTCGCTATTGATTGTCTGGCACTTGAAGTGCCATTTGGTGCTGTTTATCGTGTTGTTGTACTTGTTGTTTGTCCGCCACTTGGGCGACAGCATTGTCCTCGGCCAAGGACCGTGCAGCAAAATAAATTCCTGCCCACTGAAGCGCACAAATTTAATGTAATTTTTTAAAAAGCCATTTTTTTTAGCTAGTCAAGTTTCGATAAAACAACATACTTATATATAAGTATGTATATATATGATATGTATGTATATCAATCTGTGTATATGTATATATATTTTATCTGCTCAGTCCAGACCCGAATTTCGACTTGAATTTATGACAGTTGCCGCATACTTGACATGTATGCGCCCGGCTCTCGGGTGTTGCTCGCTGCCATCATCTGCTGTGAGGCCTTCCGACACCTCGTTGCCATATGGGGGCAACCAAGCAGCCAACCAACTACTCCGCAATACTGTCGCCAATGTGACGCTACAAAATTAGCAGAGGGGAAAAAAGCGAAACAACTTTAAAGCTACTTACATTCATATTGCTTTACAATTCTTGCCAGTTCGCTTCGCTTTTTTTTTTTCTTTCACTTTGTCGCTGATAAGAGTTTTGCTTTGCTAGTTTTTTTTTTTTTCTTAACTTACGTAGTTCTTGGTGGCAAGCATATTGTTTTTTTACCCGCTTTTTATGATACGCTTTTACACAAACATCGACATAAAATCTCTGTCATTCTGTCTTCCTTTTATCGGCCAGGGATCGCAGCGGTCGCCGGCAGTCTAAAGTTTAAGCGCAGGTCCCTGTCGGAAGTAGTCAAACGATAGACTACGTTTAAGGAGCTTCAAAAAAAATATATTTTTTTTTAAATTTCTACGAAAAATTGCGACAAAATTGTGAGCTGTCTGTGGCAGAATATGGTTTCCGAATTATTTATGAAATAATTATAGGAAACCATTAAAGAATCATATACCCTAACAATATATATATATATCTATAGACATTCACTGAGAATCCACTTCACTGCCAACCCACCGCATCAATAACCTATTGAGAGTTCAAAAGTCTTCATTTATTATTACTGCTCAAAGACTTGACAATATTTCATCGTGACACCATTAAGTAAACTTCCCTGCCAAGTCGCACCCAACTCAAACCTTGACTGTTTATTCATTATCCAGAGCGAATCACTCAATTTGCAACCTTTTGGACTTTAAATTGTCTGAGTGTGTCACTTGGAAAGCAATTTAGTTATCTACATCTTTGGCCAGATTTTGGGGGAGAGGCGGGAGACCACACTTTCAGGCCTATTTGCAATAATTGAATCTTATATTGTTGCTCGTCGCCGAGAGCCGAGAGCCGAGCGCACAAAAGGTAACGCAACTGTGCCCCGAGCTCCGAGCACACAATAGACAGCAATGTAGATTTTTGGGAGCTGACGGCATGTCCTTTGATGTAGCAAATTTCTCGGACACTGAGCGCCTAATTACTTTATTGGTGACCTTTTTTTGTGCCATGCGCCCCGCCCTGCCCGCCTCAAAAATATTTTGTCCAACCAGGGGCGGGAAGGGGCGGACAGGACAACTAACCTTTCAACTCTTTTGCCCAGCAAGGTTTCAATTAGGAGGCGACAGTCTGAGGGCCAGCCCTGTATACTATTAGCAAGTTAATTTAATTATAAGCAATCGTGCCAACTTGAGCGAACAACTAAACAGCAACAGCAACAGCAGAAAAAAAAAACAGAAACTTATTTAGCATGGCATAATACAAAATTATAATTTGTGTTGGGGTTAGGTGGGGGCTGCTTTGGGACTCAATTCCGCAATCCTCACACCATTGGGCGAGCCAAATAAACATGATGTTGCATAATTTGGGGCATACCTAATAGATGACATACCAAATTCAATACATACATATATATCGCATTAATCTGTCCGAATGAATTCAGACTTTTACTTAAATAACACAAATATGACCATGGAAAAACAAGACAGCAGCTGAGAACATAAACAGACTCACAGACACACCCACACACATATATGCATATAAATCCATATAAGCTACATGCTGCAGGAGTTGGCAGGAGTTAGCAGAAGCTAGCCGACTGGACACGTGTGTCCAGGTTTATCAATTTTCATTTATGGATCACCTCGAATTATTGTTGTTATTGTCCAAAATTCGAGCATGGAATGTGTTCGTTCAGCCTTTGTTGCTGTAGTTGAACTTGTGCCTGTCATTCTGCTTGATTGGCTACTAAATACATTTTGAGTTATGAGCTGAAGTCCCAAAAAAAAAAAGAAAGAAAACACTTCCAGTGGTTTGGGTCAGTTCTGGATGGTTAAAGGTTGCTACGTAGTGTAGTGTGTGGGCATGCGTGGGATTTTGCGAAACAATAAATATTGAATTACTTGCCGACAATCATCCAAGTGTTCTCAACGACTCGCATGCGACTGTGAGTAGCTTCAAATGTATGGCAAAGGCATATATAATTAGGCAGCCCATTCATAGATAATAAAGTGGAAAATAATTTATTAGCAACTACTTGACATTGAAGGCAAAATATAGCAGCAAATAGGTAAATGATGTGGAAGATGAGAGTGCCTTATCTAGTCTAAAATTTCTAATGCAAAAGAATTATTAAAAAATAAATATAATATAATATAAATATAATATAATATAAATATAATTTTAATATATATAAAATAAATATATTTACACTAATTAATTGATAATTATTTTATAAATAATTTTTAAATTATTTTTTACTATCAATAATTAAAGGTAAACATTTATTTGATTTTTTACCAAAAGAAATAATAGTATTTGATTTATTTTCCAATATTTTCTATATATAAATATATAATTATAATATAAATAAAAGTTAAATATACATACAATTGAAAAGAAAGAACAATTATAATAATTAACTTAATTTCTAAAAAATTGTAATGAAATTGTATTACGTTTTTAATATAATTCAAAAAATATCTGTATTTTTTATAAACATTTAATATATAATATCTATTAAAATAATATAAATTCTTATGCATTTTCAATTTAAATTTAACAGCTTAATACATTCTGCAAATGCCATTTAAGAGAATTTTTTATGCAGACTCAAACAAAAGAGCACGTTAGCTTATGGCTAACAGAAAGCTTTCTGTACTGATAAAAGTTAGCTGTTATTTTAACAGAGCCGCTTACAGCAGCAGCAGCAGCAGCTAAGCAGTCAGCATAATCAGGCATTGCTAAAAAATTCCGTTTTATTTGCAGACGTTGCGCACAAATGTAGGCAACACTTTTTTGTTATCAATGGCCAAATGGAGAAGAGCTTAACGAAATAGATGGAATTTATTGCACATATTTTATATTTTAGGTGCTTCAATGAAGCTCACTTGATGCGGGCCACTTGAACACCCAATCAAGTGAGACAAGTTCATAAATGGCCGCCATGGCAAACACTGCAGAAGTCAGCGATTTTAATGCCACACACACACAGAAAATTTAAATAATTTTTGTGCTGCATGAAAGCCATGTTAGCATGTGTGTGTGTACAAATAAAATCACATACACATAATTGCAATTTAATGTAAAAGCAACAGCACTCGAGCATATCAAGTGCGGAATGGACTTCGAGCTGCCAAGCCAGCAAGTATTTGTAGTCAATATTTGATATTTGCACAGATGTTCAGCTGGCAAATTGAATATGGATTTTGCATAAAATACACACACACAAACAGAGCGAGAGAGTGAGGCTGATCTTGATGATGAACAAAAAGCCAAATACATATACAGCTATACAGTTGTGCTGTAAGTAGATAAATATTAAAGTGGACTGACCGGAAACCAAATTGAAAGCAGTAGCTGCCTGCCACAACCTTTTACTGACCTCGATACAAGCAATGTAGACCATAGAAGAGGGGGCGGGCGGGAGTGATTGGGAAACAATTGTGTTTTGGCTGCGATACTGGCCGTGTTGACCCGCTGCCAGGGCCGGCCACATGTGCCCAAAGACGCCTTAAACATGAATCAATAAATGCATGTTACATTATTTTCCAATCAATTAATTTTCGGGTCACCAGATTTGCTTACTACACAAGAGGCTGGCTGGCGTGCACTTGTTCAGCTCAGCTCAGCTCAGTTCAGTTCAGCCCAGTCAGTTGAGACGGATCAGCGCCTCTGAGTTGACCAATGAACTGGTGAGTAAATCATATGGAATGATTTTATACGTACACACGACGCCACGCCTGGGCACAACAACAACAACAACAACAGTGTGGCAGACGTTGAGCATAAATGTTTAATCAAATGAAGCATGCACAAATTGGGGTTCACTTTTGGGTCCTGAGTGTCCTGTCCAGTGCTGGCCGTTCTGGCCGTTCTGGTTTGCTGATTTAATAAACATAAAATGTGTCAGCATTGTAAAATTATTTTGTCGCCCTCGGGCGTAAACAAAGACCAACAACGGCAGCAGCGACAGCAACAAGAAAAATGACAGCAAAACCAACAATAACAATCGGCTACAAAGTGTAGCCTTAATGTATTTGTTTTTGTGTGTGACAAATTTTTTTTCGCAATTTTCCAATACATTGAGCGCCGCCTCCTGCCTCAGTTGCAACGGCGCTTCGCGTCTCGTCGCGTCTCATCGCATCGCATTGCATCGCTTGTATATCACTGCGTATACGTAATATAATTCTTTGTGTCACGCGAGTCAATTTCCAGTCACTACCACGGCAACAACAACAACAACTGCAGCGCAGACGGACATCTGCTGCGGCTGATAGCCAGCCCTGACTGCTGCTGCTACTGCTGCCATGCAAATTTATTTGTTTTATGTAATGAGCAATAAATAGTAAATAATTAAATTCAATATGTTATTGCGGCGCACAAAATGCATGCAATCCGACAGCCAATTGTGAAAACACAAATATACAATTACGAGCGACAACAAGTGCTTATACAGTAGAGCTCTAAAGTATATTTATGTAAACAACATTCATTTGTCGGCAGCGGCAATATATTCTGTTGACTATTATCATTAAAAGGGCATCACTTATTCTTGCAATAATAATTCGATATCGAAAGCATAACTATGTAGCTGCACGGCCACTGATAAAGATTTTCGATTGATGAATGCGCTGGGCGATAGGCGTGACAATTGATAAGGTTGTGAGGTGTGCTAACGATATAGTTGAATGTTTTTTTTGTGGTAAAGCAGCTTGCAGATAGTTGAATAAGATGAGAATTTGTAATAATAATAAAATATAATACTTTTTATTTAATATAATGTGGCTTAAGTTTTGCTGCTGAACTATTTTAAAAGCGGGATGATAAGCAGAAGATTAACAATGAAAAACAGATTGAAAAATAGCTTGAATCAAGCTTATTTTGTAATATTAATTAAATAACCAATCTGATACACAAATGCTAATTTTAGCTGAAGCTCAGTGGCACATTCTGCGGAATTAAGGATTTTATTGAGTATTTATTTATTTTTCATTCCTCAGTTAGCAATGACAGTGGCTCATGCCCATACTATTTATAGCAAAGGCACGAACCCCTACCATTTCTCTCTCATTTGCGTAGATCAATGGCAGTGGTTCGGGTCACTGCTATTTATGCTTCATAATAATTAGCATGGACACGAACCACTACCACTGATCGAATCAAATATAAATGATCTTGTTTTTATAGCATTTTTGTCTTTTAGAGAATATAAAATTGCAGATTATAAAATGCTTAAGTCTTAAAAATATGACAAGCTAAGTCTTAAGCCGGAATTTGTAGTTGTAAAAATACAATATAATGCTAATGCACAAACTTTTAGTTAAAGAATTTTCATTTTAATGAATTAATATTATTTCTTTTACCAAATTAAACACACTTCCTAGGACGCATTTCAAAAAACCTTAAATTCTCTTCTCTCAAACAGCTCTAGTTAAAAAGTTCCAGAGCCGCTACACGCTAGCTATTTATTTGAATACAATAGAAAAGGCAGCTTGTGGCTTATAAGCTCGCATGAGCTGCGAGCGTGAGGGATAACTGGAGGTATAACCATGATAAACCATAGCGAGTGCTTTCTAATATGTTATTATCTGATGACTACATATGTAAATACGCATTAAGCCAAAGGAAAGTTTCAGCGTCGCGTTGCTGTTGTTGCCTAGAAACGCAGAACCGAGAGGCAACTCGACTATTTGTAATTAAAGTTTAACACGGGCAACTTTTCAGCATACAGACGACGACGACGCTGACGACGACGACGGCGACGACGACGACGACAACAGCGCCGCGTGGTCAGAGTGGTGAGCGGCGGGCGGCGAGCGGAGCGAAGGGGTTGCATAGAGTCGAGGTCTATGTTGATGCCACGCTTTAGATGGCCCCTTGATAGCAATGCAAACTTTTTTGGAAACATTTCTATAATAATGCGCCGCTGGCGAATGCGAGCAAGTGTGTGTGTGTGTGTGAAAGACTTTGTGTGTGTGTGCGTGAGTTTCCAATTCAAATTCATAGCCAAAAACGCAGCAGAACGCACACGCACTGCGAGGAGGAAAGTTTTCGCTTATCGTTCCAGCAAAATGTTAATATTTGTTGAAACGAAAAACGAAAAGCGAAAAACTCATAAAATCTCAAAGCTCCGACTATGTGTAAATATAAGCCCTACAAAATGGTAATTATAAAACTAAACTACAACAAATATACACACGCAGCTAACTGTTATCTGTAATAGATTTTGTTCTTCTTTTAACGTTTCGGCTGTGGTTGAGTGTCGTCGACGCAGTCTCTCTCTCTCTATTTCTGTCTGTGTGTGCAACTGTGCGTATGATTATTATTGTAATAATTGTAGAGCCACGAATAATAAGACTGTCTTGCTCGGTTTTAATGACTTTTCTTTGGAAGATGACGAAAACTGTTTTGTGGCTTTGGCTTATTGTGGTTCGTTAACATTTGCTCGCCAAGTTTTATTTGCTTTTGATAAAGTTACGAACAGCAGAAACAGCAAGCAACAGCAGCAGCAGCAGCCACCGCACATTTGACTCCTGGCGTTTTGTTCACTTTTATGTACAATAATTTTATGTATGTATGCATGCATGTTTGAGTAGCATAAAAAGCAAGTTCATTTTACATTTCAAAAGCGCCTCTTGTTCTGCTACACATAGCACACCTGCCACACTAAGCCAAGCCCCAAGCCCCGAATCCCCCCAACGCCGACCCAAGTTTTGCCTCTGTCCAGTTCGTTGCAAGCATTTGTTTTCATGCATTTCTTTATGCTCTTTAGCATTTCCATTTATTGTTGTTTTTAATATTCTTTTGTTGAGGATTAAGTATTTATTATCATACGCACCAAGTGTTTCCGACAAAAACAAATAAATGTTTTATATGCACACACACACAGAAGCTGAGTTATTTGTGTATGTGTGTGTGTGCGTTAGCCATAGTTTTTCCTGCACTTTAGCTTGGCTGCCATAAGTAGTTCGCCTTGCATACATACACACATTTGCTGGCTGTCTCTCTCTGTGTGTATTGCCATTGTAAAAGCGCTCTCAAGTGCCCTTACCCCCCGCCCTCTTCCCTTCTCCTCCACAGCTCATCCTTTTCTGCCATCCGCCTGCCGTTGCCGTTGTCGTTGCCTTGCCAACTGTCGTTTGTGAGCGTTTTTTGTTGCTCGCTCTAAAATATGTTTTATTATCGTGTAACTCGCTTGTTGTAGCTAAGTTTATATGGTTATAGAAATACACACGGACACAAATACACGCAAATTTATATATAAACTATTCTACATGCTCGTACATCCAACTATTCACTTTTGTGGTTTTATTGCCCTGAGCCACAGTCTGGCAATTTGTGTGTGTATTTCTTTCCTTGTTAAGCTGCTTTGGCTTTTCAATTTTATTCCTCCACTTGCGTGTCCAATCTTCAAATTAGCAAAATGTACGAGCAGTAAATCTATAACTTACTTGGCTTAATAAATACAACGATATTAACTACACCAAACACAATATTTTAACCCAAATATACTGTGAAGCAAATTAATTATATTTAACACACTCTTGGTGTGGGACTATAAATTGTGCTAAAAATTGAAAGTAATAAATTTGAAATATTAAAAAATATTAATAGAATATTTTAATAGCGCGATTGGCAAGTGAAAACTTCTATGATTTTTTCATTTATTAATATTATATAAATATGCTTTGTTTTATTGCTTAAACCATTGCTGAAATTATAAATTA
Organism: Drosophila pegasa; assembly: GCA_035046225.1. NCBI lineage: Eukaryota > Metazoa > Arthropoda > Insecta > Diptera > Drosophilidae > Drosophila > Drosophila pegasa. Next base: position 1,624,927 of record JAWNOD010000579.1, on the reverse strand, counting down.
ATTTACCCAATTTATTTACCTAATATTTCACCATTTTCACTTCTCTAACATAATTTAATTTCATATTTTGTCAAGAGTATAATAAAATTAAATACAAGAAAAATATATATTGCCCAAAATTGATTAATTTATTATATTTATATTTAATTATTACTATTCATATAATTATTACTATTTTATAAGCTTACGTTTTATTTATTCCATTTATTCAATTTAGGTATTTAAATAAAATAAAAATAAAATAAAATAAAATAGATAATATGAATAATAAATACATTAAAATCAATAAAAAAAATTTTAAAATTTTTATTTTATTCATTTGTCAATATTGAAAAAAAATCTAAAATGAATTGTATATTAATCTAAACAAATTGCTTAATATAATTATCATTTTAAATATTGTTTTTTAAATCTCTTTTTCATATCCTATATTTAAAATAAATTCGAAATAAATCCATAAAATAAATAAATTCATTCAGCATGATCTCGAATCTAATTCATATATATTTTATTATTAAATCAAAAAGGCAACTATGAAAGTAAAATAAATCATTGAATTGCCCACGCCGGAGAACTATAGTCCATAAATCACTTATTGTTAGCCAGTCTGTTATGTTTCAGCTGGTGGCCTGAGTCTTTGTCTAATTAATTCAACAAAACTTACGGACGAACTTTTTGGCATCTTATAAATTTTAAAATGCTTAACTGTAGCTTGAATGAGTGCGGACCCCTCCCATTCGTTTTAATGGCATGTTGCTAATCGAATTTCATGGCGTCTCCAGTTTTCTTATTTGAATTTTTTTTAATGCTTTTTTTTTGCGCTTTCATGACAGTTTAGTTGGCAGTAGTTGACTCTTTTCTTCTTCTTTTTTTGCTTTTTTTTTTTTTGTTAGTTAAAGTCGCGCTCAAGTTGAAAATCCATTTAGCGTAACTCAACACTTAAGCATATTTCTCGAAACTGCTGCTGCTGCTGCTGCTGGCGCTGCTTTTGAGCTGCTTCTGCTTTTTTATCAGTTCTAATATAAACTTACAGTCAGCTGACAGCTTTTTTAATTTATTTCATTAAAAATTTGCGCACCAAACTTTTTCAATTCGCATGCAAAGCGACAGATTCCGCATCTCCAGTTGCCGGCAGGCGGAGGGCATGCTGGACGGCTGCTGGAAGCTCTGCAGCTGATTAGTTGTGCGTTTTGGGTTGATTAAGTCGCATTAAGAAGCATTTAGCTTAACCCCACCAAAGGTTAACAACATCAAAAGGCGCAACAATTTACTCTAAACTGAGCGAGAGCGAGAGAGAGACAGACTGAGTGAGATAAACAAACGTAAAGAGCAACTGCACACTTGACTTTTCCCACAAATGGCTGCAGGCGCAGCTTAGTTGGAGCCACCCACACAGCCCCACTAGCACTCGCTTTCGCACACCAATGTCAACTCAATTAAATCTTATCAAACTGTGTGGAACTGGGACACGCATGCGACTCCAGCCAGGCAGCCAACACAAATATCAAACAAACTAATGTCAGTTGTCATAATAAAGCGCAAATACTTCTGCCGCCACTTGGCCACCCACATGCCGGCTTTTTTCTCCGTCGCCGCAGCGATGGGGGTGGCTCGAATAGGGGTATACAATACACACTCACACACACACATACAGGCGTACATAAAGTGAAGTGCAAACAGCTGCGCAATTTAACGTCGGGAAAGTAGAGCCAAGGGCATACAAGGCGAGCAAAAAAAAAATATATAAAAATAAATAAAAATAAAAATGAAGGCGAACAAACAAACCAACATCGACACAAACAGACAAATGTACAACAAATACAACAGAGTATAAACCCACATGTGTAAGTGTGTGTATTTGTGTGTGTGTGTGTGTGTGTATGTCAGACATCAGTGGCATGACTGTTGCTATTACGAATGCCTCGGCTCCCGCCTCTCCTCTCTCTCTTCATGCTCGACATACATATTTATAATAACTTTAATTAAGATTTTACAAGTAGATTAGTTCTTAATAACAAAAACAACGGCGCTCAGCGTGCCAAGGGCGTTACACACAACTACACTGCGCTACACAACATGTCCTGATAGGCAACTACATGTGTATGCGTGTGTGCATGTGAGCATCAGGTAAAGACGACATGGCGCAGCTGTTGTTCTGCCTGCCAGGACGTGCGCACAACTGTTAAGGATCATTGCCTTTTTGTTTAATTTATTGTTTAATTTCGATTGCGAATTAATTAAGCAAATGACAAGCTCGACTTGAATATAATGTAAATCATAGCGTCAAATTAGTGGTAAGAGCTTTGTTAAGAGAACAATGCGATAAATGTATTTCGCCGACACAGATAGGTACATCCAGATGGTGGAACAGAAATTATAGAGCATTTAATGTGTTGATTAAGATTATGAATATTATTTTTGGGATGATTATAAACTACAATTATTAGCTTGACATTTTCGTCATACTCTGTATATCTCTCTCTTTCCCTCTCTATATCAAGCTCTCTTATTATTACTCATTATCCCTTTTCATCTCTATACATTTCTTTCTTATCGCTCTTATTCTTTCTGTCTCTTTTTCTTGTTCTATATATTTCTCTTTCTCTCTATGTCTGGATCTATCTGGGTCTGTTTATTTATCTCTGCCATTTTTTTCACTCTAACCCTCTCTACAACAGAGCAACAGAGAGATAGAGATCTTTCACTTTCTCTTTCACATTTTCTGTCTACTTTGTCTTACTATTTGTCTCTCATTTTTTTCGCCCTATCTTTCTATTAGAAACTGTTTCTGTCGCTTTCATACTCTCTCGGTCTCTCTAAGCCTCATTCATTCTGATAATGATTTAATATGATTCCTTAATAACGATTGAACCAGAGTCAATCTATCCCAGCCTGTCTAACTGTCTATCCATCCATGCCCCTGTATGTCTACGTAGAAATATAAAGTTTAATACTAATACTAACTTAATTCATCAGCTCTCTTTGCAATTCCTAAGCTGTTGCTAGGCAACAATTATATTATATTCATTTTAAATACATCATTTATATTCGTTGCTTTACATTTCTCAAGAATTTACGCATTGTAAAAAATAATCTCACAGCTGCCTATGAAAGCGGCTTTCTAAATTCCCATCGTTATCATATTGTAAGCATTTTAATTACACAATTAATACAGAATCGTAATGTAGTTTTAGTGCAATGCAAACATAAACTAAGCGATGTTTATGCAATTCGTGTTGGCTTCCAACTGCTGTGCATAAATATAGAGATTATTTACACACGGACAAACTAATAAATAGCACTGGCTAAGTAATTTGAGCATTTCGTGTTAATAAATTTCCATTAAAGTCCGCACACATTATGCAGCAGACCATTATGCGAACAGGCCCCAACCACATACGCACTCACACACACACACGCACACACAATGCAAATCTTGAGCTTGGTACGTAGGTCGGACTCACCCACTCAACTAACCGTTCGGTGCAGCCACAGCCGCAAGGCAATAACAACAACTCCAAGAACAATAAGTAAGAGAGAGCCTATTGAAGGTGGGAAACCAGGAGATACCCTGTAATGGAAGATATGGGACTGCAGCTAGGTTCGTAGTTGATAGCTAGCAGCTTAAAAGGACTGTCTAAATGAGTATATTTATTATCTTTCCTTACCAAAGTGTATAGGCTAATTTCTGTACTAAAAGACTCAAGACTTGTTCTATAGTCACATATGATTGCTCATATGGTATCAATCTCTTATAAAGAGAGAATATATATTCAGAAAACCACCTTTAATCAACTATTTTTTGTACGATTTTATTCAAAGAATTATTAAAAATATTTCCGGGATTTTTTCAGAGTCCAGTCTTATTTTATTTAACAAAAAATAAACCAGAGTCCATATGGAAAAAAAATGATTGCAATATTTTGAACTTTTAGAATATTTCCTGGATTTTTTCAGAGCCCAATCTTATTTTATGTACAGAAAAATAAATCAGGACAATATTTTGAATTTATAAAATATTTTCTGGATTTTTTCAGAGCCCAATTTTATTTTATTTAACCAAAACAAAAATAGGAAAATATTTTGAATTTTTTAAATATTTCCTGGATTTTTCCAGAGCCCAATCTAATTTTATTTATTAGAAAATAAATCAGTGTGCAATAGAAAAAAAATTAGGACAATGTTTTGATATTGAAAATATTAAAAAGAAAAAGTATAATCGTCAAGCTTTTTTCTGAACTATAAAGTCTTTGAATTTAGTTATGCATATACCTCACTCTAATACAAGAGTGCATAACGCCATCTGTCCAGCCTTCAATTTGTCTAGGGTATAACAAGGGCGTCTAATTTCATTATGGCCAGCAAATCACATGTACATAATTTTTTAGCATTTAGCCACAGCTGACTGCCATAGAACCTTGGAACTTCGAGAGTGTTTCTCAAACAAAACACAACAAAGCACACACACATGCACACTCACTCACACACACACATGCATATGCACACTAACTAACACGTTTGTATGTATGGGCGTATTGCTGTTAGCTTGTGCTTGTTCTCCAGGCAGTTAGCAGTGGCACTTAAAAATTAATTAGAGAACTTATAAACAAGTGCGGCATGTGCAAACTAACTCGAGCGGCAAATCAAACGCACTTAACGGCGCCGGAATGCGGCGCTGCACGGGAGATGCACAGATGCACAGGTAGCGCGTAACAAGGGATGCTCTGGTTCGGGCTCGGGCTCGGGCTCAAGCTGAGGCTGCAACGTGAGCTGCCACCTGCTGCCGACAAACATTTGGCGCGTTGCACGTTTATTTAATGAAAATTGTGTGTGTAATTATGCATTAAGCGTGGCGCGAGGGGCCCGACAGCCACCTATTTGCCTAGGCTATTACACACAAACACACACACAGACAGCGGAAACAAAGTGTGCTGAAAAATGCGGTGCATACTTTGCGGCGCTGCTTTAGCATAAAATTTTAATTAGTTTGACTTGACACGCCCGTCAATTAGTGCCGAAAACACAGCTCGGCTCAATTGCGCATGGAGACCTTTTGCATATTTGCGGTCAATTAAGAAAACATTCAACTGCATTTGCCAGTTATCACATGCATCTAACTGGGCATTTATTACACATTTCTAATTAGTTTTCTGGAGTTCACAAAACAATTCCGGCCTGAAATTCAATTATAGCTTAATTTACGAATATTTCGAATGAATGTTAATTAAAAAATTAAGTTTGCTGTGATGTCAGGAGATTATAGTTAGAAATGTGATTAGGCGTAGCCAATAAATAATAAATGCATTTGTAAATTATTGTTTTAAGCTATAAAAGGATCTTTCAAGATATTAGAAAATACTCGGAGCTTAAGCTGATAGAAAATTTCAATTCAAATTTACAAATCTCTTCAAACATTCAGTGCAGATAAGAGGTATTAACATACATGCTGCCATCCCTCTGCAAGCCAGAGGCAGACGCATTAGACGTTATAATCAACCTAGAGCGAGTCGGCATCAATCGCAATGTAGTGGAAAGACGCCACAGCAAAGCTCTTCGCATGTCAAGCTACCCTACCCATGTATATATATATATATATATATGTATGTCCATACGCAACCCAGCCATATAAACATGGAACATATTTGTCAGCATCAACGCAGCTCTTCGGAATGCTGTTAGTAAAACAAAATGTCGGACAATTAATTTACGATAACATGCAATCGTGGTAACTTAAGTAGTTTTGTTTGTAATGCCTCTCTCGATGACAAAAACCACGTCGATGACAATGACAATGACTGGGCCCCGGACTCGTAGCTCCTGCTACGACAGGACATAAGGCTTTAGCTCTAATGAAATTGTTGTCGGTTGCTGTTCAAGCAAACGGCCCAGCTTTGAGCTCCCTATCGAGGGAGAGAGAAAGAGAGAGTGGCACGAACGAACTGCTGCTGTATTTTTGCTTTGTTCCTTGCCTCGTGCCACACACCTCCAACTACGTGTAGGTATGTATGTCCACTGCATTGTCATGTTCATTGTCATGCCAATTATTTAATTTGTCCTAGCCAAACACAACACAGTAAAAATCTTATCGGACTGGGCACTTGAGCAATGTGATTAGTCGGCCCGGCACCCGGCCCTCGGCATGTGCATACACAAGCTTCCTACTGCCAGAGGGGGACATAGCTGGAATGGGAAAATTCTAAAAAATAAATAAACATTTTCTACAAAATAAATAAACATTTTATAAGAAGACATCAAAGGCAAACTTTATATTTATGTAATTACAAATTCTTGAAACTAAAACTTAATGAAGTTTTCAATTAATACATAGATATATGAAGTAAATATGACAATTAATACTAAATTCCATTTCACATTTTTTGGAGTTTTGTTCTAATTAAAATTCTTTTAGTTGCATTGCCAAAAATTTATATTTTGTCAGACAAAGAATTTTTAAAATTCTTGATAAATAGTTAATTGTTTGTTATAATTATGTAATGCTAATGATGCTGAAATTGATGTTATAATTTAATAGATTTTTTTTTAATTTAAATAAGTTCAATCATTAAAATAATTGTTTGCTAATTAAGACTCATTCACTTTGCTACTAGAATTTTTTTCTTGTTGCATAATAAAATATATAAAAAAATAAAAATAAATAAAGATTTTGATCAATAACTAAATGGAAAAAATAATATAAACAATAATAAATAAATAAAAACAATAATAAAATATTTAAAAATAATATATTCACTACATTTATGTAAAATATATATAATAAATAAATAAAAATAATTGTAACAAAATATATAAATAATTTATTCACCATATTTATGTAAGTATAGAAGCTTTATTTTATACTATAAAATAAATTCCACCATTTAATTGATTTCATTCCAATTAAAATAAGTTCAATCATTAAATAATTTTATGCTAACTAAAATTTTCTGGTAGAATTTCATTTATTGTTGTATAATAAAAAATATAAATAATAATAAATAAATATAATAAAAATTTATGTATGTGTAGCAGCTAAAATTCATGCTATAAAATAACTTGAAATACCTACATAAAAACTTTGTTAACTGTCGGCATTAACGTTGCCTTGTGACTTTTGCTGCGTAAATCAATGAAGTAGTTTTGCAGCACAACTTAGTGGGAGTTTATGGATATCACAGGCACTCGGGCGGCACGTGGGTATCAACGATGCCAGCGCTGCCACAAGACGGAAAACAACAATTTATTTATTAATAATTCAGCAAACTGCATAACTTATAAACCTGCCAAAACAAAACAAACACTCGCGAGGAACTGGGAAGAAGTACACAGTAAAAAGAGAAATAGAAATAAAATTCATAAATAACTAAAACCTTGTAAACATGTGCATAATCCGACATGGCTCGAACAAAACAATGAACAGTGAAAGGGCCCAGCACTTAAGCCGGGGTGGCGCTGGGGCCAACAACAACAACAAAATAAAAATCACATACATAACCAAGTTACTTTTAATCCTCGACACACAATCGACACATTAATTTATCACTCGGAGCCGAGGCAAAAGCCTTTCAATTAATTCCAGAGCACATCACCCGGCGTGCGGGCGGCGGAGCAGGAAGAACTCTATAAATACTTTATCGCCGACTGGCGACCGACGGAGCGTCGGGCATTTGCAACATTTCTGGCATTTGGCATATTGACTTATGAGCGCTGATTTGTAAGCAGATTTTCTATATATATACGATGTGTGTCGTGAGAACTTGTAATTAATTCATGTCCAGCTTCTGCTTCTTTTTTGGTGGATCTGCTGCCAGGGCATTTGTCTACGGCTCTGTAACCACTTACTCATATCCGTGAGTGCATTTTTGGCAGGCGCTCAGCCAATGCATTTACTGCACGCCACAAGAACTGCAAATATTTTACTAGCCCCGGCCAAATGACCGAGCTACTTAAAACAGGCGCCAGAAGCAGCTGCTAATGTGATTAAAGGAGGCTGAGAGCCAAAAAATAAATAAAAAAAAATAAGTTGGAATTCAGCAAGGTGAATGAACCTGGAAGCTGTCAGTTGTCGGCGTTGTCAGTTGTCAACTGTCAATAAAAAAGGAAATGTTTTGCTCGTCATCCAGGTTGACAAAGGTTGCCCCAGCTGACTAAATAAACTGATGGCTACAGTTGCCACTTGCTGCTTGCCACTTTCCGTTTGCCATATTGTGAATATGGAAATGCCGGCAGCTATCGAGCCTAGTCAAGCCAAGCAAAGCCAAGCCAAAGCCAATGCCGGGCCGAGCCGAGCCGAGTCGAGTCGGAGCTGTAAAGGATGTGGTAAGTAAATACTAAATTTAGTTGGCTTTGCCACAGAGCCGCAGCGACATTTCCTTTTGGCAAAGGCGTCGACATTCTGCTCTCGTCTGCCTCAACTTCAATTGTATGCACTCCGTGGCACTGGCAGTGGCATATGAATGCCTCTGCTTAAGGATTGCTGTCTCCTCTTTGCGCTGCCATAAGAAAATTATGCAAAATAGTAGCAAAGTTTCAATTTCCTTGCCAGCAAAATGAAATAAAAGAAAACGAAAAAGTAAAATAGAAAAAATGAGAGCGAGAAAATAGAACTGCAAAGAAAGGATGATGATGTGCACGCAAAGGAGCGAACCGTTCAGCAGAGTGCAGAAATGTTGGAAATAAAGAAAATGCAAAGTACAAAATTGTGGTCTCGTATAAATAAGCGTAACTTATGAAAAGTTATGAAAAACTTTTGCTTTACAAGGCAATACGTAATTTGGAATGTGCACGAGTATGTGCGACGTGCCGCCCACTGCCCACCGCCCACCGTCTCCTCGCCCTCAAGACATTTTGAAAGTCAGCGATCTGTGGACACAAAATTTGACATACAATTTTACGTTTTTCATAAATTTCTATGCAGCTGACAGTGTGTTGTGCGCTCTTGTCAAATATGACGAAAACTATATTGAAACAGCAGTTGCAAAATATTTCGACACATTTATATTAAATATGCCAGCTAAATCTTATATTGTTTTATATATGAAAATACTTTTGGATAAGAGTTGAAATAAACTAAATAAAAAGTTTCATTATGAATAGTTTTTGTTTGTGCTGCAGCAAGGCAAGAAATTAATACAAGTTTTATTTTATTTGCCGCTGGTATATGAGAGTAAATTAATAAAATTGCATAAAGAGAACTTTAAAAGCAATCTTTATATATTTATATATTAAATATGTAAAGATAATCAAGATTCAAAATAATATTTGATTCATCTTGTAAAAATTAGGCTACTTATCTGCCTTTTCTAGATGTTTTCTGCAAGAAGATCAACTTTGCTGTACACACAAAAATATTTGTAATTACTGTTGCTATCCTGATGACCAACGTTTACTTGTAAGATTTTCGAAAATTTTTATCACAATTTTTTTGACGTGATGCAGAACATTACATTAATAAATTATTATTTTTTTTTTTTTACATATATTTTGAATTAGATTTTATTAATATAAATTTGAGGACATTTTTTCTTATTTTTTTTAACAAAAAATTATGAATGTATATTATTATAGTAAATTAAATTTTATTTTAAAAACTTTTTATTTATTATTATTAATTTTTTAAAATTTATATATTTATTTGTATGTAAATTATTCTCTGTTATTATAATTACTTTTTTATTTCTAATCTACGTAAGATAAACTTCTAAGCCTCCAATGAAGCCAATTCAAATATTTTTACTACATTTCCCAAAAGCCGTAAAAAAATGTTGGTCTTAAAACTTATTAGCAACTTCATATAAAAACATAAAAGCATACATTTTAATAATTTTTCTCAAACATATTTTTGAGTACATATTTACTGCCTCCTACCAGTTTGGTTCTGCAGTGAGGCTTGCACAACTTGCAATTGTTTAACTCAACTTCCCTTTGGCTTGCAAAGCACTCCACAACACACACATACGCACACATACACGCTCTGCTTGTATGTATATAATGTATTGCAATAAATATTCACTTTTACGTACATATTCTGTATGCAACTCCATTATGAAGGCAATAACCCAACGACATTGCCCGCAGGGCTTCAAAAAGAGATAGTTTATAGTTTTAATTTTTAGCAATTTTGCTGGCTGGCAGCACACAGCCACACACACACATAAGCACACACTCACACACACACACAAAGGCATAGACAGACGCACGTATATATATAGCCATAAAGATGGTAAGAGCCACATAAAAAATTAGCATACCACATAAGACAATTGCCTGTCAAGCGGCGTTACAAGACGGTTTTGGGGTCTTTTTTTCTCTCTGGGGAGGGGCTGTCGGGTGACCGCCAAAGGGTTTCTGCTTTTTCTGGGGCGATGCTATTTGATTAGGCCAAAAGCTTGTTAAGGAAATTTGACTGGCAAGTTGAGTGGCTGCTTCTTGGCTGACTGGCTGCCAGCATCATTTGCATATAGTTTTGGCCATATTTCTGCAACGACTTGTCCACATTTTTGCCATAACTCCCCTTTTGCTTGCTGCTCTGCTACTTGGTTCTTGGCTTCTTTGCTGCGTAAATTTTGTTAAAATTTAAGTTTAAGTTGCAGATTTGGGCAGGGCATACGGTTCGTTGACTGCAACGGCAGCTGCATAAAATGTAAATTGAAAACTATCTTTGAGTGCTAACGAAGGTAAATATTGTTTCATTATATGGCATTTGCCATTCCCTCCCCAACAAATTGTTGCATAATAAGTTAAATTCAAACACAGCTGCCCCTCCACACACACACACACACCCGTACACACACACGTATGCGCATTGTCTAAATAAAATTGCACAAATTGTAATGCATAAGTCGGAAGTTGACTTTTTGTGCCACTCTTAATTGCCGGTCACTGTGCGGAGGGAATTAAAAAGGGTTTTTCGGTTTTTTGCATAACTTTCTCAGCAACTACTAAGTGTTTGTGTTTGTGCAAGCATTTTTGTTTGATTTAAATGCAATTAAAATTTTCAATTAAAATTAACAACTGCATAAATCGACTGGCGCATTAAACAAAGTAAACATTATGCAATTATAAATAATCTAAGAGCTAAAGTCACGTGCGCGAAGCACATCAAATGTGTACTTTATGCACTCTATCAATGCATCAATAAATATGTGTAAAATACAACCTTTATACACTTTATCAATGCATCAATAAATATGTGTAAAATACAACCTTTATACACTTTATCAATGCATCAATATATTGACTGCATTCGAGTATTTTCAATTGTTGCAAACATTGAAAGGACTTCACTCAACGTATGTAACTATTTACAAAATTTGAGTGCATTCGGCTTTATTATTAATGCGCCCAATTACTAATTGTTTTAACAATTTAACATCTATTTGAAATAACATATACAAAGAGTGTTGATTTTTGTATAATTTTATAAAGACCCATGTTTACCTTTATAATTTTTTTTTAAAGATAGACACTTTATATAAACTAGCTATCTATAGTTTGAGATTTTTTCTTAATACATAAATTTATTTTTTAATTGTTCAATTTTTATTTATTTTTTATTCTAAATAACGTTCAATAGTCATGCAATTTAATGTTTAATTTTAATATAATTTTTTAATGTTATGTCTTATAAAAATTTTTAAAGTCTCAAATATAGTATGTCTTAAGATGCACCACAAAAGCGAATACTTGAATATGGTCTTAAAAAAAAAAAGATAAAAGTCATATCGAACTAAAACTAACTGACCAGAAACTTTTCTTCATCATAACTGATATTTTTTTATGTAGTAAAATATATTTCATTAAAATTGGAACTTTCATTGAAGTCATATAAATTTTTATATTTTTTGCGAAACATAAAACCAGTTGAGCAGCACTGCATATAAATTTTTATACACAATTTTTATTTGGTGACGATTTGCTATTTACCCTTGAATTAAATATGTATATATATATTTTTTTTACATATTCCTAGGCTAAATATCTACTTAACAAAGTTATCAATTTTTTTAGTTCCCATTTAAATATTTATATAACATTTAAAATAGTTTTTTATTCCAATATTTTTTTGCAATAATTTTTTTATCAATGATCAAACTAATTCAAAATTTTATTACTCTTAGCTTACTTTGAGCTCCTGCCCCAAAATTCCGTTATTGGTAACTAAATACATAAGATGTCTAGAACTTTTTAATCTAAAAAACTCCCACCATTGCTCAGTTTCAATATCTTTTATCATTTTTCACACTCCTTAAATTTGTTGAAATCCCTTAATTTCTTGCAGCTTTATATTGAGAATTTCTACACACATTTGCTGCAAGATGCGCAATCCAATTGTTACTTGATATGCTTCGAATACGCTTGGCCCACACTCGACTGATAGCTTCAAAAAGTTTCAGATTTCGTAGACTAGTTCAGCCTGCCCCCCGCTCATGGCCCATGGCCCATGGCCCAGTCTGCAACCAAAACCAAAAGCAAACATTTTAAATGGCAATTTATAAGTGACAATTGGGCCACAGTCCGTGGCTCTGTCTCTGTAACTCCGCCGCCGCCCCCGCTCCGGCCGCCCTTCGACTACGACTCTGTCGCCGCCTGCCGTAGCTGGAAGCATGTGCTAACAGTTTTTGTGTGGTAATATAATATGCACAGCATGGCTTATAATAATAAAAACGCCAGCAGCGCCTGCAGCACAAGCTGAGGCGGACTCTGAGGCTGAGGCAACCGTCCTGGCAGCAATGCTATCGCCAATGATACCCATGGTCGGACCATTGACAGCCCGCGGCTGTCATACGCGTGATTGTCCCTTTGAAATATGAGCAGCTCTTTTCAATAACATTCATCGACTGCCTGCCTGTTTTCGACACTATGCAATACACGCACACCCAATGTGCGTGCGTGTGTGTGTGCGTGTGTGTGTCTGTGTGTAAGGTCAAATATGATAAAGAGCCAGAGTTTGACGGCAGCCCGAGTTATGCTAGCATTTATTATGCCGCAGTCGTCGTTGTGGTTGCTATCCGGGACCAATTCCAATGTTTCGTTTGTAAATTAACTTTACTGCTCGCGGCAGCGAATATTTTTTTTTTTTTTTAACTCTGACTTTGGTTTTTATTTCGAAATACCCTGCATAAAAAAAGTGGGCTAGAAAAGTATGCGACCATAGAGCTCATACAGAAATATTGATTCGAAAGGGAAATATAATTTTTTAAATAAAATCTGATGAGAAATTAAGTAAAAAAAATTTAACTTAATAAAAAAAATATTTAAAGAAGTTTTGAAAAATAAAGTTACAAGCTAAGCTAAGCAATATATATATCAGAAAAAATACTTTTAAAATATTAAATAATATATAACAAATAATTTTTAACAAAATTAGATTATAACAAGCTCCAAAAACATTTTAAGATTATATAGAAGCTCAACACTCTTTCTCTACGCTTTTGCACTTTAGAATCTTTTCTTCTTGTTTTGTTTTTTACTTCCTTTTTTTTGTGGACTGTGACTTTGACTCTAGTATTTGGACGTATCAAATGCAACGCATGCTTCGAACTCTCATCGCCTCATCGACAACGTCTTTGCGTCTCGCTTGGCACAAGCAGAACAACACAAAATTTTTTAAATTAAAAAAGTTTTCAGTTGCCATTCGGCACGTACCAATACGCAGCGACAACGCCGCAGATATATGTGCTTCTCTATATACCAGCATATATATTAGCTATATATATATATACAAGACCTATATACAGTGGGCAAACCACCCTCTGCACGCCCGCATCGTATCGACAGGCCGCTAGAAAGTAGGTGGAGTTGTGGATTTACTGGTAATAAATGCGACAGCACTCGGCATGCATAGCATGTCCATTTTTACAATACAGCCGACTCTCCCTCCAACCCCCGCGAAATGCCAGCGATTTTTCAAAATTTTCCTTTTACAGTTGCTGCGTTTGCTTTATTTATGCCATTTGCCGTGCAGCCAAAGCCGCAGCAGCATCAAGATGGATGGGCGTAGCGCTGGTGGCGCGGAACACGAATCAAACAGGATTGTCGCGTGCACGAGTCAAAAGTTTGCGGCTAATATTTCCGCGTTTGGGTTAAGACGCTAGGTGAAGCCACCCAGTCATATACCCTGCTTAAAGAAATTTCGCGTGTGAGGTGTTTAATGGAGAGAAAGTGAGGAGAAAACATCTTAAAAAACTTTATTTTTAAGGATTAAAGACAATATTTGCTGACAATTTGCAGCTCAATCAACAGCAACAGCTTATGAATTATGCCAACTCTTAACTCAATTACAGGGTATTTAATTATCAAACACCTTTACGTTATCGCATCCTTTTTTCAATTTTGAAATAACGAACCGAACTGACGGGCGAATCGCCGCTAGAATGTGGAATATGAAAGGCTTAGCTCTGATTGACTGTTCGTTAATTTGTGGCGCTTTCACGTTGCAGTCTCTATGATTAGGGAATAATCCCTTTTCAAGGAATTCATTTCGCGATGTAAGCCAATTTCTGTATTTTTTATTCTCAATCACAGCGCCAGCATAGAATAATATTTGATCTCATTTCATTCCGTTCACATGCAGCGCATAGAAATCATTAATATATATTTTATTTTTATTTTCTATTTGTTTATCAAGGCATTTGTTGACACACCAGAGGCATAAATATCAAAAAATAACTGCACGCTTTTGCGGGTCGACACATTTCATTGCTATATAATTCATTCAGTCATTCCATCAGTCACTCACTCAGCCAGCCCAGTCAACGCCTAAAGTTTTATTACTTTTGCTGTTGCCGCTGCTGCTTCTGCTGCTGCTGCTGCTGCTGCTGTCAACAATATTTGTTGTTGGTCTCGCTCTGCTGCTGTGCGGTGTGGCCTTAGGCAAAGCGCTGTGAATATTACGCCACATAGTTGCCAGGCGCTGCCGAAGAGAGCGCGTTGCTTATTTTTTAATATTTGAGCAAGGGCTACATGTCGTATGCGCAATGCTGGCCAACTGCCATATACGCAGCTACTCCTTTCCGTCCTCTGGCCGTTGGTTGTTGTTGGTTGTTTGGCTGCTGGTTGCTGCCATGTTGGTTGTTGTGCTGAGACACAGTTGAGCAAATATTTAAGCTTTGTACGTCATTTGCCGGCAATGATAATGTGCTCCATGTTTGCACTGTGGCAAAGGCATGGCAAACTGTTTACCGGCATCGAGAGTGCCGAAGCAGGGTGTGCGTTCTCGAGGGGGGGGTTCCAGCTAATATGGCATGACTGTTTGCGCATCGGCATTATTGTAAGCCAGAGCTTAGATAGACTACAACTACAGCTCTTGTTGGCCAATGCAGCCATTCAGCTTATGGAGCGCACTTCATTAACAACTCATCAGCAGCAGCAAATATATGTAGATATTTTTGATAGCTTCCCATTTACATATGCAAAAATCTAAACTATACTCGAGCTTTGACTACTTAAGAAAATTGCTTGCCATTGCCAGCCACAAAGCAAAATGAAAGTATGCTGCGCGTCTGTGTGTGTGTGTAATAATATTCAAATTGGCAAAATCCATTATGATCGCAAATATTATTTCAACTGCCAGCTAGTCAACCCAAAGAGTCTGCTCTACCCGAAATCCAGAGAGTCTTTTGCTCTTGCATCTGCATCCACTTCAAGCCAGAGCGCTTCAAGAGAACTATGTAAAACTGAGAGCGAGCGAGAAAAAACATTTAGTTGAGTGTACAGTGAAAACAGCTTAGAACTAAAATGTTTGCATTATGCGAAAATTTCAAGAAAAAGAAAATATTTAAAAGAAAACTTGAGCTAAAATATTTTAAAGCTGAAAAGTGAGCGTAAAATATAACTTATATATTAATTTACAATTAAAAAATATATATTTCATAATCTTAGTTCGTCATAGCACAGTTTGACTGTACTTGAGCATATGCAATTCAAAGCAAACCAAACTTATAACCGGCAAAAATGGGTTAAAAGTGTTGACAGTTAGACAAAGCGCAAATTATACACTCAGTCGACAATTTTGATATGCAAGGCTGGCTGTGGGGATGTGGGCGTGGCAGGCATTGACTCTGATTTGCTTGGCCGTAAAAGCTACAAAGTTTGGCGCTTGGCTTGCAATGCTATTGAAATATTTGCACACGATATTGGCAATCGAGTTAGCAGTCGCTGGCAAATATCAAAAACCCGAATTGATGGCAGTGAGAGGGAAGCGAAGGAAGGGGGTCACGGGGCAGCGGCAGATTGGAAGGATGGCATTGGCATACTGGCGCTAAGACGGCATATTTCACAATACGGCTAAATTAAATTAAGGCTCTGCCGGGCCCAGAAAAAATTATGTAAATTTAATCAAAATAAGTAGCAGCAGCCGCGGATTGTCAGTGCCTGTCTAAAAGCGGCTTATAACAACAGTCAACTGCGCCAAAAATAACAACAACAACAGCAGCGGCAGCAGCAACAACACGCTGAGCAATCCACGCTGATGCTAAGTAGCCGCAATTCCAGCCACATGCTGTCAACGCAGAAAGCTACAGCAGCATAGCGAAAGTTCTATAAAAGCAAATGGACAACCAAAGACAACAACAACAACAACAACAGCAACGACGACGAGGCAGACTAACTCATAAACAAAAAATAATTTAATGCGACATTGTTGAGGTTTGCGACTATGAGATACCCTTTAAATATTGATGGAAATATCATATATCATAATAAAATAAATGTTTCAATTATTTCTATATGATTTTTGGAATAATTGATCGATATTAGCTATTAATACTATAATTATTATATAATTATGTATTACTTAAAAAATTATTATATTTTTTCCTTATGACTATAATAAAATATATTTATTTTTAATTATTACTCCAACCTTGATTTCATTTAGTATTGATACAAAAATTTAACTAAAAAGAAGCAAAAATATGGCAAATATATAAAAAAAATCTAAGCAATATTAAAAACCTATTTTAAAAAATTAAAAAATATAAATATAAAATATAAATGCGATATGTGATATGTTATATGATATAAATAAAACAAAAAAATAGTATTATATTTAATTTTTAAATATATAAAAACAAATAAATATAAAAATATCTTTCGTTATTTTTTTTTTTTTTTTTTTTTTGTAATTCAATATAGTTAAAATATAAAAGCATAAGGAATATAAAACAATTATAGTAAATTCTTAACTTATGCAGCATAGTTTCTCTCCACACTTCATACCCCATGCCAACAATTGCAGAGTATAACTAGCGAGAATTACGCGTAATAGACAAGCCAGTTGGTAAGGGAGTCATAAACTTCTTGCCGTGGCAATAATAAAAAAATTTTAATGCTTCTTATTGTTTTCAGCAAGTTATCTAACGCTTTTTAGAGGGAATTCAGTGGCCAGCGCCATAAACGTATTTACTATTTGCGTACCAGAGCAGAGCCTGAAGCTGAAGCTGGCGGGGGCTGAAATTTAATTTGGTATTTGTAATGTGCTGCGTTTCGCCAAAACGCAAGCCGCAGAAAAACATTTGGTAAATTTATGGCGCAGACACTAAACAGAAATTACAAAATATTCTCAACTTAGGCTAAATAATTTGCAGCCAAGAAGTCCCAAAGTCTCCAAAAAATATTATCTCATAACAGAGAAGACTTTCCAAAAATATAATAAATAATTGCACTTCAGTTTTATTAAAATGGGAATTATATTAACGACATCTTATATAGAGTATTGCTGCATCAACACTATACTATTTAAAATGTAATTTATGTTATACACTAAGCACTACTAGTACTACTACTATTTAATATATATGTAAATATGTGGGTGTAACTAGGTCTGTGTGTAAGAGTTTTGCTCAAAAACTAATGTTGAACAAAGCATTTTTATGGTTGTTCCGCAAAAATGTTCTAATAAATGCAAAGTACATTTTCAAACTCACTCATACAAACATACATCAACACCACACCACTTTTCAACTACACACACACACACACTCTGACACACACACTCACGCATACATAGGGCCAAAAAACCAAAGCCATTTTGAAGCACATTTTAATAGCATTGTAGAAATTTTTTGCACTTAATTAAGTGTAATTAAATTTTCGTTCGCCTGCTCGCTTATTTTTGGGCTAGTGTGTGTGCTCGAAAGGGAGTGTGAGTGTGTGTGTGAACATGGAGGCCGACCGCGGCAAGTGCCTAAAATGTGCGCCGTGTTTTATGCAATGCTTTTCACTTGAACCTGCCAAAGCGCCACGACTCGAGTGCCATTTATGTAACGAAAAGTTAACATTTTGTATGTTGATAAATTCAAACGAGGAACAAAGCGCTCAAGCATGTCTATGTGAATGATGTATGTATATAGAGTAGGAGTAATTAAACATGACCACTTTAATGCTACACAATTGAGCAGCGTATAATATGGAAGGCAAATGCAAACGACCTGACGATAGTAAATTTTAAATAGATATAACAAGCTGCATGCCTTGAATGAAATAGACTTCAGATTTTTTTTTTATTAAAAAGTTAATAGAATATATTTTTGCTTAAAATATATTGCAAAGAAAACAATTATCAAGGTATAATTTTTTTAGAATTTTAGAGAAACGCCTTCAAAAAATAGAAGAATAGAAGAAGTAAATAAAAAACTAAAGGTAAATTTAAAAGAAATCGTATCAACAGCAATATGACAATATGTCTAGCAGCAGCTAATTATAATTAGTAACAAGTTAAGTAAAGAGAACATTTCATGGGTTGCACAAGCGACCACATAAGTGCCACCAAATGATGTGTGGCCAAAACTGCAGCGTGGACAGTGCTCGATGGCCGGCAGCTGGCGGCTGCTGCAGTAAATGTCACAGTTTGAATGGCTGCAACAATGGCGAGCGATGATGTCAATGCCGTTGGCTGTTGACTCAAGTGCAGCGGCGTTAAGTATACGCCGTGCGCCACACACAGTAAGTGCAGTGAACGTGCGAGTGTGTGTGTGTGTGTGTGTGTGTGTGTGTGTGCCCGCCGGATGTCATATTGCAAAATTGAATTTTTCGGTGCACAGCACTTTTGTTCCGCCAGCTGTTTGCCTCGTCATCAGTGCAATGATTTTGAATTGTTGACATCAGCAACGTTGCTGAACCTACGTGAGGCATGTACACGATGTATATATCTCTATATCTATGTATATATATATATATTTATTGCATGCTTAGTATATATGTCAGACGGCTAAGTTACGTTATCAGCTTTATTTGATGTTTAGCAATTTCCTGATTTATCCCTCATGTTATTTCCGCTTTGCATTTGTATGCCCTGACCATCAAATACACACCGCAGCACACTCACACACACACACACATATACTATCCTACGAACGACCATCCACGAAATCAAACATTTTCAAAAGAATACAAAAAACCGCAAAAATGATAAGCATTGAAATGAAATTTTACGTTTTCTGCAGCAAGCACAAAGCGTGTGTGCACTGTGTGTATTAGAGTCGTCTATGTGTGTGTCTCTCTCTGCGTGTATGTGTGTGTGTGTGTGATTACGTGATGTTCAATAGCATTTCCTGCTTAGTCGTTTGCTTACTCGTTGAGCTACTAAAACTCTAATATCGTTGGCCATTTTTGTGGTTTTTGATTTGATTTATATTGATATTGCTATTTATGTTCTTGCCATTGACAAATTATTTGATTAGTTTAAAGCAAAAGACGTTTGCCTTGTCGCTACGTGACCTTTGATGTGTCTAAGAATAGAAGCATTTCAAATGTAGTTTGAATCGAAATTCTATCTAAGTTTTTTTTTTGTATCTATTTTAACTTTTTCTGTTGTTTGTATTTAAATTTGAGTCTAAAGAAATATGTTTTTCGCATGTCAAACATGTGTCGAATGTGCTGCTAAACAAATTAAAGGACTATCAAAATTCAAAGAAGCATAAGTAGTAAATATGCATGTGGATATATAATAAATTGAATTTGCGGTTCATCTCGAGGCGTAGACGAGCTAATTATCATTTTACCCCGCCAATTGAATCTACTACACACATCCCACACCGTTTAATGTGAAAGAGTCGCTGGAGCCCATCACAAGTCCTTTGACTGAATTTTTTATGCAAAACATGAACATTTAGTAGAACGCTCTACGAATTTTTAATGAGTCGCCGCACAGGGACCAGAGGAAGAGGAAGTGCGAGGCGCGAAGCTGTGGCATTCAAGTTTTTTTTGGGCTTTGTATGTTAGCTTTTTAGCATTTTACATGTTTTATGAGCTGCGCTATTTTATTTCTCCTGCTGCTTTTATTTTTCAGTCAACTGCAGGTGACTGCCTTTTGCGGCCTACCCCGGCGACGTTCGCCTGCGGCAACACGTACGGGTAATCAAATCAGTTGCCGGCTCAACTGCGTGCGTTACATAAATTTGCCAACATTTAACAGATAATGAGCACAATTAGTTGGCGGACAATGTTGCATGCAACCCGAGCCACAGAAGCAAATGATGTGATAACGCGGAGAGATGTCAGTTGAAGTAACGCCATTTTTAGAGTAAATATTTAAACATATTAAAATTTTAAAATATTCACATATAATAATAAAAAAATATATATATATATAAATATTTTAATATCCTTTTAAAAATACTATAATCTTAACATTTAAGAATATTTAAATATCATTATATTTTTTTATTTTATATAAATTTTTATTCAAAAGTATTCAAAATTATTTTAATACGAATTTTTATTTTAATTTTTTAAAAAAGTTTTGATATATTTCTAATCTTAAATTTTTTTAGTGAAAATAGAATAAATCTGTTTAGTAAGTGTTTCACACTCTCTTTCTTAACTTCTTTTTTCGACTTTTTGAAACTTTTTTTTTCGACTTAATGCCTTAAATTATTCACAGCATATTTAAATATTTAGCCAGCTTTAGCTGTACTTCTTCTGCAGCATCTGTTGTCCACTCGAATTGGGCAGTCTGACAGCCAAAGGTGGGCAAGGTGGCAAAAGTCTTTGTGCTGCCTTATGCCTTATGCCTGATGCCTGTTCAACCGCCACATTGCAGTTAAGTAAATTATCGTGTTTCATTTGCCAAGGCAGTCGAGCAAGCAGAGCAAGAGCTGCGCCTGAAGTGCTCAGCATTCTGACCAGGCAGGCCGGGCGGACGGGCCCGGACCGGTGGGTGCTGGCAAGCGTGGCAACACTTAGTCACTTGGTTTCAAGAGTAAACACATCTTATAAATTATTCAAAAACGCAAAAAAGCTATTTGCAACACTTTACCGTTAGCGTTACCGTTAGCGCTGCCTTGTCACTCGACGCCGCTCCATTCTATATGTACATATTATTCTCTATCCAACAGCACCCACGCTGGCAACATCTTGGCTTGGCCATCGTGCTGCTGGCACTGCCAACTCTGCTTGTCCCGTGCAATCAGTCAAAATGCGGCGCAACATATGCGTGCTGGCGGGGGCAGGCGGCAGGCGTGTGGGGCTGGCACCCTGGGCGTGGCACTTGCCCAGGTAACAGTGCAGCAGCGGCAAAAAGGATGACAAATGAAATGTTCAAGTGGCGCTTAGAGCAACAAAAACCAAAACAGAATCAAAACGAAAGGACAACAGCGAGAAAAAAATATATATAAGGTAGAGGAAGGGAAACTTTACTCTATTTTTGGGCGAGTTGCTCAGCTTCGCGTGGTCTTAAATCTGACAAAGTGGCGCGGCTTACTGCAGCTCGCCGTGGGGCATGTAAAATGAAGCCCACAGACCCGGTAGCAGCCAGCCAAGCAGTCCAAAAAGTTGGCGATGAAAACTTGACTTTGTCAGCTGGCAGCATTCTGCACGAGCCAGCGACTGTGTGTGGGTGGGTGTGTGCGTGGGTGTGTGGGGGAGTTGAGCAAGGGCTATACACAAATATTTAACTTAAGTAAGCGTTTGTAATTAATTTCATCCTTAATGCTGACACTTTCTTGTGCCTTGCAACACTTTTTCCAGCTCCCGCACCTGCTGCCTCGCTGCCCTGACTTGGCTCTTGGCTTTGCCCACTCACCGTTATGGCATAATGAACACGCATTTTAAAATAAAGTCTCTCTGATTTTATTGTATGCGTGCGGCTGCCGTGTCAAACGCGCGCAGTTCGTAGTTTGTCTGGGGCCAGCCGACAAAAAAAAAAACAGAAACAAAATAAATAAAATGAAGAGCAAAAAATGACTGCATAATTTATGTGTCAAGAGTTTGCGGCTACGTTTTTTGGAGAGTAATTGATGCGCCACCCCGCAATTAACTCCCGCCTGCCAAAGATTTATGCGCTGCGGCTGCCCCGACGCGTGTTTTATGGCGCGTCTTGCCTAAAAGCGTTCTCAATTACACGCAATTAACTGGAACAATTACGGCCCTAAAAGTCCACGCGACATACTTGCGAATATTGCGTATACGTCATGTGTGACTCAGCGAGCAGCGCGAAGATAAATACAAATTAATGCAGCGTGTAGTAGAAGTAGAAGTGATAAGAGAATGAGAGAGAACTTCTCTCTGTTTGTATAATTTTTTTTATCAATTCTAGAAGTAGATTTTGTGAAAATAAGAATTGCCTTGAGTTAAAGCTTTAAAATATTTGTGCCAAGTATTTTTGCTTCTATTATACAAGCCCCGCCTCCCGGTATCATCGCAACCCTTTAGCTCAAACTCGTCAGCTTCTCAAAAGTAGATGCACTCTTTATGGCTTTTATGCCATGAAATCGTATAAATTTAATACAATTTGCTACATTGTCCGATTTGTTGTCAATCAATAATAGAAATATATATGCCACGGCGATTCCACTTCAAAATCGCTCAGATGTACGAAATTCAGCGTA
This sequence comes from Drosophila pegasa, assembly GCA_035046225.1. NCBI lineage: Eukaryota > Metazoa > Arthropoda > Insecta > Diptera > Drosophilidae > Drosophila > Drosophila pegasa. Next base: position 1,602,101 of record JAWNOD010000579.1, on the reverse strand, counting down.
ACAAACCAAGCAGCACAAAGCATCTAAAGGAGATTTAACAAAAAAATAAAAAAAAAAAATTGAAAATAAAGTCCTCGTCAAGTGCCATTCACGAAATATTGCTGCCTGACAACGCAGATGACAGAAAAATACAAAAAATACAACAAAAAAAATGGCAATAGAAACGCCAAATACAAATTTCAAGTGCAATATCAACACTTCAGTGACCACTCGACAGATCTTTCTCATATTTAAGGCAATGCAAAGAACGTTGTTATCATAATCTTCAGCTATTTAAAGCCGGTAACTGCGCAACATCCGAGTTTTGAGTGATGCAAATGGAAATGTAAATGTTATCATGAAATAATATAAAAAAACATAAAAGCACAAGATTATTTTATAAATTTTACTTGAATGGGACATAAACTGTGCACCTATTGAGGTAAATGAGAGAAAAGTAAAAATTATTGTATAATTGTACAGAAAAACGAAAATTTTAGCTGTTTAATGAATGTGTAAAAATATTTAGAAATAAAATAGAGTTTCAAATGCTTAAAAATCACAAGTATTCTCTAAAATACACAAAGAAATCTAAGTCGGTAAATAAAGAATCTTCTTCCATATCTCTTTCATTTCATACCACATTCAAACACCAAATTTTTTTTATTTTTTAGAGATTTGTTACATCAACTAGCAAACAAGAAATCTATCCTTACCCCACTCTAAGACAACTACAATCGTCACAAAGTGCAGAGCTCGCTTATTCGATTAAAGTTTCATTTTTAAATTCGTTTCTATCAATATTTGTACTGAGTGACTTGGTCTGTTTGCCAGATTGATTCACTAAAAGTAAGCAAGTTTTGAAGTATTTCATTCAGATAAGTAGAAATTGATGAAAAGCAGTCACACGTGTTCATGCTTGAACAATCTGCTTGATTGATAGAAATTGGCTATGCCATTTAAATATTTTATATATGTACTTATTTGAAGTCTTTATTTCATAGAATTTAATTCATATATTCAGCAAATTTATGTGGACATATTATTTCACCAGAATTAGTTGACTATAAGTAGATTATTTCTGCTTTATTTCGCTTTTGTTGCCGCTCCAAATTTTACTCTGTTATTTCACATCACTCTATGCTTATATTTGTCAGACCTCATATTTCTATTGATGGATAAGCGATCCTCTTAAAATATTTACAGCCTATTTTATTTAAAAATCGTATTTCTTAGCCAGAGATAACAGGGTAGAAAGCATTCAAAATAAAACTGATCAAAAACGACTACTTCGTAAATATAATATTAAACAGTTTTTAAATGGTTTTAGTTTGCTTTAACACTTGCTTTTTGTTATTTTACGGCTTATATCTTTATGTTTTTAATTTAGTATTTATAAAAAATCTAATTAATATATAAAAATCCTATTTTTTATGCCCAACTAACTTCAATAAAAAGTTGCAACCATATTCAACCCCAAATTTTCTCTTCAAATAATAAATAAAACTATATAATATATGTAGGTTTTCCAAATATTTTGTTAAATATTAGGTAAAAATATTGAACTAAAAAAAAAATATTGTCAAGTAAAAGGTGCAAATCAAACAACGGGTTCACTGATGCCAACGAAAATAACCCCAGGGCGAGACATCGGCTTGAACCGTAAACAAAAATGTCAAATGTAAACTTGATATTGATATAAAAAATAATTTACAATTATTTTAGTTTTTGCAGTGTGTTGACAGCCATTGACTTCAATAATATGATATATGCAAATTAAATTCTGGTCGAGTATATGTGTATAAGCCCCCTGTTTTTATGTTGGCCAAAAGTGATGGGGTATAAAAAAATGTTGAAGTAGCGTACTTTCAGCAATAACTGCGATAATAAAAAAAGCGATACGATATGCTTGACAAATGCAATATTGGAAAGTATCATATTTCCTCGTTTTTATCATTTATGGCTGTGCGTGTGTATATGTGTGTGTGTGCATAATGCACTGACATATTGTAAACTGGAAAAGGGGAATTTGCTTTGACATTTGATATAGCATTTGGTTTCTCATTGCAATCGCAATTTGCTTTCGAATGTCGCTGGGTTTATTAACTTCTTTGAGCTGGCATGTTTAATTAATTGCTGGTCTCCAATTAGCATACAGAGTGCAGACAGCAGCACTGGCAACGGCAACAGCAGCGGCGGCAGCAAATTGAAATTTCTGAAAATACGCAAGTGAAATATGGTCTGAAATGTTTGCTGACTGCCAGGCAAAATGAAACAATTAGCAAGATGTGTGCCTTATCGTCAGGCCAGACACTTACACAGTTTGCTTAACGGCAAAACAAATTAAAATCTGTGAACTGCAGTCGTATCTGGGCGCAGCCCAACAAGGCACAGACTGCAAGCTGATCCCATGCCCCAGACCGTGACTTGTTGGCCTTGCTGCTGCTGCTGCTGTTGCTGCTGTTGCTGTTGCTGCTGACCGCAAGGTATACGCCCAGATGCTGGACAAGTGCCGGCACGTTTCGGCCATCCTGCTGGCCTTAAATATTTATGCAATTTATTTTTGTCTAAACTAATAAGTTGCTGTTGTTGTACTGCAGCTTGCTTTATCTCATAATGAAATACAATACAGTTTGCATAAGTATATAAATATGTACATGTGTGTGTGTGTGTGTCTGTGTGTGTGCTTGTGTGTGTCAGCCAGCCTTGCATTTTGATATTTGCGCCTGCATGTGGACTACGATTTATTTGCCAGAGTCTGTGGCAGCCAAGATGTTAACATATTCATTGAATCTGAATTAGTTTCGTAGCTCTTCGTAGCTCTCACATTTTGAGCTGTATTTTGAGTTATGAGCCAAAGTCCTGGCTCTCTGACCGCTCCCGGCTCTGACCTAATGGCCTCACTTGCTTAATTGTTGAAAACGTAGCTACGGCATTTTTCTAATTAAAATTTAAGTGCATCACATGCAAACAACCTTTAGATGATCAGGCGAAGCCATCTAAATAATTTATAGCTGTGTATATTTATGGGGAAAAAGGATTTGCTGCTAACACGTTTAAAATAATTTACTTTTAAGTTATAATAAATAAAATAATTAGTATAAAAAGGCAACTGAGCAACTCATTTATATTTTTAGTATGTGTCGAGAGCAGCTTATTCATATGTGGCTTCTGTGTTTATAGACTGTGTGTTTATATTCTGAAATAAAATAATAGGATCACTCGCTAATTAAAACGTAAGCTAAATTCGCTAAAAAAAAAAGAAACAATCTAACCTAGTAAATTGGGAATAAAAATATTCTTTATACTACTAAATCAATAACTTAAATTATTCTTTAATTATTCTCTATTACCTATTCATTACTGACTAAAAATGTTTAATATATTTTATATTTATTCAGAAAATATAGTGTGCCCGGCAGCCATCGCCACGATCTGCACTTTAATTTGATAGCGGCAGAGAGTTAATGTACTTAAGTTTTTGTTAAGAGACCTCTCCTATTTCCATGAGAGTAAACCCTCCCAGCGCATCGGCTTTGCCTGTCTAAGCTAACACTCGTAATTTGAGCATAATTAGAACATCGTTAACTCTCTCTTTCTCTCTATTGTCTTTTGTTAACATGCATTATGTATAGTTGGCGGACAGCACATCAATCAAAGTCGCTAATTCGCGTAATATTTTATATTAACTGAAAGCTACTCAGAGAATCTAAACAGTTCAACATAAAGTTTTAATAGTATTATGCTTGTATAATAATATAATACTAGCTCATCAAGGCAAGCTCTTCTCGATAGGTATAGTAAAAATATAGTGTGAAAATCCTAGCATGACTCGTATAATAAAATATTTTAATATTAATTTAACATGTGAATAACAAAAATATTTATTTTTATTTTTTTATAACAACATAAGAACGCTTTATACATAAAAATTTAATTGGCCTAATACAATACTTCTATCTATAATACAATTATAATTTTAACCATTTGATCTATTTGTTCGACGCTCTTGAATCTTCTATATCTCATTCACCCTTGGCAATTCACTCCAGCCTTTGATGAGGGTATTCCAGCCCCAAGCACCCACCTGGGCATCAATCCAATTCCTAAAGGCCGCCACATTCGCATAGACGCCCGGATATTCCTTCTGGGCGCAGCCCAGGCCCCACGAGACAATGCCATACAGCTTGCCCTGAGTGCTGCCCGGCGCATAGCCGACCAGGGGACCACCGGAATCGCCTTGACAACTGTCCACGCCCTCTCGAGCAGCGCAGAGCATGCGTTGGGTGACCGGCAGCACCTTGCCATAGGCGAGACGACAGGAGCCCGGCTCCACATGCGCCACATCCACGTACCGCAGAACGGGCGACACACCCTCCTCGCCGCCCTCGCTCTGATAGCCCCAGCCGCTAACGTGCAGCCGCGTGTCGGCCGTAAGTAAGTCCTCTGCGCCAGCCAGGCTTACGGCCTGTAGGTTCTCCGTATAGTTGAGTTTCGCATGGAGCAGCAAGAGGGCCAGGTCATTATCGTGCGACTGGCTATTGTAGGCTGCATGCCGTATAATCTGCCGCAGGCTGAGCAACTCGCCGCCAGTCTGGTGCTCTGTGGAGCCCAGGCGCACGCTGTAATCGAGCTCAGTCCACGGCTCCTCAAAGCAATGGGCAGCGGTTAGCACGAAGTAATCCCCGATAATGGCGCCGCCACAAATATGCTGGCCATTCAGCTGTATGGAGGCCTGGTATGGAAAGTCGCGTATATCCGTAACCTGCCCGCCCACAATGCGTCCATCATACTGGGGCGTGGCACTGCAGCCAGCAGCAACGACCAAAATGGTCCACACCAATGTCACCAATGTCAGGCTCATCTTGCTGTTGTGGAACGAGTTAAAGTTGTGTCTGCCTGCACCGCATTTTCATAGCTTTTATAGAGCGACAAAATGCCTACGCTTATCAATCACCTTATCTGCGTGTCAACAAACTTTGCCCGAAATAAAAAACAATTTGCCAATATTTCAAGTTCAGCGTCGCCTTATCAATAACTATTTACACTTACTCATTTCTCTGTCGTCGTCGTCGTAGTCGTCGTCGCTGTTGTCTGACGTTGACCCAATAACCTTCCACGCGACGCAACCGAAGGTTGACGCTAGACTCGAACATCTCCGTCGGACTTAAGAAAATATTTAAATATTTACTTTGCCGATAATGAAATGCATTTCGCACTGCATTGTAACTGAATTGGTTTATGTTAATTACATAACACGAATTTTGCGAGAATGTGATAATATTATTATTATTATTATAAGTGGGGCGTGTGTTTTCACAGACCTTCTTAAGTATTTAGCTAAAGTCTTGGCTCGAGGTCAATTTGGATTGAAATGCATCAAACAATTAACACAAGAGCTGTTTATTGATATAAATACAGGCTTAAACTAGGACAGGCTTATGGCTAAGACAATCAGTGAAGTGCACTTACAGATTTAAATTTCCATTTGAATTGAGAAAATGTGATTAGATATATATGTAGAACAAAGGCAAGGGCTTATAAAGTAAACACATAAAAAAAGCTCTGCAACGAGATGTTTAATACACTTATAAGAAACGTACAATCCTACTGTTGAGCTGCCGAGAAGCTTATGAAATATATTTTATATATTTAATCTATTGCTACGACTTAATATGCACCGAAGTGAGTAAATTTTGCAGTCGTGCTGTCCACTACTATATATGTATGTATGTATTATTATATTGTCAATTTTGTATCGGCACGACTCAAACGAATCATTATGCTCGAACTATGAGCGGCAGCTGAGCACGATCAAGTTGAGGCGCCGTGAGAGACAGTGAAACAAGTGGAATGAAAAGAAATAGAGAGAAAATGGAACGAATGACGAATGCCTTAATAAATATAAATCTCTTACATATATAAATCTCTTACATATATAAATCTCTTACATATATAAATCTCTTACAAATCAAAATCCATCGACCCAACTTCCGCTCTTAAATTGCAATGATAGAAATAGCGTCGATTTCTGAGCCCAACTCGTACTCATACGCACATATAGCTTTAATATGCTAAACATGAAACCTTCCAACTGTATGAGATGTATCAAATTCTAATAATATATAAATTCTATAAAATATGTTTCCGTTCGTACCTTCAGAATACACAAATTCTTATGACCAGCGAGCAAATAAAGAGCACATAATAGACGGATATTTTGACAACAAAATATGTTCTTCATATGGTGTATATTGCGTATTAATGCTTTTTCAAAAATAATTTGTTTATCCATTAATAGTTATTTTTACTCTATCAAAGTAATTCCCACCACTTATAAAATGGCACAATTATATAGCAAAAGTTCTTGCCTTTCCTCAAGGAAGTTAAACTCTCTTTATCTCTCTCGCTCGTCTGTTCATAAATATATCTGCCTCAATAATACCGTTTATACATATGATGCAACTAAGCCCATTTCCTCTCAATACCCACGTTAAATACAATAAAAATCGATTGAATTTCTAATGTGCGGTTTCTTATCAAATTTGATAGCATACTCTCCGGCTGCGGCAGGGCACGATTGTAGTGGCTACCTCGGCGGCTGGTTTATTAGTGGAATGAATCAATGGAGGTGCACAGGAAGCCGGCCACAGCAACCGCAACAGAGACAGAAAGTTGGCCAGCCATTTATGTATGTCAGTCATTCAGTCATTCAGTCACTTCAGTCATTTAGTCAGTTTTTCAGCCAACAATGCAGGCACTGCTGTCGCTGCGGTTTTCACACCGTTTTTCCCCTTTTCTTTCTTTTTTGTTGGCAGCTCGCACGCTTTTGGGGCGAAACATGCCAACCGAGCGATACGCAGTTAGTTCTGGTGTTATTTCAATTTGTTTGGCTTTCGCAGCGATTCTTTATTTTGGCCAATCGCCCGTGACGCAGCGCCGTTCAATGAACCTCCTCCCTCTCCCGATCCAGCCGGAGACAAATTCTGGCCAACTGCAATTGACAGTCTCAATTATCGATACAGACGCGTCTAAGCCTTTTCTCACACCACCATGGGCCGCCTTGAGATTCGTCCATAATCTAAATATTCAGCTAATCGGCACACAACAAGCCAATAAATTGGCGTTGGCTTAAAAATGCCGCAGGCGTTGGCAGCCCTTCGAGTGTCTGCAAAATAACACGCCTATAAATAAGCATAACTGTCAGCATAACAAAAACACCAAATTGCCAAGGCCCACAGCAGCAGCAGCAGCCACAACAACAGCAGCCACAACAGCAGCAGCAACATCCACACTTTTAGCTGCTTAAAAAGCAGCCTTGGCTTAGTGAAAGTCTATGCCAAGTATTAGCACATTTTTGCGTAACATTGGCGCAGTAGGCGTGGCACTTAGACAGGCTAAACAGACATTTGGCACTTTCTTTTTTTATATCCTTGTTGCTGTTGTTGCTGTTGTTGCTGTGGTTGTTGTTGTTGCTTACGCCGTGTGAACTTCAGCTGCAAAGTTTTTCAGCGCACGCCCAAACCTTTTGCTAACATACAAAATTTTTGCAATCTTCCAACTGTCACAAACACAAAATTCGACTTTTGACACGATTCGCAAAAAAAAAAAAAAATAAAATAAAACTTTCGCAGCATTTTATTTAAATTTTCAACATTGCCGAAGGCAGAAAAAATTTCAATTGCAAAAAATCGTAATCGTAAATGAAATGTATTAGGCAAAACGTTATTGAGAGTGGAAAATATTAAGCCTTAATTGGTTGATTTTATTATTCTAGTATGCATTATGAGTCAATTGAAATAATATAAGTAAGAGAGTTGCAATTTAAGGCAACGAACGTCAGAGCACACGCTGTTGATTCAAGTATACAATAAACTACAAAATCAAATATGAAAGAAGATTTGCCATGCCGCATTCATATATTTTATGAATAGAAAGATAGAGCTCTATATAAATATACAAATTTATAGCATGCTTTTATTTAAGTTATTTAAGCTCTGGAAAATTATAAAATATATATTTTAAAAGTATATGTATAAAGAAAACGTGCTTCAGCAGTGACTAAATAAAATTCTTTTAATATAAATACCACAAACAAAAATTGTTTGGGAGTATTATACAAGCTGGTTTAATTCAGCTATTATCAATATGTTTCAGCAGAACTTTTTAGTTGAAATCGAAAAATAAGTTGCATCGGTTATCGTTACGCCACGCTTAAAGTTTTCTCAATCTGCACCTACATACAGAATAATTGATAATAAAAATATAATAATTCGCAATTTTCCACACTTTCAGTGGCCAGAGAACTCAGAAACCTTATCAGATGTCAGTAGACACAATGTAAATTCTCTAGCTTCTAGAGAAAGAGAGAGAACCACAACCAAACACAAGCAAACTCTTTTCCATTTGAAAATAGTATTATTTGTGGAACAATAAAAATGAGAATTTGCAATAAATATATCAATAAATTACTTATTATAAATATAAAATAAATATATAATAAAATGCAATATAAATATATATTCGAAAACTCTATCGTAAATGAATAAACCATATATATAGATTAGCTCAAACTCGTCTGCTTCTCTTCCCATAAAAATATAAATTTTTTCCCCATCATTTTCCAGCTAATTTAAATTTATCTCAAAGAGTCTTTTGCTCAAATGCTTTTTACTTATTTTGCTTGGAATCCAGTTGGATTTCCATTGTGCAGCGAGCAACTTACAAATGGATTAAAAAACAACTGATTAAGGCAGACGGAGACGGAGACGGAGCAGGCGGAGCAAACAGTTGGTAAAGCCGGGGTGAAACAGGGATGCGTTGCAGAGTTGCGATTTCTGCATGCAACACGCACGAGGCAGGCTGCTGCTCGTTGCGCACTAAACACGTCTCGATGTGTTTTCGAGTTTTGTAACTCATTTGCAACTAAACTGAGTTCATTAAAGTTAATTTGAACGTGCAACATCGGCGTGCCACACAGCGCAGCGCTCGACGTAGCAACAAAGTGCGGGAAGGAAGCTGTGCAGAGACGTCATCCTGTCCACACAATGCACCTACTGCAGTGACTGTAACTCTGTGTGTGTGTGTGTGTGTGAGTGTACTCCGTGCTGTCTGCTTGTCCGGGCACGTGGCTTAGCGTCGATAAGTTTGACATTTGCACAACGTAAAATGACAACTCGAAGCCAAGCCGAACGCAAAATGAAAAAGTTGCCATCGGGCTGCGCACATCTCTGACATTTGCATTTGTCTTCCGCAAAAAGCTTTCAAATTAGCGACAGCTCCAGGTCCTACTACTGTGCCAGCTGCCGCACCTGCTGCTCCCCCCTACTCCACCTCCATCAGCCCTCACCTACTTCAGCTGCTGCTGCTGCTGCCTCTGTCTTCGTTCTCTGAACAACAGCAGCAACTCACGTCGCACGCAGCACGCAAAAGAAATATGCAAATAATTAGCAACCAAATGCAAAATTGTATTAGTTTTATACACTTACCGAATGCGAAGGAAAATAGTAGAGTTGAATATAAATAAGCACATTTATTTTTAAAGTGAGACAAAACTATGGAAAAAAAAAAACAAAAAATAAACTTCACCACATCGAACTTTATTTATTTTAATAAGCTAAATATAGCTTAAACACATTTTGACCACTTAAAAAAAATAGATCTAATAATCGATCGATAAAATTGACTGCGGCGCACTAGCTCAAATTGCATATAAACACCACACACACAACTCACCACACACACGAAAGAGAGCTCACCACACAAAGCCTCTCACTCGCGACAGCTACTCTGCTCACTCCTTTACAGCGCACACAACTGAAGTAAGGGGATCAAACACGAATTTGCAAGAAAACGCACAATACATGCTAGCTAGCTCGCTTGCACTCTTTGCCAGCAGAGCTGCTGCACATGAAACACGTAGATCATGCTCTTTCATTTCTTCTTTTTGCTTACTTCTTTTGCGTTTGGTGAAAAAAACTCTGCATGGAAAATTTTTCACATATTTTGCGCAATTACTAATAAACCAAATATAATTGGATCACTTTGATAGGACACTCAAACAAAAAACGCAAAGCCGCACACGTTGAGCACACTTAGCGCTCTCAAATTTCGGTAATTAATTAAAACAATATTTAAGTAAGCAGCAGCCGCAAGCTCGACCGATCACTTAGGCTTCACTGCACAAACTAAATTTGCATATGTGAGGCAACAGGCAACTGCACTACTACAAGCGTAGAAGAGAGCACACTACTAATACAAATGCGCAATTCTTTGTGCACACAGCTAAAGTAACGGGATCGGAAGCAAATGTCTAAGAATCGCTCATTCTCTTGCTCTTTGCTAATAATTGTTGTAGTTGTAAGCTGTATGAAGAACATCAACTCGCTAAATGGCATTTTCGCTGTAAGTGAATATGTTGCCTCTCCTCCTCGATTGTTCCTACCATATGCAATAGGCATTTCTGCTGTGGTAAGTTTACCTAGGTAGGTACACTTGATGCTTTTTGTTAGGGAACACATCATGTGATCATCACATGTGTGGAGCTTTTAGTTAGATATTTAATGTATGTACATATATGTGTGTGTATTCATTGTATCTATACATTTTAACAAGGTACATTTAACTAGGTACATTTGTATCGGAACATGTTGCTTTTGTACCTAACAAGATACATGTTGCACTAAACTCTGCATATTTGAAGTATTTTCTTACAGAATGGAGTTTCCTATCCCAAATAAGTAGATAAAAAACCCTATATTAGCAGACCAAACCTCGAACTAATTTGTATAGTATATTGTCTCATTGATTATTTACAACAACTAGTATAATTGTTGCTGTTGTTCGATCGCTTCTGGCCATTAGCTGGTTAAGTGCACAGTCTGTTGATTTCATTTGGACAGCGATTTTCAGTTACTTCAGTGTTGATTGGCTCCACAACAGCAGCAACATGCCAAATAGAAGTAGAAATAAAAGGACGAACGCCACACGCAATTTGCTTTGCGCAACTGATGCTCTCGATGCAGCTCCAAGCTGGGGGCCAGAGCTAAGCCAAAGTTATGGCATGGCATTCAAGCAGAGAGAGAGAGAGAGAGAGAGAGAGAGTGAGAGAGACGTACGAAATCAGTTTGAAAATTGAATTCTAATGCAGCATACCGAACTGAGACTGAACTCAAGTGAACTGTGGAGTGACTTTGTGCTCTGCTCCGCCATTGACTAAAACAAATGGGCTCCACAACATCTTTTACTGTCAGCTGCAACTTGTCGCCCGGTCCATTTGTGCACTTGTATGTGTGTGTGTGTGTGTTACTATATAAATAAAATAAATATTTATATTGAAATGCAACGCAATCGAGCGCAACCGAATTGAATTTCAGTCCTGTTTCAGCAGTAACCCATCCTGTCCATCTCCCCGCTCTCTCTCTCTCTCTCTCTCTGTCTTTTTCTTTTTTTTTGGCCAATGGAGTTCCGGACAAGTCCGTCGATTTCAGTACCAATTCAATTTTGAACTTTGTCGCATTTAATTGCATTGCATTTGTCCGAAAGTTGTGCAATTGATTTGAGGATCTGTACAGGTAAACGGGCCGGAGCTAATCTTTGAATGTTTCGCAATTCTCGTAAACTTCTTGAACGTGAATTGAATTGTCTTTCTGCGCAACTTCATCTAAATAGTTGGAAAACTACAAAAATAAGAAGAAAACGACTATAAAGAAAAGCAAAGTTGCTTTTGTTTCATTTGCGGCAAGCAGCGAAATTTGTGCCTTTGTGACTCGGCCAGCAACAGGAAACGGAAATATGCTTTACGCACATAATGCATGCAGAAGTAGGAGTAAGTTATTCCACTCCTATATCACACATGAGAGGGACAGCAACAGACAAGACACATAGAGAGAGAGAGCGAGAGAGAGTGGAGTGTTGTCTGTGGCAGCTCCAGCCTTTGTCTCCAATGGTTTATGCATGACAGCTCCCATTGCTGTACATAAAATTACATTACTCAGCAAACAGACAAGCAGCAACAAATTATCATTTAGATAATACTTTTTAGTGCTTTTCAGCATGCATATACTGCCAGCACACACACACACATACACATATATATATTCGCATTCCTAGCCGCGCTGCCATTTACCTTACGCCATACCCTGTAAAGCGACCAAGTAGACGAAGCTGCCAAAAAGGGGTAGATTCATCAAAATCGTGCTCTTTAGACTAATTTAATATGAGCAAAAAATTAGTAAATAATTTAATATATATTTTTAAATATTTTTTTATATATACCAATTTTTTAAGGTTTTTTTTAAAATATTTTTAAGTTTATCTCTAATGCACAAATTTCAAATAAAATAATATTTAAATTATATGAGTAGAATTTTAGTTCTCAAAAATGTATTAAAGCATTTTTTATGTCTCTAATAATTTTTAAGAATTTTTTAAATAGTTATATAATATTTTATTTTGTAAAACTTGAAAGCTGAAGTTCGTATTTGCCATAAGAAAAGAGTAAATTAATTTTCATATTTAAGCATCAACTTTATTAGAATAGAATTTAGTACAAAACAAAAATTAATAATTATTTTATTTAGATTGTAAACTAGTTTGCTTATATTTCTAATTAATAAACATAATATTTATATAAAATAATTTTAAGATAACCAAAAAATATAATATTAAGAATATAATATTAAGTATATAATATTAAAAATATAATATAAATGATACTTTTTTTAAATATATATAAAATAACATTTATATTATATTTTTAATATTATATTTTTAAGCTCATCTTAAATGACTGTTATTTAGAAAGAGTATCAATAAAACTACATTTTTTATTGCTAAAATTTTTTGCTATTGCTCAAAAATGTTTTTATTAACGTTTGTCCATTTATTGTAATACAAAATAATATTTAATACTTTTGTAAATATTTAAAAAAAAATATTAAATAAAAAAAAAATCTACTAAAAATAATTGCATTATTTTATTCCAAAATTCATTACCTAAAATCCGTATTCAGCATAGCTAAACAACTTTTACAGGGTATTCGCAAGTCAAGACAAAAAACTCTGCATCTGCAGCTTGCAACTGGCAGCATGTGTGCCCGCCCAGCCATAATGCTGGACACATCAGCATTATGGGGTATCTGGCTAATGCCGAGATCTGTAGCGTACTTTAAAGTCGTTTGGATCCGCTCTAGATTTTCCAATGTTTTTTTTCTCACTCTTTGCCCGTCTTTTTTCCACCAACTGAGTGCTGTCTACATTATTTTTCCTATTTTTTTTCTCTGTGCTCCCGCCAACCAAATGGCTATAAAAATACGCGGCAAAAGCGCGTAAAGTAAAATGTAAGTGGCATTCCGAGCAGTGGGAGTGTAAGAATGGTGGGCGTGGTTTGCATAATACGCATAATAACAAAGCGGAAAGTGTGCGAAAGCCGTCAAGTAGCTCTGCGCTGGCCAACAGCGCCAGCTCCCGCGAAACAAGTCGGGACAAACATGGAGCTTGGGCCGCGACTAAGCTGAGCTAAACTGAGCAGCGCCAGAGCCATTTGCATTGCCTCATGTTTGGTTTATGTCTTTGTTTTTGCTTCGCTGAGTGGAATTTATATATAATATATAAGAGCTAGGTAGCTAGTCGGCAAAGAAGAAAAAAAAGGTAACTTGTTGATTAAGCCTTAAAGGATGTAAACAAAAACAACGTAAAGTCCAAATTAATGAACGAAGTCAGAATTTTTAGAATTCAATTAAGCCAAATGCAAAAACAGAACGGGATACTGAATAATTCTGTATTATTCGCATTGATTGCATAGTATATTTGACTTGATTTATTTTTCTATTATTTATATTAATATATAAAATATATTATTTAGAAATATTTTTGAGGTAGTTTTTGAGTCAAAATTTAATTTTCTTATAACAATATAATTAATAATTTTTTTAAATAATAATCATTACATTTAATTTATTTATTGATTGGTCCTACAAATCGAAATGCCGCTCTTACGAATTAAAAAAAAATAGCACATTTAAAAGTTTTAACAAGACTAAGTAATAATGCTATGAATTTAGGTAAGTTCAAATATTATATATTATTTAAGAGTATTACAATTATTTTGATTAAAGATTAATTTTATTTTTTATTATTATTTATATTACATGAAAAATCTTGTTCTGCTTGAGTATATTAATTTCTAGCAGCAGCCAAGACCGGGAGAGTATATTAATTTATGAGCGGCAGCCCAATAGATTTATGTTGTACCTAAGAGATTGCGCTCAGTCGGGCATATTTTCTCTCCATATGAACATGCACTCTCAACTAAATAGACAAATACCGAGAATATCTAGAGCCTTCAACTAATTTGTATTTAAGTCAAAGGTGCAAGAAAAACATGAATAGCTTAGCATAAATAAATCTGACAAGTATATTTATATAATTAATTCCGATTTTAGAAAAAAAATACTTTTTTGTATACTATAAATATTATTTATTAAAAAATTAGATAAAGCTAAATATATTATTTATTTCTAAGTAGCAGATCATATTTTTCTGTTCTATTCTTTGTTGGACTTATGACCAAAATTTTTATAATAACTTTTTAATATTTATACTTTATTATTTATTATTATTTATATACTTTTATAATTTTATATACTTCTTTGAATTATGACTAAAATATTTTAAAATAATACTTTATTATTTATATATGTTTAGTATTTTAATTTATTGTTTTATATAATATACCATTTCAATATTAATATATTTCAGTCACAAGTCAAAAAAAAAAAAAGAAACGTCAAGAATAGGAAAAAATGCTCTTAAAACCAGTTTTTGTGCAGCTGGCAACTGTTTTAAATATTAATGAAATGCGGTGCGACTTGGCAAAGGACTGAGAGAGAGCAAGAGAAAGACATGGAGAAAGAGAGTGGGAGAGAGAGCGTAGGATTTGAGTCGCGAATGTTATTTGAAGTAGACATATTTATGCACTCTATCGCATACAGTTTATAGTGCCTTGTGTAATTATTCTTTGTTTAAATAATTCACAAAGATGCACTTAAAATGTCAGCGCAAAAACTTACGAGTTAACGCACACGCATACACATACATGTGCACACACACTGGCAAACAAACGCAATTTGGAAGCTTTGGGTGTTATATTCTGGTTTAACGCTCTTTCCTCGTTCGCCTTACACACGCTTTTATTATGATTTCTCACTTACTGTCCCTTCTCCTCATGCCATTTAGAACATTTACATTTTTATGAACATTTCGCTGCTCGTTGTTGCCGCTGCTGTTGCAACACCCCCGCTCACATAATACACGTCTTTTATATGCGCATACACTAATATGCATTATGTATGCATGTGTGTGTGTGAGTGCGTGTGCGTGCATGAAAGACAAAGAGCAGGGAGTGCAAGCTGGCATTAAAGTATATTAAATTACTTAAGCGAATGCAGCAGCAGCAACGGCAAGCGGCAGCTGCAATTGCAACGAGTCTTAAAGCATAATTTCTCGGGCATAAATCTTTGTGGCTTTTGCTTGCAACAAACAAAAATTAGTTGCACTCGGCGAAAAAAGCATAAGCAACGGTAAATTATGCGCCGCAATATGTCAGCGTGTTGCCTTGGCGCTGCCTTGGCGCCCGCTGCGTTTGTCACACAGCATGGCGGCATGGACTGGGGCGGGGGCGTCAGTTGGTGCCCAAGCTTAATCAGAAATTATTTGAAAATGTTGAGTCGACATGTTGGGACGGCGACTCACGCGACTCACGCACAGCAAAAGCTGCCTCTACTGCTGCTGCTGTATGCAATTTGCACACGCCACGACCCCATGACCCAAATAGAATGGAAATCTCGGCAAGAAAAACGGCAAACAATGGCTACAGTCTGTGGCAAAGCCAACTTTCATAGACTGCAGTCAGCGCAGCACGCTGTGCCAGCGCCACCGCCACGACTCATTTGTTTTGTCGACGCACACAAGAGTATGCTGCTATGCAGCCAGAGCAAACAATGCAAGATTGGTTTGCCAAATACCCTATATAAATACGTATGAAAAATAACAATTTCATTCGAATAACACAAACAAATAAATCAATAATTTAAACAATATTTTAGGCATTTTTTTAGGGGAAAATAGAAAATGTACGAAATATATATATTTTTATATAAATAAAATAAATACTCAAATATAAATACAAATATTTATTATACAAATCAAAATAAAAACTCAAGCATTAATAAAAAAAGAATAATATATATTTATTTCTAATAAAAATAAATAAATAAAAATAAATATAATAAAACAGTAAATGTAGAAATAATAAGAAAATATTTACTCAAATATAAATAAAATAATTACTATATAAATAAAAATATTTACTATATAAATAAAAATAATTACTCAAGCATTAATAAAAAAAAAATAATACTTATTTATTTCTAATAAAAAAGTAAAAAATAAATGAACAAATAAAAATAATATTAATATTTGTTTCTAATCAAAAGGTAAACGTAAACATAATAAGAAAATGTTATATTGGCAAATAAAATAAAATTAAATAAAAAATATATATCAATTAAAAATTAATAAAATAAAATAGATATATACATATATAAATATATACATATATAAATAAATATAAATTAATAAAAATCAACATTATTAAATTGCAATGTTCAGGAGAAATAAAAATATTTTTACTCTTTTTTTTACTAATGATATATATATATTATATATATATTATTTATCTTTTCATTGTTTGTTAGCTCTATTTAAAATGATTTTAATTTAAATCATTAGTAAAAAAAAAGACTAAATATATATATATATATATATATATATATATATATATATATATATATATATATATATATATATATATTTATTATTAAAAATTGCAATGTTCAGGAGAAATAAAAATATTTTTACTCTTTTTTTTTAATAATGATTTAAATTAAAATCATTTTAAATAAAGCTAACAAGCAATGAAAAGATAAATAAAAAAAATATATATATATTTATTAATAAAAAATATTTATTATAAAAAATAATTATAAGAAATATTTATTATAAATAAATAAATAATAAAAAATCATTTAAAAATACGTATGATACGTATTAATAATATATATAAAGTCAGCCCTTATTTTTTTTTGTATTTTTAAATATTATTAATAATACAAAAATAAAATCCAAAATGTCCATAAACAAAAAAAAATTGCTCAAGCCAAATAAAAACTTAAATTTCAAGCTATTTTGTTATGCTACAAAAATTATATATTATAACTAAAAATTTCATATACAAAATTAAGTTCAGTTCACGAAAACTTTTCAACTTTCCGTAAAACAAATTAAAGCTCAACTGACTCAACTGTACCTGCGAGCCGAGTGGAAATACGCGCAGCAATACAATAACAAGTTTTTTGTATTTTTCATTTTTCACTGTGCGGCAATTTATTAAAAAAGGATCTCAGCTGGAAATCTTTAATCAGCTCATCATGATGCAGTAAAAGTTCCCCCTCGAAGCGTGTGCCAAATGTAATGCCATATCAAGCGACAGCTCGGCTCGGGCCAGGACGCTGGCGCACGCGCTGGCGCTCGCGTATAAGTTTCACTCGATGGAGGACAAAAGGCAGCGGCAAGCCGTCCGTCCGTATGCCACAATGGCTTCATCTTGAACCAGTTGGCAAGACGCCGTCTGCTTGGCTCGCCGCCCACTTTGCCATAATAACTCATGTTAACCGAAAAGCGTGCACTGTCTTTCCGCTCCCATTCCCCCCACTCCCCACGCCCCACTCACCACTCCCCAGCGAGGGAGCGCAAAAAAAAAAAAAGAAGCAACTTTTCGCGCACAATCAGCTGCATTTCAACATTGCGTCGCATTGTTGCCTTTTGCTTATAATTTACTTTTACTTGTGCACTTTGGCTTGGGCTTTGTGATTGTGTTTGTGGCGTGTAAAATATTTGCACTGCCAGCCAGGACAACAACAACCAGGACAACAACAACCGGGACAACAACAATGCCGCACAACATTAACCATAATAATTTTCTTTGGGAAAAGTTGCAGTCAGAGCATGTTGGGGCGTTCCTGTCACTGTTAATCAGCTGCCAGCAGCTGGTAAACAAAATGCATTGAATGGAGCTTTGTATCCTGCTCGCTTCCCGTTACGTTTTTGTTTTCCCCACACACACACAGACGTAACAAAAGTAACGTGTGCTGCCAGCGTTTCCCTGACTTGAACCTTTTCTTCAACTACTTTCATCTGGCACAAAAGAAGCGGAAAAAGAAAAAAAAAACTTTGCATGCGGCAGCAGCGAACTCTTTGAGCTTGCCCCACAAAACACATTTCAATTGGCTATTTGACTTTTCAAATTGAAATTTTGATTATAATCAGAGCTGCCAGACGATCTACTATGAGATCACATGGAATTTGCCATTTCGTGGGCTGAGGTCTAGATAGTTTGCAATTAACTTTGAGGTAAGAATTGCACTTGTTGCAGATCAAGAAGTAATAAATTATGTAAGCTCTTAAATTATTTAATAGTTGGGAATGACTTATGGTGGTAAATGATGGACTGCTCAGGTTGGAGTTACTCAGAGTGGCTTGAGGAACTAGATAATACCTTACGCCATTTATTTGAAATTCTTATCTAATAAAAACTTTCTTCTTTCCCACAAATCTTTTCCGTATGTTCCAATACCCGAATGGTAGTAAATTCCTGTCCACGTCATTTATTAGCAGTCAGTACTATGCTTAAACAGGTTCTTAAACGTTAACCTAAATGTAAATTAAACATGATTGTGTTTAAATTATTATTGAATTTTTCGTTTATATATAGGTTTGTTTTTTTTTTTTACGTAAATTAAACATGCTTTCCAGATTCTCTCTAAGTTTTTAATGAATTTATCATTTATATATATATTTTATTTTTTTTTAGGTAAATTTAAACACAATTTTTTTGAATATGCAAAAATGTTTAAAAAAATCGTAGTCTCACCTAATATATAAAAATCCAGTGAAGGTTTGCAAGGTTTTTATTCATATAAAAATTGTCTTACAAATTCGAACTCTAATTTTATTTACCTATAATTTTTTAACATATTAATCAAATAAATTGTAGTAAATATTTTTTATGTAAATTTAAACACAATTTTTTATAGTATGCAAAAATGTTTAAAAAAATCGTAGTCTCACCTAATATATAAAAATCCAGTGAAGGTTTGCAAGGTTTTTATTCATATAAAATTTTTCTTACAGATTCGAAGTCAAATTTTTATTACTTATAATTTCTTAATATATTAATCAAATAAATTGTAATAAATATTTTTTTTTTGGGTAAATTTAAACACGATTTTTTATAATATACAAAAATGTTTAAAAAAAAATCGTAGTCTCAACTAATATATAAAAATCCAGTGAAAGCTTGCAAGGTTTTTATTCATATAAAATTTGTCTTACAGATTCGAACTCAAATTTTAATTATAATTTTTTAATATATCAATCAAATAAATTGTAATAAATATTTTGAAAACTTCTTTCTTTTGGTTTTTTTATTTAAAAAACAAATTTGCTTTTAGTTTTCTTCTTTTTTTTAAACTATAATACATCAGATATCCGACTAGGTAAAATAACATTAAAAGATCTACCAGTGTGTGTAGGCTGTCTTATAATAATATATTATATTATAATAATATATAATTGGCTTAAATTCCTTTTTTACTTTTCAGTTCCAGTTGTGTTTGAATTAGCTATACTGCATAGATTTTAGCTGTTCAGATAGATGAAATTAATTTATTTATTTAGTGACATCGTCTATGCATTTCTCCTAATGACTTTCATCAATCTGAACAGTTAAAATCTGCAATATATCATAAATATTTATTTAAATATATATAATATATTGAAGCCTTGGCCAAACTCTGATAATATGCTTAATATATTTAAGCCCAATCTCAACTCTTGCACTACTCATAAAGGTAGTGTACCCTAGTCTTGATTCACTCACTTTAACTGTAGTTTTATTTAGTTACTTTCTGCTGACTTTGCTGCTGCCTTTCGGCTCCCAAAACTCAATTAACTTCTACAGCCGCCGCCGCCGCTTCACTTGCTCATTCACATACGCACACATTGATTCACTCATAGTGGAGTCGAAAATCGATTAGGATGGCCATTTTTATGAGGCAATGAGGAGACCAAGGCGCAGCAAATGAAATTGCTTACAGGCCAAAATTTTAACCAAGTCATAAATAGTGTGTGAAAAGTTTTCTTTTTCGCCGTGGCTGTGGCTGTGGCTGTGGCTGTGGCAAATGCAACGTGAGCGCTTTTCCAAGTTTTCCAACTGGCCGGCCAAGGGCGAAGGCCACGCCTACCACGCCCTGGCCCAAAATGGCACGCAGCTAAAATAATTGATAACAGATTATGTTTTACAATCTAAGCAAGTAGAGATATGAGATATGCTCGTAATTTTAATGGCCACATGTAGCGGGCCACACGTAGTCCAGACCCGGACCCGGCACAGATTCCGCAAAACGTTGGAAAACTTAATTATTTCGTGCTGGCTGCTGCTGGTTTTTGGCCAACACACACACACACTCACACATGGGCAGACGGAAACCCAGCCTCGGCTTGGACGGACAACTGAGAAAAGTTATTTATTTTATGGTCAAAAGTTACGTTCGGAGCCGTAGCTTTTGGTGGCTTTAAAATTTACTGGAGCATGGCACATAAATCATGAAACTATGTAAACGTGATGCTCGGGCGCGATCATCCTCAGCCAGGAGCTCAGACGCCCTCCGATACGGCTTCCAGTGCGCCTTCCATTGTCTCGGTGGGTCTATTGTGGATGGAGGGCTTGCTGGTGGTGGCCATGGAGGGGGTCATGCTAATGCCGCTCATCGACGGCTCCAGGGTCTTCTCCTCGGTCGGCTTCTCCACCACCTTGGTGATGCCCAGGCGCTGCATCTCCAGCTCCTCTAGCACGGAATCGTAGAAGTAGCGCTCCGGATCGATCTTCACGTTGTACATGCCCGTCGGATTGTCGCGATCGAAGGGCAGATCCGGACGAATGTCGCTATCGGTGACCAGGACGCGAGCGCCCGGTATGGGCAGGAATTTGAACAGACGCTTGCGCAGCATGGGCAGGTAGGTGGTGCGCATGCGCTCCGGCACCGCGTGCAGCCGGCTGACCATCTTCGAGGCGCGCAGATTGATCGGATGATCCTCGAGCCGGCGATCCTCGGGCAGGCGCGCCTTCAGCTCCTCCAGCTGTCGCTGCGTCATCTGTATCACACGCACCCCATCCTTCCATCGCTCCTGGCCGCTCATGAAGGCGATCTTCTTATTGTTGCGCAGCTGCTTGCGGATCACCCGCTTGGCAATGCAATTGTAGACAACGCGCGGCACGTACGGATCCAAGGGAAAGTCGCGCACCGAGATCGAGTGGTGCCTGGGATTGACCAGCATATTCAGGTACTTGGCGTCGGCGAAGAGCTTCAGCTGCTTCTCCGCCTTCTTGCCGCCCTTCTTCTCGGCCTTCTTCATCACGGGCTTGGGCAGATCGTGGATGCCCATCAGGAAGACGTGCCGATGCCCGTGGCCGACGACGTGGCGCCAGTCGGGCTCACAGTATTTGCGCGCATTGATGCGCTTGTAGGGCAGGCGGCGGAACTTGAAGCGCTTCTGCATCTCGATGTTGAGCGTCAGGCGGGGCATGGTCTTCTTGCCGCGCTCGCAGGCGCACACGTTCGGATAGCGGATGTCGTAGCGGCCGGGGCACGGCTCGAAGCCGATGTGTGGCCGCAGGATGCGGCTGCGCTTGGTGGGCACGCACGAGAGCCGCAGGAACAGATGGGGATTGTCGGGCTTCACCTTCTTTCGGGGCACCATGTTGGCCTGGATCTCGAAGCGATTGGTATAGGTGTCGCAGGGGCCCGGATCGCTGGGATTGCGCCAGCACATGGTCGGATCGCCAGTCATCAAGCGCGACGAGGGACGACGCTCACGCGCATCTGCCAGGCGAAGAGTTGGGCGTGTGATTTAACAGATATATATATATATGGATATCTTACTGGTTAAGAAGATGCCCTTTTGCTTGTTCTCCGGCCGGAAGAAGCGCTCGATCTCCGAGGGCACCTCGTAGAATTTCGGCGGCGGCGGCTTGATGCTCACGCGACTCTTGTGCACGTGCATCTTGGGGAATACGGAGCCCTTGGAGCCCATCTTGCTCTTGTACGGCTCGGGCAGCACGCCGTAGCGATTGGGCGCATGCTGATAGCCGCGCCACGTGGTCATCTCCCGGTTGCAGCGCAACGGACGCTTGGGCGGATACGGCGTCACGGGCGTCTTCTCAAAGCCCGTCACATGCCGAAGGTGATTATAGGTGGCGGCACTAAACTCCTCCCGACGATTCTCTAAGAAATCAATACTCATATATTATATATAATTCCTAGTTAATCTCAAATCCCATTTACCCTGCTGGCAATATGCATTATAATGTCCGCCCGCTAGCTTGAACTGCTTCTGTACACTCTCCAAATTATCCTCACGCAGGCGATTACCTAAAATTCAGCTAAATTTATGGAATTTCTAGATTCATTGAGCCCACTTACGTGACAACATGAACAGCGGCAGACTCATGCGAGTCGCCACAAAAAATTGCCGCTCATCCGCGGAGAGTTTTTGCTCCTTCGGATCCATTCTGCTCGTGTCAATTGTAATTTTAGCTTAATGCAAATGTGTTCGAAAAGTATGTAATATGTTGATATTTTAATGTAATGTAATTGCGTACGACAGACGCCAGGCCCGCATGGCAACCTCAACTATAATGATGATATTTTTATGAATTTTGAACCGACTTGGCATTACTTTGATGTTTAAAACAAAGGGCTGAAAATGTAGATGTTACGCAGAACAACTGATACTTAGGTCTTAGATTGTTATTTAAGAGCGGCAACTGGGGTAATTAAAGGGAGAGATTGCATGAGTAGCTCACATACTTGATGATTATTGCTTGAATATTGCTGCTTTCCATCCATTGAGAGCTCGTAAAGGTTTTTAAATATATTATTATTATTTATTTACTTTTTTAGGTTCTTTTAACTTATATATTTTATAATTTTATTTATCTTATTTATTTGATTTTTGTTTACTTTATTTATCTATTTTTTATTTATTTTACTTATGGTATTAATATTAATTATTAATATTTATTAATTTGTTATACCTATCCTATTTATTTATTTATTTTTTTTTTTTTTGAGAAAAACCTTCAATTTTAACTTTTAAAGCTTAGACTTTATGAAATATTGTTTACTTTATCTATTTTAATTTTTTATTTATTTTATATGTTTTTTTATTATTTTTTTTAACTTATTATATTTATTTTAATTATTTTTATTTTTGAGAAAAATACTTCAATTTTAACAGTTTAAGACTTAATAAGGCTCAGACTTTATGATAAGAAATCTCTAAAAAAAAATTTGTGATAGGAAAAAATGTTATTGCAAAAGAGTCTGTCTTTTAAGAACTAATTTTATTTTTATAATGGATTCATGCAAGAATTTTTAATGGGCATTCATCATATTTTTATTATTACAGACTTATTATATCATATTTTATAATATGTTTGCTATTATATAAAAATGTGTTACATTATATTATATTATTTAATTTGATTTTCTTCAATTTCTTAGAATTTTCCTTAATTTAATTTAATAATAAAATTGCCTCTTAAATAATTGTGCGCAAAAATTGTTAAGCATCTTATAAAATTGAGATGCTTCAGTATTACGTCTTATGCACTCATTAATATAACGAACAGCAATGCGAGCCAGAGTCTTAACGCCCAATAACGAATGCAAGCCCTGCAGTTCGCTGTCGATTGATGATGATGAAGCAGCTTCTCAGTCATTTGTGGCTGCTGCGTTGATTGACTGACTCTTAACTGACTCTCTCTGTGTGTGTGCGTGTGTGTGTGTGTGGGTAATTGTATGTGTGTCGTGTGCCGTGTGCCGTGTGCTCCCGTTGTACTGTATATTGCTTCACGCTGCCTTTTTGGCTGATTGCCTGCATTGCTGCATTTAATCGAATTAATTAATGGCACATTTCACATTCGCATTCATCAGTCGCCCGTCTGCATATTTTTCATTTCGTTTTTCACACTGCTTTGTATTTTTATTAACCTATCCCACAGACCACACCCACAGCAGGTCCTATGATGATTGCATTTGCATCACAGTCACCGTGTATTTCCCATTAAGCGTACAGACATATAGATATACATATATATAGAGTTATATATATATATACATATATATATCTACTTCCCTTCTCATCTTTTTTTTTGTTTTTTGGTTCGAATCAACGAACTGCAAAATTCAATTGAAAATCGTTGAATGCAAGTTAATCAGTGCGCTTGGCTACGCTAATTATGCGGCCGATAAAATTACATCGATAAATGTAGCGTACACACACACACACACACACACACACACACACACGCGCGCACACACACACACACACACACACACACACCATAGTATTCAGTTGGTTAAGTACAAAATGTAGCTAACATTTTGTTGTCTAATGAATTACACCGAAGATGACTTTTGTGTGGCAATAATTACGCTAAATTTAATGCCATTTATATTTTTATTAAGAGTTCTTATTTGAAATTTTTTTAATAGTTAGCTTGCTTGAAGTATTATATATTAAATTTATAATTACAAATAATTTTTATAAAATAAAACTGCCAAGTAAAAAGCTTAAATTTTCTTTTTTCCTTTCTAATATTTTTTCTAATATTATTGTATAATAAATTTATACTTTTAAATCATTTTTATAATAATTAAAACTGCCAATTAGAAAGTTTAAATTGTCTTTTTTCCTTTCTATTTCTTTCTAATATTAATGTAAAGAAATGTATAACTCCAATTAATTTGTATAAAATAAAACTGCCAAGTAAAGAGTATAAATTGTCCTTTTCCTTTCTAATATGTTTATACCCTGAGCCCATTGAAAATGGGAAATCAGGGTATAATGTTTTTTTTTTAATATTATTATTGTGCTTTATTTCCCTAAACAATTTTTTTTTATAATCATTTAATAATAGAATTTTATTAACAACATTTCTAGCAAACAGGTTAGACGAATTTAATACATAAAGAATTTACCTTCAGTTAGCATTTGAAATGTAAAATTATTCAAGAAATATATATATAAGTCGACCAAATATATTGGCATTCGAGCTACAAATTGTCAAGGTTGAGCGAGCACGAGAAACTAGGGAATCCATCAATTATCAAAAATAAAAAATCAATCCAATGCTACGAGGCACATAGAGTTATTTACTTAAGACTATACGCTATTGTTCTTGCTCCGTTTCTGCTCATGAAAGTCCTGTTCTGGCATCTCATGCAATATATATATGTATATATGATCAGCACTTGGTAACAAGATATCATTATCAGCCGTTAGTTTATAATATATATTTTGAGTACGAAATAAATTTTCAATTTCTGCTTAACCAAAAACCCTTTAGGACCCTGGAAATCTTTATCCAACGCTAAATCTGCGAGTTTATTACTGAGAAGGAATTGTGATGCATGCTCGGTATGTTTCATTCGCCCAAATTCTCGATTAAGGTCTTCCTCGCTTCTTGCCCCTGTTCTTGAAGGCGAGTTCAGCCTTCTTGGCTTCAGCGGCTGCCTTTTTGGCCGCATTCTTAGCTTTTTTAGCTTCTCTTTTCAGGTGCTTCAAGTGCTCTATGGGATTGAGGATTACGAGATGTAGTGCGTATCTATATTTGCTGGAGAGAGTTCTTAGCACTTACCGTTGACCTTGTGGGCGCCGACCAAGTTGACTGGAAGTGGAGCACACTTGAAGCCAGCCGGCGGTGCCATGCTGAGCTTAATGAAACGATAGCCGGTGGCATATAGCATGCCGAGGCAGGCCTGTGCTCGAATGCGCGACTTCGGCCAGTTGTCGAAGTAGAGATCCTTCGTCTTTATCTCTGGCTTCTTGACGCCTTCGAGGTCACGCCAATGGTACATGACCCTTGGCGTGAATGGCCTGACCAGCGATTTCCAGCTGTGATGCGGAGCATACTTCACATACTTCCCCCAACAGCCGGGCTTGTCCACGTAAAACCACACATCAGCATCTGGATAGATTTTCATATTTGCTATTTCCTATCGAACGAAAGAATAAATAACGAAAAGACTGACGGAGTAATTTATAGAGAAAAATTTATATAGAAGCTCCTAGTAAAATAGAATATAAATTTTAAAGAAAAAACATTACACTATCCTACTACAAATACGTATAAAATCAAAGCTCACTTGACAAACTTTGAGGCAGCTCGAAATGTCATAAGAAAAAAAATACTTTTAAATATATTTAAATAAAGTTTAGCGACATTTTTTTGTGAAATATAGTATTTTTAAAAATTATGTCATTCAAAAATTATATAAAAAAAGATTAAAAATTATAATTATAACTAAACTAATAGAATATATTTTAATATATTCCACATTAATACATTTTGTATTTATTTTTATTATTTTATGACTAGACATTTCAAGAATTATTACTTTATTTTTCTAATTTTTTTATTATACATTTTTATTTAATAAATAGAGTATATTGAAATATATTCCAAATTAATACATTTTGTATTTATTTGTATTATTTTATTACTAAAAATTTCAAGAATTATTACTTTATTTTTCTAATTTTTATTTTAATGGCTAACATTGCTGCAAACACATTTAGCTTTTACTTAAATTTAATTTATTATAAAGCTCCAAATAAATATTTATATATATAAATACATATCACTTACTGCATAATAAAAGTATTTCCATTTCATGTAGTTGAATTAACTCGCAACTATACTAAAAGCCAACCAGACACTTGCTAAGATCATTAGATTAAAGAACAGCCTGATACTAAAGGTGTTGCCGAAAAACTGTCAATTAAGCTTAATTATTTTATGCTTCCAAATGGGGCCACACACACAGAGAGAGAGAGAGGGAAGCTCACTAATGTGCAAAGGCGTCTTATGCAAGTGCTTTAAACTAAGTGGAATGGTGTCTGGGCAGGTCTTGACTCTAACACTGCCAGCCGCTAAGCAAAGTCAATTATCCCAGCAGCTTTGATGCAAGTAATTGGCATAATGAAATTTTCTCAGCCAACGACAAGGACAACCGCAAAGAATAGAAGCAGCAGCAGCAGCAGCAACGGCAGCAGCAGCCGTAACCATAACCATATTAGCATATCAAGCGGCAACTGCGGAACCAATGACAATGACAACGTTTGCCCATCAGCCTTGGCTCTTTGTCTCCGTGGCCGTGGGGCCCTCGGGCTGATAAGCCGCGTTGACGCCATACTTTTTGCGTATTGAATAAATATTTAAGCAGTCCAACAGCTGTCGCACAATATTAATGGCATACGCTGCGGCGTCGCCACTTGAACTTTGGCGAAGTGCGCCCAAGCCGCTTTTCTTAGCCAACGCTCGCTCCAACGGGCCCTGTGCAAATATGTTGCGGCCATTGCCACAAAATATTTAAATATTTTATAAGCCAAAGGCATTCGACAGTGTGCAACAAACCGTAACCAAAGTTGCAGCAGCAGCAGCTACAGCAGCTAGAGCAACTGCAGCTGCTGTGACTTGAAGCAGGCCAACTCGACTGCTGCACTTCCACAGCCTTCGCTCCAATCCAATCCAGCTCTTCGACTTGTAAATGTATTTGCTTTGCTTTTTATTACATCCGTCTGGCGAATTCAATTTGTTGACAGCCAATTGTTCATATTTTCAAATCGAATACGGCTTTTACTTCTCTTTTGTAGCTCGCAATGGTTAAAGTAGAAAATAATAAGCAGATTTTCTGTGGAAGCCTGGAAAAAAATATATTTTTCAAAATGACAATGGTTTATAGCGTATATAAATTAATTTTCTTGGAATCAGTAAATACTTATATATATATATATATATAATATAAATATTGTCGATTCCACAGCATCAATTTAGTTGGTTCTAATTTATTTAAGTTTTAGTTTTTGGCTTTTATTTTGCATTCCAAGTTTGCTAAAGCGCATTGCTTATTCGGTTACTAATTCATTTAATACTACGTATTTTCATATAGAAAGCAGTGTTGTTAAAAGATAAAAATAATAAATAAAATTAATATATATAGTTCTATACATATTCAGAAAACTTGTATATATTTAAGGTAGCTGAAACTAAAAGTAAAAAACAAATTATCAGCGAAAAATATTTCTGCAGAAAATGCTGAGCAGCTGCGCATAAATCCCTCTCTCACAACACGTAAGTCTCCCAGTTAGTGAGTCTGTTGGCAGAACAATATTTTAATTAAATACAAATTTCAATTCAGTCAATCAAAAATCTTTGAATATTAATTTTAATAAGCTAATCTTAACTAACAAATTTTATGATACATTTAAATTTATTAAAATATTATAAGAATTCTATTAACAACATTTAAAAAACACTCAGAGATAATACCCCCTTAAGCACATAATTTATAATTAAGTTTTCCTAATTACAGGGTATTTTATTGTGAGTAACTTTGCCGAACTGTCGCTTCTGTTTTTCTCAGTTTTGTTGGCCATCTCGCTTGGCATTCCCTTAATGCCGTGCATTTTCGTTGGTTGCATTTCAGCTAGGGATGCATGCGCTGGCATTGTCTTTGGTGGCAAAAGCTGCTGCTGGCTGATGGTGGCTGGTGGCTGGTGGCCGGCTGTGGGTGGTGCCTGTTTGCGGTTTTGTTGCTTTGTTCCCATTGCATATGAACGACAGCGCTCAACACTTTTTATCGTTGCCATCGCCGCACTGCTACTTATTATAATTTTTTTTTTGCTTTTTGTTTTCTCTTCTTGTTTTGTGTGGCTCCGAGTAAATTTCCATGGGGGCTTAGCCGGAGCTGAACATGTTGTTGAGTTGATTTCATAGCGTGCGAGTGCCGCTTACTAGTCGAGGGGCATTGGTTTAGTGTGCATGAGCGCGCAAAAGTATGCTACAAATATTCTAAAGCCCCTCGACTCGGCAAAGGCAAACCCATTTAAATTTTGTGGCTTACACGGAGTATATAAAATTCGTAGAATTATTTTAAATACTCCGCAAAGGCATGCATAATAATCCGCAAATTTTACAATTAATTCGAATAATTACCCCCCAGTGTGAAGCCGCGCAAATTAAATACAACTAAACCCGTTTACGAGCAGCCAATCAGAAATTTTTAGTTGAGTTAAGCTTGAGTAGAATGCGATATGATTTTTTATTTTAATTTAATTTTAATTTTTTATTATATTCTTTAATATGTTTTAATGATAAAAAAAAAGAAATTCAATTGAGTTAATTATTTTAGTTAATTTTAGTGCATTATTTTAAGTATATATTTTACTTAAAAATAAAATATATAAATATATTAGGCAATATTTTTAGAAGTCTTTTAATTTTTAAACATTTATTTAATTTCGTTAGATTAACAAATATATATACAATTTCATATAATATGTCACTTATTAAATAAATATAAATAATTCAAGTAAGTTATCACTGCCATTGATAAAGCGCCTAAAATATATCTAAATTTATATTCGCGCTCATATTTGAGGTAATTTTTGAAAATATATAAAACCTATCAACAGGGCTAAGCTGTATTTAAGCTCTTCATCCTCCTTAACTATTTTATGCCATATCTGGCTGGGGGCACTTAATATTCTTTACACAAGCTAAAAGCTGCCGCTGGCAAATTTTGGGGCGACAGCTCAGAGTCGACTCTATTGAAACAATGCTGTCAACGCTTCAGCATAATTATGTCGCAAAAAGATGTTCCTCGGTTATTTTTATCGATGCGCATTAAAAGGCTTTTAAAATTTATTGATATTACCGACTCTATTAAATTATGCCAGGCAGCCCAACCTCCTAGAGCTGGGCTTGTCTTTCTTATTTTTATTTTAATTTTTTTTTTGTTCGGTGCTTCCCCTACTTTATTTTTAATGCTCGTATTTTATGAGTGACGTGGCAATGGCAGCAAATTTTCCATGTCGTCAATGGCAGCGACCGATGACTGGCAGCAAAATTGGCAATGCCAAAAGCAGCGACGCCGACTGCGACTTTTGCTGTAAGCGGAGCAAACTCAATTTGTGTGAAAAATTCTCTTAGTTGCTGTGCATATTTTAAACATAATACACAACCAGCAGCAGCGTTAGCCAGCTGTAAATTATAATATTTCTTTATTTTTTAAATACAAAAAAAAAGGCAAAAATTAAAAAATATATTTTGCGCAGCATTAAGCTTGGCAGGGAGTAAATTAATGCATAAAGACAAGCGTGCGTGCATTGAAAGCAGTTTATACGTGTGTGCCTGGACACGCACACACACGCACAGCCATACACACACATGTATGTGGCGTACGTGTTGTAAGCGCGTCGCTTGGCTGGCAACCATGGCGTATGATTGATAAATTTACACTTTGAAAGGGCAGCAAATTGTAAAGTATATTTTATGGTGCTGCTAAAAGTATTCAATACGAATACCCTATTCAAAATTATTAACAGGGTATATTGCATAAGCTTAAGCTTAAGCTGACCATAACATCTTTTTTTTTATAAATTAAAATAATTTAAAAATGAATCAGGAAATTGTAATAGTCAAATAAAAAAAAAACTTAAAAATAAAGTTAAAGCTTAACTTAACTTAAAAATAAATAATAAAAAAAATTCTAATAATCAAATAAATATTAAATAAATATTTTCTACAAAATAAATTTTAATAATTTTTTTAAATTTTTGCTAGCTCAAATTCTTGTATTTTATTCAAATATAATTTATTTGCAATCTGCACATATTTTTGTGGTCAGCACTGTTTGTTAGGTGGCTGCAGTAATCGATCAAAACATGCGCAAAAACTTTTCGCACAAAAAATAAGTAAATAGAATAAAAAGCGAAGTAATTCGCTTTTTTTAGCTATTTTTTGTTCATTTAAGTGCTGCATAAATATATTTCTGTTTAAATGGGTTTTAGTGAAAATCGTGTTTTAGTATTTATTTGATAAACACAAGTGTGAATTAACAAGCCTTACATTTGCCTCTCAGTGTCTGGGCTAACGTGGCGTATGATTAATTTCGATACAAATATGTAAAATCGATCAAATGCTTTGGCAATCTTAATTTGCAATTTATTGCTAGAGTTAAGTTGTCAATACACATATATCTGAAACTAAGGACATAAATCAACACAAAGACAACACAGTCCATTGGTAAGTTAATTATATTCACTTAGCTCCAGCTCACTTCGCTCATTTATCAATAAATTTTCTATACTGAGCTGCAGCTGGTAAGGCGAGGCTTGTCATACGCATTTGATTGCCGTGTTGTTAAGTAATCCCACTAACTGGCTACAAATTTGGCCACCACGCAACGCAGTTGCCTTGACAGAGCCGACCATTAAATAGTCCACTGATTTGGGACAAAGGCGGTGCAGTAGTCATGAGAGCTTTAGCTGCTATACCTTAAGTGTGATGACTTGAATGGGGTATATGTGATGGTGGATTGTGGTGAGTGAAGTGAAATGAAGTGGGGTGATAGTCGGGACATGATTTGAGATTAACTAGAGAGTATTATAGTTTTAAATTAAATTTTAACTTAAGTTATTTGCTCTCAGTCAAGCAGTCCCATTCATCTATGACGTCTTTCTATCTTCAACAGAGCCAACTGCCTAGTAAAGGTTACATATTTCCTAATTCGATATCCTTGGAATATTTCCTAAGTAATTTCGAAATATCCCTGATAAAAATAGTCCCATGTATGCATGACTTCTCTTGGCTTCCAGAACTCATTTCTCGCATTAATACAAATGTGTATTTAGTCAAATGGATTGCCTCAATATACACAAATATCAAGACTTATATAAATTAAAATATTATATATATTTTTTTTGTCAAAAGCTTTATATGATTGTTAAAAATAATCATAATAATAATAGCAATAAATAAAATTAAATATAAATAATACATGTTTTTTTATGTTTATATTTTTGTATATTTATTTTTTTATATATTTATTTTTTTTGTATATTTATTTTTGTATATATTTATTTTTTATATATATATTTTTTTGTATATTTATTTTTTTGTATGTTTTTTTTACATTTATTTTTTTATATATTTATTTTTTTGTATATTTTTTTTTACATATATTATTTTATATATTTATTTCTTCATATATTTATTTTTATTTTATATTCTTATTATATTATATTATATATGCACATATCTCCATTTTATTTATATATAAATTTCCTATTCAATTTTCTCACCTGTACACATCAAAGGGTATCACCCTGTCGACTATCTCCATCAATGTCTTTTTTGCTGTTCAGTAGTTTTTGCGTTTTGGCTGCATTTGTATCTGTTTTGCGAGGAAGTCACCCGCTGGTTGAGCGCCCACTGCCGCCGCCGCTACCACCGCTGCTGCTGCTGTTGGGGCGCCTCGGCCAGTTGCTGATTGAGCCGCCAGGCTTTTGTATTGTCGGCGAGCGCGTGAGAAAGGATTCCATGGCTAAGCTGCGGCCAGCAGTAGCAGTTGCTGCATGCAAACTGCAACTTCCGTGGCAAGTTTGCCGTGCAGCCGCAGCTGCCATTATTTTTACACACATTCCACAATTGAGAGACAGAGAGAGAGGTGGAGAGGGGGATAATTGTGAGAGTGTGACAGTGTGAGCGTGTGAGTGCTGGAGTGCTACAAATTGAATGCAGCCGACATTTCGTTGAGGGCATCAGATTGCAGCTACCGCGTGCTGCATAATTTATGATGGCCAACGTTCGCGTTGCTTGTTATACGCGCAGACACGACGGGGTATATCAGTTGAGTGTGTGTGCGAGCATGTGATGGTGCTGAAATAATTGAATTTCGAAATGAGAAATGTATAGGCGAGACAGAAATAACTTCTGTGGGAGCATAGCTTGTTAGGCTGACAAATCAGTGAACTTTGTAGCTATTGCTGAAGGGGGAGAAGTTCTTGAAGAATTTAAGACTGTGTACGAGGTATTATAGGAGGAGATTTATCAATAAGGCCATCAGTAGTTGGGAGCGAGAAAAGAAGGAAGCAAAGAAGAGCAAAATATTTGTATAGTTCTGTCAGAATTCAGAATCAAATAAAAAATAAATAAATAATAATAAAATAAATAATATGAGAATAATAAAAACAAATAGATTCAAAGTTCTTCTTAGGAATGAATCTAAGTTTTTTTATAGTTTAATACTGGTATTATGATGGGTATTAATACTAGGCAGAATGAGCGAGAAAAGAAGGAAGCACAGAAGAGCAATATATTTGTATAGTTTTGTCAGAAGTCAGAATCAAATAAGAAATAAATAAATAATAATAAAATAAATAGTATGAGAGTAATAAAAACAAATAGATTAAAAGTTCGTCTTAGGAATGAATCTAAGTTATTTTATAGCTTAAACAATTTTAGATCTAAACATGGCTATATAGTTAAGATAAGCTAAAGGAAAGTAACCTTCGATAAAGTGCTCCAGCTCCACTTCCAATAGAGCTACTACAAGAGTTTGTTAGAGAATGAACTATGTCTCTATTGCTAAGGTGCCAAGTTCTTGTAGAGCTCACCAAAGTATTTATCTATATATAGATAAACAAAGCTAAGATAAATTCAGGATAACTTCTTGGTCCTCTGAGCCTGTATTACACAGTCGCTCATATCCACTTACAAACTTCAGCTTGTTTTTCGTTCCAAGTTTGTATTTCGCCTTTGACACTGGCTAACTCGTGTGCTCTCACTCACACCCCAGCTGCCCCTCTCTCTCTCTCTCTCTCTCACTCATTTTCCCTTCTGTCCGGCTGTCTATCTGTTGTGAAACTTTTGCAGTTTTTTCGTGCCTGGGAGTTTGGCGCTGTTCATTCGCAATGCCGTTTTTCAAATGTCTGCGCCATGTGCATGCAAAATTCAAATGCCCCCCAATAGCTCTAACTGGGGCCGGCGCTGCCCAAACGGCTGCTCTGTTGTAGCAGCGCCACATTTCGGCGATAACCTGCGCTAATGAAGTGTGATGTTGCCCAAATGCCTTACCCGTTTTTTTTTCTGTGCTACCTTTTTTCGCTCTTTTCTGTGAGTGGCCTAGAACCGGCAATGCGTGCAGAATTATAATTACTTGGCCGATTGCCGATTGCGGGCATGTTGAATGGCAACTCTGGTGCCTTGGGTTGCAGCAGGAAGTGGAAGTGGCGAAGGAAGTTGTTTTCGACTTGAAAACAATTTTAAGCATATGTTGAATGGATCAGTTGAATTTACATGAAAATTGGTTAAATATAAAATATATTAAAATGTGACAGGGAAATGCAATTGAATTGAATATTTAGGGAGAGGCATTCGAAAGAGAGGAAACAAAGTTTCATATTGAAACTTACTAAGAATTAAATATTTTTTTTTTTCATATTTAAAATAAACTAAAAAGAGGCGTAATAAAATATATAATGGGGCTTATTGAAACTTACTAAGAATTACATTTTTTTTTATATATAAAATAAAACAAAAAGAGGCGGAATAAAATATACAATGGGACTTCGTAACAACGCCAGTAAAAATTGCGACTCTTAGAGAGCAGTGACTCACTATGTTGCACAGAAATTTCCTATTTTAGGATACGAAAGTGGGTATATGGAATACAGTAATATATGTACAATATTATACACTTCCTCAAGAAATAAAAAAGTTATACTCTGAATGAAGTTCCACTTAGAGCACATTTTTTTTTTACATTTAAATCATAATAAAATAAAATAATATATTTTGAAAACCAATTAAACAAGCTTTATCGGACTAAAAATTGTGGGACATTTATATTTAAATATGATTTTGATACATATGAAGTGTATAATATTATCATAATATTAATAATAATGATTTCCCATTTTCAATGGGCTCAGGGTATACAAATAATAGCATAATATATGTGCAAGGCTTACAATCTATGAATATTATTATAGATTGTAAGCCTTGCACATATTGCCAATTGGCAATCATAACTTTTGACGACTTTTGGCCTCCACCAACACATACAACGCATTATACACTAATTTTCTGTGTATATTATTCTGTTTTGGCAATAGTTTGTGGCTTATCCTTACTCTAAAAAGTCGAATTCTACTTTTATACTTATCCATTCAGCCGTAAATGGGCTCTATTACAACTATCTCAGTTTGACAAACACATATATTATTTTGCGAATAAATTTCAATAATTTGCCTAATCTGCATAATCAAATGTCTAACCAAACTCAAAAGCATACTTCATAAATAACTTAATCGAAAACTTCTGCAATCATTTCATATAATTTGTAAAACAAAAGATCCAAATATAAATTTGTAAACAATTTCCAACAAGAATATTAATAAAAAAAAACTATTAAGAAATATATTTATTGCAAATTAATATATAAGCAAAACCTTAGCGCTCTATAAGGCAAAAGCAGTATCAGAAGCCTTTCGCATTCCTAGCATATAAGAAATTAAATTTCTCTTACCTGTCTTGCCTTACGCACATCAATAATACAATTTTTATTAAGTTCCCGTTGCCTGCTCAGAAATCTAAAATATGCAATTACTTGAAGTGTTTCCTAGAGAACATGACATCTATTGAGCCAACACTATTCATAAATATGCCCCTTCTCTTTCACATTCTACTTCTGCTTCTTATTCTTTCTCCCCTTCTCTCTCTCTCACTCTTTCCCTTTTCATTTCCTTTTTGCCTGTGGCCTGTAGTTGAAGTTATTCGAAAAAGCTAATTAACTGCACTTTACGTTCGCACTTAGCAAATCCAGCAAAAATATGATTAAAATTAATATCAATTAACAATGCGATGGGGCGGATGGGGGCGTGGCAGGTCTTAGCTGCTGCCGCTCCTGCTGCTGCATCGTTAGATCAAGTGGTTGGCCCTGCGAGTCTGTGAGTGTCATCAATGCCAATATGCTTAATTATAATGCATATTTTTCTTTTCATCCGACCCGCAGCTCATCCGGGAACAACGTCTTCATTAGCCCCGCCAAGGAAGGCGACAGACTCGACGACATCTTCACTGCGCTGCAGAAAGGAAACTAATAATTAACACTTTTTACTGCCAAGAGTCGATAATTGAATTACGGAGTGCAGTCAATGGATCTACCAGCCGCCCACCGCCCCACAAATGGCTTGGCCCCAGCCATTTTCATCTTATTTTTTACCCACTTTTGCTGCTGCTGCTGCTTCGCTTCATTTTCTTTTTCTATATTTTTTCCTCTTTTTTCGCTTTTTTTGTTGCAGCTGCCAGAAAAATATTCGCAGTAAATGCAATCGCCTGTGGAACAACAACGCATAAGGCAAATATTCAAATGCACTCGACAACAACAGCAACAACAACAACAGCAAATATTACAACAACAAGCATCCAGATGACGACCAACCGAAAAATAAGAAAAATGAGTTGAGCAGAAGTCGCTCCGGCATCTTGGATAAAAACGTTTAATTAAAATTCAAGAGGTTTTGTTTTCCAGCTGCAAGTTTTTCGCTCTGTGTATGTGTGTGTGTGTTTGTATGTGTTTGTGTGTGTGCATTTGAACGACTTGAGTAATAGTGGGCGCTTAAGGAGCGTGGAGCCAAAGCTATGCAAATTGGCGTCTGTTTTGGATCGGCGTTAATTACTTTGAACTAAAGTGCACGCCGACCATTGCCCAAAAAACGCAGCCATGCCAGGCCAGGCCGGGCAGGCTCGGGCCCGCTTCAGCGGAATGTCAAAGATTTCAGTTTCGACAATGGCAACAACTGCATTGACAATTTGAATTAATAAAACTTCAGGCCAAC
The DNA here is from genome assembly GCA_035046225.1 of Drosophila pegasa. Classification (NCBI taxonomy): domain Eukaryota; kingdom Metazoa; phylum Arthropoda; class Insecta; order Diptera; family Drosophilidae; genus Drosophila; species Drosophila pegasa. Next base: position 1,565,252 of record JAWNOD010000579.1, on the reverse strand, counting down.
TGCCAAATTAATTGTAAGAACTTAAATGACTTTAAGTAACTTTCAAAAGGACATTTTCATAATATCATTTGCAGATTTTACAGATTTTTGGGCTGGCATAGAATTTAAATTTATGAAAAATTAAATATTTTTGGGATTTATGTTGCCTTTACTAACATTTTATACTCCAAGACTTGATAAGCTGAGCCGAGTATGTGCTCCAGGTCTTTCGCTTCAATAGCGACAGGTCGACCGCAAGATGAATAGTGAGCAAAATAAATATACTTTTTTCATAATTTAAATGAGCATTGAGAAAATATTGTAGATGCTCTAAGGGAGTTATATGTGCATGAGCAAACTATGTAGTATGTGCTCATGGTTTCATATAGAAGGATATAGTGGGAGCTCGAAGGTTGATTCACGGATCAGTCAGCGAGATGGTCTCTGTCAGCATGGAAATTCATCAGAAAATAGTTGATCTAAGAGAGTAATACTCTCCATACGCAACGAGATTACCATGTAGAGAGTAGTAGGAGCTCGAAGATTAATTCACGATCAGACAGTGATCACGAGCTCTCCGTCAGCATGTAAATTCTTGAATTTAATAATAGCAGAGAGAGGATGAGAGAGACCAAAAGTTCAGTGGACATATGAAAAGAGAGGAGACCACATAAAACTATGACTTGCTGCATTGTAGCTTGATGAAATAAAAGAACGTGAATTGGACTATTAAATGCCTAAAAAGAATGTATTAAAATAAACGTATATCTGTGTTATTTACAATTTTTCTGAAGTGAAAATTCTCTTATACCATTTTTTATTTTTATTTTTGCTTGTTTTTTGTCTATTTGATTTTATTTTTTTATTATTTGTTGATTTATGACCCTTATATTTACCAAAATATTTTTACTGCCAAAAAATATGCAAATCAAGCATTTAAAAATATAATTATAAATAAAAAAAATTTAAATAAAATACAAAACTAGTTTGTAATAGTTTTGTATTTTATTTAAATTTTTTTAATAACTGAAGTAGAAATGCAAATATATTAAAATATCTAACTAAGAAAAAATTCTTAAATATATCACGTATATATTTATTTTAGTAGTTCCTATCATTTTGCTTTCCTCTGATTTTTAGTTACATTCAAAACTCGCATGAAATATGATCTACTTTGAGTCGTGTCACGCGAGAAATATCGATTCGCCGTCAGATCCAATTGCGCCATGGTCCGGTCCGGTCCGCGCTGCGCCTCGAGAGCGCCGCTTGGCCACAAATGCTAAGCAAACACAAATTGCGCATGATAAATGCAACGCTCGCCTGCCGTTAATAATTTTCTATAAATTTTCACGCTGGTCCCAAAGCAAATTGGGAAACGTGGCGCGGAATGGGGACGGGGTGGGGCCGAGCCTGGCCTGCAGTGCCCTGTGCGAAAAACCAAACAGGGAAGCAAATTTCTGAAATCCAATTTGCATTTCCATCAATAACAAAAGAATATTAGACGATGCGTTCAGCGTGGGGTGTGGAAGGGGGCGGGAGTGGGGGCGTTGGGTGGGGCGGGCTGGCCGTCAAAAATTTACCAATCGTTAAAAATACTTCCTGTTTCCTGTGCGCCATTTTCTAATGCGCCGGCTCGGCTTCCGCTCTGCCTTGTTTGAGCAGTCCAATGCTGGCCACGTTCGCGTCCAGCGGCTGTAGCTGCCACAGTTAGTCATTCTCGTGCTGCTTTATGTAATTTATATCCTTGCAGCATTATCCTTTATTTACTTTACTTTTTAGCATTATGCGCGTATATAGAGCTCCGTCTGTGTCTGTGTCTGTGTCTGCGGCGCTGCGTGGCAAAATTTATGTATAAAAATGAGCGAAATTGCAGAACACATTTTTTCCATTACTGAAAATAAATGTCTGAGGGATGTGCTCAGAGCCAGGACCAGGACCAGCCCAGAATCCGACTGACTGAATCTCTCTCTGTGTGTGTGTTGGTGTCTGTCTTAGATCAGAAAAAATCGCTTCTCACTGATGAGCTTCAATGAATTCAATCAGAATTCATTTGAATACAGTCCGTGCATACCAAAAAGGCGAGATTAAGTGGCAAAGTCGAACTGGGAGGCCAGTGAAAGTGCGACAGGATAAGACGAACCGAGCCGGGCCAACTCCTTATGGGCCACGGCAGCCATTCGCTTTGACTAATATGCCTTGTGGTCTGCCAAGAAGCTGAAGAAGAAGTAGGAGGAGGAGGAGTAGGAGCGGGGCGAGCTGTGCGGACCGGCGAGGGAGCTTAGCGCATGCCAGGATTTTGCGCTAAGGAATAAGTAATCAGCGCTAAGTTGGTAATTGAAAGCGTAGCTGGTTGGCCCCACCGCCGCCACCGCCACCGCCGCTGCTGATCCCTCGACCGCGTTGACTACGGTCAAGTGCGGCGTCGACGTCGTCGTCTCCACACTTGACTTGAGCCGCACACCGAGCAGCAGCAAGCGAGTGGGCTGGATTGGAGTTGGAGTCGAGTGGCGTAGAGTTGCGAGTGGAGAGCCCAGAAGTGTGGAAAAGAAAACAAAGTGAAGTGCAGCAAAGTTCATTGAAAACTTTTGTCAAGGATGCAGCATAATAGAGGAGCGCCACTCACTGTTTTAGATTATGTGGCTGCCGCTGCCGCTGCCACAGAGCTACCCACTTTCAGCAGGATATGACACGACGTCGTCGCAAAGACACCTGCCCGGGCACATGTGCAAGTGTAACAGGCGGAACGGCCCGGCGTAGGTGGTAGTGCCCAAGGCCAGACAGCCCAAATAAAAGACCAACTCGCACATAAACGTAAAACACACGACAGATAAAAAGATGGCTGCAAAATTAGCTTCAGCTAGAGCAAAGTGACTTTTGCGCTACAATAAGAGGGAATCTGGAGTGGTCGAGGGGCGTTGTAATGCTACATATTAGGCATAAGACTAAAATGTAATAAAAAAAAAATTTTAATATTTTAAATAATAATAAAATATACAAATATAATAATATAGCAATATTATAAAATATTGTTATAATATAAAAATATAATATAAAAATAATAAGAAATATTTATTTTAAAAATCGTACAAATTATTAAAGTATTTTTACACTTTCTTCTTTCCCCTTTATAAATTAGCAATTCTTATAATATTAAATAATATTAAATACTAAAAAAAATAGTATTAAATTTCCTTATAATATATATATTCCTAATAATATACACACATTTTATTTTTTTATCTTTATTCATTTTATATAAAATTCATAAATAATTATTAAAATATTTTAAATCAAATAATTCATACAGTGATGCAGCTTAGACGTACTATAATTTTATTTTTTTAATATTTAGTTCCTTTATCTAAAATTATAAAATAATTTAAACAACATTTTAAAACTATCTATTAAACAATTTATACATATAATTAGACAGTTTACATATATGTTTAATTAATGTTATTTTTTATATTTTATTTAAAATTGTTAAATAAATAAATAAAGATCTAAGATCTATCAAATAATTCATAAATATAATTTATACTCTTTTTTATATTTTTATATATTTATAACAATTTTAAAAATATTTTTAATCTCATCTCATCTCATCATCATCAAATAATTTATAAACCTAAATTATGCAATTTACATTTGCACTTACATAATTTTTTATATATTTTTTATTTTATTTAAAACTATTACAAATTAAATATTAAAATAATATATAATATATATAATAATCATCAATAATATGTAGTTATTAGATATACTTAAATTTCTTATTTATTTACTTTATTTTTTAATCTAAAATCCATCAGATAATAATTATACAATTTCCACTCCAGCCATCAATTTTATTACCTCACCCCTTTAACAAACTCCAACGGCGTCCCACTGCCAAGAGACCCGCATATTGCGTGTAGCGCACACTGAGTCGAATATTTTGACTACACCGAAATTCTCTGTGCAGACATTGCGTAACATGAGGTTGCCAAAAATTATGTACAAAGATTAAGAAAGTAAACCGTTATCTGGCATTGCCCTGGGCAATGTTAACAGCAAAGGAAATGGGAACACGCCCTGTTGACAGTTGCTGCTGGAGGCGGTGCCACGTCACGGGCAGAGAGTGCGGGGCGGGGCGTGTGTGGTGTGCAGCATAATGAAATTATATTCAACCAACAATTCGTGTGCGTATGTGTGTGTGTGTGTGTCTTGGTGCTTTGCAGATGAGTTTTGGTTTATGTGTGAGATTTGCTTATGCTTTATGTGTGGCATCGTAAAATATGGTGAAGAAAAGCACAAAATAAAAAAATAAAGAAGAAATTTAAAAAAAAAAGCAATAAACATTTGCTAAACTGAAACTGACAACGAGCAATCAAGTAACAAATAAAAACCTTACCTGTACTTATAGCATACATATATCATTTTTATGGGCGCAATAAAATTAATAGTATAAAGCTATTTTTAAATAAGTATTAAAAAATATATGAAACACACTTATAAGTACAAAATATTTAACATATTTATTTATTACATGTTTCTATTTGATTTATAAAATTTAAAAAAGCAAAAAATTTCTTCGATCCTGCCAGGAGTCGAACCTGGAATCTTCTGATCCGTAGTCAGACGCGTTATCCATTGCGCCACAGGACCGTTGACCAATGCGACGGCTATGTCAATACTTCAACAACAACACAGCATAGACGACAGAACGAACGATCGAGCGGCCGCTTATCAACAGTTATTTTTAGACCACAACAAAAACAACACAATAAACGAAACATGAGAATTCAGTGTGAATGGGAAAAAACAACAGCAACAACAGCAAGCAAAGCAACAAAAGCAAACGTATGAACAGCTACGCCATAGAGATAGAGATGTGACAAAGTGAGAGTGAGAGGGAGATAGCTACATTAAATATACAGTTTTGGAGCTCTTGAGAACTGGTTAGCGTTTGTGACCCTCACACACATGATGATGGTCGGGCGGCTTGACAAACAATTGAAGCACTGCTACAGTGAAAACTCATCGTCGACAGACGTCGAATGGGTTTGCTTTAATGGCCAACTGGCAACTAGCAAGAATGTAACTAGAATTTCGATTGATTTCCAGCTAAATCAACTGCTCGATATCCGTTTTATATGCCTCTGTACCCTGTCCATATGCCAGCCCTGTCTCTCTGTGTGTGCGTGTGTGTTTGGCTGTGTGTGTGTGTGACTGTGTCTGTTGTTTCCGGTTTGCTTCGTTTGATTCCGATTCTAATTGTTTTTGTCTACCCTGAGTGCATTGCCATCCGCATTGGCAGTTGGAAACGCTTTGCGAAAATTACCTGTGCTGCAGGAAAACTTTATCCCAAATGGGCAAATAATTATTCGTGCAAACCAAACGAAATCAAAGCTCTGGGCAAAAATTAAGCAAATATCACGTCGATGGCCCTGGTCCAATGGAAATCAAAGACGAGCCAAGCCAAGCCAGCCACAGCAGCTCGCCCGTACGGATACAACGGAGTGCCGTAACAAAAATTCCTGCTCTAAGTGCGTGTGAAAATCTTTACGTGTGTGCCTAAAGTTTTTTTTCTCTTTCTCTTTCTCTTTCTGCAAGTGTGTGGATGAGGGTGGATATCAGGTTGAATACTGTTTGATTGTTTGAGGTTTTAATTACAGAGAGTGGTTATTTGGAGAAGTTATCGAGCTCATGAGTGGGGATATGGGAGGTTGCGCTAATACAAAGCTGGAAATTGGCACAAATTGTGGCTAATCCTTGAAGATGAGACTTACGGCAATGATTTCAACTCAACTCGGCTTGAACTACAGCAAAAGTTACTATTTAAATGAAAAGTTTAAAAAGTAAGTGAAGGAAAGAGTTGCGATTTGCGATGTTTAAAGAGGTTCAATTTAATTATAACAACTATTTTATATATTGTATAATATTAATAGTTTAGATTATATTGTAGCAAATAAATTAATATTTGACAAAATATACAAAAATAAATTTAAATTCTTACTTGCCTTCTTTAATGTTAATATTTGCCATAGAAAATCACAAAAACAATTTTTAATTAATAAATTTTCATTTATAATTAAAAAAATAAATTAAGTATAGTAACTTTTAAAGAAAAATATATAAAAAAAATGTAAGAAAAAATATAAAAAAATACATTTAATTAAAAAATAAAAGCAAAAAAATAAATTATATATATATATTTTTATATATACTTAATAATATTTATATATATTTTATTTGAATAAAAAAAAATTAAAAAATTAAATAAATAATTGGTTTTACTATTTATTATTATAAAAGCTTAAAAAAAAGTAAAAATTTAAAAAAAAAAAAGAAAAATTTTTTTTACATACATAAAAAATTAAAAGCAAATTAAATGGTGTAATATATTTAAATCCAGAATTAGTTCCCACTGAAGGTAGTAGAATTCTTGTATAATAAACTTTAAACTGGTATGATTATATTTTTTTAAGTATTACCTAAACTGATAAAACAACGAATAATTATTGATGTAAATTTATATTTCAGATATAAATTCTTAAATAAAAATAAAAGTACCTTAATGAATAAAAAGATAATATAAAGAATATTTATTTCATAAATTAAAATCCATCTCAAATATCTATTCAAATTAGCTGCTTCATCCCCCTCATTCCACAACTGATCGCACTTAAATCAAGTTTAATCAAAATTGTTAACATTCCTTTTAAATGACACTGATATATGCACACACATATATAATATAATGTATGTGTTGGCTTGCATTTCATCTAAATGCATTCGCAGCTTAAATTTGAAGTGATTTAGATGGGCGGCATGTTGTTGCCCCAGACTGTGACACAGTAAGTTATGTGAGTCTAGCAAAACCACAAAAACTACTCGGTTTAACTTCGTTTCGAACTGCAGCGAATGAGCTAAGCGACCCGCAACCCGCAATTTCGACTATGCATGCATCCCTGTTGCCCCACCCCCCTGCTACCCCCCCCCCCTGCTGCTGCACAGTAAGTAAATTGTACAGTTGGCGCAAACGAGTAAAGAAATCGCTCATGCAAAACTGATTGACTGTAACGAAATACAAAAAGCAAAGAACTGTAAAGAGAAACACGAAACTTGTTACAGTCGCTGCTGATTTTAGAGCGCGCCCAGCCCCAGACCTCGAGCGCTAACACCCAAAAAAAAAGACGTAGAACAAAAATAGAAAAAAGAAATGCAAGGAATACCCAGTGCAACATTCGCCGTTATCTTTTCTGCGTTTATTTATGTAGTTTGGCTGTTGCGCCCGTATGTATGCAACGTTTTCATTACTTTTACTTTGTGCTACAGCGCGCTTCAGCAACCAGGGCTGCGCAGTCAATAAGCTTACAAAAATATAAACGACTGTGTTCAAAAATATAATAGTGCGACTTGGCGCTGAATGTTGCGCAAAACAAATTTAGCGGTAAGTAAAAAATGTTTAAAAAAATTGTTTGCAAATATATATGATACAATATATATATTATTAAATAAAATTAATATCTATTCTTATTAATTTTTTTGCTACAAACTTGGGACATGCAGAACCTGAGAAAGCTCTCAAAATTTAGCTGTTCAAAAAAATTATAGTGGCTAAAATAAAAAGGGGGAAAGCCCTATTTAACATTACTTTTATTTTATATATTATGTCATCTGTATATATTATGTCATTTATATTTTACATCTGTGGTGGTCTAATACTTATTTTGAAATCATTTCTTTTTTTATTACTCCTTGACACCTGTCAATATATTAATACATTATAAAAATTATTTTATTTATTTATTAAATAAATGCATTTAATGCAATGTTAAATAGACTTTTTTCCTTTTTTTCTTAGACACTATCATATTTTTGAACAGCTTAATTTTGAGAATCAATGAGGTTCTGGCTGCGTTTTTTTTTTTTTTTTGGTGCCACGCCTACTAGACTACTTGCAGCAGTTGATGGTCTATATTATATATCCAAAAAAGTCATTCATTGATTTATATTATATATGTCTTTCTTAGTTAAGTCAATCATTAATATACTCCGTTTTTTTTTTTTTTTGATTTTTTCTTTTATATCATACCTCAAGATCTCCAAGTGTAAGAGTATTAATAATTCTATAAAAAAATTATATTTATTACATTTTTTATTTACCTTTCCATTAGCCTGTTATTGGTTGCTTTGCAGCCCTGGCCGCAGTTGCTTGATTTTTATTGAAACGAAAATATCGTTGGACGCTGGCGTTGTGCACGCCTTTTTGTCGGTTGCACACTTAATTGAAAGGAATTGTTAATTCACAAGTCTTTTACCCCCATCTCTTTCACTCCCACTCTCCCTCCCTCTCTCTCACTCTCTCCCTCTGTCGTTGACGACTGTGTCTCGCTTTGTGCGTGATTGGTCGGCTCAAATGGAGCTTCTTAATGACGACTACCGTCTGCAGGCGTCGCCCGTGCGCTCACCCTTTCGCCGCGAAGTCGGCGCTTTTTGCGCCTCACTCGCCCCACTCGAATTCAATTATTACAATTTTCTTCTCCTTTTTTTTGTGTTACGTCTGTAAGGCTTACGTTATTTACGTTATTTATTTTTTTTTCACACATTCGTTGACAACTTACGCCAGGCCAGGCCCGGCCAGGGGGCGCACCGTTGGCAGCTGTCAACGCGCCGCTCGTGTCGCCGCCTCGTTGATTCCTTGACACTTATTTGTCGTTTTTAGCACATAATAGCATTTTATGTAGATTATACAAGGCTTATAAGTACGCCCCTATGTGTGTGTGTGGGTACATTCTAGGCGCACCACTGACACTGCTGCTGCTGCTGCTTAGCCGTAATAATTGCTCACGTTCTCATCTGCCCCCCCTCCCCCCTCTCTTTCTCTCCCTCACACATGAACGCCTCTTATTGTGGCTTTTAAAACCAATTTGGCGAAATATAAGAAACCTTATGCAATCCCATGCCGACCAACAACCAGGTCAAAACGCTGCTCCGAGATGTGTGTAATTAGACGTGACTTTTCCTCAAGTTTTTCTAGCTTCTGCCTGGCTTAAAGCCTGCTTAACACCCTGCGTTGTTGCTTAGACAGCGGCACGCCCTAATTGTACGAGGGCATGGCCGAGGGCGTTAAAGACAGCCAGCTGCAGATTGAGGTTAGATGCCAAGTGCCACAGGCAGTTATAGAGAATGGAGTTAAGTGTGAACGGCACAATGTAACTGTGCTTAGGACTTAACTGTTAAGTCGAATGGAGTGCAGAACGGGATTTTTCTGGGAATCGAAAGATGACTTTGATATAGCTAATATATATTTTTAAAAATTTTAAACATTTTTTTTTTTAATTTTTTATTTGACTAAATTTAATTTTTAGTGATATAGTTAATATATATTTTTGTAAAAAAAATTTTAAATATTTTTATTATTATTTTTATTTTTAAGTCGAATGGATTGCAATACGGGGAAGTCAGGGAATCGAAAGATGACTTTGATATAGTTATTAAATATTTTTAAACTGTTTAAACATTTTTTTTTTATTTTTTGTTTGACTAAATTTAATTTTTAGTGATATAGTTAATATATTATTGTAAAAAAATTGTAAATATTTTTTTTTTTTATTTGACTGAATTTAATGTTTTTTCATTTTAATACTTTTTTCAACTATTATATATGAATATATAAGAAATCATTCTTAATTTAAATTTGATTTATTAAATATATATTTAAAAAATTTGTTAAATTTAATTATTTTTTTATTTTAACTAAATTTAATTTTTTTTTTTAGATTTCTTTTTTACATATTTTAAAATATTATATATGAACCTATAAGAAATCATTCTTAACTTAAATTCATCTTCATATTCCCTTTCCCTTTCAACTCCCATTAAAACCTATTTAATTATCATTTACCTCTCTACTTAATTTAATTATACGGCGGAAACCTTTGCCTGTTACAAGTCCCTATCGCTCCATTTACATCCGCCATCCATCCGTCTTAACCCCCTTTGCACCCGGAACGTCTTTGGTTTGCGCGCAAATTGAAAACATGCCAAATAATTACATATTTTTACATGTGAATTTTTCAATTTATATGCCGTCAGACTAACCCGGCGTGCATATATATTTTTTCCTTCTGCTGTGACGTGTCACGACATTGACATCCAGGACATATTCCCGCTACACCCATAAAACTCAAGTCATAGGCCCTGTGGAGTCGTTTACTTATTTATGTATGCAAATTATGTAAATGTCGACCTTGAAGCCAGCCTCAGCTCTCGAATCGTGGGGCTTTCCGAAGCTTAGCCGATACACGAACACGTGCAGCGGAGACACAAACCCAAGGGTGAAACTCATGAAACTGTTAATCTTAACAGAGAGAGACAATGTTAATCTGTAATGTTAAATAAATTCCTTTATATTCAATATCTTAATAAAAACTCTTTGAAATTATATTTTACTGCTCTTTATTTATGATTTGTATGTATGTTATTTAATGCGTTTACAAATGTATCTTGCTGCCTGAAAAAAAATATAACACGCACACAGAAAGTATATATAACTGAAATCCTACAATGCTGTGTGTTAAACTTCGATTAAACCCTTTTTATATATTCAAATATATATATATCTATAGGCATGTATATATAAATAAAGCAATCATTTGACAGCCCAAATGCGACAATAATTGATTTACATATACATAAATATATATATATATATACATTTATATAAATGAAAAGTTATCAATTACAAAAGCTGACGAAATGCATTTTCATACATTCTAAATGTACAAAAACGAAAACTTTAATAAGAATGTGAATGAAATGTTTGAGGAAAACAAACATAAGAGCGAGAAAAACTAACAGAATGAAGGGGGCGAACTGAGGGTCGAGGGGGAGGGCATATAACTAACTGCATTTAACTAATTTAAACGCTGAGTAACTGGCAGCTTCTTGCGCCGTCGGCGCAGCTGCTGACTACGGTCCCAGTACTCGTAATAGCGTTCCTGTTTTAACCACTCCTGATATTTATACCACCATTCCTCCCATTTGATGTAGTCCTGCCGTGGAAGAGAGAGAAGAGTAGATTAAATTAAATTCATACTAGGTGGACTGTCGCACTCACCTTTAGATCCAAGTCTCTCAGATAGCCGCGACTCTTGTAGTACTCGTAACGCACGCGCACATCATCCCACGACAGCATGCCCGACGGTGCTGTGGTGGCCAACTCCTCGGGAAAGTGGCCAGCCGGCGCCGGCGAGTACGAATAACGACGCGGTGGCGACTCCAGACCCTCTTCGATCATCACCTTAAGCGCACCGCCCGCCGAGTCTTTGGTGATGCGCATATTCTCCATGTTGCTGCGATCGATGCTCCACTGAGCCATCTTGCCAAAGCGCTCCGACAGCGTTAGACGCGTTGTCGCCGAAAATGAGGGCAGGGCGGGGGTCGCCTCATCGCTATCGGAACCGCCCGAGTCATCCGAGTCGGATGACGAATTGGCATTATTGCCACCAGCACCGCCGCTCGTGCTGACCGTCGCACTCGAATGCTTCTTTCGTTTCTCACCTTCGATTTTGACGCGCGTGCGCAACTGCAAGGAGTAAAATATATAGATGAGATCAGATATTGGAATGATTAAATGAAGTCTTCCTCAATTCACCTCCTTCTCCTTCTTCTTCTTTTTGGCCTGCGGTGCGGCTGCTGCTGGTGCTGCAGGCTCTGGTGGCTCTGGCGGCCGATGCTTGAGGCGCGGATCCTCTGGCGGCGGTGAGTGACGCGACGCGCGACCGACTTTCATATGCACATCCGACGACAAGCCCCGTTCGTGGCTTATGTGCCGCATTTTGGCCTCGCGATATTTGTCAATGCCAGCACCACCACGCACCGGCGGCGGCGTTGTGGGCCTTCCATGCAACCGGCCATGGGACTCGGGCGGCGGCAGCGGCGGTGGCGCACCGGCGCCCCGATAATGGCCACGTGGCTTAGGCGGCGGAGAACGCGGACCGCGAGAACTATAGAAGCAAGAGATACAAATTATTAATTATATTAATCAAGGGGGTTTTCGGGTGGCTCGGGTACTGCTTTTTCTAGTCACACTCCAACTTACCGAGATCTGTGACGATGACTGGGCGAGCACAGCGAACAGGAATCATCCGAGCTGCTGCTCATGGAGCTGTTCGAGCGCGAGCGCATCGAATGCTGCAACGAAATGAAAACAAATCAAATTAGTGAGCCAGGCGTAGTTCATTCCAGGCGCTGTGACTTACCCTTGGCGGCGGGGAGGGTGGTCGCTTGGAGCGGGGCAGAATGTGCGCTGCGCCCATTCCACGTTTATCCATGTTTGAGGCCGATGACGACGATGGCGGCGGCAGCGGCGGCGAGCGACGCCGGCTGAGTGGGGAACGCGACGCGTTGGCCGGCTTACGGCGCAGCTGAGATGACGATGAGCCGGCAACCGGCTCGGGCGGCGAGCGCGGACGGCCATGGCCGTTGCCCGGCCGACGCAGCATGTCGGCAGCACTGCTGTTGTGGTGGCTGTTGGGCGAGCGGGGCATGCTGCGCGGCGGCATCGGTGGCGAGCGCGGGCGGCCACGCATCGGCGGCGGGCCGTTGTGGTGCGGCGAAGGCGGCGACATGACGGGCCTGCGCTCCATGAACTGCGGCGGCGGCGAGCGACGACGCGCATGCGATGGCGGCGGCGGTGACAGCGGCGGCGACTTGCGCAAACGCGACCGACTCCGCGAATGCGGCGACCTGGAGCGGCCGTAACGAGCGGACGACGACGACGACGGTGGCGGCGGACCAGAGCTGCCCGCTGCCCCAGGATAACGCGAGTAGCTGGCCTGTGCGCCATCGCGTTCACTTTCGCCGGAGCTGCTCTCGCCCTGAATATACATTTTCTTGTAGCCGGTGTGGCGCCAGCGATTCGGATCTTTCTCTTCCGCCTCGATCAGTTTCTTGTCCCAGTAATCGTTTGTGGTATTGGCCCGTGCCTTCTTCATAACGTTATCGATTTCGCGACGCTTGCCAGCGGGTAAAGATGGATCTGCAAATTCATAACGTAATTGGATGCGATTAACAACGATTGCAGAGCAAATTTTGTCTCGTGTTTTGTTGGTACTCTGATTGCATTTTTGACGAGCGAAAACAATTCTAATAAAAAAGAAATCCTAATACAATCTAAAGGAAATTTGGATTGATCAACTAAAGAAATATATAAACTTTTAGATACTTTTAAAAATTGCTAAAATTCTAAGGAAATTTTGAGTTGTCCTTAAGATCTTAAAGTGTATAATTAAAAGAACTAAAAAGCTAAAGACGTTTCTTTAGAGCAATATGTATCCAGGATAAGGAGCGAATCCTTAGCCTTTTGAGACCTCATCAAAAATGTATTTAAATTCTATTTATTGTTTGCTCAATCTAAAATTTTGTGTTCATTAATTTTGTATAATGTTTTTGCTACGCTCGATCTTTGCCGCAAATCGATCTGTCGTCGTGTGTTGATGGTGTTAAGACCATTTTATACCGTGGGCTTTTATCGATAAGTGTTTGTTTGTTATCGATATACCTATTAGGTACCTGTTATGCGTGCAGCTGTCGGCTGTCTGTCCATGTGCAGTTTTGGATTCAAATCGGGACGCCTGCGCGACGCCATTACACGGAGCGTATCGCGACCTCTTTCGCGCACGTAATTTTTCTCTTCGTTTAATTCGCGCGCAACACTATCTCATTATTTTCTTTTTTCTTTCATATATTCATATATTTATCATATAAAAACACACACACAAAAAGCTGCAAATATATTACAATTGATTAAAAAACATGAGAGAAAGAGAGGCATTAAAAATGGCGTACAATAACAACAATATCAATATCAACATCAACATGAACAACAACAATAAGAGATAGAAATGAGTCTCAGCGTAACAGACGAGAGAGAGACAGAGAGGGAGAGAGCGAGCGAAAAGCAACACGCGCGCTTGGCAGCTTATGCATATGTATCGTTGTAACGTTGCCAGCCCACACTCAACGCAGCGCGAAGAGAGTGCGTGAGAGAGGGACAGCGAGAGAGGAGAGAATGACCGGGTGACGACAAACAGCTGGATACGTAAGCGAATTCTACGTGCGCGTCGCGGCTGCCATAATAACGTAGCGATGCCGTCGTTGCCTAAACAAAATGATTTCGGCTCTTTCAGCCCATGCCGCGACATACGCGGCCATGAAGGCCAATTAAATGCAATGTTTCAAAATTCATTTGTATTTCAGCAATGTAGCGACGCGCGCACCGGCTTCTCCTCGACATTTGTTGTGCTCTAGACGCACAGAGCGGCACACAACACACACACACGCGCGCACATACATACGCATGTATGCATATATATATATAGAAATATATATTTTTTCTTTCTGTTTTTGCTTTGTCAGCGACACGAACCGAGAATAGGCAATTATTATGTTATGCTAATAAAAACGATAGTTGCAGGCACTTAACTAATTTGCTTACATTTGTATACGTTTTGCGTGCACGCTTGTATAGTTTATTGTTGGTTTAAAATACACAAATGGCAAACACGGCGCTCAAAACTTTTCTCACAATTTTCATGCGACGGCCATTTTTGCGCTGGTAACAGTGTGACCAGACACGAAAACACCAAAAATACTCACAAGCGTAGTGTTCACAATCAGGGCTGTTATCTCACTGCTAAATACTATCGATAAATCCATACCATGCAGCCCTATCGCACACACGTGGTTTCTTTTCAACAGCGTTAATAAAGTGCCGCGTGCGTCTGTGATTTGGTTTGCCTTCGAGTTGTATTAAAAAGCAAAAGTACAGACACATAAAATGGGTAAGCCAGGTGAGTTACTCAAAAGTAACACCGACCGCATTGTAGTGCACTTTAAAGTGGAAATTTATCTGTAAAAATATGTGCATAAATGCTTAACCTATGAATGCGATGTGTTTCCTATGGAATTTAACTTAATTTATTCTTCGCAGGTTTCAGTCCTCGTGGTGGTGGCGGTAGAGGAGGCGGCGGCGGCGGCGGAGGCGGTGGCTTCCGTGGCGGCGCTGGACGTGGAGGTGGTGGCGGTCGCGGAGGCGGCGGCGGATTTGGCGGTCGTGGAGGCGGAGGTGGGCGTGGCGGCGGCGCTGGTGGTCGCGGTGGCTTCGGTGGACGCGGCGGCGGTGGAGGTCGTGGCGGCGGCGGCTTTGGCGCACGTGGCGGCGGTGGCCGTGGAGGTGGTGGCCGCGGAGGCGGTCGCGGCGGTGGTGCTGGCGGCTTCAAGGGCGGCAAGACAGTCACCATTGAGCCACATCGTCACGAAGGCGTCTTCATTGCGCGCGGCAAAGAGGATGCCCTGGTCACACGTAACTTTGTGCCCGGCTCCGAGGTCTACGGCGAGAAGCGCATCTCCGTCGAGGTGTGTATACGAAATAGGATATTCCATAGCATTCCGTGCTGTCCATGATGATGTTGTGCAGGGGTACAGAACATGGCAAAATGTGGCCATGAGCGCGCGCGGCGTCTGCCCCTCTGTGTGCACTCCAGGTGCATGTTAAACAGCTGCGGGTGGCGTCCACGTGTTGCTTAGAACTATAGCACTACTGAGACATCTCCATGCTCCAGCTACAACTTGATCCCGAAGGCTGGCTTACCCTAACACTTCTCTAATCTTTGCTTGCAGACCGGCGGCGAGAAGATCGAGTATCGCGTGTGGAATCCCTTCCGATCCAAGCTGGCCGCTGCCATCCTTGGCGGAGTCGAGAAAATACACATGCCACCCGGCTCCAAGGTGCTGTACCTGGGCGGCGCCTCGGGCACAACGGTGTCGCACGTCTCGGACGTTGTCGGACCCGAGGGTCTGGTCTATGCCGTCGAGTTCTCCCACCGCTCGGGCCGTGACCTGATAAACGTGGCCAAGAAGCGCACCAACATTATACCCATCATCGAGGATGCTCGGCATCCGCACAAGTATCGCATGCTGGTCGGCATGGTGGACACCATCTTTGCGGACGTAGCGCAGCCGGATCAGGGCCGTATCGTGGCCCTAAATGCGCAGCATTTCCTCAAGAATGGCGGTCACTTTGTCATCTCCATCAAGGCGTCCTGCATTGACTCCACGGCGCAGCCCGAGGCGGTGTTTGCCGCCGAGGTGAAGAAGATGCAGGCGGACAAACTGAAACCACAGGAGCAGCTGACGCTGGAGCCCTACGAACGTGATCATGCTGTGGTCGTGGGCGTGTACCGCCCACCTCCGAAGCAGTGAAGTTCTGTTGCGGAGATCGTGGTTTTAGTTTTAGGCTATATACATAATACTTCTACTACTATTGCAGTCGTATTGTATTAAGTTTCTTTTTTATTATACAAACAAAATCAAACAAAGCTTAGTTAAGATTATAAAATGATGAAAACTATTTTTTGTAACAGACGTACAAAATATAACACAAAAAAAGTAAAAACAGCTGTTTCAAATTACATATAATATACATGAAATGAAAATAAATATGAGAAAATATGAATAAACAAATAATGCAAATAAAAATACAATTTTAATACAAAATATATCTCGCTGCGGACAGGATTCGAACCTGTGCGGGTAGAACCCAATGGATTTCAAGTCCATCTCCTTAACCACTCGGACACCGCAGCACATGTTGAGTTTGCTGTCAGATTGTTTACTTGAAATTAGACTTCATTTAGCGCCATCTATGTAAAGATAAAACGAACATGAAATGACGCCATCTATTGTCAAACATAGCTTAGAGCCTCAGAGACTGCTGCGCAGAGTTGTTTGCAATTTGGCGGCGCTTGAGTCGAGGCTGCGGTGTCCGAGTGGTTAAGGAGATGGACTTGAAATCCATTGGGTTCTACCCGCACAGGTTCGAATCCTGTCCGCAGCGGGCAATTATCTTTTTATTACTATTTTATTAAATATAAAAATAAAATGAACAATTGAACTTGATTAGTTTTAATTAAATTACTTTATTTAGTGCTGATGCTGGTGTTGGTGTTGGACTCAAAAATAGACATATATCGTTGCAGAGCATTTTATCGCTTAATTCTAAAAAATTGTTTGCAGGCAAATTTTGGTATACTTTTTGATGATTCTGGCACACACACAAACACAGAGGGAACAAAACGGTTCAACTTTAATTCTTACGGACTAAGTAAAATCATGAAATCGTCGAAATTGTTTTTGCTTATGTTTTGCTTTGCTTCTCGCTTATCACCCGAATTGAGCGGCGCGACCGACGCGTTACAACTTGGCGCGCTTGGCCACGCCCACGGACTCGAGGACGCCGCAGCTCTCCAGGTGCTGGAAGAGCGTCTCCAAATACTCATCCCGATGCTTGATCAGATGGGCCGCGTGCTGCGAGCGCGGCCAGCACTTGAACGTCACCTTTATGTTGGCGCGCTCCCAGTTCTCGCGCACCGCCTGGTTGGACGACGGCGGGCCGATCAGATCGTTGTCGGAGACGAAGAACAGCGCCGGCGCCTTCAGCAGCGTCGAGTGGAACATCTGGCTGGAGCGCATGTAGTGTATGGTCGCCTGGTTGTGGAATGTCTTCAAATGATACAGCGTGTAGTTGCGCAACGCGCTCTGCATGCGCTCGTTCTTGGGGAATATGGACTTGGGCACGCCCACCGGGATCTCGGTGATGTCCGCGGCGCTGTCCCAGATCTGGCAGACGAAGCGATCCAGTATGCTGCCATAGCGATCCATATCGCGCGACATTTGCAACATTATCTCGCCCATCTGGTACGCGCCCACCGAGAAGCCGTGCATGACGATCGGCGCATACGATTTATTGTTCTCCAGGAATTTCAGCGTCTCAGCCGCGACCACCTGGAGCAACAGAAAGAGCCAAGCAATTTATATGGAATTTATATATATGTATATATGACTGGCATGCATCTACCTGAGTGCCCTTGGCCGGCCAGAGCAGCTGCCAGGGTGTAATGTGCACCACCATCACGTCGAAGCCCATTTCCGTGTAGATTTGCGCGTATTTTTTCAGGTGCTTCTGCTTGGCCATCAGCCAGGCCATCATCAGCACCAGCGGATTGCCGGTGGGCTTCTTGAAGGCCAGCGTCTTGGGGTCCACCTCGATGTTCGCCTTGTTGTTCGTGTAGAGCGTCATGTTCTTGGTAATGTCCTTCGAGGACAGATACCGACGGTTCTTCAGCGGGGCCATGGCGCTCTGAAAGAGGAGAATCGGGATTAGTTCTAGGGTTTATATAATGATGATATATGGATATATATATATAAATTATATGTGCCAATTATAAGCTGACTTTTCGAATGATTGAAAATTGAAGCGGATCGATTAGCTTTGCTTTTTATTGCAATCAAAATTTGTTTCGGATAGGTCGAGTCGATGCTATCTACCGATAAGATTAGAGAAATTTGATTTACCGCTAACTAAATTAAATCAAAATAAAACAAGTAAGAAAACTCTAGTCGGGCGTGACCGACTAGGGGATACCCCCGTCGAATCTGTGTTTTCATAGAATTTGAGGGAAATTGGGGCCGGTATATATAAAAAAATTCAAAATTGCATAAAATAAATATAAAGCTAAATACAACATTTGGTGTCTTTAGCTTAAAAGATGGGCGAGATATCATTTTTTAACTGAATTTCGATTTCGTTTTTATCGATAACAATTAATTGGGAATAGTTATCGATTTTTTAAAACAAACTTGATCTGCGCGTGCTATACACGGACCTACGAAATAAATTTCAAGTCTCTAGCTCTTATACGGGCTGAAATCGGCGCGTTCAAACATACGGACAGACGGACAGACAGGGCCAAATCAATTTCTCTTGTCGTTCGATGAAGAATATATATACTTTATGGGGTCTGCCACGCATCCAACAAAACCATTATACCCTGATTTCCCATTTTTAATGGGCTCAGGGTATAATTAAGCTTCGATTCATGCCATGCAAATTAGCAAATGCTGATATCATTAGTAAGTTATAAATCTCTCGATCTCTCGAGCTCTCTTGATCTCTCTCTCTCTATCTGACCTTCACATTTTGTAAATCGACTTGAGATTAGATTGATAAGATAATGCCGCTATATACGCCTAATCAGCAGCAGTCGTTGCTTCAATTACCCGTAAGTTTAATTGGATATAGAGAATCCGGAGCTGGGTGGAATCTTTCCTAGACTTTCAGTCACACGCGCTTTGAGTAGACTAAAAAAATATTTTTAATATTCTGCATGGTACGGCGTAATCCAATCTATCAATCGATAGATACGCCGTAGGCGAAAGGGCAGTTCCCCCTATGGCGTTATCACTCTCCTAATACAGACTCGCTAATCTCTAGATTAGATATCGAAGCACAAGTAAAGAAGAGGCACAAAACACTCACACGTCTCAGACGTCGGTAGACCTTGTGTAGTATAATCAGCAGGAGGAGGAGGAGAGCTAGCGCTAGTCCAATTATCAATTCCATAATTAGAATTTCTCTATGTATCCAACATGTATTTGCAGTTACAAAAGCTTGGAGCGACTGTCTTGAACGAGCTTAAAACATGGTGGGCGAGTGCGCCCGGGATTCCAGTCGAAATCTGCCTGGAAGCCATCTGTTTCGTGAGCGCCCGCGTAGGTGTGTGTGTGGATCTGAATTGCCATTGCGGCGGATTGAATTACATTGCGGCATTGGAAGTGGAACCCCCCGCCCCCCGCGCAGCCCCTACCCCCTCCCCAGCTTAAGTGAGCGCCGCGAGAGCGAGCGCGCGCACGATCGCGAGCTTGGACCGAAAGCTTGACATTGAGCGCCATTATGATTTATCAGCAGCGCAAAAGTTGCCCCAATTGAGTGAGTGCAAATGGCGGACGACACAGGGGTCGTCGCTGCGGTGCTCAGGTGCAGCCAGACCCAAGGGTTAAAGGTTCGCCAACGAACATCATTTGTTGCTCAAGTCAAGCGGCAAATGTGTACGAACTAATTGCATATACTCAAGATTAATTATTTGTTGTTATTCGCCGGCAAATCATTCAAATGAAAAAAAAAAAAGTTAAATCACTTCACGCCGGGAGCAAAGTGCGAGAGGCATCATTATCGTCGCGGCTCATTGAGCGACGCGCTGTGGCTTAACGTTATGGCTGATGATCGTAACGTAATGGAAATTATGTTTATGTTGTGGCAGGTGCTGTTAATGTCAAAGCGTAAGCTGTAAATGCGCTGCAATGTAAGCATTATGTTAGCGCTGTGCAAATGTTGTTGCGGCAGGTTGTGATAATGTTAAGGCCTACGTCATGAATTTTACAGAATACACATTTCTGCTAATGGCAGGTCAAGCATATGTTAATGTTAATGCATACGTCATGAATTTTACAGAATAAAAAATTCTGCAAATGTTAGATCAGGCACATGTTAAAGTTAAGACCTACGTCATGAATTTAACAGAATACAAACTTCTGCTAATGTTAGATCACTCACATATTAATGTTAACGCATACGTCATGAATTTAACAGAATACAGAATAACGTAGGCAACAGCTAACGTCAATTGCGTGATCGCATACGTTAATCGCTACGTAATGAATTGCTGCTTAAGTTAAATCATGTTAGTATTCAACAACAACAGCTGCAAGCTTAACAGCTGGCAATGTTATGCTGTAAGCATTCTGTTAGCAATGTGTGAAAATGTTGCGGAAGGTTCTGAGAATGTTAACGACTGCGTCAGCTGCTAGCTCGAATGTAATTGCAACGTAATGAATTTTATGTTTGCTAATTGCAACGTAACTTTTATGCAAATTTCTGCTAATAACAGGTCAGCCACAAGTTAATGTTAAGCAACAGCAGTCGCAAATTCCAAATCAAATGCGTAAAAAATGCAAGCAAATTAATGCTGATTGGCAAACAATTAGAGCTAAGCGGAACGGAAAGTATCTATACCCAAAACCTTGTGGGGAGGGGAAAGAAATATATAAAATTGGCATATTTAAATTTATAATTGCTTACATGACCCACCAGTTGCGTTTGCAGGCTCGAGAAATTGCGAGCGATCGGCCGTTGCATGGCACGGCCGTCGCCCAGCGGCGCCTGCAGCAGGCCCTTCTCCTTGCCGGCGCCGGGCAGCCCGGCGGCGCTGCCAAAGAATCTGTCCGCATAGACGTTCTCGTAGGGCACGGCGGCAGCGCGACTATTCTGCGCTGTTTACGTTGTTGTCGTAGTCGTCGTCGTCGTCGTTGTTGTCGTCGTGGTACGGATGACATCAGGACAGATACATACAATATACGTGTTTATATAAATAAATAAATAACTGTGTGTCTTGGCTATAATGATCTGAATTATCATTTACCACCAAAGGAGAGGCCCACGGCAAGCGTTGCGGCCGTGCGGCCGGCGGCAAACGGTAGATTTATTGATTTTTTCGCTGCAGTTGCGTAAAATGCAGTGCGAAAGAAATGCGAAGCCATTGTTGCAACGGTTCTTTTTTTTTTGTTTATCGAGAACGTGAGGAGCTTCGAAAGAAAATAAGAAACGGCATTTGACAATAACATTCTTTTCCTTCTGTTTCTCTCATTCTTTCTTCGTCTTCCTTTTTATCATTGTGTATGCATCTACGCACCCACACACCTACAGCTGCACAAACACGCACACACACACAAGCACACATACATTTAAGGCAGACGCACACTTAAGCAAAAATCGCTGCACAAAAAAGTGAACTTTGGACCTGCCCGTCGGCAGATGCAGACGAGTTTAATTTAAATTAAATTGATACAGCTATATATATAGATGGATATATATATATATATATTAATATATATATCTAAAATACGTATGCGTGTGAATGCGTATGTGTGTGTGTGAGTGTGACAGATGCGCCGTGGAGTTGAATGCAGAATAATTTAGCTCAGTCGAATAATACTTACGCGTTTCAATCGTTTCGGCAGCCAACACAATTGCACAATTTGTTTACCTTTCCCCGAATGCACACAGACCCTGTCTGGCAGCTTAAACAAAAATGAATTGCGCCGCCCGAGTGCGTCTTTGTTGTCCGAAAACAACAAACACTGTGTGCCTGCAATGCGACAAGTGCGAGAATACCAAAATTATGGATTATCGATATGCGCAGAGCAAGCACAATTATGAATTATCGATATATAGAGCAAGCAAGCAACCGTTCTTATTGCAATTATTAGTGGCACTTTCATTCGAGCGGTTGTGTCTGAGGCAGTAATACGTTAAATAAGGTAAGTAGGCTACACTTACATTTGCCAGCATATATAAATATAAAGGCTTTATATTATATATATACATATATTTTTTTTATATTGTATATATAAATAAAAAGTTTTTATTTGTGCATAAATTCCAAGAATTGCGCAGTTAGCACATGTCATTCCGCCATAAAGCTCAGCCATCATCGATAACTCAAATTAATCGAACATTCATATCTGCGCCATTTAAATTTTCGCGAAATTCATTTTGAATTTACTAATTTCTTTGGTGCAGGGCCAGATGTCCTGGCCCTGCAAATCGGCTGTTGCCGTGCAACATTTCAGCGCCAGCATGCCGACCCCAGTCGTCGCAACCAACAACAACAACAACAACGGTTGCGGCAGCGATTGCAAGTGCGAATGCAAATGCTGCAGCGGCATCGTCTTGAAGTACGTGAACTTCGACGGAGAGGCAACGTCGTCCGGCGGAGTGGTGAAGCTGGTGCGTTTTAGCACCACGGACATTCTGCGCCTGCTGCGCGTGGCCCAATCCCGGGAGAATTTCTGGACTAATCAGTACCACAAAGTGAATTTGCTAGCGGATTACAAAGCTTTCGAAGCAGGTTTCGGAGCGCCGCTCAGCGCCTCGCACATAACCCAGCTAGAACGCATCATGGAAACCATAACAGCGGGCTATCGTCGAGCCGTGTCCAAGCTCAGCGCCAGCGAGTCGCGCACTGCACTGAGGTCACCGGCAGCTGCTCCCACTTATCCGGGCTTGCGCTGCATCTGCGAGGACTGCGCCCAGTTGCCGTGGCAAACGCTGCAGCAGCTGGAAGAGCACCAATGGCAGCACAAGGTCAGCGACAATTGGCACTGTCGCTTGTGCTATCGTCGCTACTTTCTGCAGCACCGGATGCTCTCGTACAGGAGCATCCACAAAAAGCGGGGCGTGTCGGGGCCACCGCAGGAGAACGAGCACTATAAGCTGATGTTGTCGGCCCAACAGCAAGAAGAGCTGGCAGAGCAGCAGCAACAGTGTGCTCCAACTGAAGAGGTGCAGCTTCGCATGCCCAGAGGCAACCAGTCCAACTTTCTATCCGAATCGACGCTAATGCCTCGCAAGCGCTGCCAGCTCAGCGGCTGTCCATACTGCGAGCGCATCTACCTGTACAGCCATAGCCATCAGCTGCATATGCAGAAGAACCATGCTGCCAACCAGGGAGAACGACGTTGGGAATGTGTCAGATGCGCTCGATCCTTCTTGACTTATCGCATTTACTTGGAGCACCAGCGACGCGAGCGCAATGCATGTCGCCTGCGCATGCGCCAATTCCGTTGCTCCAGCTGCAAGGCGCGCTTCCAGCTGGAGCGTTCACTGCGAGCTCATGTGGCCCAGGCGCATGTGCGCAGCTTCAGCTGCCTCATCTGCAAGTCGCGCTCGCAGAGTCGCTGCTGCGACAAGCACAGCCGCGAGGAGGCCCGCGCTGCGAATCGTGCACGTATGCAAAGCCGTCGACAGGAGTTGGGACTTCCCCCACGAGCTGTGCCCAAACCACCGGTAAAAGTTGCTTGCAACGTGTGCCAACAGGAATTCCGGAATTCCTTTCTGCTCAACATCCACGTCAAGCGGGTTCACCTCAAGCAGAAGGACTTCATCTGCGAGACTTGCGCCAAGGGCTTCTACTGCAAGAAGGAGGTCAACGAGCACGTGCGCAAGGTGCACCAGATGAATGATTCGGTCTACTGCAAACCCTGCAACATGACCATCAAGGAGAAGAGCAATCTTTTGCGCCACTGCGAAAGCAGACACCACGCCGAAATGGTGGCCAAGCTGCAGGGCGGATCGACCATCGAGAAGCATGTTCCCTAGGGATCACTGCGAGCCCTGCCACGCCACATTCCGCCATCATTGCGAAAGCAAAATCCAAAAAAAAAACAAAAACTGAATTTGACAAAGAACCAGGAGAAGCGTCCTGACCAAGATCATCATCTAATCTAAAAACTAAGTATAACGTTTGTTATGAAATATATTAATACTCCACCTTAATTTTTTGTATATATATTTAACTTTGTTGCTTAGTAGGAAGTAAAACAAAACATCTAAGACTAATGCTGCGCCCGCTACTGCGCCAACTTGGCGTCCAGTTGCCCCATGTCGACGCCCAGTTCGCGCAGGCGTTGCTCCTGCTCTTTGGTGTCCAGGCCGTGCTCTTTGTTGTATCTATAGTTGACGGTGAGCTGCACCTCCTCCAGGCCACTCACATGATCGTACAGATTGCCCTCCAGGCGCTGATCTATGTCGCTCTCCTCGCGTAGGTAGCAAAAGTAGACCAAGAATACGGCCAAGCTGGCCGAGATGACGTAGGGCTGATACCACAGGGACTCGTCGCTGCCGCCGCTGCGCGTGTCACGCGCCCGCCAGGTGGCCGCTTGGCTGCCAAAGAATTGTATGGGCTCATTGCTGATCGGCGGCTCCGCATCCTTCGAGCTAATGCTGCTGCTAGTTGGTACTTTTTGTGCATAGCCACGCATGCCAGCAGCAGGCACAAGTGATCTGTAAAGTGATTGTATACTCATATATACCAAATATGTTTTTTATATATTAATATACCTGATTAAACGAGTTTTTGTCAACAATCGCAGCATCTCGAAGCAGCTAACAAAATGTCATAACAATGCCAACAGCTGTTTACCGGGCACCACACTTATCGAAACTTATCGATATCGAAAATTCATGCCGGCAAATACTTAGGGATGAGCGATAGAATTAACATTCATATATCGCAGTCACTCGTACAGCACACGTGTTGTGTTAGCTGTAAATTGTAAACACGCGCATAAAATGGGCGCAACTAAAAATTTGGACCTCATCGGCACCATTGAAGATGATGCCGAGGTGGAAAATCTATCCGAAGACTCAGATGCTGAAGTGGAAGTGGGTATACAGCTGAGCAGGTGACTCCACAGGTTCTAATCTTCTTCTCTCCCCCGCAGTATCAACCGACCAAGCTGCGACACAAAAAGGTGACCGAGTTCGAGAAGGGCTTTGAGTTTGTGTCGTCGGTGAAGGAATATAACCAGGACACCTGGGATGATCTGATGAAGTATGTGAAGCGCAAGGCGCGCACAAAGACAGACGATAAGATCGCGGCTCGCCTGAAGCAGCGCGGCGGCGCCGAGGCTGTGGCCGCCGAGCAGAGCGACGAGGAGATCGCGCTGTCCGACGATGAGCTGAAGCACGATAATTTGCGGCTTCGTGAGAAGAAGCAGAGCAAAAACAAGAAGAAGAAGGCAGTGGCGGATGGAGAGGAGGACGAAGAAGGCGAGAAAATGCAATTCGACGATACTGTGGAGGCCAACGAGCTAATCACATCGTTCTATCAAATGAATCTGTCGCGTCCGCTCATGCGCGCCATCGGCGTGCTTGGCTACATCTATCCCACGCCCATTCAAGCATCGACCATACCCGTGGCGCTGCTGGGCCGCGACATCTGCGGCTGCGCGGCCACCGGCACGGGTAAGACAGCCGCCTACATGCTGCCCACGGTGGAGCGTCTGCTCTACCGGCCGCTGAACAACAAGGCCATCACACGAGTCCTGGTGCTGGTGCCCACGCGTGAGCTGGGCGCCCAGGTGTACCAGGTGACCAAGCAGCTCTGCCAGTTCACCAGCATTGACGTGGGTCTGGCTATTGGAGGTCTCGATGTGAAGGCACAGGAGACAGTGCTGCGCCAGAATCCGGATATTGTGATTGCTACTCCGGGTCGTCTTATCGATCACATTAAGAATACGCCCAGCTTCACTCTGGATTCCATTGAGGTAAGCATGATGGAGGAGGAGGTAGAAGGCAAATGTACTTAATATGATGAATTACAATCCTTGCGCTCCGAGCTCTTCGGAGCTATGTGGACAAACCTTTGGTACTTGTGACTGCGCTGCGGTTGCAAGCTGATTTTTATTAGTTCAGAGATTAAGGATGTCCATAATAAGAAGGTGAACTAAAAGAGGAAACTCTTTCCGTTCCAGGTGCTCATCTTGGATGAAGCCGATCGCATGCTGGACGAGTATTTCGCGGAGCAGATGAAGGAGATCATCAACTCGTGCTGCAAGACACGCCAGACGATGCTCTTCTCGGCCACGATGAGTGAGCAGGTCAAGGATCTGGCCGCCGTCTCGCTGGACAAGCCCGTCAAGGTCTTCGTCAACAACAACCAGCAGGTAGCCTTCAATCTGCGGCAGGAGTTCATACGCATACGCGAGGACAAGGAGGGCGATCGTGAGCCCATCCTGGCCAGCTTGATTTGCCGCACCTTCCACGATCACTGCATGGTCTTTGTGCAGACCAAGAAGCAGGCGCATCGCCTGCACATCCTACTCGGCCTGCTGGGCGTGCGAGCCGGCGAGCTCCACGGCAACTTGACGCAGCAGCAGCGCTTGGAGTCGCTCAAGAAGTTCAAGGAGGAGCAGATAGATGTGCTGATTGCTACGGATGTGGCGGCGCGTGGTCTGGACATTGTGGGCGTCAAGACGGTTATCAATTTCGTGATGCCCATCACCACGGAGCACTACATCCATCGAGTGGGTCGTACGGCGCGTGCCGGACGTGCGGGTATCTCTGTATCGCTGGCCGGCGAGAAGGAGCGCAAGATCGTAAAAGACATCATCAAGAATGCCGAGAGCAGCGTGAAGAACCGCATTATACCCCCAGAGATCATTGAGAAGTACCGCAACAAGCTGACGGCGCTGGAGCCCGAAATCCGTAAGTGAAATTTGTGGAGCTCGATCCAGATTATTAATTGAATCTTGAATTGTCTGCAGAAAACATACTTGACGAGGAGCAGGCGGAACGTCAGCTGGCCAAGACGGAGCAGCAGCTGTCCAAAACGGAGCGCAAGTTGCTGGGCCAGCCGAACGAGAGGCGCACCTGGTTCCAAACCAAGCAGCAGCGAGAGAATGAGAAGGCTCGTCTAGCGCTCACGAACGACGATGAGGCTAAGCCAGCGGCAGCAGGAGCTGGTAAGGGCAAGACGGCGGGCAAACGCAAGCGTCCCGAGTATGGAGGTGATGGCGAGGATGGGCCGCCGGTTAAGGAGCTGGATGCCAAGCGCAAAAAGAAGAAGAAGGAGGAGCCCAGGAAGAAGACGCCCGAGCAGCTGGCCAAGGAGCGCGCCATGAAGGAAATCGAAAAGGTTTCGCTGGTGCGCGCCAAGATGGCCAAGCTACGCAAGCGACCGGGCAAGCTGGGCGCAGCCACCGAGACGAGCAAGCATAGCAGTGCTGCCGGAGGCAAGCCCAAGCGACGTGGTGGACAATCCGCCTTCACCAACGACTTAACTGATGTCAGTCGTGGCGGTGCACTGCGTTTAAGGTTAGTTAAAGTGGATAATGATTGAAGCCTTAATTAACTTAAATTGTTTCTCACATTTCAAAACAGATCCGAGGCCAATCGCCACAAGAAGATGACAAAGATTGCAGCCAAAAAGAAAACGAGCAACGTCAAGTTAACAAATAAGGCGGGTAAAAATAAGTTCAACAAGGGCAAAAGCTTTGGTGGACCACGTTTTGCTAAAAAGAAATAATTATAGGATGTGTAAACTATACTACTCTTAATAAATATTATGAAATTTTTAAAAAAAGCGCTGAATTTTATTATCAAGAAATAACTATATCGATATCGTTATCGATATTTAATTTACACAGCATAAGCTCGTTAAAGCTGAGCTCCATAGTGTGACCAGTTTCTCATTCTTCTTCTTGTCATCTCATGCAATTCGCGCTTTCACGCTCTGGCCACACTTCGTTTCAAGCTTTGCCATTTTGTTTAGTTTTTTACTTTTCGCAACGCCATTTTTTAATAGCTAAATAATATGTTTTAAAGCAATTGCGTTGGACGCGTTTAAGTAAGACGACAAAATGGCTGATAAGCTTGCTTTTGGCCCACCGCCAGACTCCGAGGACTCCGATTGCAGCAGCTATGAAGGCTTCTACTTTTCGGAGCATGTAAGCAAACGTTTCCATCGCCCTCGGCACATGTCTAACATAAACAAATTGTTATTTAGCTGAAACGAGAGAAGCTCGCCCCATATGTGCAACGTGACCAGTTGCTGCATGAGGCTCTGATAGAGGGCAACTTGCAGAGTGTGCGCGAGCAGATCGAGGCGCTCAAGTTCCCCGTGGACGGCATCGTCAATGGAGGCTTCACCATGCTGATGTGCGCCTGCCGCGAGGGCCACTACGAGGTGGCCGCCTACCTGGTGAACCAGCTGGGCGCGAATGTCAACAAGCAAGTGGACTCCATAATGCCGCTCATGTTGGCCTGCGACTGCCTGGCAGATGATGCGCATGTGGCCGAGAAGCTGGTGCGCCTGCTCCTCGGCAAAGGCGCCGTCATCAATGTGTCCGACAAGTATGGCATGACACCGTTCATGTTCGCCTGCCGCCGGGGCTACATCAGCGTGGTGCGCCAGCTCATTGGCGAGGTCAGCTTCGACGCGATGGACAATCAGGGCTGCACGCCCATTTTCCATGCCATTGAGCACAACCACGGGGATATAGTGAAGCTGCTGGTGGAGGCGGGTGTCAATGCCAATCTGGCCAACCACAAGGGCTACACGCCCAAACAGGTGGCCGAATTCCATGGCTTCTACGATCTGCTGGAGCTGCTGCCGCGTGATCCTCGTGCCAACGACTACGTGGTGCCAGTCGATTATCTCAGCTACAGAACGCTGCGCGACCATGTGCCGCGCATTTTCCTCAAATCCGACTGCCCGGAGTACTTTCAGGAGCTGAGCAGCATTTTGAACACTTTGGAAATGTCCAGTGTGCTGGAACACTTTGCCAAGGCGCGCATTTCACTCGCCGAATTCCTCAACATGGACGACGAAGGCTTGCGCAAGATTGGCATCATGTTGCCCATCTATCGGAATAAGATCTTGAAGGGCATACTAGAGTGAGTGCTGAGGGAATAGGGAATATGATTTTTCTAATTTTATGCCAAATTTCTTGTTCATATTTAGCTTTCATCTGCATCACTGGTCGAAGAAGTCCATTGCACGCGTTAAAAAGGATGGCATGGAGAAGTAACTGAAGAGGAGTTTGCCTTAAATTATCAACTATCTAATTATCTATCTTGTTGCAGCTTCTATGAGATCCTCATGATCACGGCCAATCATCTGCAGAACTTGGTCATCATCCAAGCCTCGCTGCGCTTCGTCATGCAGAATCAAAAGAACGGAAAACTTGGCCGACCCACCGAGCTGCAGCTGGCCAACTTGCAGCGCAATTTGAAGGCATATCTCGGGGTTATACACGACCTGACTAATACCGTTAAATATGTGAGTTAGCTAACTACTTCATCATCCAAGACCATTAGCTAATGCGTCTACTTTGCAGCTTGGTTCGTTCAGTCCAGCACAGAATCCGCTCTACATTGACTACAATGAGATTCTCGCCGAGCGCAAGCGACGCAAGGTGCGCAGTGTCTTCAAGTACACGACAATTGTGCTGGGCATCTCTGTATTTATTTGCTTAAAGTGTAAATGGCTTTTCTAAGCGAACGGCTTTATATAGTATTAGTGAAACGAAACTTTCCGTTAAAGTTTAAACAGTACAACGCAGTACAAATAATCATATATATACTAATATTTTCGATAGTTCTCGAATCAAAATAGTTGTAGTCACAAATGCTTTACGAATTGTTATAGTTTATGTTTAATGAAGAAAGTTAACAATTTATTTGTTTAATAAAAGTAACAAGAAAATCACAAATAAAATGTAATTGAAATTACGAAAATGGTCTTAATTTAAGCGCCTAAAAAATCCCAAAAATTGTATATTTGCTCAATTCGATAGTTCGATAATTCCTTGATTACAAATGAATGGGTATTGGCGCCATGCTGAAGCCTGGACTCAAGAAGCTAGATGAGGTGATTGTCAATCACATGTAAATGCTTTTTATAAGCTTCAACGATTTATTTGTTTAATAAAAGTAACAAAAATATGCAAACTCTTTGAATCAAAAAAATTGTCATAATTTAAGCATTAAAAACCTAAGCTGCCTAAAAAATACCAAATACGGTATATCTGCCAAGCTCGATAGGTCGATAATTCCTTGTCACATCACTAATTTGTTTACAATGCAGTGGATATTGGCGCCATGCTGGAGCCTGGAATCATCAAGAAGTTGGATGAGGTGGTTGTCAATCGCATAGCCGCCGGTGAGATTATTCAGCGTCCAGCAAACGCACTGAAGGAGTTGTTGGAGAACAGTCTGGATGCCAAATCGAGTCATATTCAGGTTAGCGTAAAGTCCGGCGGTCTGAAGCTGCTGCAAATCCAGGACAATGGCACCGGCATACGCAAGGAGGATTTGTCCATCGTTTGCGAGCGCTTTACCACGTCCAAGCTGAGCAAGTTCGAGGATCTAACGGAAATCGCCACATTCGGCTTCCGAGGCGAGGCACTGGCCAGCATCAGCCATGTCGCCCACCTGAGCATTCAGACCAAGACGGCGAGTGAGCGCTGTGGCTACAAGGCCACCTACTCGGACGGCAAGCTGCTGGCGGAGCCAAAACCCTGTGCCAGCAATCAGGGCACCATTATTACCATCGAGGACCTGTTTTACACAATGCCGCAGCGTCGCCAGGCGCTCAAGTCGCCGGCGGAGGAGTTCCAGAAGATCTCCGACGTGCTGGCCAAGTACGCCGTCCATAATCCACAAGTGGGCTTCGTCCTACGCAAGCAAGGCGAACAGCCCAGCCTAAAGACGCAGGCGCGCAGCTCGCGAGCCGAGAATATACGCGCCATATATGGCGCCGCCGTGGCCAAGGAGCTGATGGAGTTCAGTCATACGGACGACATGTACAAGTTCGACCTGGAGTGCCAGCTCACCCAGGTTAACTATGCGGCCAAGAAGTCGACGCTGCTGCTGTTTATCAACCATCGATTGGTGGAGTCTTCGGGTAAGAGGAGAGATTAGGAGATTCCTCCTTTACTTCACTAATCCTCTCGAGCTTTTAGCACTCAAGGCTGCACTGGATGCGGTGTATGCCACATATTTGCCACGCGGTCAACATCCGTTTGTCTACATGAGCCTCATGCTGCCGCCCCAGAATCTGGACGTCAATGTGCATCCCACAAAGCACGAGGTGCACTTCCTCTACCAGGACGAGATCATTGAGCGCATCAAGCAGCAAGTCGAGGCCAAGCTGCTGGGCAGCAATGCCACGCGCAGCTTCTACAAGCAGCTCAAGCTGCCGGGCACCGCGGATCTGGAGGTGACCCAGACGCTGGACAAGACGCAGCGCATCTATGAGAAGGACATGGTGCGCACCGATTCCACGGAGCAGAAGCTGGAAAAGTTCTTCAAGACACTGGAGAAAACTGACTCGGGTCTCTCCGGCAGCTCGAGCAATGAGACGCTATCGCAGGAGGAGAGCTTCCGGGTGACGGCCGCGCGCAAATCCAAGGAGGTGCGCCTGACCAGCGTCCTGAACATGCAGCAGAGCGTGGAGCGCCAATGCCACGTGCCGCTGCGCAGCATCCTGAAGCAGCTGGTCTACGTGGGCTGTGTGGACGAGCGTCACGCGCTCTTCCAGCACGAGACGCGCCTCTACATGTGCAACACGCACGCCTTCAGCGAGGAGCTCTACTACCAGCGCCTGGTCTACGAGTTCCAGAACTGCCCGGAGGTGCGCGTGGTGCCGCCGCTGCCGCTGCACCAGCTGCTGCTCATCGCGCTGGACAGCCAGGCCGCCGGCTGGGTGCCCGCCGATGGCGACAAAGCGGAGCTGGCGGAGAACGCGGTGGCCATACTCCAGGAGATGGCGCCGCTCATGCGCGAGTATTTCGCGCTGCGCATCTCGGAGAGCGGCTGCCTGGAGTCCCTGCCCGCACTGCTGCCTCAGCATGTGCCCAGCCGCGCCCAGCTGCCCGTCTACCTGCTGCGCCTGGCCACCGAGGTGGACTGGGCCGAGGAGGCGCAGTGCTTCGAGACCTTTTGCCGCGAAACGGCGCGCTATTACGCCCAGCTGGACTGGCAGGACGACGGCGACATGCGCGCCCAGCACTGGCACATGGAGCACGTCCTCTTTCCGGGCTTCAAGAAATTCCTGCTGCCACCCGCACGCCTCAAGCGGCAGCTCTACGAGCTCACCAGCCTGCCCACGCTCTACAAAGTCTTTGAGCGGTGTTAGATTTTAACTTTTATTTTTTTTTTTAATATAATTTTTTTTTATAATAAAATATATTTTATAGAACTATGTTGGGAAATATTTTTTTTTTTATTATAATAAACAATTTTTAATAGAACTATGTCAGGGAATTTTTTTTTAAATATAATAAACAATATTTCATATAAATATGTCAGGGAATACCTAATTTTTTTTTTTTAATTATAACAATATTTAATAAAACTGTTAGGGATTTTTTTTTATACCTATTGAAAATGGAAATCAGGGTATAATGGCTTTGTTGGATGTGTGTAACAGGCAGAAGGAGGCGTGGCAGATCAGAACGATCAAAGAAATCGATCTGGCCCTGTCCGTATGTTTGAACGCGCCGATTTCAGCAACTATAAGAGCTAGAGACTTGAAATTTGTTTTGTAGGTCCGTGTAAAGCACGCGCAGATCAAGCTTATTTTAAAAAATCGATAACTATTCCCAATTAATAGTTATCGATTAAACCCCTTATCGAAATTCAGTTAAAAAATTATATCTCGCCCATCTTTTAAGCTATATACACCAAATTTTTTATTTAGCTTTATATTTATTTAATGCAATTTTGAATTTTGTTATATTTTAGATACCGGCACCAAATTCCCCCTAATTCTATGAAAAACAGATTCGATGGGGCTCAGGATATCCCCTAGTCGGTCACGCCCGACTAGAGTTTTTTCACTTGTTTTTTTTTTTAAATTTTAATAAACAATATTTTATATAATTATTTCAGGGAATACTAAATATATTTTTTAAAAATTATAATAAACAATATTTAATAAGAGTTATGTCAGGGAAGTTTGGTTAGTTTTTAATTAAACTTTTTTTTATTTTATTATTTTTTTTTTATTTTTTACATTTTATTTATAACGAACAATAATTAACATTTAAGAACGAAGTCAGGGAATACCTAACTAACTAAGGCGCAAACGTTGTTTTTTTCTAATTTTTTAAATTATAATAAACAATATTTAACATTATATAACTATGTTAGGGAGTACCTAATTGGGGCACAATTAGCCCTCAAAAACAATCAAGTGTGTATAGGTGTGTAGCTGTGTATGTGTGATATGGAAGGGCCTGAATGCGGGTGTGTGTTTCTGCACAACAATGTGTATGTGTGGGTGTGTATGTGTATGTAGTATATGTATAGGCGTATTTATTATATGTGTATGTATATGTGTGTGTATCCACATACTCTGCAGCAAGCCAAGTTCTAGTTCGATTCGTCAATTCCAAATACATAAACCTAAAGCGTGAGACCGAAGGGTGAGGGGTGGGGGGTGCTGGGTGGGGGTTGCCACTGGGGAAAACAGTACCCAAGGTCGGCCGCAAGTAATGTCGCCTTGTTTACGTTTTCCCTTTCAAAAAAAAAAAAAAAAAGAGGGGAACGAACAACAAAAAACCAGTCTTAAAAGCAGGACATGCAACGACGCAGGTTATTCTCTTAGGTCAGCTCCGGCTGTCGGAGGCGCGTCACTCGCTCGGCGTTCGCCACGTGTGACTGCAGCAGCTTCATGATCTCCGTATCGTATTGCGCGGGCGTCGGCTTGACGCGCGTCGCCCAGTAGTAGATGTCCCAATCGTTGCTCACGCCGTTGATGAGCTCGTCGTAGAGCGCCGTCTGATGGTCATCGAAATCCTTCAGGTATTTGTGCGCAAATGTGCTGAGCAGCAGGTCGTTCTCGAGCATGCCCCGTTTGCGGGATTGATACAGCAAACTGTTATATAAGAAACTGTTATATTAGCATGTTGACTCAGTATAACAGATAGAATGGTGTGCAGTTGACTTAGTATAATACTTGATATTACAACTGTTATAATTGTTTGTCATAAGTGTTATAATAGTATGTAAGTACAGTTGACGCAGTATAACACTTACCATCAAAACTGTTATAATAGTATGTCATAAATGTTATAGTATGTCATAACTGTTATTGTATGTCATAGTACAGTTGACTCAGTATAACACTTACCATTAAACTGCTATAATAGTATGCCATAGTACAGTTGACTCAGTATAACACTTACCATTAAGTCTTTTTAATGGTATGTTAGAACTGTTATAATAGCATGTAGTAGTACAGTTAACTCAGTTATTAAACTGTTATAATGGCATGTCTCGTCGCACAATTGACTCCGTATAACACTTGCCATTAAAACTGTTTTAATAGCAGGTCGTAACTGTTATAATAGCACGTCATTGTGCAGTTGACCCAGTATAACACGTAGTAATAAAACTGTTATAATGGTATGTTGCAACAGTTTGCCATTACAACTGTCATAACTCTTATAATAGCATATCGTACAGCTGAATCAGTTATAACACTTAGTAATAAAACTGTTATAATGGTATGTTAGAACAGTTTGCCATTACAACTGTTATA
Organism: Drosophila pegasa; assembly: GCA_035046225.1. NCBI lineage: Eukaryota > Metazoa > Arthropoda > Insecta > Diptera > Drosophilidae > Drosophila > Drosophila pegasa. Next base: position 1,530,492 of record JAWNOD010000579.1, on the reverse strand, counting down.
ATATCATGTTATTGTACAGTTGACTCAGTTATAACTGTTTTAATAGTTTGTCATAGTACAGTTACCGTTACAGCTGTTATAATAGCATGTAACAACTGTTATATTATGTCATAGTACAGTTGCCTCACTTATAACTGTTATAATAGCACGTCTCGTCACACAATTGTCTCGCGTATAACACTTACCGTTGCTTGCGTGTTTTTAACGGTTCATCCGGGCGCTTGGGATACACGGGTAATGGCAAATCGGGATCTTCGAAGTCCACTATGACGTCATCTTTGGGCGATTCGGTGGCTAAACGTCGCCGGCCGGACAGCGCAGAGCGCACTACTTGGTGGCGGCGCTGCGCCCGAAAATAAAAAGAAAGAGAAGGGAAATGCAACTTACGCAATCGAAATGCAATTTCAATTTTTGGATTTTTCTTTTTACTTACGAGCAGCTGAGGCAACATTAGCAAACGAAAAATTTTAAATTTCTTTTCCGAAATAATGGAAGAAACGAAAAATTTAGATTTTCGTTGTTTGTGGCAACGTTCATCAAAACCGAATGAACTAAAATTGTTAATTTCTTTCGTATCTCAAAATTTTGGCGCCGCCTGCTTTCGGCTTTGAAAAAAATAGTACAGCAGGGCTGCACATAGTTAAAAAAAATACCAGGGCTACATGTGCCGACAGGCTGTTAGGGATGACAAAAATGAGTAATTCACTTATCGATAAACATGCAATTTTGAAAAATGAACAAGCAAAACTGCATTAATATTATTTAATGTGCATTGAATTGGCTGAAATAATATTTGCATAAATAATGATTAATAATAATCATTTGTATGGCAATCATATTTTAGTTATATTCATTTTCTATTTATTTATTTCACTCTCGTGAAATTCCTTACGCTGTGACGTCACGCACGCCCACCGCTTGCACTCTCAGCGAGCGCTCACTCACTGCGCTACCTTCTGAGCTGCCCACTCTGAATGAATGCTGTGTGTTTTTCGTTAGTCTTCTTACGGATTTCTGTGCGTGTGGTCGTCGGAGCGTCGCGCAATTTTTCGTTCTTGCCGCCGACGCAAATATACACAAATATATACATACATATGGCAAAATAAATGAAAATGATGTAAAAAATAAATAAATATCTCTATGTGTGTGTACAGGCAACGCTGTGTTTACAATTTGCTCGAGCCTTGTGCCTAATTCACAGTTAGCGTGTATTGGTGTTAAGTGTATTAGTTTGTGTGTGTGCGTGTGCGTGCGTGTGTATGCGCATATTTGTTATTCGCGCGGCAAAAGAATAAAAAAAAAAAACAAAACAAAACGAGTAAAAAGTAAACAAAAAATATCGCTGCCACAATTTGCGGCACAAAAATGCTGCACATATAAACAAAACAGAAAACATTTTAAGCAATTGCTGTGCGTGTGCGTGCGAGTGTGTGTGTGTGAGTGAGTGCGCGCTTTGTTTTTGTCTCATTTTTACGAGCAGCAGAATCGACAACAACAACAAGAGCAGCAACAAGAGTACCAGCAGTCGCCGCAGCAGCAGGCAGCGCAGTAGCGGCAAAATGCCGGCGACAGCGAATTCGTGTCTGTTGTTGTTGCTGCTTTCCTTCGTCGTCGTCGTCGTCGCCGTCGCTGCCAGCAGCAAAGCGAAGCAGCAGGAGCAGCAACAGGAGTCCGTCGGCTCCACAACAGCAAAAATAACGCTGAGTCCCTTGACTGAGAAAGGTAAGCCTTAATTTGTTGTTAATCTCTGCTGCGGTGCATTAACCCGATAGCAGTGACGTCGCCGTTGACGTCGCTGTCGCCGTTGACGTTGCCGTTGACGTCGCTGTCGCCTGGCGTCGCTCGAGTAAACATTTGAATGCGCTCTCGCTTACGCTCAACTGTTGTTTGCGTCTCCTTCTCGTTCTTTCGCTCTTGCCCATGCCAAAAATAACAAACGGCGCTGCTGCTACTGCCCCCTCCCCCCGCGCGCGCCTTTTACTTTTGTTATGCAAATTCTTGTTCCTCGTTTTTAAAAATATCACAAAAAAAAATATATAGAAAACAATTTGTTTTGTTATTTTGCTGGATTTACTTGGAATTTTATTACCGCAGCAAGTGAAATGTGGCGAACACCGAAATTTTTGCAAGACAAAACAATAAAAGCGGCTGCAGAGCCGATTTAACCCATTGTTGCCCCCTCCCACACCCACACCGCCCGCCCATACGCCCGCCTCGAGCCGCGCAACTGTCAACGGCTGCATACGGTCATAAACAATTCTATGCCAGCGAATCGACAACAAATAAATTTAAATAAATGTGCAAATAAGAAACACATCCAGAGGCAACTATCTCTTTGTAGATATATACAGATATATACACATACATATATACAATATCTGCATAAATATGTGAAGCGCAATTTCTTAAGTGTGGCGACCTCTGGCGCATTGTGGCCGCATTATGCATTCACATGTTCTAGAACGGCACAGCCATAAGCCGAGCAGAAGAAGAAGAAGGAGAAGAGAGGAGAAGAGAGAAGAGGAAGAAGAAGACAAAGGCAGCGCTGCTTGCAGCGAATAAATGAACTAAAAGTCAAGATCGTACGTTAAATTAGATGAGAGAATCATATCTATATAATGCTTTAAAGTAAGCATTTCCTCATTTGCTGGCGTTAATGTAGCTATATTTATTTAGATATATATTTACTCATGTCTGTGCACTCAAAAAGCCCGAGACGAATCAATCAAAAGTTCTTTCGGGGGCGACGCGACAAACGAGCTCGAGCATTTTTTACTAGACATTCAATTATAGATATGAAGATTAAGTCACAGCAAGCCCGAGAAAAACAATCAACTTGGGCGTGTCATAATTTAAAATTTTTTTTATGTACTTAAGACAAATTACTTGGGCTAATAGCATGGGCGAGCTTAAAGTTCTATAAATATATGATATCATTTATGCCTTATTTCCCTTACAATTTTAATTTTACAATCATAGATAGATGGTCGAATTGAAATTTCTATACGAATTGAAATTTCTATATATATGTTTAATGTTCACATTTTTTTAATTATTATTATTTAGGTTACTGTAGTGCTACCTTTTAGTCAGCTTAATCTTAACATAAATCAATCAATCTCCTTTCTTAGGGCTAAAGACAATTATAACAAACAATTACAAAATTAATTAATGTTTTTAATAATATTATTTTGAAGCAGTTAAGTAAAGAAAAGAACTTCAGATCTATTTGAAAGTAAATCAAATCCTGAAATCTTACAAATTTGTAGGTTTCGTTCTGATTTCAGTTTTAAGCGAATTATCTAAAAAATGATTTATGTTTGCTTGAAAATGTCTATAAAGCTTGAGATATTTTTAATAAAATTTTCACATTAGGAATTTGGAAAGCTATATAAGAAATCAAAGATTAATCTTTCAGATAAGCTCAAGAATATGGTTATAAAATAAAAGTTAAGAAGTTTTTATTCCAATTTACTTAGCCAAATTCAATTCCCAAAAATCACAAATATTTTATGATTATTATTATGTTATTTGTTATTATATTATTATTATTCTATTATTCTTTTATTTTCTGTCAATTTCAAAAACCTAACAATGAGGTAATAAAAGCTAAAAGCTGAATTCAAGAATCTGTTTATAAAATAAGAGTGAAAAAGAAGTTTTATATCAATTTAATTTCTTTCTTTCAATTCCCAAAGATCTCAATTATTTTTATTAATTTATTATTTATTACATTATTATTTTATTCTTATTATTATTAGTATTATTTTTATTATTATTATATTGTTATTTTTTCTTCTTAATTTGAGCTAAAAAAATAAAAGAGTTATGTTTTATTATTTGAATAATTTTAGCATTATAATCCATTAGAAAATTTCAGGTTTTCAGAAAATTCATTTAGCTTCTTTTGCTTCTTTACTTCAACAAAATTATAGCACTCACTTATATACTTTATCTCAATTATCCAGAAATTTCTCAACCCCTTTTAAAACGTTTTACTTCTGGAAATTTGTTAACCCTTTTTAAAATGTTTTACTTCTTGAAATTTCGTAACCCTTTTTAAGACTTTTTACTTCCGACGAACAGCGTAAAAATTATTAAATATTTAAATGAACATAATTATGTTGGCTTAAACAGAGTTTAAACGTGACTTTTTATACGCTTAGCCCGTGCGGCCTTCAAACGCTTTGCGCTCTCTGTCCAATTGTGTTGCCTTCTGCTCGATGCTGTCTTAGCCGTGTCCTGTGCCAGAGTCCCTTTTCGGCTGGCTGGCACAAAACTGTAAACAAGCCGCTGCGGCGCAAGGACAATTTGTGCGCTGTGTTAAAATTATGGAGGCCCGTGTGAAGTGGGCCAGAGTAAAACGATGCCGCAAGCGAGCGAGCGAGCGACTGGAGTTTGGGCAAACAAAGGGCAAAACCTCGCTATACCTCCCTCTCCCCCTCTCCCTCTCTTAGTCGATGCAACCCCAGAGCTGAGGCTACGCCAGCTGTTGGGTCCATTGCCCTTGCCAACCCCCTGCATGGCGCGCGCGGGCGGAAACATTGCGGAAACCGTTTATCATGTCGCCAATGGCTGCGTTTTCATAATTGCTGCAAACGCGACAAAACGGCGCAGCAACAGCTCCCGCGAGCGAGACAGAGCACGGCCAGCCAATTAGTTTATGCCTACAGAAAGAAAACAACAAAAAAAAGATGTTTATATATATAGAAAATATAAGTCACCTTTGACCAGATCGAGTTTAACGTACCGATTTCCTATTTTCTGTTTGTTTGTTTGTTTGTTTATTTGCTCTGGCGCTGGGCGCAAGTTCAAGAGCAAGCGATAACCTGGGCACAGACGATTAAGTAACAACAACAACAACAGCAGCAGCAGCAGCTCTAGCACAAATTACAACAGCAACAAACAAGTCTACACACAAACACACACATACACACACACGTGCATAAGTCACACCTGCTTAAGGCCGAGCAAACAAGCCTAAAAAAATCAACGTTAAACTGAGCGAGCCACTGAGCGAATGAAACAAAAATACAAAGAGTAATCAAGAGGGCAAGAGCGAAAGAGAGGGAGAGAGAGAGAGAGCAAGCACTACAAAAAAGCCAGCCTTTGCTTGTGCAAACAAACAATGTAAAGAAAAAAAAGAGAGAGAAAAAAAAGAAGCATAATGCCAAACAACTGGACAAGCCGGCCGGCTTTAAGTCTTGAGCAACAACAACAACAGAGCTTAGACGCCGCAGAGACAGAAACGAACGACGCAGCTTGAATGCTCTAGATGCTGGGGAAAATTACAGAAGAAAATTTCTATGATTTGCAAGAATAATAAAGAAAATTCTGAGAGAGAGAGACTATAAGATGTATATATAATATATAGGGATTATGCAGAAATTATAAATAGAAAAAGTGAAATTATATATTTTCTGTATGAACTGAACAGCATAATATAGAAATTTTTTAATTTTTTATTATATAATTTATTTATTTATTTATTTATTTTAGTAAAATATTTTTGTTTTATTATATTAGTTAGATATTTTTATTAAATTATTTTAGAGAGCAAAAAAAATATTAAATTTTATTATATTTTGTATAATTTTTTATTATTTTACTAAATTATTTTAGAGAGAAAAATGAAAATACAATTTTATTATCTTTTGTATAATCTTTTATTATTTTATTAAATTATTTTAGAAAGCGAGAAATATATAAAATTTTATTATGTTTTTTACAATTTTTTATTATTTTATTAAATTATTTTAGAGAGAAAGAAAAATATCTAATTTTATTATATATTTTGTGTAATATTTATAATATTGTATAGTGTATAATATTTATAAAAATAATCATCATAATCATATTTTTTTATAATTTAAAATATTCTATTCTATTTTATATTGATACATAATTATATTATCTTTAAGGTCTGTTTTAACTAGAACTCTTCAGTTTTTAAGTATTTAAATTGCGTGTCTTATTTATAGCTCTGTGAATTTAACTTCCATGTTTTATTTTCAAAACTAAAATATTTATGTAAATTTATTACAATTTTTATTACAATTTTCTCATATTGCAAAGCTTGATAAGGGCTAGAATTTACACTGAAAAATTTCAAATAATTAATGCATATGATTTTTAGGGCTTCTGTTCTGTAAAACGCACTTAGAAGAATTCAGTTGGGTAAAAAAAAACTATGCTGAAACTAGAACGAAAACCAAACTGAATGAATAGAAATGTAAAACTTTTGGAGGAAACCTTGCAGCGTCCTCATTACAGAATCTATTCAGGTTCCCTAATTAAAATGAGTTGATATATTGTGGTAGATTCTGATATCAGACAATTTCATTCAGGCACTTTTATGTGACTGACGGACTAGAATAAACTTGAATGTTTTAGTAAATACATTTTGTATTTTTTTAGTTATAGATATTACGAGAAATAAATGGGTAGATAGTCTATTCTGAGCGGAATTTTTTAGATCTTCAAGTGATTTAGTTTTATATGGGTAGACAGAAAAGTTTAGTCTATTCTGAGTGACATCTTTTTGATCTTTAAGTGATTTAGTTTACTAAAAAAATAGAAATTATACTGAAAACTATAATTTTTCCTTACCTTACCTTCGCACAATATTTGCTAAAATTCACAAAAAAACTATCAATGCCTGAATATTTAGTAGAGTAGTTAAGAGTCGTGCTACTCCTATGCTTACATAGTACATAAAATATGTGTACGTCGGTATGTTGGGTTTTGTGTGGGTCTACACAACAAATGAAGTCCAGACAAACTGGAGAGAGCATGAAAATGAAAATGGGAGTGGAAATGGAAATGGAAACGTGGAGGCAGCGGCGCTTAAGGACATGCATCAGCAGGGCTCATGAGCAAATAATTATAAGTAAACAATTAAGCGCCGACGTTGCCTTTGCAGCTATTTGCCTAAACGAAAACTTGGCTGAGCCAAGGAGGGCTCGTTGTACTCTTTATCCTCCCTCCCATTTTTATTAGTTCTTGTTTTTTTCTGTATTTTTTTGTTGTATTTGTATTGATTTATTGCACAATTCGTTGGTTGGCAACAACGGGCGATTGTCTCATTCGTTCTGTACTTAGTTGCAATACTTTTATGGTCTGCCGTCTGGGCTCGAGTGACGCACAAACCTGGTGATGATGATGATGGGACCGGTTCGGGAAAACAAAGACAATGTCAGCGGCCAGAGTCTAGACTCGGTTTGCCCTAAATGGCGATGGAATAAAACAAAGTAAATGTATCTTTAAACTGTGCTGCGGCTAAGCTGCTGCTCGAGTATAGAATTGGAATCACAGACCGAGCGAAATAGAGCTGAAACATGTATAATAAAACTATGAGATTTGCCAATAAAACAGTTTGGAATCCGTGTAAACATATTAGAAATTAGTTTTCAAAGCCATAAAGTAGGATATATTAAGCTAAGCAGCTGCTGGCAGAAAGGCAACAACAATTTTAATAAGACATTGTGACAAACCGGTTCGGGTGAGACGTTAACGATTATTTAGACAAGTAGTTCGAAAAGCCTATTTACTCATTATGAATTGGAAAGGCATAATAAAGTTGTATTCGCATATATTATGAGCAGTTAAAAGCATATATGCTCGATAAAGTGATTGGCATTAAAGGGCAGATATGGGCATATATTAGAGGTAGATTTGATATTCCTATTTTTATCGTTCATAAAAGTAATTTCAAATACAAAATGCGGAAATTAAGTTGTACCTTCTTACATATTTATTAGGTATATTATTTAGATAGAGGATGAACACTTTAACTGATTATAGATTCTTTGATATTATACAGCTTTTTATACTTGTTATTTTATTTTGTATATTATTTAAATATATATATTTTTTTTATTCAAATAAAAAATATATTATATATCGTTTTTAGTATATTTTATATTTTTTTTTATATTTTTATTTTGTGTTTCTGTTTTTCTTTTTAGTTTGATTTTATTATTATTTTTTTTTGTTCACATTTAATAAATATTTTGTGCTTTAATTTTATTTTTATTATGTTTATTGTTATTTTTTTATTATTTTTTTATTATTTTTTTATTATAATTTTTTTATTGTAATTTTTTTATTATTATGATTTAAAAATTGTATCTAAATTTAAATTATATATTTTATTTGGTTTTTTTTATTTTTTATTATTTTTTTTTAAATTTGTTCACAACTTTTAGTAACATTAAATTAAATATTATTATTTATGTATAAGCTAATTTTATTAAGAGTTTTACAGCTCAAATATTATTATCTTTTCTGCTGTGATAAATGCATTTTATATTCTCACTTACACTGATAAGATATCTAAAACATGTTCTTGCACTTTTGTAGGGTATTAGCTAGTTGGGTAATCCAAATTGCAGCTCTACTCTTAACTGTTTTCCTTGCAATTAGCAAATTCTTTCGCCTTTGTACAACTGTTGCAACTAAAACCTGCTGCAGATGCCGAAGCTGTATTCAAATACTTCCTGCTGCAATACGTTCTTTGCATTCCATTCAGCAACTATATATGGTTATTCATATATAGTCAGAGTCATATTTTGCGCATTCAGGTTGGTTTTCAATTAAAGAACTGCAAATAATTAGATGGCAATTAAAAATTCATTGCTCAGTGCTGACGAGAGCAGCACGAGCGCCTACACAGAGTGACAGAGTGAGAGGGAGAAAGAGAAAGATAGGGAGAGGGAGACACACAGTCAGACACACGCATCCAGAGTCTTGACAGCTTGTAATGAACTCACACAAATACATATAGACACACACACACATGTGCACATGCATACATATTGCTTGGGTGACTTGTGGCTGGGGCAGGGGGCGTAAGGTAGGCGGAAAAGTCGCGGCAAGCATTATGACATTTAAATTATTTAAGCTCGACGATGTCGACATGCATTTTGCCTTTTCCCTAAACCGCAAGCACACACACACATACACACACAGTCGTATGAGCTTTGCGCGCGCGTGTGTGTGTATGTGTGTATGTGTGTGTATAGACAATTTAGTTTTAATTAGCAATGAGCATGAAATAATTGTACCCAACCAAAAGCTACAAACTCAACGAGCAGCTCAAGTGGACCACAGGCCGGGGCTTAACAGACTGTCCATGCACTGTTCCCTCTCTCCCAGTCTTCCTTTCTCTCTCTCCCCCACTCTCTCTCTCTCTCCCTTTCTCAATCTTATCCAGCGCTTGCAGACATTTTGGCTTCATTATTTTACCCCATTCTCATAATGCAAATATATTTTTTAATTGCCTTCGCTCGGCCGTGCGCTCAGCGTTCGACTTGAGACCATTTCTTAGCCTTTTTCGCTTCTTCTTTCGCGCTCTTCATGAGCCATTTGGCACTCGATTAAAATAATTTTAACGGTCAAGCGCAGTTTAGAGCATATCGTTGCGAATGATTGATGTAACTTGAGTTCTTTTTGTAGAGGATGAAGCTCTGCACTTGATAGATAATGGAAATCAAGTAGATATCAGCAATGGTTTTGAATGGAAGCAAGCTACTTGGAGGTAGATGTAAATAAATGGATGAAATTAATAAAAAAAATTAAGACTAAAGGAGTAAATATATTATATTAAATATTATATAATATATATCTTAAATATTATTATATTTGACTGCTTGACTCCTGATAGAAAGCTCAATAAAATATTAGAAATTAAATTAAATCATTTTTAAAAGGATATAAATATGAAAAGATATTTTACATTTTATTTACTTTTATATTTTTAATTTAATATATAAACATTTTTCCTTATAGAAAGCTACAAAAAATGATAAATTAAATTAATTAATTTACATAATATTTAAATAAATATTAATAAAAATAATATATATTATTTATATATTAAATTAATTTAAAATATATATTATAATTTAAATTAATTAATGTACATAATATTTAAAAGAATAATAATTAAAATCTTATAAATTATTTATATATTCAAAATATAATATATAAATTTTATATATAACATATATTAGAAATATAAAATATATTATATATTGTTGACTCCTTATAGAAAGCTCAAGAAAATATTATAAATTACATGAATTAAATTAAATCATACTTAAAAGAATAAAAATGGGAAGATAAGGAAGCAAAAATATATTAAAAATAATATAAGTCTTAAATACAATATGCCGACTCCTTTATACAAAATATCAGTCTTAAAATGTATTAAATTTGAATTTCAAATGTCCTCCGAGTTTGCATATCATTTAAGGAAATTTCAAGCAAGCATCTCTGTTATTTATTTGATAAACTTAAGCTAGCGCCTCTAGATATGCTATCAATTAATTGAAACTCCTAAATGCCCTGCCGCAAGAGCTTAAAATATAGACATGCTATCACCTCATAAACTGCTCTGCCCAAAACATGCACTTCAACTAAATGGACGAGCACACAACTTGAATGCTATATACAAACAGATGTATATATATATACACATCTATACATGAGTGATCTTAAAGGCTGTTTAAACTCAGTTGAGCATTCGCATTGCCACAGGCTAGCTATTAAATTTACAACCCCAACAAACACACACACACACACGTACAACAGCAGTCAACTCTTTGGCGCCTCTGTCAGCCATAAGCTCTATAAAAGCACAACAGCAACAAAAAACAACAACAACAACAGGAGCAAAAGCTGTTGTATAAAGCATATGCCATGGAGCCGGAACGTTATCCATAATACGACCATAATGCTGTAGCACAAGAGGCATTAAAGTAGCAAGAGTAAAAACGCAGCATATCCCCGTCTCGCTCTAGTTGTGACACTCAGTCCCCGCCGCATACAACATAAGTCCAACACTTGCCTGTGTTTTAATATTGAAAATCATTTTACATTGTTTGCATTTGCCAGCTGCAGCCGTGAGAGAGGGAGAGGGAGAGCGAGAGGGAGCCGAGCCCGAGCGAGCGAACATTAGGGGCGATGTTGGAGTGATGAGCACTAAGGCGTTGAGCTTGTCGCAGTAAATGTTTTAGTCATGTAACGACAAGCCGCAGTGCCAAATCCACACACCCACACACATACACACACACATACGCACACACACACATACGCACAGGGACACACGCGCGGACAGCAATTTTGTTTAACTGTCACGATATAGACATAAATTGTGTTTATGCAAATTGATTTTATGAATTTGTAGTTTTCATATTGGACTATATATGATATTTGTAATGGGAATATTAAAGTTGAGATTAGCTGATGTAGTTAGGGAAATTTAAATATTTAAATATATTTTTTAATATTATTTATATTTTTAAAATTTTACTTTTTTTTATATCAAAAATTTTTTTTTTATATTTTGTTGCTTAAAATCATATTTATTTTTATTATATTATATTTTTTATATATATTATTTTTTTTATATATATATATTTTTTTATATATATTATTTTTTATTTAAAAACTAAATTCAGTTGAATTATTTATGAAAAGGAAGTGAAAAGTTAGGTTTAGCATAGTCAATGCTAAGTCTGGCTTAAAGTTTAAGTTCAATTTATTTATTTATAATTTTTAAATTTTATTATTTTAATATAATATTTATTTAGGAAATGAAATTAGTTGCATTATTAGGTTTAGGTTAGTTTTCGAATAGTCAATGTCTGACTTTGTTCAAGTTAAATTTAAAATTTGAAGCAGAGTATATAAAATTATTAATAATTAAAATTTTACATTTTAATGTCGATAATATACTAATAAAACTTATATCTATCTACAAATAATTTTATATTTCTATTTTAATATATTATTAATTTTATTTACTCCACTCACAAATTTAAGATATTGATTTGGTGAACTATTTATATTTAAAAAAAATCTCTTCTGAAGGCGAACAATATCTCCACACATTTAATTTTCATCTTTATAGGCAACTAAGGTGAGCTCAAAGCTCTGATAGCCTCCACAGCAGTACAAGGAGAAGACTTTTAGCCACTAGATTCAAGTCCTGCTGGACCGACTCTTAGTTTTTGATCTATATTTATCTAATTTCTATGTATTAAATATGCTCTGAAAAACTCATTCTTACCCCAAACTTTGCATCCACAGTTCGGTATTTTTAGCATTAAAAAAATATATATTTAATTACTTTCTATTTAAATTAAATCGAGTAAAAAGTATCAGGGCGTTAGTCAATATTTAAATATTATTATTTAATAATTAAAAATATTTAAATAAAAAATAAAATCTAAAGAATTTTAAGCAATCAGAGCTCTATTTGTCTCTCTCGCATTGCATAGACTCATTCAACTGCAAATGCTAAATTTTAATAGAGTTTTTAATTGATAAAGGCACTTAAAACAATTAGAGTACAATTGTTATCATTTAATTAGTGCATTTACCATAAAATTAAATGAAATATGCCAAATGAATATAGTAACTGTTTTGAACAATTTTAAATATATATAATTTAATTTTATATATATGTATATAGTCTCGTCTATATTAGCAACATTGCGAATTTCCGTTTATGAAACACACTTTTATTAGATTTTTTAATGCTAGTTTTAGTTCAGTCGGCCAACTGAGGTTATCACGATCTGTGCGCTGCGCATGAACTTTAAATATGGTCACATGGCTGCTGCTCATTGGCGTTCAGTTGTTGACTTGGGTCGAGCCGTTTGCTCCAACTGCATGAGTGTGCGAGTGTGTGTGCGCGTGTGTAAGTGTGTACAACATTTATTGCTCATACGCCGCGTTGCAGAACATTTTACAAAGTAATTTAAGCGGCCGACGACAGCAGCGCAGCGTGCGGAGTGCGGAGTGGAGCAGAGTGGAGCAGCTCGGTACGGCAACTAAAACGCAAATTAATGATACGCAATTGCGGCAAATCGCACGCTTCCATGTGGGTGCCATTTTGTTTGAAGTGCACTGCCGACGACGAGAGCAAGCGAGAGAGAGAGAGAGAGAGATAGAGAGAGAGAGAGAGCAAGGAAAGGGTAGCCAACGGAGTTGCCTCGCAAAAGCTTTTTTTTTCAGTTGTTTCGCTCGTTGTTCAGTTTTTTTTTTCAGCTTTTTTTTTTTTCTTGCATATTTGTCTACCTTGATGCAGTCACCGTTCGCTGTTGACGTAGTTGTTGCCTTTGTTGTTGTTGCTGTTGCTGTGTTTTGTGCACTAATTTTTTTCCTGGATTTTCTTTTTGCGCAACGCCTTTTGTTTGCTAGGCTCTCGTTCCCCAATGACTCGCACTTGTTGTTGCTGCCGCTGCTGCTGTTATTATAACCAAGCGCTCGACGCTTTGGCAAATTGTTTCCACTTCTCGTTTTTACGCAACGCCTTTTGTTGGCCCCAGTGCTGCTGGCCCGGCCTCTTTTAAAAATGGGCTTTTTAGCACTCCACACTCTGAGTTGTGCTTAGTGCCCGGTCATCAGCAGCAAATATGAGCTGAGCAAGACGTGCTCCTATCGTGCATCTATCTTACGCTTTTGGCTCTAATCAAACGGGCCCTGTCGTGTCGCATCCAACTCACATTTGTTGTCAGCCCGGTCGATAGGCATCATCAATAAGAGATACGCTACTGTCACAATATTTGACATAATCGTTGATGCGGCGAGCTTTTCCTAATTTATGACATGTCCACGTTCACTCCATTACGAAGACAACAAGCCCCAAAGGCCGCCAAGCTGAGCGAGCGAGCGAGACCTTTTAGTGGAGGCTGCTTATCAGCGAAACAATAAGCGAGGCATGAAATATGAGCACAGACAATAGATTGACAATGAATATACATCATCCAGCTGGAAGAGTTGGATGAGATTGCCTAGAGTAAGCTTCAATTCTGAGCTAATCAATTTGATTAGAATGAATGATTCAAGGGAAACAATAAAGCAGAGTAGATGAAGAGAGGAGGAAAGGGGAGGCGGAGAGTGATAGAGATAGATCAAATGTGGAGGTTGCCAGAGATAGACAAAATGAGATTGAAAGAGAGAGAGAGAGAGAGAGAGAGACAGAGAGTAATAAAAAGAAAGAGGGATTAAGAAAAAGAAAAAAAAAGAAGAAGAGAGAGATATACCGGGAGAAAGAGATAGAGAGACAGATAGATAAAGAAATATATAGAGACAGAGAATGATATAGAGATATAAAGAAAGAAAGGCGAAAGATAGAGAGAGTGATAGCACAGAGGACAGCTCAAATGCGGACGCATTAAGATTATTAAGTTTTAATAAAAATAGATGGATAGAGAGAGAGAGAGAGAGAGAGAGAAAAAAAAGAAAAGAAGAAGACAGCAATGTCGAATGCGGAGGCTGTGAGATATTTGATACTCAAAAGCGTTGTATAGAGAGAGAAAGAGGATAGAAATATATAGAAAGATGCAGACAAAGAAAGAGAGAGCGAGAAATAGAGAGAGAAAGACAGAGATAAAGAGGGATCAAAGAGACTAAAAGACTGCTGTATAGCTCGCAGTATCAATAACAAAGTTCATATGATCCCTCTACAAAATATCAATAGCTTTTGATACCGGATACTTAAAGATCAAAGAGAGATTATTTTTTTTTATAGACAAGCTTAGCTTGTCATTTATAGTTAATGTTAAAGCATTATATATATTTATATTTATTATATATTATTCATAATACGAACTACAAATTAATATTATTATATTTAATATATATATATATATATATATATATATATATATATATATATATATATATATATATATATATATATATATATATATATATATATTTATATATATATATATAATATATATATATATATATATTTTAATTAAACAAACATTTCTGCCCATGTTTGACTTCTCAATAAACCTAGGCACAATTCTCAATCACGTTTCGGTTATTTTTGATTGAGCATAGAAGCGATTCCTATAATTGATATGCAAATTCCAGCCACAATCTCTAGAAGATTTCGTCTCGTGTTTTGCTGAAAGTGAAAGCCATTAAAAGTTTCTGACATCGACACAAAATTAAAAGCTGAGCCTAATTATTCAATTTGAAATTGCTTGAAAAAAGCGCAAATAAATACGCATAACAACAAGAAGTGCTTTAAGAGGCTGTCGAGATGACTAAGCTTGGCTGTCTCGGCCTCCGCCCCCCGAAAAGTTTCCACATTAAAATTGGCGCTAAAAACTAACAAAGTTTGTTGGCAACGGCAATGTCACGGGAGCAACGCCTCCAGTCAGCAGTGGATCTTCCACATGACCCCAGCGCAAGGGTGGCTGCGTATGGGAGTCGTTTATACAGTTGATTTATATGCCAAAATATTTTAATTAGTTTTAATTTTGTTTAACGCCGTCTGACTGAGTACTGAAAGGCGCGCAGGGCCCTAGGCACAGTTTTTGCTTAATTGTTTTAGTGAATGCCGCGTGCTTAATTAAAACATTTTGGGGTCGCCGTGGAGCTGTGGAATGGGCTGTGAAATTAATTTAAGATAATGCTAAGCAGTTGTCTGGGAGTTTCATGAGTTTCCAGCCGGGGGATGACTTAATTACAGTGCACGTAAAAATGCTAGACAAATACAATATGTTAGAGAAAGTGACATTTGTAATTGAGAGCTGGGGATATCATTGCTGAAATGGAGTTTATGAGTTCTTTAATTGTTGAGTTAGGATCTGAAATACTAGAGAAATGATGGATGAGAATATATAAGAGAGGCAAGCCAGATTCGGACTTAGTTCAAATATTCTTAAGATATAGATTTACTTAAGATCATATATGTTCAGTATAATAGGACTTTCTAGGGGCTAGATGAAAGATATATGAGCGAATGCAAAAGATTTGATGAAATTATCATAACGAATCCAAAGTACAGCTCAGCTAAATCCAAATAAATTCCATGAATTTAAAATTCCTTTATAAAAATTCAATAAAAATATATAAAAAATACCAAATCTATAAACCAAAATCAGGTCACCTGAAAAACTAAATTGCGTGAACCCAAAAAAGCGCAGAATTAGTTTAAAACAAACAAACAAAAACTCTCATCAAATTACACAATCAAACACATTGCATAAAGTGCAAAAAAAACAAACAAATATAATTGTATTAATTAGTGCACAAAATAAACAAATAATTGATATTCATTATACAAAAAATCTGGTAATATTATTATGGAAACATATAAGTATTCATTATGCCATTGTAATGAAACTGATTGTAATTGGAAATATCTAAAATAATTAATTCGTCCATTCGACTTGAAATACCTTAATGAATATGTGCGCTATAAATTTGGCTCATTGCTTATGCGATAACTGTTAAATAAATCGATGGCTTAAGCGGATTAAGGCCATGGCGGGGAGCGTGGGGGCTGGTGGGCATCCCATCATCGTCCGTTACCTACATCAATTTTCATTTAAAATTTCCATTTCGCATTGCTCAGCTGCATGCAAAATCAATTTCAATTTGCACTAATCTCTTTGATATGCTTTGCGTTTATACCATCTTTTGCACCTGACTGTCAGATCGTGTTGCCTGCTCGCTTCTTTATGCGCTTTAAAGCCTTAACTTCCTCGTTTGAGCCAGGTCGTGTTTGCGCTTCAATCAGTGCGCATTAGGTGCTAATTAGCCACGTTAAACAATTTGCACCACACACACACACAACCACAAAAGCCACTGACCAGGCCAACCACTTTTTCGAGGAACTTTCCCGAACCGTTATTTAAAGGGATTAACGCGTTCGGCCAAGTTTTTAATTCATTTATTGGCTGATTTTTAAACTATTTAATTAGTGAAAAATTCGCAAAAAATTCTTTATTAAAAAAATTCCATTTTTAATTATTGTTTATATAAATTTTGTATACTCTTTATACATTTAGTAGGATATGCGTTTATTAATTGCTTACCCGTAGGGCATCAGCTAGTCAGTCACTCACTCAATTTTGTTTGTTTTGTTCTGGATTTTATTGTTATTATTGTTGCTGCCGTTGATTTTTGTGTAATTTACGCATTTCGTACAATTTTTGCAATTTTACAGCGCGCAGAGGAATCAAGGTATATTATATATATATGTACATGCAGAAAAAATATCTGACGTGTGGATTTATGGTAACTGCGTGCTGTGGGTGGGCAGATGAAAAATTGACTCGCTCGATTGGTATTAATAACAATAATATCATTGCCAGACATTTTCCAGATGAAATTGTGTGGCACTCGACGCGAATGAATTTCAATTTGCACAAATTAATAAATATATACAGATACATGTATATGTACACACATATAGATTACATGCAATTGTAAAAAATGCTCCACAACAATATCAATAATTGACAACGGGCATCGGAATGCGCGAAGGGAACTTTAAGCGATATTCATTTGATGGAGTGCCAAATTGACAATTGATTGACAACATTGCAATTTTGCAACAAAAGCAAGAATTAAAACTGAAAATCAAGCAAACACAAGGCTTTAGGGCGTGGTGCAGCCAGAGAAAATACCCTGTAAAATGTTGTGAAAAATTGTATTTGTGAAACTATTTTTATAGTTTGTGAAATATGAAATTAGTTGTGCCAGATCTGTATATTCGTATATTTTTTATATAGTTTTGTATATTTTTTATATATATATATATATTTTTATATTTTATTATATGTTTTATATATTTTTTATATACTTTATATATATTTTTTATATACTTTATATATATTTTTTATATTTTTTATATATATTTTTCTATTTTTTTATATGTTATATATTTTTTATATATTTTATATATATTTTTTTTATTTTGTTTCCATAGCTTAAGAATAAAATATTTGATTCTAGAGCACATTTAGCTCTTTGCCTTATCTAGTCAATGGGTATATAAGCCATAAGATGCATATTAAATATAGCGAAACTGCTGAAAAATGAATCTATAATACATCCAGTCCATATATAAGTCAAGCTTTGCTAAACTTCTAAACAAGGAATATGTAGATATATAAATAAATATGTATTTGCACTATATATATACTCTATTGGGTTATGCAAATTAACTTATGTGCATTATACTATCTTTGCCTAGTTTAAAAGCACGTTTAATCAAAGCTTTCATATGTGCGCTCTGCTTTGCTGGGCAAATCTCTTTACCTAGCATAGCAAAGGCATTTGCATATGAAAGCATTTTTGTGTCAATGAAGATTGCATTGATTTTTGCCTGCAATAAAATGTTTGCTGCAAAATTCTTTATGAACTACAAATTCATAAAATTTTGTGTTAACTTATTCAGAGTATTTTTGTCTGAGTTCGTTTTGAAACTAATTTTATTTAAAAAATATGTTGACAAATGAAAATCTATTGGCATTTCTCTTGAATTGATAAAACTAAGAGAGTTACAATTCATATTTTCTACTGGAAATATTTGAGTGAAAAAGCATGCTAGAATTCCATAAATATTCTTTTTATTATTTATTTACAAGTTTCAATTATATTTTTCCAAATATTTGCTCCAGTTCAAAGTTGTCGAATGACGATAAAAATATATATTTTATAACTGAAGTGGGTCAAAATATTATATCGAGGAGTAGAAAAAGTCGACAAAAATACTTTGTTTAATTACTGAATTTCACTTAGTTAAATGTCTTTTTGCTTTAGCATAGAGCTTCCGCAGCGCACAGTCAGAATTGATGGCATGGCGCTTTCTCATGAAAATACTGAGAGCTCTGTCATTGCCCATATTTCATGTGTCTAACGCACATGGCAGGCTCGAATGCGGGCGCCCCAGTTACAATAATACGAGTATCCTATATAAATACCCTTTTCACGCTGTAACAAAATACACACAGACATTTGTTTCAACTCGTTCTTGGCCGGGACAACCCTGTAAAAAGTCACAAAGCCACCACCACCAAAAACAAGTAGAGAAAAAAATAAAATAAAATAAAATAAAATAATAAAAAGGGCCAGCTGAACTGTTGCCCAGCGCGGGGTTCTGACCTCGACTTCAGCGCCCGCTTTTTATGCTGCGATGCGATGCGATGCGAAGCGACCTACAACCCTGAAAGGGGCACACACGTTAATCAATCTCTGATAATCATTTTCCTCCAGAATCTGCGGAACTGTATACAAATACACACACACACAGACACCCATACATATATATATAGATATAGATATGATATATATATTTTTCAGCTCGCCGCATTGCAATTTATTTCGTGGCGCAGCGTTGAAAGATTGTACGAAAAAAAAAGAGGAAAATTATTCATTTTGCTTTTTGTTTGTAATCATTTTTGTTTACTCTGCAGGCAAATATAGCCTGCAGTTTCGGATGAATCTGAATAACCAGCGGATAAAAGCATTTTTTTGCTTCATGTCCGTTCTTATGAATTACTAAAAATATATATACATATAAATTATGAAATGGCAACAATGCATGCCATGATTAAAAAAAATAGTAAAATGTGGAAATATCTGTATATCATAAAGCTCTAAAAAAAAGAGTTCTATTTATAATTGAAACATTCTGCTTACATACCTGAATATTATTATTGCACGAAATTCTCGTGCCCATTCACTGCATTGCAATAACATTTCAATACAAACTTTTCACATTTGATATAATTTTTCTTTCCCTTTTTATGCGCTGAAAGCATTGAAAGGGGAAATATAGGGTGTATTGGTTTTTTAATAGTGTATGTAAGAGGTAGAACGAGGCGTGGTAAATGGCGTAAAGTAATATATGCTTGATCAGGAGGATGAGCTGCGTCTATCTAGTCCAAAGGTCAGCCCTTCCCTTAGGCCGTTTGTCCTTCTGTTTTTTTGTCCGTTCTTCCATCTGTTCGTCTCTCTGAATGCATCGATCTCGCATACCATAAAAGCTAGCTACTTGAAATATATATATATTGAAATATATTAATATGTATTTCCGTATACTATCAGCACGAGTATATCATGATTTTTTCCATAACATCCCATCCCATCATCCCCTTTTGTATGATATTTATTAATAATATTTATCAATTTATTTATCAACATAATATAGATATATAATATCAATTATTTGAATAATTGTGGGGGTTTCTGTAATGTAGACAAAGATTTTGGATTTTTGATAGCTTTAAAACTCTTCTCTCTTAATAATAATGATAAGAATATCACCTCTACGCAAGGTTTAGGGTATCTCCTACTCGACTACTCTCGACTAAAGCACTCTTGTTTGCTATGCATGTATGACCTCTTCCCATAGGTTAGGGTATCTCCAAGTCGAGCACTCTCACATGTTTTTCACGCATCGCGATGTGCAAATCTGTCAATATTATTACTTTCAGCTTTGATTTGTTTCGCTTTTTTTTCTTTCTTGATTAATTTTTAAAATTTGCACTGTTATTGTAGCAGCGTTTTAATTGTTTGTATAGTTTCATTGGCTGCGCTGCCGTAAATCAATGCAAATTGTTTTTGCTGCGGCACAAAAATTGAGAATGCCAAACAACAATTTTTTTTCTTTTGGTCACGCTGATAAAGCACGCAAATTGCAAAGAAGCTGATAGCTCGTGCTGCCCTTTTGACATAAACTGGCATCGATTCATGCTGTTGGCCTTTATAAAAAAATACATATATATATATACGTATATATATATATAAATTTTCCTTTAGCTGCTCGACTGCCATGCGCCATGCTGCTCCACTCTGCTGTCAGCTTGTCATGATGCTACTGTGCTCTCTGTGAGCTGCTGCTGCTGCTGCTGATTTTTTTTTGTGTTTTTTTGTTGATGTTGTTTTAATGCGCCAAGCTGGTAAATTAAAACGCTGCTTTGTTTCACTTAACGCTGGCGCTGTGCATTGTGTTTTAGAGAAATTTTTAATTTCCTAGTCCTTTGTGGCGGTCTGGCAACTAATCTGGCACGAGGGCACCGACAAACGCTTTTCAGCTTCAGCCTGTTTGCCGAGCTGCGTCTGAGGGAAGCCATTAACAAACATCTGTATGGACAGCAAAGTGCTACACTAGACTCGTTCACCTTAAACACACACAGAGCAAATATAGACAGGTAGACGGCGTGGCAAAAGCTGATGGGGGGCCGCAGATAGAGCAGCGGCAGCGGCAGCGCACACATTGCCAGCTTTTAATCTTAATTTTATAGTAGTGCAGTCTTAGCTCAGCTTCGTGCTCTTACCTTTACCTGTACCTGTGCCAGTTTCCCTGTGTAGCGCAAATAAACTGCGCTGCTTCCCTTTCGCCTCCGCTCGACTCTTCACTTACACATCTTCAAATGGCACTCGACGGGCTCCCGACTTCGTAACTCGTAACACTTTTTAATGCTACCTACTTCAGCAGTTTTGAATGCTGCTTATGTTTTGTTTAATGTTGTTATTGTCGTCGTTGTCGCTGTCGTTGTCGTTGTTGGGCGAGTTAATTAAATCAGTTTAAATATGCACACAGCTTATCGACAATTGTCCTGCCCTCCCAGGCCCCAGCGCATGCATTGCGCAAATAGCATCCCAATTAGTTTCGTAATATTATTATTATAGTTCAGTTTGCAAAATTCTATTTACAATGTGTAAATTGTTCCGATTGCAGTTGGCATTGGTATTGGCTGAGCACCATGCGAGCAGCTGGCAGCTAATTAGAAAATAAATCTATTCATTTATAACATATGAAAATTGTGTCTATTGATTGCGTATGGCTGTGGCCAGCGATCAATTTCCATTACAGCAACTGTGGTTGTCGCCCTTTATGCACCGCCAGCAATTCCAATTGCCAGTCGTAATCATAGTTTGAGCTTGTTTGAAACCAGCCAGGGGAATAGCAACAATTTATGATGTGAACTATTGATGTATCAGGCAACAGGGCTTAGTATTTATAGCCATGCTCTTTGCTTTTGCCTTCTGCTCTTTGGACAATCAAATTGTGAGCTATTTTTATCTGTTTTGTATGAAATGTAGGGTATGATGAATTTATGGTAGTGTGTATAGCAAGCAGAGGATGGCATGGCAGGCGCCATAAAGTATAAAGAATATTGTTTAGGTGAAAGAACTGAGCTCATAACATCATGTCCGACTGCTTGTTCGTAAAAGAAGCTTAGAATAATCGGTATATCAGTTCTGTCTTGAGTTCAGGGTATATCCTAGTCGTGCAGTTGCGACTAGTTCACTGTTACTTGGTACAAATAATATTTTCCCTATATAATATGGCCTCAAAACCAATAAAAATAGGAAATCAGTGAAAATGCCTGTAACAGGCAGATCCTATAAAGGGCATAGATTCTTGATCGGCACAACGATCCGAGTCGATAGAGCCATGTTTATCTGTCTGTCCGTAAGCCTGTTTGAAAAAAAAGCTTGAAATGAATGTCTGCGAGTCGGATAGTCCGGACTATAGCGTTCTTGCTTGATTGACATAATCAGCATGAATTTGTACAGACAAATTTTCTATTGATTAAGGATGATAGAACTCTCTTTCATGATTTGCATAATCAGGCAAGAGCGCTCTAGTAGCTCAGTACTGAATTCAGGGTATCTCCTAGTCGTGCAATCCCTACTAGTGCACTTTTGCTGGATAATATTTAATATTATTTGCTCAACATTTGCTTTTGAATAATCTGAAAAAGCTTTTAAGCGCTGCATTTACCAATTTCCAAATGCATTTACCTATAAATGACCCTTGACTTTATGGCCTAGTTTTTTCTACGTTATTCCAGAGACTTTACCGTGTAATCTGTTCGCATTCTTGAACTGTTTCTCTTTATCGATTTTGAAAAGTATTTTCGCACAATCCACTCCCACTCTCCATGCCTGCAAACTTAAATCTTGTGCTGTCTTCGTACATGGAATTCGTTTTATAATTGTTGAGCAACAACATAAAAAAGTTGTACTTCCCAGCCGTCGAACATGTGCTTACGGCAATCAGCTGCTGCTAGTTACACACACACAAGTGACACATTAATTTGACTAATTTGAAATGTTCGTGTGCCAATCGAATTTCAATCTATTTGCTGTGGCAAAAACTTTTTAACAAATGCGTGCGCGTGTGTGTGGGGGTGTTGAAAATTACCATTGCATACTTGGCAGGATGGCCAAAGTTTTCGCACACTTGCCGGCCGTGTTTGCATTCGGCATAGACACACGTCGTCTGAGGGCTGGCCTAGGCCCGGCTGTCACTGCCAAATTGCCTTGAAATCTTTTGACATGCTACGTCAAGTTTGTCATATGTCCTGGCTCGCCATTTGTGTGTGTGGGCTCTCGCCCCCGCAGCCGGAGCGAGAAGAATGCCAGAAAATTGTTTTAAAGTGTGTCAGCATTTCCGTACGCGCGTCTTGCTAAAGTGAAAATGTTTGGAATTTTAATGAAGGGCTGCCGAGACGGGGAGATTGGGATGCTGGGCTCGGTTGCCAGAACCTGACGGGCCAATAGTCCGCACAGATTTGCAACTGAGGCAGGAATCTCTTGCT
Source organism: Drosophila pegasa (assembly GCA_035046225.1). Lineage (NCBI taxonomy): Eukaryota > Metazoa > Arthropoda > Insecta > Diptera > Drosophilidae > Drosophila > Drosophila pegasa. Next base: position 1,507,117 of record JAWNOD010000579.1, on the reverse strand, counting down.
AGCCAACTAGCTTACGTAGGCTGCCGCTGCCGCTGCTACTGCTTTGCATATTTTTCCATTAAAAGCGATTTAAATACCCTGCCTGGTTTTATTTTTATTTTTTTATGCACACACACACACGCACACATATTTACATTTTTACTTACTTTTCCGCTGCAAGGTTCAGGTTCAGATTTGTCCGACACTTTGGCAAAAGTTCACTTTGCAACCTTAAAAAAAGAAGAGGAAGAAGAAGAAGCAAGGGAAGAAGAAAAAAAATTGAATTTTATAATAAATTTTGCGCAGACCAGAGAAGGTTTTAAGATAGCTCTTGCTTGGCTGCCATTGGCCTGCTTCTATCTTCCGGCGGCCCCTATCGCAGCAGCCAACGTCTGTCGCTCGAGAATTTATGTGTGTGCGGGTTAAGTCGTCAGCAGGTTAGTCAATGTGCCGCTCCACTTGTCGCCGCACTCGTGCGCAGCCCTGGCCACAGTAGCTGCTGCTGCTGCGAGAGAGGAGCCCAAGTAAACAGTTCCAAAAATGGCAAGCGATTAAAAATAAATTTATGAAACATTTTGCTAGCTGGAAAATATGAAAAATATTTTCTAAAGTGGAAATTTAATTAAGAATTTAATTGAAATTAATTCCAGTTAAGACTAAGGCTAGCAGAAATATATATTTTTTAAATTTACCAAATGGCAGACATTATAAATATTTTTCTTTCTTAAAATTTATATATTTATATTTTTATGTTTATATATATGGATTTTTAAATTTATATATTTTTATTTATTTAAATTATTGTATTTATATTTTTTAAATTTTTATAATTTTATATTATATTTATATTATTGAAATTTCTAAATTTATATTTTTAAAAGTTATATATTCACGTTTTTTAAATGTATATCTTTATATTTTTTTATTTATTTTATTTATATATTTTACCATTTACTTATTTTTTAACATTTTTATATTTATATTTATTTATTTATTTTTTGTTATTTATTTATATTTTGTTATTTATTTATATTTTTTTATTTATTTATTTATATTTTGTAATTTTTTTATTTATAAATTTTTATTTATATTTTGTTATTTATATATTGTATGTTTTATTTATTTATTTATATTTTTTTATTTATATATTATATTATTAATTTGCAGAAACAATTTTAAGCTAATATTGTCATTCACTTTTTGCCATTTAAATTGATATTTGCCTAACAATTAATCATTCTCTCTTTCTATTTATTTGCAGGTAAGCAAACACATCATTTCTATGCATTTGGAGGTGTTTAAATATTTCCTGGTAATTTCATCGAAACACACTCACACGCCTGAGGGCGGTTAAACCAACCAAAAAATGTCCGACTTAATTGAGCGCTAAATTTGCGCACATTAAATTTATTAGTCATCGCATATTGTTGTTATTATTATCATTGTTATTGCTATTATTGCTACAATAGCATCGACCCAATGGCAGACAAAGTTAACGACAGCACAAAGCAAAATAACCGCAAGCTTGCGTTTTATTTAACAAATTACGTATACGCCACTGACGCCGCGGGACCATTGGAAGTAGCTGCCGCAACGACGTGTATGTTGCAAACATGGGTGTGTGTGTGTGTGTGTGTGTGCTTGTGTGGGCAACAATAACAACAACAACAACAACTGCTCAAATCAAATCAGCTTAAGTGCCATGAGCAGTCAGTCAACCAAACATAACTATACAAATAATATATAAACAAATATATATGTCTATGAGTGCTACAAGTAAATCAAATCAGCGCTCAAATGATCATATAATCAACAAGCTCGAGCTCATTTTATATTGCTATTGTCAGTGTGAATCTGAATACATAATTTAGTGGTTATAGCAAAAGCTCGTTTATTTTGCGCCGATTCTTGTAGAGAATACGAAAGAGAAGTAGCTGAACTTATGCAACACTTAAGGCTTTGTATTGTTGATTATTGTTGTGCAAGTAAATTTTTTTGGCTTAAACGGTTCAATTAACAATATGTATCTGGAAACTATATAATCTTTGAATTATTTATATGGGTAGGAGGTGCAGTTAGCAAGGCTTTGAACTAAGATTGCTAAAAGACTATATTATAATATCTAAATCTTGCTGGAGTAGAGAGTAGTAAAAGTAGAGCAGGAATAGAAATATAAATTAAATATAAATAATATTGTATTATAGAGAAAAAATGATTGATAATTTTATTTTTATAAATATATATATTCCATTTATATATAATATTAAATATTATATAATAGTTCTCTACTCTCTACTATTGAATTGCGCCGAACAAAGCAATTCCTTTGTTCTTTTCTACGATGTGCTTGTTTCTAATAAGAATCTCAAGTAGTTTTTCTACATCAACTGACAATCATAATGTCTCTGTTCAATAGTCATCTCTCGCTCTTTTCGTAACACCAGAGACTACATTCAGCAACAGCTATAGTTCTCTCTCACTCTCTCTCTCTCTCTCTCTCTCTCTCTCTCTCTCTCGCAGTGACAAATAAAGGATACAACAGAAACACAAACTTATTCGGTTAATACTAGCTGTCAATCTTCCTCTAATGCTATTGCAAGAGTTGGAGGCACTCAGAACATGACAGCTAGCAGACTCTGTTGTTAATTTAACATTTTAATTTAACATTACGTCATTATGTCATAGCGATGTGACATGTGTAAGTCAAGCTTTTAGTGAGTAGATGGAAAGGGGGAGCTTAAGTAGGTGGAAATGGCAGTTCTATGAATCATTATTTGGAAGAGAACAAATAAAATTTATATGTTCCTTACATTATATATAGAAATTCGCATGATTATATACACAGATTAGCACAAAGAATACGGATCAAAATCTCTAAGCTGTTCCCATGCTAAGAAATTTGAAGACTCTATTGAGCATATATTTATAAATATTACATGATTTATATATAATAAATTATTTATATATATTATATTACAATATTTATATATATTTGGTATAATATTTGTTATTTCAATCAAATTTATATTATTTTATTATAATATATATATTTTATTTAACTTATATATTATAGCTAGAAGCTCTATTCTAGCAAAATCTTCCTAGATTACTTTTTAACCCCTTTTCTTTAGACCATCCCACCTCAATTGTACAGGGTATCTGCTAGTTCAGTGTATCCGCCACGAGCCCATAGCCTACATACCATATGAAATGTAAACAGCGATCCACATAGGAATGTCTTGTTTATTCAGCAAATATTTATCTCAGACATTGGCGATTTCTTCAAAAATTGACTATGCCGAGGCCGTGGCGCCGTGCGATACAATCGACCAATGGGTCTTGGAGCACGCGTATTTCCATCTTCGACTCGGCTTTGTCTCAATTCCTTTCTTTCTTTTTCTCTTATTTTTTTGGCCTCTGTTGTGCTTCCGTTTTGGCAATTGGTCCGTTTCGCTTGTTTATGCTTATTTAAAAATAATGTTGGCTTTAGGTTGCTTTGTCCGGCGGCAGTCGGTGGGCTCCGCCCAGCGCCTTTGGCATGAAACTTTTGCGCAACATTATGAGTGGAGCGGAGCGGAGCACTCTCGGAGTTGGCTGTTGAGCGCTGCCCGAAGCTTGAGTACTTCATTAGCGCGCTTTGTTACTCATTATGTGCGCACATTACTCAAACCAGGGAGCCAACTTTTCATGCACACAAACACATTTTAATGTTAATCCTTTTTCAAAAGATTTTCCATGTACCTTGCCGTTGCCACTCGCCTCCAGCTGGATGGTTGGCTGCACTGAGCTGGGCTGGGTTGGGCTAGCCTGCTTTGCTGGCTCTGGCTCTGGCTTTCATTTTCAATCAGCAGCAGCGGCTGCCGCCTGCATATTTTCATTATTAATGCCCTACGGCAGCCATTGCAGCCACCGCAACACCCACGAGCCCGCCAGCCCGTCAGCCCATCAGAACTCTCGCCACTTTGGCTTTGTTAGGTAGCCGCATTTGCTGACTTGGCTTTTTGTCTAGAGTTGCAACCACATTGCGCTGGTCATGGGCAGACGCTGACGTCGACAACGGCAACGGCAACGGCGACGGCAGCGTCGATGCGGTTGCCCAGAGAGTTGGTGTCACGACAACAGCAACGCCGAGACGCCCCCATTCGTCTGCTCGCCTGCTGGCGGCCGCGTCGTCACATCTTGTGTCTTACCTGTGCCAAGTTTTACGCCGTTCTGCCAAATCAATTGTTTGTAATGAACTTGCGACTGCGAGACAGTGGCATGAAAAAGCTAGAAAATATGTGATTTCCATAATATATTTTATTTATTTTAAATTTCTTTTAAGAAAAATGAAATGAAAGAATATATAAAATTATGATATTTATGCGATTTAATAATATATATATATTCTATTTTAATTTTGTCTTAAAAAAAATTAAACGGAAGAATATATAAAATTATAAAAAAATAATATATTCTATATTACATTTTGTCTTTAAAAAAAATGGAAGAACATATAAAATCATAATAATAATACGATTTCAATTCTTTTCTACTTTAAATTCGTCTTTAAAAAAGAATATATATAATAATTATGCGATTTCAATAATCTATTTAATCTATTTTAAATTGGTCACAATTTGTCATAAAAAAGGAAATGGAGGATAAATATAATATAATAATAATTATGCAATTTCAAGAATATAGATAATAATTATGCGAATCCAATAATATATTTATTCTATTTTAAATTTGTGTTAAAAAAAATGAATGGAAAAATATATAAAATGATAATAATTATGCGATTTCAATAATATATTTACTCTCCTTTAAATTCATCTTAAAAAAAATTAAATAGAAAAATATATATAAAATGACAATAATTACGTGATTTAATAAATTTATTCTATTTTAAATTTGTCTTAAAAAAAGAATATGATAATAATTATCGAATTCTCTTTTAAATTCGTCTTTAAAAAAGTCTCTTCTGTCAACTGCCGCCCATTGTTCGCCTTTGGCTCAGTTGCGGTGCCTGGGTGCGGCACCTCAACAATTGAAATTAATTAGAGCTGTAATTTGATTAGGAACAGCGAGCGAGTGTCTTCGGCAATCGTATAAATATCTAAGCAGGCAACGTCTCTTATTTGGCATTTATCATTGTACCTGCATTTCGCATCTAAGAGCATTTGGAATGGCTCTCATTAACTAATTGCCTCATCTCATCTCATCTCAGCGCACACACAAAAAATGTATAAATAAGACAAGAGCAGGGTATAAAATACAAAAAAAGAAGAAAAAAAACCGACACGTGTTAAGTACATATGTAAATGAAGCCACCCAAAAGCTCTTGGTAAACAACCAAAAAAATATATAACACGAAAAGAAACTCAATATAATTTAAATGGTTTTTTGTTGTTTTCCCTCTGTTAATGTTGCCTCTGTTGTTGCCATTGATGTTGCTGTTGCTCTGGTTACACAACAGGCGTGAACTTTGCCGTCATCTTGCCGGGCTCTCACAAAAGTATTAGAAACTTGGTGAAGGCACTTGGGTCACTTGGGGCCCACATGGAGCCAGCGCGCATTTGCATAGCGGATGCCACTGTCGCCGTGCTTGTCTCTAGCGCAGCGGCGCTGTCATGACAACCGGACGGCGTGCGACGCGACATTGTGGGTGTTTATGAGCTGACGCTCGGCAATTGCAAATCAATTTGTAAGGCACGCGCATAAATCAAATACGCAAAAGACATTTGCCCCAACTGCCGCAGCGCTTGGCCTTCGAAAATTGGCACTCGCACGCGACGGCATATGCCGCGGCTTCGGTTTATTTGCCAAATGAAATAAGGAAGCAATTTTGCAAATTTACAGAACAAAGTTACTTTTCTTTGCCAACAATAATAATAATAACAACAGCTACAATATACAATAATAACAACAGCAGCAACAACAGCAGCAGCAGCATCTACAATGAGCATCAGGCAAATTGCCGCATCAGCTAGAATCGCATTGAGAACTTGGGATTTGGAATTGCGATCCGAGAAATCGCGCCAAGAACGAAGCCAAGCATCCAAAAAAATAAGTAAAACAAGTTGGAATTCATAGTTTTCACAAGTCGAATATTGAATGCTCTTTTGAACAGTTTTAAAAGTTTTATTTGGAGAAGATTCTGATGTCACTGCATTTTACTAAAGATCTATGTTCATAGTCTATCTATCTATCTCTATCTATCTATCTATATCACATATCTATCTTTATCTGTACATTTGTAGTAATTTGGATTCATTTGGAGCATTTTATGAAGAGATTTTTAGAAGAGCTTCTGATGTTTTTGAGCTAGATCTGGGTTTCTTTCTCAAACTGGATGTACGTCTCTCCATTGTCTATATATCAATAAACTCCCCATTGTCTGTGTCTCTATCTCGATTTCTATCTGTTTATTTCTGTCTCTATCTATCTATCTGTCTCTATATCTATCTGTCTATTTATATCTCTGTCTATCTTTCTATCCATCTATCTATCTATATATCTATATATCTATCTATATATCTATATATCTATCTATCTAACTATCTATAGATATCTTTCTATCTATCTATAGATCTATTTATCTTTCCACCTATCTATCTATCTATCTATCTACCTAACTGTATTTCTAGTATCTATCTCAATCTATTAATTTATTTATAGTAAATTGGATTCTTGACTGAGCTTTTTAGAGTCAGGCTTTGTCAATATACCACAAAATTCAAGCATAAATAATATAATAAAATCTTAATTATTAATCAATGATGAAGTGATTCTCTAGTATCAAGCTAGACATATCTATCAGTATCCTATTCACAGCCTTAAATAAATAATGAATTGCAAGTTTAATTAAAGGAAATTTAATATTATGAAATCAGATTTGTTGTGCAAAAAGCAAACTATGTAGTTAGTCTACACTCTTTCTAAATGCCCTTAATACATTAATTATAAATTAATTAAATAATAAAGGCTAAATTAATATGTGAGCCAACAAGATATGAGCTTATATAGTTCATCAGACTTTAAAGACAGTTAACATAAGATATTTTGGCTATTCCATTCTATTTCTTAAGATAGTTTCCTCTATCTACTATACATTGTTGATAGCTAAGTCGATAGATCTGTTGTAAGTGTATAATGAAGTAAAATACATAAAATATGCGCTCAGTGCGTCAGTTGGTCTATTCGTCTCTCGTTCTGTCTGCGCTGTGCCTGAAAGTTTGGCGTATTATTTTCACAGCGCGCCTGGCAATTGAAATGAAATGTCTACTTGGCTCTGTTGCTTGGGTCTGGCTGGCATGGTCTGACGTGGTCGGGTCTGCTCTGGTCTGGGGTCTGCTCTCTGTCGAAATCCCCCGATGCGAACCAATTTACGCCTGGCCCGTCGCCCGCCACCCGCCACCCGCCCGACTCTTTGCTCATCCACAGTTCACTGAGTTTAGTTAGTTTTGCCTGCGCTACTTTGCGGACTGTCGACCAATGGACTTGGGTTTGTTTTGCTTCTCTATGATGACGGCGATGGCGAGCCATTCTCAGCACTCAGTTCACAGCTCTCAGTGCTCTCTCAACGTTAAGCAGCACAAAGTGATTGATGGTTGAATGCATAAATTATTGATGGCAGCCCAGACAATGCGGCTGTGTAGCACTAGCCCAGGCAACGGGCCGGGCAATTGAATGGCAGCCAAGCCAAGCGGCTGGGGGGCTGGGGGGCAGGAGGCGGTGTCAGATGCTTCTGATTCGGCGGCGGTCATGCTTTGTAAACTGTTCCTGTAAATGATGTGCTAAAATTGTAGTTGCTCCAGCAGTGCGCTACAATTGCCCGACGTACTTAGACATAATGTGGAATGTCAAGTGCTTATAAAAGATTCGTGAGCGGTAATCGCAAGTGAATAAATGTAGTTTGCATGAGAAATGGCCAAAGCTGAAAAGCCGAAAATATTTAAATATTTATATCTATATTAAATATTGAAAAAGAAAAAGTTTTGCTTGCATATACTTTAGATGTTTGAATATTTAATGCGGGGAATAAGAAATAGTAAAGGAAATAATATAGAAACAATATATAGAAAATAAATAAATAATATATTAATAATACATATATAATAAATAAATATTAAATAGATAATATATAAATAATAAATAGATAATATATAAATAATAAATAATATAATATATAAATTATGACTGAAACTCTTAGAATATTTTTGAAATAAAAATTTTTAATATATCTCACACCAATTATTATTTTAAAAACATAAATTTGATAAAAAAAATTATAAATAATAATAGTTATATAAAAAAGTAATCTAAAATATAAAAATATAAAAAATATATATATATATATATATATATATATATATATATATATAAATATTAAAAAATAAACATTTTATTATAAATTATTTATATATATATTAATAATATTTAATTGCCCTTATCTATATTTTAAATATATTTATTTATTATATATTTTAAAAATATTTACTTACTATACGCAACTCTTTATGTCCTTATAAAAATTAGATATTTTTAAACTAATTTCGCATGCCCTTTCTTGACCTCCTTTAAAGGGTATTATCAGTTGGCATTTCTACCTTTTGTTTTTATTTGCTGAGCTCAACCGAAATTTGACCCAATTTAATATTTATCCTGGAAATCCATTTCTTTTTCTCAACTTTTCATCGTCATTTTTTTGTTAGATCATTGTTAAGTAACGCTGGGAAAGCGGCGTAAAAACAATTTAGCCGTAATTTGAAGCGTAAGCAAACAGACGGGGCATTCGGGGCTGAAAGTCAACAAGAATAAAGCAATGCTACTCGAAATGCTGTTGTTGCTGTTGTTGGCATTTTATGGCTGCTGTTGTTATTGTGGTGAGTGATGGAACACTTTGGCAGTTTAATAGCCCCATGCCGAGTGCTTGTCAAATGCTGCTAAATCATTTGGTAAACGCAAAACTCCCGTCGAAGAGCTGCAGATCCTCAAGATGCGGAATTTTCTAGCAATAAACAAATGAATGCGGTGGCGGCAACAATAGTGTCGAGGAGGGGGAGGAGGAGGAGGAGTGGGGCAACAATTTAATTTGCTGCCAGCAGCTTGAACTCAATTGGGGCACAGGCACACGGCAGGCATGCAGCCGTTAATTGAGTGAAGTGAATGCATTCTGTGTAGATTTTTTGAGGCGTGAGTATCGAGCAAAGTTGCTCATCCGCAATAGCCGATAGCAACTCGAACTCAACTCAAATGAAAAGTAGCTACCGAGTTTCGTTTATTGATTGAGTTTTTGATGTTGCGACGAGCTGAGCGGCTTAAGTGTGGTTGCTGCCCTTCGCCAGCTGCTGTTCCCATTGATGTTTATGTTGCTGAATGGCAGCGTCGAACAAAAACATCAAGTATTTCCAACAGCTGCTTCGCTTTCCCGGGACCAGAGTTATGCAGGCAGCCAGGCAGCACCATCAATGGATTTCAATTTGAAATCGATGCTTCCAAGTTTTGTTCCCTTCTTTTTCTCTGATAAGAAGGTCGCAACTGGTGTAGGCAGACAATGTGTATAGACGAGTGGCATAGAGACATTAACATGTGTCACATGTGGGCCATGTGGAGTGCTACAATGAGCCTCAATTGCCACATAAATATTTATGCGGCCTCTCTTTGTCTTTTAATAACTGCGCGTCTCAGCCGCTTCAGATTAACTGATGGAATTATTATGATTTATTTTCCAATTAGTTTTTATTTCCTTTCATATTTCATGCAACGCCTGGTGATAAGCTTAGCATCACAGATATATTTATGCTGCTCTGCCAATGAATAAATAAAAGGAAATTAAATGCAGGTGAATGCGGAGAGACAGGCAAAAGTTTGAAGAAGAGCATTTAAAACTTGTGAAAAATGAATATGAATTTCCGTTAGTTTTAAATGAAACAAAGCCAGGATAAATACAAAGACAGAGAGAGAGAGGAACTATGAATACAATAGTTATAATGAATAACAACTTTTGGAATTGAAATTCAATTAAAAAACGGATATTAAAAAGATAAACTCGAACAACTTCAACAAACTGTGTTTTTCGGGCATGAATGAAAAATATGTAAAAATAAAAAAAAGAATGTAAGAGCTCTGATAGTTTCTGAGATATAGAAAAAGACAGCCGAATGCATGTTTATATTTATATATTTTTTGTATAAATAAGCAAGTCAGGTCAGGTTAATAAAGTAAAACTGAGGTAAGACTGAAGTCAAAGCAAGCAATGTAAACAAAAATAAATAAGAAATAAATGTAATTATATTTGAAAGAAATAATAAATAAATGTAATTATATTTGAAAGAAAAAATAAATAAATGTAATTATATTTGAAAGTATATAAATGCAAAGAATTATAAGAGCAAGAGCAGCTTATATCAATGTCTTGACATAGACTAATTAGGGCCCAATCGTGAGCATTAGCAGACAAAAACAAAAAACGAAAACAAACAAGTAAGAATGTTTCAGTCGGGCGTTATCGACGGCATAATACCCTACTCACAGTCTCTGAAAACTTAAGAAGATATATAGAATATATAGATTTTAGAATTTTTATAGAATAGAATGTTTAGAATAGAATTATTGCCGAAATGCTACGCTCCTAACGGACGTAGATATATTTACTATACCTTTTCGAGATAAAGATAGATATGCAGACAGATAGACCGACAGAAAGACACATAGAAAGACAAACCAAACAGAAAGACAGTCATAGAGACAGCAAGCTCGACATTCCACAAAGCCAATATGCCCTCTTCACTTTACTGAGTGAGTATACAAAGTTCACACAAATCAAATATTGTAAGTCGAGCAAAGCGACGCACGAATTAGGCGGGGAGATTCGATTGTGCGCAACGCGAAGACCCAATTTACATGCGTCATAAAGTTTTTGTGGAAAGAAACGTGCTTAAGGCACATAAAAGTGCAGTTTCGATGAGTAAAATTGACCCCGTATCGTGATAATAATTAATTGCTTACATGAAAAACAAACTCAGAGGGTCGAAGCTTGGATTATTTCCCAGAACTCTGTTTCGACTGATATCCGGATTCGAAGTTAGTCAGAAAAGGATTTGATTTAAGTAAATAAGTTTGTAGGAATCGATGTGAACTTCGCTCGGCTTTCAGTATATATTTTTGCTGTGCAGCTGAGCATATATTGGCATAGCTTTTGCCCAGCTACAGGATGTGAGCGAACATTTGTTTGTAAACATTTAGCGATTGCCCGTCAGTCGTATCCATTGGCATTTAATGTGTCAAGGTTAATTTACGCTCAAGCAAAATAATCAGCAAATATCTGATACGAACTGTGAATGGCTTTGTTTGTGTTTACCCCAAAAGAAGAAAAATTCCTTTTAGCTGTGCCAATAGTGGCCACACTTCTACTTTTTATATTGCGATTAAGCTGATCAAGTTTTATTTCGCTGGCTGATCCAGTTCAGTAGCCAAATTAAATGTCACACCCAATATGCCGAAATTTGAATATGCATTTGGGAGGAGAGCCACAAAAACTTGTCACTCGGCATTTGTGTTACACTTTTTTATTTATTTTTTATTTTTGTTGTTTTTGCCTCGTTTGTCTGATGCTCAACCAGGCAGGTAAACGGCCAAGAAATCTGTCTTAAACTAGTTTCTCAATTGATTGGCAAAAGGCGAGAGGGCTGGCACGGCGCGGAAATGGTTCTGTGTTGCTGCCGGTTAACGACTTTCAAAGTTCCATAAGACCCAAAAAGCAGCCCACGCAGTCTGCGTGTTAAAAAACGACTGCATGCCGTAAAGAAACGACTACTCAAAAGTTAATGGCTTGGCCCAAAAGATATAGCCACATCTGTGTGTGTGTGTGTGTGTGCGTTGAGTGTGTGTAAATATTAATAGCATGTGCTATCTGCTTGGAATTGAGCGGGAGATGCTGATGGCTGGCTGGCGGCGGGGGGACATTTGGGGCATTTTCAGCGCACAACACATTTGGGAATTTGAATAAATTATTGCACATTTACAGCTGAAATCACATTATAATGTGAGCAGTCGCAGGTCGGTCCGGCACGTAGAGCAGGTTTGTCCAATCGTTCGATTTATTTTAGATTGATTTCCAATGAGATTAGTTGAGCAGATTAGTTTACAGCGAGTGCTTTAGATCTGACGACGGGACGGGAGTGTGCGTCGGGTTCAGATTCGAGTCGAGTTCAGGTTCAGAGCTTTGGCCCCCCTCGACAGGTGTTGATTCGCCCGTGTGGGCATTTGATATACGAGTAAGGTGTGTGTGTGTGTGTGTGCGTACGCTTATCGTAAGTTGAAACTTGTGTCTCGGGGGCGGCGAACTCGTTGAGAGTTCATAAATAACACAAGAAGCTGTCGTCGTGCTGGGGAGAGGGGGGGGGGGTCAGGCAGGGTATTAAGCCGCTTGGAAATGACCAATTGGTTTCAGCTTCTTCTACTGATTGTGCTCTGGCCCAGCATATGGCCAAGGATAATAATGAGAACAGGAAGTGTTCAAATTACTGAAGCGAAAGTAAAAAGATTGCTCAAATATTTTCAATGCAATTAATATGAGCAATTGCAGGTGGGCGAAGGGGGCAGGTGCTAAATTGATGTATAAATTTGGGGAAGAGCCTTTAATGGGATTACGGACAGGCTTTAGTGTGATTAGAGAACATTATTGTGCGCACTAATAAATTTCTTGAGCTTATGTTTGACCTCTTAATAAATAATTCAGTGAGTTCTCATGAAATTTAAGTCTACTTAGATATGCTCAAATTTGAATTATGAATAATATATTCTATAATACAATTAATTATTATTAGCAGAGCTTATGGCAATATACAAACATTTTCTTTGAGATATATTATATTATATTTATGCATTTAATGAATTTTTTTATTTAATGATGAAATTTCGTTATGCCAATAAAAAATGATGATAAATAATAATATATGATGATAAGTAATAATAAATAAAAATAATAATAAATAATGATAAAAATAAATAATAATGACAATAAAAAATAATGATAAGAAAAATAATGATAAAATTACTTTATGCCAATAAAATAATTAATAATAATAATAATAATAATAAAACATTTTTTATTTATTTGTTTAATTACTGATTTTAATTTGTTTAATTACAATCTGTAATTAAAAAAATAAATAATATATATAAAAATAATATAAATATTTTATTAAATAATAAGAAATAAAAAAAATAAATTAATTAAAATATTAAAATATTTTGTTGATATTTATTGATATATATAATAATAATAATATATAAATATTAATATATTCTTTATTATATTTTTTATTTAATGATAATGATAAGGCAATTTAAATATATATTGTTTTACTTGAATAGGTAGGTTAAAACCTTCTCCAATTGGAGCTTAAAAAACTTGAAATCATGTTCCAAAATCTCATTTCAAATACATTTAATTCACTTCAAACTCTGCAACGTTTTAGATCTTCACAAATTTGCTAAGCTCAACTTTTCAATAATAATACATATAATAACACTAATACCAAGTTGAAATCCCTTCCACCACATAAGTTCAAGCAGTCATAGAACCATCCATTTCTGCCAAAGTCATTTTTCTGTATCTCTCAACTAACTCAAAAAAAGGGAAAGAAAATAAAATGAATTGATCAATTCGGTTGCAATCATAATTTGCTCAGTCTGGCTCCTCTAATGACAGTCTGGATTTCTGCAATGATTTGCAGAAATGTTGCGCTTCATTGAACCCTTTGTAGGAAAAGTGCATTTGGCTGAGTTTTGCATGCGGCGAGCAAGTGAATTGCAACAAAGAGAAAATCTTAATGTGGGAAGCAAGGCAAGGAATACCACAGAGCAGGGAAAAAGAGTTGCAATCGAAGCGGTTGCAACAAAATTGCAAGACACGGCTGCAATCAAGCGCAGAACGCGGTCCAGCATATTACTAGGCTAAGGCCGGTAGAGGAAGGTGAAACCGAGATAGAGAAAAAAATATAAAATTAAAAGCGAAGGGAAATTGCAACGTGCAACGTGCAGCGAGCAACGTGCACCGGCAGTGGCATACGGAAAAGCCAAGGGCAAACGGCTTAACAAGCGCCTGGCATCAAATTTCTTGCATTTGGAAATGACAAAGGCGAAGAAGCGAAACGCTGCAGCTAGTTGCCAGCTTTCTTAATATGCCTAACCCTTTTGGCTATACAAGACATCGGTGCCGCGCTTGCCCCGCAGCTCGCCTCCTCACAACACGCTGCAACACATGTCCAGGCTCGAGCAGCTGCAGCTGCTGCTGCCGCTGCTGTTGCCACTTTATTCAGTGAACACAGCTAACATTGCGGACAGAGCACACAAATGATAAGAGCGCCAAGCGCAGGAATCAAGACAACACACACAAAACATATATAGACAGGCAGGCAGACAGATATATATATATATATATATATATATATATATATATATATATATATATATATATATATATATATATATATATATATATATATATATATATATATATATATATGTATTTATCAGACGTGATTTCTTTGGCATTGTTGCTGCTTTCTGAACCTGTTCAGCTGCAGCCAGCCACACTGAGTACGTGGACAACGGCAATGCCAAACGACATGTTGTTGAATTACAAAACAAGTAAGAGAACAAGAACTAAACATTTATCATATCCGCACCGACTTTAAAATACACTATAAAGTTGCAAGATGTGAATTTATATTAAATTTTTCTTTGTGATAACTATATGCTACAATTTTTAATTTTTATTTAAAAAAATACTAAAAATACCAAAAATATTTAAAAATACTAACTATTAGTATACTATTAAAAATATTAAATTTATTGTATAAATATTAATTAAATATTAATATATAAATTTTTTTTAAAAGATTTATATAACTACAATACCAAAAACCACAATACTAAAAACATTTTTAAAAAATACTAAAAAGTAAAAAATAAAAAATCTTAGTCTCTGACCTGTAAAACCAACTTGCGCTTTACCAAATAAGTCGATATCTATAATACTATTTTACAAAAATTAGTTGGGCGAAATTGATAAGAAATTTAATATAGTATAATTTAAAAAATACTAAAAATACCCAAAAATACAAAAAATACCAAAACTATTTAAAAATACTATACATATTAAATTTATCATATATATTATATAAATAATAATTTAATGTATTAAAAATACTATAAATATTAAAAAATACTAAAAATACCAAAAAATATATGAAAAGTAAAAAATAAATAAAAAATATGAATCTAACATGTATAAAGCCAACTTGCACTTAACCACACAAGCTCTAGCTCTAGCTAATATGCTCGAGCTGGAGTAGTGAAAAACAAACGAAAGAAGGAGACAGTTAAGCCCTGGTATCGGTCATTTTGTTTGAAGGACAAACCAGAGACGAGTCAGACAATGCTCCTCCGCGCGTTGTCTGTTCGGTTGGTTTTAATATGTTCTCGAGGGTGATTCAATTACGTGGATTGTGTGTGCGCTTTTTTTGTGTTGCTGCTCTGCTGCTGCTGCTGCTGGCGCTGATCAAACATGGAAGTTGAAGCGGAGGCAGTAACTCTGGGCGCAGGCAGGTGAGCGAGTCAACTGACTGTTGTTTTTAATGAGCAGCACTGGCTGAGCTTTAAAGCTGCTGCGTGTTACAGACACATATAAAAAGCGAGAGAGAGAGAGATGGAGGCAGTGAAGGAGATAAGGTAACAGAATCTAGCTGTGAGTGGCCTGTCAAGTGCAGCTGCGGTTACTCTGCGGTTTGCCACAGCCAAAACGACGCAGCGCTTTTGTAACTGACAGAACCCCTAAGAGCCCCTACCTAACCCACTCTGGCTGCGGCTAAGCGGCATCCACACCTCAGCGCAATCCTTTGTGGCCGCTTGTGCGAGCGAGAGCGGCGCCAAAAACTTTCGGGCCACAATTGGCCAAGTTGGCCGTGCCTCAAGTCGTCATTATTCAATGCCTTGGCGCCTCTTGTGGTCACGTTTTTCCATTATGCCAGCTGCTGCTGCCCGGCGGTGTTGGCTCTGTTTGTTCGCTCTGTGGTAATATTTTTATAATGATGCCTCAACTGGCCCCCGGGGTCTACGGACTACGGACTGTTATGTTGACAATTTGTTTGGCAGCTATGATAAATGTTTCAACGCCCACACAAGTTGGAAACGAGTCTTCTTCGCTCAGCACATTTCGCATTTCAATTGCATTGTGATATCATTGCCCGGGCATCTCTGCCCTGTGTGGCACATACAAAACACATAAACCTCGTGTCGCTACTTCATGCTGCAAGCACTTTCAAAGGCAACAACTCAATTTCGACTAATATATATAGAGAGAGAGCTGTATATGTACATGTACATATATCTATCATCTTCAAACAGCTCATTTCAATTCCATCCAATTATCCCATTGTGTCAGCTGTTGTGCGTGCGTGTGATTTATGCCACTTGAAATACAATAAAGCACTTAATGTATTCCACAAAAAAAAAATTAGATTAAGACCTGAATATGTTCCACTAGAAAGTACCCTGTATACGGTGGGAAGGGCATATTGAATATGCGTGTTAAAAGAATGGAAACTCATTTGAAAAGTCGAAGCGAAGGATCTTTAAAAGTTGGTCTTCTTCGAGTTAGCTTTAAAAATTATATATAAAATATTTATTATTAAACTTATACCCAAAGTTGGTCTCTTCAGTTAGCTTTAAAAATTATAAATAAAATATTTATTATTAAAATTATTATACCCATTGTCCTCATTTAATGACCATAGGGTATTAAAAAAAGCATATCAAAAGAAAATAATTAAAATCGTTTCTGGTCGAGCCGAAATTCAAAAGTTTGCCTTTTCGAGTCACCTTTAAAAATTCTAAGTAAAATATTTATTATTTATATAAATTTATTATACCCATTTTCCTCATTTAATGTCCATAGTGTCAAAAAAAAAAAAAAAAGAGATCAGAAAAATCATATCACATGAAAATAATAAAAACCGTTTCGTTTCCGAAATTCAAAAGTTGGCCTTCTTCGAGTTAACTTTAAAAAATTCTAAATAAAATATTTATTATTAAACTTATTATACCCATTGTCCTCATTTAATGACCATAGAGTATTCAAAAAAAAAATCTCATATCAAATGAAAATAATTAAAATCGTTTCTGGTCGAGCCGAAATTGAATTTGGTCTCAAGCACGGGCTAATATTTGTAGCCCGTCGTCTGCCTGGCACTTAGCTAATGAAAATGGGGGCAGGGTTAAGTGCAAGCTATACGTCATTATCCGCTCTTTCGTATTCATTCCAAGCATTCCAGCCACTCCCCGCATCCCCGCATCCCTGCTGCTGCTGCTGTTTGGCAGCTAATTGAGCCAGGCACTGACTGACAACTGACTGACATTGCGCATCTCTCGGCTAAGGCGGAGCATGACCGTACACGTAAATTGCGACTTAGCTTTGACATTCACTTTTATGGCGATTTAAGAGCAGCTACGTCTTCTAATAACTTCAATGTAGCCAACTAGCGCACCGGCACCGTGGGCAGCAGTTGGCATTTTTTGTGATAAGGGAAAATTTGGTTGAGTTGATAGTTAAAATATGTTTCTATAAATATCAAAATCATATATCTATTAAAATTATATGTATATATATATATATGTATTACAAAAATATATATTAACAAATTTAAGATTTTTCTTCTCTATTTTTTTATTATAATAAAACATATAAATAATATAATATATAAAACAATTCTTCTTTAATTTTTAAATTAATATATATTATTTTAATATAATTTTTCAATAAACTATATAGTATTATAATATATATTTAATTTTAATTTTAATAATTTTTCAGTATACTATATAGTATTATAAAATATATATAATTTTAATACATATTATATTAAATTCTTAATTTTTATTCAATATAAAAATCATATAATATAATATTAAATATAAATATAAATATAAAATATAATATAATATTAAAATAATATATATATTAAAATACTATAATATTAGTAATACAATAATGTAAAGAATTTATATAATATATAATATATTTTTTATAGAATCTATAATATATGTTTTTGTAATATATATAATAAATTTGAATATATTCATCCTTATGTTTGTAATATATTATATAATATATTAACATATATATTTTATAATTATTTATATATTTATATCATTTTATTTCATTACAAGTGATATAGTTTATGTTAAAATGGTTTCAAAATCAATTTAAAGGGTTTCATCTTAATTAATAAATATTTATCCTAGTTATTTTTCCATACTCATTTGTTATATATTCCAGCTTTAAGCTTGCTAAACTTCAAATAGCTTAACGTAAATTATTTGTAGCTATTCCAACATATGAATATGCTAAAAGAACATCGCGCAGCTGCACACACACACACACACAAAGTATCTTTCACTTTTTCATGTATGGAATAATTTATATATTTTTAGTGTAGTTTGTAGATTACAAAATTTCCAACTTTTCGTGCAAACAAGTTCTGGGCTTGTCTAAAACATTGCAATTTATCAAGTTATAAATACATTTTCTGCACTGCCAACTTTCAGCTTTGGCTAAATTTAGCGTCAGCTATTAACTATTCGATGCCATTGTCGATTGGCTGCGTGTCGTTTGCCCTGCTTGGCTGTCACGTGCCTGGTCGCTGTAACTATGTGCGTAAAACGTAACGGAAACGGAAGTGTTGCCTCCTGGCAGTTGAACTCGTGTCCTGCTCCGTTACGTCACAGAGAGCGAAGGCCGCTTAACTGCGCCTTAAATCCAAATGGCAGCTTATTGATGCTGCGCCCCACCGGAGTTGGAGTTGGAGCTGGAGTTGAAGCAGAACTTTTTTGGGTACCTTCGTTGATTACACAACAATGTAGCCGAAAATGCCGTACAAGTAGCTGGCTGGCTGGCAGCAGTACTTCACTGCTCCAATATGAGATGCTCTCATTGCTGTTGTTGGGGCTGTAACTATTTTACTGCGTTTTTCATGCTTCGCCACCGACGTCGACGCCGAACTCTGGTGAATGTCTTACTTTTTCGTTTATTGCACAAAGTTTTGCAATAATTTTTTATTTACTTGGTCGTCTTCTTGCTGTGGAATGCCGACTGCGTCTGCATGCTGCCGCTGCTGTCTGGTGTCAGCCCGAGTCTGGAGTCTGGGCCGTTTTATTGCTTGAAGTAGTGCAGGAAAATAGCAAATGGCAAATAGCAGTAGCTGCAACAATTTCCTTACATTTTGGCACACTCGACGCCCACAACTCAAAACTTGGCACTTAAAATATGCGTTCGAGAGTCGAAAGTTTTTTTTGCCCCCTCCCCTCCCATATTATATAGATATTATTCCCTAGATCCCTTACTCTGTGTGTGCAATAATTTGAAGCATTTTTGTGGCGCTCAAAAGTATGCTATGGAGAGCGATGTCGGGGGCGTGATGTGGTCTGTGGATTGACAAGACAATTTCAAAAGTCGATCAAAAAGGGTGACATGTAAATCCATTTAAGTGTGCAGAAGAGTTGCGTCAGATATTCACCCTGGTATTTAAGCCACTTAAGGACTTGCCGGAATTATGAGGCGCTCGGATTTTTGGGGGTTGCTGCGATGATAACACACAAAGCCCAAGTCGAGTCGAGTCAAGTCGAGTCAAGACAACAATGAGCTTCGTTGGCTGCCCTCGGCTGGAGTGCGGGCGGTGGGCGGTGGGGATTATCTGTGCGCATATAAAACAGTTAGCAAGCAGGAAATGAATTGTGCGAGAGATGCCAACAAGCGATATAAGAATAAAGGGAGAGGCGTGTGTCCTGTGAGCAACAGCTGCCTGCTTACTGCTGCCTGCTGCCTTTCAGGCTGGCTAACAGTTAAGCTTCAAGCAGCTTAAATTGACAGCTAACTGTGTGCAAATGCGGCGTCTACTTAGTGTACACATGTATGGACATGCACTCCAGCTAGTAGGACACGGCACGTTGCGTATACGTACATTTGCCAACACATTGCGTATACGCAATGTGGTTAACCACAAAGGCAAACTTAAGCGATAACCGAACGCAAATGGCAAAACGAGCCAATGAGCCAATGCGAACAGGAGAAAGGAACCCCATCCCCAACCCAATCACACATGTCGTATGCATGAGATATTTATTGAGCATGTCAGCCACGATTCATTCTTATGGCCAAAGCAGGCAGGCGACTGCTGAGCAGAACAAAAAGTGAGCTATTGACTGAAAATCATCGATTGATTGTTTTGCATAGCCGCAAATGCATTGTACTACATGACACTGACAGACAGAGCAGACGCCGCAAAGAAGAAAAACAATGCAAAATGTACCCACAGCTGCAGACATGCATTCCTAAAACCCATCATGAGGCGAGCAAAATGAATTTTCTGCTTAGCTATCAACGATGTTTCGTTTGTTTCCGTCGCTCGCTCCTCGTTGTTTGAAATCAATGCAAAAAGCATGCGAGTCGTGTTGCTTGTTTTTCGGCGCAGTCATGTGGCTGCAACAGCCACAAAAATTGTCAGCCCTAGCAAGATTGATGAGAGCAAAGCGTGTGGCACATGCACTGAAGAAGGCAAGGGTAGCTTGAAGGATTTTTATATGCTAACATTTTACACTGTAGAAGTAAACGAAAATGGATTATTAAACTTGAATTCAGCTTAAATTTTTTTTAGAAAATTTTTAAAACTTTAAAAAATAATTTTTAAAATATTTTAAAATAATTCTTAAATTTTTTAAAATAATTTAACATTTTTTAAAATAAGTTTTAAGGTTTCTTACAAGTATTTTTTTTTACAATACTTTAAAATAATTTTCATAGTTCTTTAAAATTATTTTTAACATTTTTAAAGTAATTATTACTATTTTTTAAAATATGTTAAAATTATTTTTAAAATTATTTCATTTTGTCAAGCGAAGTATATTTTTTAAAGTATTTTAAAAATATACAATTATTTTTAAAATTATTTCATTTTGTCGAAGCGAAGTATAATGCATAAGTAAGATCAACATGAATAGAATTTAATTACCTACTTCGGTTCAAACTTGTTTTTAGGAATTGAAGATATTAGATATTATTATAAGACTATATTGACTATAGTCTTTATTTCCCTTAGACCATATCAGATCACTTCAGCAGCCATTGAAACCCTAACTCCAAAATACAAAACATTTAATGGAGCTCAATCATAAACCTAACCCAAAAGTTTCACTTAAATTCCGAACTTCCTAAAGCCGAAATCGACTTTATTTTCAAGTCAAATCCCAGCATGCATTCCCCAACCTCGCCACAGATGCAAGCAGCCAGAAAATACACAACTATCGCAGCTAACTATATGCAAACAGATTAAATACATAATTAAGCTGGCAGCCCTCTCTGAATATCAGAGCTTGCCACAACTGCAGTTGCACCTACAACGGCCACAACAGCCCAGATAACGGGCTAAAAATTGTATTTATAAACATTTATGAAGGAAATTTTCCAAAGGACGCTCTCGGGGAGGGGATGGAGGGGGGCAGGACTAGTGGAATTGCGGGAGTGAATGCGGCAAGTGCTTTAAGTTATTGACAGCCAAAACTCAGAGCAAACGGCAAACGAAGGCAAAAGTTTGCAGACGGCAAAATTATGCTGTGAATAAAAGTTTTGTATGCCAGTCGGCGAGCCCGCCCACAACATATACGAGCGACTCTATGCAGATTAAAGTTGCATGCCCTGACGGCTTTTTATGGTTTCTTAGCTTGGCAGCAGCAGCCACAGCAGCCGTGGCAGCAGCAGCAATTGTAGTAACATCTTTCTGACCCAATCGTCTGGTGTCAAGTGGCAAGCAGCTCGGCTGTAACAAGAGGAAGGAAATGTCTTGGCATGCGAGATAATTCTGCGCCGTAGTCAGTGGACTCTGCACCCGTTTAGGATTATTAAAATTTAATATATTTCTCGGACGCGCCAGGAAAGTTTAAGTAGCCCAAAAGGTGTCGAGCGTCGTGGCGTGTCATTAATGCAACTTTTCGTATTTGGCAAACAAGCAGACCAAAAACTCGCTTCGCACTTAAATATTTGCCATAAACTTGCCAACGAGAAATGCATAGAAAAACTTTTTCACTGGGGCAAACACTGAGCAAGAAGAGATGGGACCAACAACAGCAACAACAACAGCAAAAAAAGAACAGCATGCTCTGATGATGCTGCAACTTTTTATGGCCCATCCAAGGCGCAAAAGAAACATCTCAATTTTGAGTACCGAATAAGTGTGCGTGTGTGTGTGTCAGAGAGTGTGTTGTGTCAGTCTTTAGCTGTGCCCTGTCTAGCTGAAGAGCTACGCAAAAGTTTTGCACAGCAACATAAAAACATAATAGACCCATAATATTTTGATATTAGGCAATAACTACTCTAGCCAATTGAATTTATTGCTTTTCACTAGAATTTTTCGTGAACCCTTTATGCTACAAATCCCGAACAGCTTCGTTATTTATTATTTAATGTCGCTCAATGTTTCCGTTTGTCATAATTTTGTGTGAGCTAAATGCTTATTGTTCGGCATTTAAATTTATTAATATAATTTATAGCCATAAATCATGAATAAATACAAATGTTGATTTAATTTTTCAATTCATTTCATGTTTAATGATTTTATAGACAGCTTAAGCTGTTTGTATTTATAAATATATATTTTATACATATTATTTAAACTGTTTAAATGTATAAATAAATTTATTGTATACAAATATATGTTTTATAAATATAATAATCATTTTTTTTTTCAACTATAAACATTTATTTTTAGTATAATTTAAGCTGTTTCTATATATTTATATATTTTTAATATAATTTAATTTTTTTAGTGTAATTTAAACTGTTTCTATATTAATTTATATACTTTTAACTTTTAACCTTTAACAAAAACTGGAAAAAAAAAATGCCATAACATTTTTGCCTAATATATTTCGTAACAAAGTCCCTTAAGTCATTCAATTCCTTTCCTCCTCTTACTGGAAGCTATCTAAAAACTGACCATCTGGGCGGCTTATATACAGGCTCTTATAAAAAGTATATAGTTATGATTGTACATATAAAAAAGTATGCCCGCAAAGATTTTAAAAATGTACAACTCATCTGGACCCATGGGAAATTTAACTGGTTAGTTCTGCGGCCGCTCTTCGACCTCTGAGCTCACTTAAATATGTAGGTTCTGGCAGAAATATTTGCAGCCACATTTGCCTGAGCTCTCAAGCCTTAAACAAAAAACTGTAAAAATAGTTTACAGCGCGGCAATGGGTTGGAGTGGGGAGTGTCCGACTAAGAGATACGCGGAGCGCTGCATTTTGTTGCAGCTTTTGCGGCTGGAAAGATAGACAAGGCTAGATAGACTCAGCTTATCGTAAAGTATATTTATATCTTATAAAGTCTGCCTGTTACAAATGCTTTTTCGCAACCATTATACCCTTTACTTCCCTTATTTTAATGGTCTCTGAGCATGGAAAAAAATGTGCAAACTTTGTTTTTCTTTTATTTTGAGCATGTTTTGTATTAAAACAATTAAAATTAATCAACAAAAAGCGTTGCAACTTTTGTGGCGAGAGTTTTAAAGTGATTTAGCTTTTTTTCGAGTGGCGCCCAGCAGCCAACTGACGCGCATATGTCCCCCGCCTTTGGCCCCCCGCGTCCACTTTGGCAAAGGCACGTAATAAACTCGATTAAAGTGCACAAAACATACGCCCAGACAACAAAACCGAGCACACCAAACGGCAATGTGGCTGGCAAACAAGCAAATGCTGGCCACAACTGTGCCGCCCGGCCAGCCGGCAGATCAGGCTGCAGCCTCTGGCCCTTGCCACGTTGCCAATGACCAGCAGGCCGTACACACACATACACACACCCAGCTCTGCCTAGATGACTGTCAGTCAGCCTGCCGTCCGGTCCCGTGTGCATTTAAAGCACATTTATGTCAATCACGCTCATTATGCGCACGTCACTGCATTAAATTATACACATAGAGTGGCTGAAAAGAGCAGGCGGAGCCGGCGAGAGGGGGCGTCGCAAGGGTGCGCCTGGGCTGGGGCCTGGTCCTCTGCCTGGGCCTGGGCCGGCAACATGGTGACCGTCAATGTAAATGAAAATTGTAGCCACAGTGCAAGGAAGTTAAAACGCCACCGGAAGTTGCCGTATTTGTACACGCGGTTAACTCAAGCGAGGCTATACCCTGCGTATTGATTTGTGATGGGGCATGACTGATGTGTTTGATGAGGATTTTTATTGATTTTTTAATGTGGAAATTTATTTGCCTTAAATTAAGACTACTAGAGCAGAAATGAGCCATCAAATTATAGACAAAATAAAAGTAGATAAGTCAGTTTTTGATATACAAATTTACACATTTATTTATTAGGACTTATATAGATAAGCATGAACATAGAAATTATCTTAAAATATATATTCTAATAGTTTTTAATTTATTTAAACTGTTTAAATTGTTGCACTGAAGTCTAGGACTTGATTCATAATAATATCATAAGCCAAACATTTAAAAATATTTAGGGAATTTTTTTAAGCTCATTTAATTATAAGAAATTCTAAAACAACTTAATAAATATATATACAAAAAATTATACATTTTTAATGGTATAATTATAAATATTTATTTTGAAATTCTTTAATTAAATTCTTACATTTTTTTAAATGGGTATTAAAAGATTTCATTTCATATAAAACGTTTCATTCTTAAAATTGCTTAAACACAGATTCGTGACAATATTATAATATTATTAAATAGAGTTTTGTGTATATTTGTTTCAGTATATATATTATTGATTATATTGCATAGAAATATAGTTTGCAGATGGACAACTAAATTTACTATATATAAATAAATATTATTTTTCTGTGAACTCTAATTTATCATGAGGAACTCTTAAGTCTTGCTTGCATTTATTTTAATTTTTATCATAAAAAAGTATTTCTATCTCCTTAACACAAACATGCTAACACTTTTTATGGCAAACTTTAAGTTTTCACTTAATTAATACAAATTATAGAGCAGCTCGCAAGTGAAGCAGTCGCTGCTTCAACTACTTCACAGGATATGCCTTCTTGCATCTTCTTTGCTGTTGCTGTTAACGCAAGAATTTTGCATGCATTCGCACTGCAATGCCTGCAATTCCAGCTTGTTCTTCTCTCTTTCTTTTTTTGGCAATTGTTGCCAGGTTTGTGCATAAAAACTTCACTCTCACATTTATAGTTTCGATTTTAACAGCACTCATTAAAAGCGGACTCGTAAAATTGCTGCGAAAGCTGAAAAAAAGAAGAAACATGAAGAGAAAAAGCTCTTGAACAAATTTCCGAGCAGTTGGTCATTAAAGTGTTTGCTGTAGCCGGGCAACCAGTTCAAAAGGGAAAAAAGCACCACTCAAACGGCAAATTGTGGTGCTGGTGCTGGGGCAAAATGTTGCCAGCCGCGCAGCTCCAATGCCCATTAAAATGCGGCGTGATAAAATATTCTATATATATCTACTATATTTATATACAATTAAAGAACGTGGGTGATACATCTTCTTCGTCGTCCTCTTCTTTAAATCTTTACCTTTTAACAATGGGCTGTCAAACGCTATTTGTCGGGAAATCAGCGAGGCTGCGCTGTAATTTGAGGCAAGTGCATAAAAAAAAGCGTTGCATACGCTGAAGGCGCACGTAGCGTTAACTGTCAACGCGTCACTCAGCGCGCTAATTAAGTGAAAAACTATGTTAAAAAGTGCAGCGGGTAGAGCGGCGCACTGTGGCGCATCTTTTTGACCCAAAAAACGTGCCAAGTTGTTGACAAACAACAAACAGTGTCGACCCCAACCGGGTCTGGCTCCAGCTCTGGCTCTGGCTCTGCCTCTGGTTCTGCTACCAATTCGGATTCAGATTCTGCTGCCGCCTGACACTGCCAGCTTCCGTGTGCCCACATAATTCGCAACAGTGGCAGATGCAAATGCGCGACTCCCGGAGTCGTGCCCACAGGCGCTTAACCCGCTTTCGTTGTCGGGCGTGGATGGAAAATAAGCGCTGCGCAGCTTAGGCAAAAGTTTGTTTGTTTCATGCCACGCAAAAGTTACATCAAAGCACACAGCAGCAACAACAACTGCGAGAAAAAAAGGCACAGAAAATAACAAGTAATAGGATGTCGCATACGAGAAAACACTTGGCGGCAATGTGACAGCCAGCCAGAAAGCGTATCAAATTAAAATTGTGAACAAATACAGACACACACAGGGACAGGGACACCCACACACAGATAAACTTAAAGAGACTCACACACTCATACAGAGCGGTACGGCACGTAGCAGCAGCAAGAGTCAATTAAAATTTCTATTTGATTTGGCAAATGTCAGTGGCAAGCGAGCACACGGCACACGGCTATACGGCCATCCGCACAGCACACAGACAATTCCGTATATCCCAGCGGAGATGGCCAGACACCCGCATGGTCATCCACAGCGCTGCTGACCAAATGCCAACAGCAGACAGACCAGAGAGCTGAAAATTGGCTACAGGTAGAAAGCAAACAATGCCAGGTAAACGGAACGCATTCCACAAATCCATTTCGCAGCCAAATGGCTGGAAAGTAAAGTAGAGCTGAGCTGCTTTTGAAAAGGCAAAAAATTATAAGTGAAATAGTTAGTGAAATGTATTTGACGAGCTTTGAAATGAGGATTTGCCGCAAAATTCAATTTAGCTATTGATTTGATGCATGAAGGCACAAGTCTAATTGTTAAATATAATTAAATATATAATTAACCTAATTATTATTTTTAGACATGTAAAGTAATTCGGACTTATAAGCATAGCTTCCAAAAGAGACAAATTTTTAATTTTTGAAATATATTTTTATAAGAGAAAAGAGGCAAAAGTTTTTAGTTTAAGAAATTTAATTTATTTTCTTTAATTTATTATTTTATTATTTATATTTTCTTTTGTAATTATAAATATAGTTTATAGTGTTTTATTTTATTATTCATATTAAATAAATTCAAGTAATTTTTTTTGTAATTACAACACATTTTATTCATAAAAAAATATATAAATATATTATTGAATATTTTTTTAAATTTGTTAATAATTTAATTTAATTCAATTTTTTATTGTTCTTCTATTTTGTACTTTGTTTTTATTATTTTTTCTTTATTAAATTTTGTTTTCTTTTTTGCTTAAATTATTTTCTATAATTTTTAATAATAATCGGTAAAGCTTGATTTTTTTTAAACTTTTTTTAGTGATTTATATCCATTTATTTTCTTTTATTATTTCAATTTTTTTTTTCTTATTTCAAATATTTTTGTTTTCTTTTTTGCTTAAATTAGTTTCTCCAATTTATAATATTCAAAGATATTTCAATATTCACATATTTCAGCTACATGCTGTAGCCCTAAATACATTCATATATCTATTATCTAATGCCTTAGCTCCACTTATTCCACATAAATACCAGACTTTGTAAATATTTGTTGAAATGATGGTGAAATTGTTTTCGAAACTAACCACATCGCGCAGACAGAGCGGATAGAGCAGACCTGCGAGCTGTGCTGGCTGTGTGGGTAGACGAACTCGACTGCTAGACATTACAAAAGATGAGCTGAAAGTAAAATAAACTGAAATTGAGTGCATATCGGTGGAGCAGAAGGTAGCTTAAGTATTCAAGGCACAGCACACCGACCGACCGACCGACTGTAAGAAGAGTCAAGTGTTCCGCTTAATGCTTAATGTTGCCAAATGTTTGCTAATAATGCCAGCAGCAGCCAGTTCGGTTGACTTCCCTGTATAATCTCAGCAATAAAACGCATTTTAGCCACGCAAACTAAATCAAAATGGCATACTACGACTAATTCCGAGTGGCGCCGAGTTGCTAAACGTAATTGCGAGGCTCGTAAATTAGGGTTGGCACAGATATGACAAAAGAGCGAAGAAAAAAATAACAAGAACTACGCCAATATGGCACGCATTGCAGACAAAAGCACAGAGAATTTATGATGCTTTATATATAAATATATATATGTATGTATGTATGTGTGTGTGTGTATGATATATATTTTCATATTTTGTGGCTGCTTTTACAGCTACCTGCTGCAGGCGCACACGAAGCCAACCGAAAGCAAAATAACAACAAGAACAGCCATTAAACTTTACGGCTGCGTTAATAACAATGAAAATAAAAGCGCCACCTATGCGGCCAGCGTGGGCAACGCTGCGGTCGCTGCCCCAAACGGCGCGCTACAAAAATGCGGCGTTCGCTCTTTGGTTGCACTCGGAAATATACTTATTGCATTAGCAGCAGCACACACAATAGCAACTGCAATAGTTATTTGCATGCACACAATAAATTGGCCCTGACGCACATTAACTTTACAACTGCAACTGCAGCGTGCCAAAATACAAGATCCGCACTAAATAGATATGGCTTTAAAAAAAGATGAAGAAGAAGAAGATGAAGGTATTTTGTTGTATAAACTCTGGGTGGAATTGTTGAGCAGTTTTGTATGCAGTTTAGGTCATTGATAAAAGAAAGTATTTTTTTATATAAAAAAATGTTTTTCTGGTTTGCTATTGTTACTTATTCTGGAGTATTGTGATAAGCTGCAAAGCCATATATGTTTGTTCATGTAGGCGAGACTGTTTAATCGAATTGAGGTGTAATTTAAATTCTTCTTACTGTAGACAACACTTTCTGATGAGCTGTGAAGTGTTGAAGGAATAGTGTTTAATGCGAGACCTCATACAAGTTTGACGACTCGCAAATGCATTTGCAGCCTGAATGGAATGTCCTACCACACCCACCATATTCTCCAGACTTCGCACCTTCAGATTAGTACTTGTTTCGATCTCTGCAATATTTTTTTTGGCTGGAAAAACCTTTACATCAAATTATTACGCCGAAACAAGTTAAAATAGTTTTTTTGCCAGCAAGGATCAAAAGTTTTAAGAGCGTTTAAATGAATGAAGGATAGGAAAATGCATTGGATCATTGGAGGCTATATAATTGTTTTTAAAAGCTTTCTACATTATAAAAAAATCGTGTCTAAATTGCTAAAAAAAGAAAGATTTAATTCCTCAAGACGGAAATTATTACTTTAAATTCATCTGAAGATAGAAATTACCCTAACCTCAGCTCAATCTCTTGCCTACAAGAACAAATTAAAAGATTCGATTCGACAAGTTGGAACGAACTTTTTATTTAGAGTAAAATAAGATCATAAAGGCAACAATGCAATGAGAGGTGGAGCTCAACAGAACTGAAAGTAGCAACTTATGACGGATAAAGAGTAACTTAACTTGCATAAATTTAACACCTTTAATTATAGATCGTTTACTATAGATACTTCAATATAGATCCTTTAATGTAAATCCTTTATATATTAATAAAGCCCTGAGCATGAAACTGCTTACAAACAAGCGGATCAAAAAACTAGCTATATTATTGTAAATTTAGAATTTACCAAATGGCTTGCACATTAATTCCTTTTCAAATGAAAGTAGAAATTGAAATAGCTATACCTAATAATATAAGCCCATAAGATAATATCTTCCTGAAAAATAAGAATTAAGGTTCAATAATTATTTATTTTATTTTATTTTATTTGAATTATATTTATTAATATATTTTTTATTTAATAATAATATAACAAAATTAAACAAAAAATAATAGTAAAATTTGCACTTTAATATCAGGATTACTTTTTATCAGTTATAAGTAATTTGTAAAAAATGTCAAACCCAAGAAAGTCTTAAGCATTCACGAGTTTCTGCAACTCGTTAACTTTGCCTTTATTAAATTTAATTTTTTCTTTACATATTATTGAGGTTTCTGTATGAGGTAGATGCTTTTCAGTGCAATATCTTAGATGCGTGGGCGCCGCGCCTGCCTTGGGCCGGCTCTCCAGCGCCTG
Organism: Drosophila pegasa; assembly: GCA_035046225.1. Classification (NCBI taxonomy): domain Eukaryota; kingdom Metazoa; phylum Arthropoda; class Insecta; order Diptera; family Drosophilidae; genus Drosophila; species Drosophila pegasa. The sequence continues at coordinate 1,477,195 of JAWNOD010000579.1, read as the reverse complement.
GTGCCAGCGCGCCTGCTGCCAGCGCGTCTGATGACAGCGCGCCTGTTGCCGCGTCTGACGTTGCGCCTATTGCCAGTGCGCCTGTTGCCCCTGCGCCTGTTGCCCCTGCGCCTGTTGCCAGCGCGTCTGTTGCCCCTGCGCCTGTTGCCAGCGCGCCTGTTGCCGCTGCGTCTGTTAGCGCCGCTGCGATTGCGTCGAGCGGGACCGGCACGCGGTTGGGGCTGTTTCAGCGCTCCCTCCACCTCGTCGATGAGCTTGGTTAGCTGGGCAATGTTCTGCTCATCCTGCGGATCGAGTTCAACTGCCTCATCGTTGTCGACATCGTCGACAATGTCGAGATCCTTGGTTTGATAGCGCATATCCTTGCTCTGTCGCTGCGACTGCTGCACGGGCACAGGCTGGATAATCGTCGTCCGTCCAGCCCGGGCGGCGCCCATGCTGAGCAGCAAGACGAAAGCGCAGAGTGCGAGACACTTGAGTGACATGTTGAATTCTATGTGTTGCTCTCATTGCCGGCTCATCGCGCTTTTATGCCAGCTCCGCAGCCCGTCTGTCGGCGGCTGTGTCAACAGTGGCCGCCGTGTTTGGCTTAAACAAGTTTGTTTGCCCTCCCGCACCACGAAAGTAGGCCCAGTTGCAGCAGCCGCCAATGCTGATAAGCTATAGAGGAAAAGTTATCAGGAAGCCCCCCAACATTTTGACACCTTTTATTTATGCGTTAAGCAAATTTAAATTAGTTTTTATTGTTTGCCAGGCGCAAAGGCCAGCCAGGCTTGTCTAGAGCCCAGCCGATTCGAGTCGAGTCAAGCGAAGCTAAACTAATGATGCAATGTTCCAAAGTCACGTACATGAACGTTGGCAGCATCGTCGCCAGTTGCTGCCACAATCAAACAACAATAATAACAGCAGCAACAGCAACAACAACAACAACAAATGGACAACTTTTGTTGCCGCTGCTCTTTATGTTAATTTTAATTGTGGGCACGTACAAAAGGCGACAGCTACTGGGCACAACGGGGGCTACAAACTGCATAAACATGAATTCTGTTTGGCTTTCGAGTGTGTTGAGCTAGAAGATACATTTGTATCGTTCATACATATATATATATATATATTTTAACAAAGCCTTAAGTACAATCACGAAATGGCAAAGCACGAAATGCGTATGCTAATAAATACTTGTGTAATCAAGCATAAATATTAAATTGTTGTTCGAGCGGCATCATGCTTAATGGGTTACACTTGCCAATTTATTGGCAGAAAATGCAGTAATTTATGTGCTTGAAACTCTTAACTTGAACGAAGACACAAATAAAATCAAATGTCAAAATAATTGTTCATAAATTCATTGAGCAAATGCATAATTGACAGTTGCGTAACGATGGCAACTGCAGCCATAACTGGCATTGACATAATATATTTAATTAATTATTTAATGAAAGGTGAAGGGTTGCATCCTGCAACAACTGCTGTGAAATGAATGCAATTAATGTGTATTTTGATATATTTGTAAATTTATGTATATATGTATTAGTTTAATGTCATATTTTACTGAGAATTGTTGAAGAATTTTCTCTATGAAAGCGGAAGACTGAAACAGCAAAATTAAGGAACAAAATCTTTAAATATTGCTATATATATAGACACAAAGAGAAAGAGAGACACACGGGAGGATAAACGAAGAACTTAAGTTATTTATGTGGGAATCGGAGAGAAAGTGAGACAATCAAAGTAAAAGCGAAATTAAATAAAAAATGAGGGATCAAATATAATATAATATACATGACTGAGAGAGCACCAGAGAAAAAATAAATTAATCACAAAAAATATGAGAATCAGAAAGGGAAATCTGGTTAATTAAATAATACAGAAAAAAAAAGAGAATTAGAAAGAAAGATTTGAGAATGAGATACAGCTAGAAATAAATGACAGAGAGAGAATAAGATATTTCTCTGTTACCTCTCTTCCTACCCTCTTTCTTTCTTATAGAAAAATTAAATTAATCAGAGAAAATAAGGGAGAGAAATCGGCGAGAGAGAGAGAGAGAGAGAAAGAGATAGATAGATAGAGAGAGAGAGAGGGAGACTGATAATCGAACCAGGATGAAAATGATCTGAAGTAATAGAAGATCGGATACAATAGAACAATTATAAAGTATTCTGGATTGACGAATAGAGTTTAGTCTAATAAAACTATTAATCATGAGAATTGTCTAGGTCCTGACTTTTAAAAATACTTCGTCAGAAGTAAACTTTGACTGTAGAAAACCTTCATACGTTGTCAGTCTGACTGAGTAATTAAATATATCAAACTAAATTAAAGTTACTAAATCTACATACATATGCAATAATAATGATATGCAATGCAATAATAACAACAAACAAGTTCCCACACTTCTGATCTGGGTAATTCCTTATCTAAAAATTAAATTCATAAGATAGAGATCCATGTGGTTTTATGAATTTTTGATGGGACGCCAGCAACTGTCTCGTGCAACTCTATTTAATGTTCATGCATGTTGATGCGATAGTTTTAACGTTCTCATTTTCTGCCCAGGTCCCTGTTTGCCGTCGTATTTCACATGCAACGATGGCTCCTGCATACCAATGCGCTGGAAATGCGATTCCGAACCGGACTGCAAGGATGGCTCCGATGAGAGCAGTGAATGCGGTGAGTAAAGCCCGGCCAACCCGAGTCCTTTTGCCCAGTTTTCAATGCGGCTGCCGTTGCCCATTTGCTGTTGATTGCTATATTATTGGTTTGACTGTTTGGCTGTAAACGTTTTTGGCATGAGTGCGCCTAATGACAGGTACTACTGGTCAACGCGCCGCAAAATGCGTAAAAGCCTCTACCAAAAACACCAAATGCAATTAGTGGCTCGTGTTGCCAGCCCCATCCTCCGTCCCTCCAATTCCCCAATGACTATTGCACTTAGTCCGTTGCGGGCACTGCACAAATTTCCGTTTTAAATGTTACTTTAACTCTAAACTCTGTCAAATGAATTCCCATTCCCATTGCCATTTCCATTTCCATTTCCATTTGCATTTTCCGCTGTGCTTTAAGTTCGCTCCGTCAGTCGGTCAGCCCCACTAAATTAATGTGTAGACATTCTGCGCTGTATGCCAATAAAAAGCAACAACAAAGCTCCAACTCGAAGCTGCTGACTGCTGAGAAATGGCAACGTTGACAACCACAACAACGACGAGTGGAAGATGCAGAGCTCTGGGTTACATTGCTGCCGCTGCGACTGTCTCCTCTGTTGGCATTTTTAATTTCATTTTATATTATAGCATTTTTATGGCGACAACCACAAGAATCGAGCACAGACAACGAGCAACAACCGACGTCTCCGACGACAAATTGTCGGCAAATATTAATGCAACAGATTATAATAAATGTGGCAGCCACCGCGTCCTCATCTACGTACCATGTGCCAAACTCCTCATGCATTTCACACTATGCGCCCTCTCTCTCTCCCTCGCCCTCTCTCTCTGTCAGCTACGCAATTTCAATTAAAGCTCACTGACTGCAGCTGCACACACTCACACACACACTCACACAATTACACACAAAAACACTTAAATACACTCACACACACACATATATGTGCAGTTTTTATGTGGAGTAAGTCGCTTGATACATCGCATTTAAACTGCCTGCCCTGGCTGAAAAACTTTCTCAGGGGATTTTCGCTGAAAATAAACTTTATTAAATTTATGTGCAGCTATTCATTTGCTTAACTTTTGAATGTTTCAAACTCGCTTCTAATAGTCATAACTCAACTCAATTATTTTGAATGAATCATAAGAGTTGAGAAAAGCAATCGCACATGATCTAGAAGAGGTAAATTCTGTAGAAAATATAGAGCTAAGATAAAGTTAAAAATAACATATCAAAAGGTCTATAGTTTTGTATATATTGAGTTTTGTATGTCTCGTTATGGCGAACAGATATATCCATATAGTTAGCATAATACATCAAACAATTTAACAATAATTTATTTGTTTTAAAATGTTGGAATAAAAACTAATTAGCGAGCTTAGATAATGTTTTAATAACAATGACAGTTGGATCTCCTCGTCCATAATATGATAATCTATTTCACACTTTCAATTAAATTTTCTTAAAAAATATAATATTGTATTATTCTACTGCAGGTTATCTGAACTGTATTATAAACATTTTGAAAAATTTAAAGCAAAACAAAAATACCACTTTAATTTATACGTTTAGTTAACACAATTTCAATTATGCATTTCTGAGAATATAAACATTGCATCAAATGAAATTGTTTTGGAATTTGTAAATATTGGAAAGGATAGAAAAATAGATTTGGCAATTCGAAAATTTATGTTTATATGATGAATAAATTCTCTGAAAATTTATTCTTAAATTATGTTTATATGAAAAATAAATTCTCCGAGAATTTATTCTTATTATTTCAATTGTATAATAGCTTAACACTTTGAAATTAGATTTGTCTTTGCCACTCCTTGAGCTGCAAAGACTTCAGGCTTTTTTCTATATTATCCATTTACTAAGATCCTAGCACAAGCTTAACAACATTATCGCAACGTAAGGCACAAGCGGTTATAGTATAATTTATAAATATATATAGTGATATAGAAATAGATATGTTATAGCATGTCTTCTTTAAATAGGCAATTTGCAACGCTGCTCACGTCAGCAAATGAGTTATGTAGCAAGACAAGTCTTAAAAGCAGCACAAAGACAATGGGCTAAGGTGCCGATGAGAGTGCAATCGACTTCCAAGAATATTTAAAGAATATATATATATTTAAAATAAATAATTTATATAAATTTATATCAATATTTCCTAGATAATATTTATATCAATATTAAATAATTTATATAAATGTATATCAATATATCCTAGAAATTATTCATATCAATATTAATAATTATTAATATCAATATTTCCTGGAAATATTTTATACATGTACAAATATATAGCGCATCTGAATATCATTGTTGATGTTATAAATGAACAAATATATGTGTATGTAAATAAAATATATATTAATCTTTCTAGGAAATATTGATATAAATTCATATAAATTGTTTAATGCAATAGCATAACTATTAGCTTATTTGTCCTTATTTTATTACAATTATTTATCTATAGCGAACCAATCGAAGCGAAGCAATTAAAACTAATCTCACATAATTCTATCTGTTTTCCATTCACATTTCAATTTGTCAAGCATTGATAATTGCTGACCTTTAATATTTTATCCAGCAAGACAATTCCTTTAATCTCCAGCCCATCTCAAAGGTACCTAAATTCTCATTGCAGTCGTTAGGCCTGTGGACAATTTGACTTGCGCTTTTACAACTCCCTAGATATGACAATAATACCTAACAATTGCTTTATGATACATTTTATTCGGAATCAGTCTCCTGTGCCAAGTTGATTAAATAAGTGCCAAAAATCCAGTTTATGTGTCAGTTGGTTCAACGTACTCAGGCCAAGAGGCTTCGCTCGTTTCGCTTTTGTTCCTTTGTCATTTTCGGGTTTGCCACCCCATCGAATGGAATAAAATAAAAAATTTAAATGTATACAAAGCATCTGCATGCCCTTGGGCTTATTAAATATTATACGGCCAGCACCAGTTGGGCGAAAAACAATAGCCGCCCACTGCCGCTGCCGCTGCCGCTGCCTCGCCCGCCGGCCATGTAAATTGGCACGCGGTTGCGGCTGCCGCTGCTGCTGCTGCTGCTCCTGCTGCAGCATCTGTGAGCGGTCGTTGTGTCTCTGGAGTTTAACCTCTTGGCAGTCCAAACATTTCGTTTTTTTTTTTTCTGCTTCTTTTTCGGCTGTCCCATGTGTCGCCAACGTGGCTTTTATGGTTATAGCCGCGCGTGGATGCCGTCCACGGCGCTGTTGTAGCTGCCTTTGATTTTGACAACCAGCGCCGGGCAGCGGGAGGACGTTATTTGAATTCTTTTTTTATTTCTCACAAAGTATTTTCGCGTGACAATTTGCATTTTTTTAATATTGTCGGTAAAATGAAACAAAATGTGTTAAAAATGTGCGCTGCGGAACTCGCAGTTAAAACTTGAACTCTCCCAACTGGAATCCCGATGCATACTTTAAAGAGTGTGAGAATTGACAAATTTATTTTAAATTATGCCACACAGAAGTATGCAGCAATAAATTGCTACGAAACTAATGAGAAATCCATATTTGAAAATTTATGAAGGCAAAATTCATTAAGGCAAAACGAAAATGTTTTGTGTTTCACGGAGCGGATAACGCGGGACAAAGTGGATTTTAATAATAGTGAAATGCTAATTGATAAATGTGCAAGAGGCTTGTATAAATACTGGGTAATATTAAATGTAGAATAAAGATATATTGAAAGGGGAATATTTTAGCTAACTGTAGGTGTCTCTGGCTGCACAGAAAGCTATCTATCTGAAACTCCTACACTAAAATTTATATAGTAAAATATTATATTAATATAGTAATATTATTTATAATATATAGCTAATATCTTCTCATTTTTATAGAGGTTACTTACATTTACAACCTCTCCCATAGAACAATCAGCAAATTATAATTAAATTACATTAACATTTACATTGTATTTTCTGTAAAACTAAAGGGGAGAAAATAGTAAAAAAGGGTGTTTAGAAAATGGAGCAATTGGGGGATTTAATACACGGCGATGTGAAAGCAAGCAGCTTGATAGCAAAGGGGTGCATGCTTGTCTAGTGTTTCCATGTTGACTCTTGGCCGCCTGGAAATCTCTTGATGGAGCCAAGGGATTCCAAAGTCCACCGTGAATTTGCGTGTTTATTTAGAGTAGATGTGCGTAGGAAAATCGTAAAAGTATGAACTAAATATGTTGACTAATTTTCTTATCAAATATGCTGAGTCCAGCAACCGGCGCTCAGCTTAATAAGAGCGACAGTTGGCCTCAATAGATTTCACTTTCCAAGAGACATATAGCAGTCTCTGTCATTTGTTTCGTCTTCTCTCTCTTACTCGTATGATTCAGCTTGCTCACTTATCAATTGTCATTTGAAGGCTGCAGCTGTGTGGCAATCGACAGAGGCTGAAAGGTTTTCTTAGTTGACTTTATTTTATGTAAAATAAATAAATTTCAATAATTAAATAAGTCTTTCTATACACACTATTTTATGATATATGGAATTACTTCTGTTTGTTCAATATAATGTGTTTGATTATATTTTATATTATGAACTCTTTCTGCAATTTCTGCTCCTGTCTGCTGGCTTTGAGTAATTAGGCGAATTAGGAGAATTATTTATACAATTATTCAATTTTATTATGTGATTATTTTTTGTTCATAAAAAAACATTTGTTATGAGTGTGTTTTTATTATCAATGTGCCATGATTTAGCTTTAAATAATATAAATGGTTTAGAGAAGATTTGAATGCGAGAAATAAAGAAAAATTAATTAAAGAAAATTGTAAATTAAGCTAGCTGTATTTACTGCTAGCTTTATCTAAAGCAGAGGCATAAATGCTTTGTTTAATAAGAATTTTTTATTAATAAGAAAATATATGATAATAAAATAAATTAAATATATGATATTAAATATGATTAAAATGTCAGTTAAATATAATACAATATGATATATGAAATGGCCTTATGTATATCAGTTAAATATGATATAATGATATATGAAATGGCCTTTATGTATTTTAAATTTTATTTTAATACTATATAAATGAATAGAAATGATAGGCAAATACTTCATATCGCAACTAAACATACTCTTTTTTCTATCATAATGAATTAATTTAATTTTTTTCTTTTAGATTCATTTGCTTCCATTCATTTAGTATATGTGTGAAGCTTGTTTTGTATATATATTATATTATATTATATTATATTATATTATATTATATTATATTATATTATATTATATTATATTATATTATATTATATTATATTATATTATATTATATTATATTATAAATTTTATTACTATTTTTTGAAAATGTAAACTTGTGAGGATTAATTATAAAATTAGTGGCTAAACATACTCAACTTTGAATACTTTTCTTTACCCTTTACTTTCCTCTGTTTTAAAGCATATTATTCATTTTCTATAAGATTCTTTAATTTCTTCAATCAAGACATTAATGTGTGCTACGTTCTGTCGGCAGAGGCCCTACTGTGCGTCGTCCATTATAAGCTTAGCCACGCCTCCTCGCACCTGCAGCAAACACTGCCCATTATACGCTGTTTATGCATTATCAATACACACACAAACACACACACACACCCACTATTAAGTGTTTAATTCAAGTTGTTGCTGTGCGAGGCTGCAGTTTAAGAGCTGAAAACTTGCTTGAAAATTCACACGAATATCTCTCTTTATATTCGAGCCGTTTAAAACTGTTATCTATAGCAGCACTTGAAACTTTATCGGGCAACAAATTCGAGCGAATGCAACTCATGCCAGTCTCAACTTGTAGTTTGCTTATTTTGAAAATAATTCAGTGATTCGTACCGCAGCGCAGCAGACAATGGCCTGCCCCAACCCCAATCCACCCCCCCGTCCCATTGGCCACCCGCGCGCAAATAGCGCAAAACCAACGCAACCGCTAACAAACCGTTCATAAATCTTCATTTACGTTATTGTTATTGTGGTTTCCGTTTGCCCTCTTTCGCAGCCAAGTCACCCAAGTGCAACGAGGGACAATTTCGCTGTGGCCAGAGCCTGAAATGCATACCCAGCAACTGGGTGTGCGACGGCGAGTACGACTGCGGCAAGGGGGACATATCGGACGAGACCAAATGTAAGTAGCTGCTCTGCAATGCTTATTAGCCAAACCCCCTCTTTAATCCTTTATCCGTTTATCCAGGCCCCGATAGCGTTGCGGCCAAGTGTCGCGCCTTCGAAGCGGCGTGCCACAACGGCGCCTGCCTCGAGCTGTCGCGCTTCTGCGACGGCCAATGGGATTGTGATAACGATGAGCTGCAATGTGGTAAGTAGGCAACAGTGTGTGCCACAAATCAAAGATGTCTCATCCCCAAGCCCCCGCAGATAAACAAAATGTCGCCTGCGCCGCGCTCAACTGCAGCTACAACTGCAAGCTGACGCCGCAGGGCGCCCGCTGCTACTGCCCCGCCGGCCAGGTGCCCGAGTCGGCCAACTCGACGCGCTGCGTGGACTACGACGAGTGCAGCGTGCCCGGCACTTGTGACCAGCAGTGCCGCAATACGCCCGGCTCCTACGAGTGCGCCTGCATATCCGGCTACACCAAGCAGGGCAGCCGCTGCCTGGCCATAAATGGTGAGTGCATCGCACAGTTCTCATAGCTCCTCCCAAACACTAAACACATCCTCAATTGACATTCCACAGTGCCGCCGTCGGAGCCAGCGACGCTGTCGTACCTCTCCGTGGGCGCCATCCGTCGCCTCAGCACCGCCGTCAATGGCACCGGCGCCGCACAGCTGCTCTCCACTCAGCCGGTGCAGTATGCGCTCGCCTACGAGGTCTGGCATCGTAATCGAACGCTCTGCATGCTGCAGAAGGTGACCGAGCTGGCCATTCAGTGCCAGCGCATCGACGACGCCAACGTTAATTGGACGCTGCCCGTCGCCGCGTTCAACTCGCCGCATCAAAGTGAGTCCGAGTCCCATCTATATGCCCATAACTTCTGCTTATGTTTACCCATGTTTGTCCAGTCTTCGTCGAGATGCGCCTGGACTGGCTGTCGGGCAATTGGTATTTCCTCAACGAGGACGACGGCATGGTCTATCTGTGCAACAATGCGGTCACCTTTTGCCGCCTCATACTGCAGCAGGTGGAGCAGCCCTCGTCGCTGGCCCTGGACCCCACCAAGGGCTATCTCTTCTACACGGACTGGTCGCCCAGCCTGTCGCGCGCCCTCCTCGACGGCAGCAATCGCACGACACTCGTCAACACGCAGATCTATCATCTGAGTAGCGTAACATTGGATTTGGCCAGCGAGCATGTCTATTGGATTGATGTCTACAAGGACGTCATTGAGCGGGTCAACTACGAGGGACAGCAGCGCTGGGCATTGAAAAAGTCACCAGATGTAAGTGGAGTGGATGACTTTGATATTTGTTGGGCAAAGATGAGAGAAGCTATTTGAATGGGAGTAGAGTGAAGAAAGCTATATTGTTAATGGGGACTAGAGTGTCTATATATTGACTAGTATATATAAATAGTCGAATTTATATATTATTAATAAGTATAAGCAGTCGTTTCTATATAGCCTTTATTAGTTGCTGATTTTTACTATTTCATTTAAGATCAGACTTCTATAGCAGTGATCTAACTTTTTCATCTAAAATGAAATTTCATCTTTCATATTTCAATATCAATAGATTATATATAGACTGAAGTTTTTAATATATTATATATAGACTGTAGTTTTTACTAATTGATACTACTTAATTATGGTCATGATATAATTTTCTTATGATCTTACTCTGTCATCAAACACAAAAAGTAAAGAGATATTTCATTTATCATATATTCTCTAAAATGCATTATATTTTCCTATTTTCCAATATCAATAGATTCAATTCACCCTGGATATTTTGCTAATTGAAACTATTTTATTTAAGATCAGACTTTTAAATATATCATAGATCTATATATAAGAATATTATGAGTTTTAGAGCATATATAATTGAAGAAAATATATCTATATATGTATATAGAGTGATCTTAAATTTTCTTCAAATTGAAGACATTTTGATCAAATAGTTTTATGAATTTTGAAGAACATCAGATAGAAGGTGTATAGAAATAGAATATTAGGAATTTTAGGAAATATGTGAAGAAACAGGCTATATATAAACATATGTATATAAACTGTATTTTTCTTTTATCATATTTTTCCTGAAATTTTTTAGAGCTAAGAGCCTTAGAAGAAGGCTTAATATATACATATATATATTAATTTTATCCTTTCGGTCAAATTAATCAGATTTCTTTTCTATCATTTATTACCTGAAATTCCTTAAATTCTTCTCCAGAAGAAGGATATATAAATATTTTTGTATAGTGATCTTACCTCTTCGTCAAATTAAACAGATTTTTCTTCTATTATATATGCCCTAAAATTCCATATATTCCTTTCGCATGCACCAATAATATTGTAGTTGCTGCAAATATTCCTGCAGCTCGAATGCAACTACTTTGCCGAGCTTTCAGTTAGGCTCTCAAACACAATCAGCTGCTGGCTCTTATCAGAAACGGCCCATAGTTGTTTGCCATTGTTTTGTTAAACGCAATTTCCGTTGTTTACAGTCGCCGCTGCCTTTGAAGACCATCCAGGCGGTGGAGGTGTTCGAGAACACAATTTATTTGGCTGCCTGGACGGACCGCGCCATCGTTGGCCTCGACAAATTTACGTTGAAGGCGCGCGTGCTGCTGGCGAATGTGACACGCGGCACACATTTTCGCATTTTCCATCGCCAGAAGCAGCCGGAGGTGGCGCATCCGTGCCGGGAGAACAACGGCAATTGCAACCAGATTTGTGTGCCGCTGTGGACGCGCGGATTTGCCAGCGCCAAGTGCCTCTGCACAGCCGGCTATAAATTGCACAATCAGACGACCTGTTTGCTCTCCGCGCACGATAAATTTTTGGTGTACACCGACAAGCGTTTGGTGCGCATCACCGGCGTGCCGCTGGGCACCGAACAGGTGCAGCAGCTCGAGCAGCTCGGCGAGGAGCCCGACGTGATGGTGCCCATTTGCAATGTGACCGGCCCGAAGGCCATCGACGTAAATGTGCGTGGCAAATCCATTCTGTATGTGATACCCGATCAGGAGGCCTCGCTCACCTCCGTCGAGCCCGTCTACACCATCAAGAGCCAGTCGCTCAACGGCAGCGTGTCGCGTACCCTGTCCACCGGCTGGCGCAAGGTGCGCGCCATGGCCTACGACTGGGTCAACGACCATCTGTATTGGACCGAATATCAGAAGCTGCACGTCGCCCCCCTGCGCAACATGAGCAAAGTGCTCACCTTCAACATTGACTGTAATCCGATGTAAGTAGAGTCGAGAACTGGAGGAAGACAGAGGCTTGCTTGCTTCAGCACTTCCCACTTCCTCCTCCCTTCGCCCTTCACCCTCCGCCCTCCATTTTCCATTTCTTTCTTCCCCTTTACTTCATCCTTTTTCCTTGCCCCTTCTTCGCTCCTTTTTTTTCCTCTTCCATCTTCCCATATCCCTCTTCCGTATGTTTTCTTCCATTTTCCTTCTTTTTTCTTCCCTCTTCCTTCTTCTTTCTTCTTCCCTCTTCCTTCTTCTTTCTTTTTCCCTCTTAATTCTTCCTTCTTCCCTCGTCTTCCTTCTTCCCTCTTCCTCCCTCTTCCTCCTTCCCTCTTCTCTCTTCCTCCTTCTTCCCTCTTCCTCCTTCTTCCCTCTTCATTTCTCTTTCCTCTTCATTTCTTCCTTGTTTCTTCCTCATTTTTCGTCTTCCTTCTTCCCTCTTACTTCTTCATTCTTCTGTCTTCCCTCTACCTCCTTCCTTATTCCTCCCTCTTCTTCCTTCTTCACTCTTCTTCCTTCTTCCCTCTTCTTACCTGTTCCTTCTACCTTCTTCTTTCTTCTCTCGTCTTTCTTCCTTCTTCTTTCCTCCTTCCTATTTGTATTCCTCTTCCCTTTCATCTCTCCCCTAATTGAAGAAAATGCTTATATAAAATTCATTTTCTCCCAGGTCATTGGAACTAGATCCCGGCACTGGTCTGCTCTACTGGACGCAGTGGTCGTTTCAATCGTGTGAAGCGGGCATCTACAGCGCCTGGATGGATGGCACGCACAAGGAGCTGTTGGCAAAGTCTACGGATGAGCTGGGCATGCGTTGGCCGCGCAGCCTGGACGTGGATAGACGCACCAAGCGCATCTATTGGTGCGACTTCAAGCTGGGCACCATTGAGCGCATGAAGCTGGACGGCACTGGTCGCGAGCTGCTCTTCAAGTCGGAGCAGTTCCATCCCTTTGCCATGGTGCAGCACAACGGCGTCGTCTACTGGGTCGATAACATAAACTCGACCATTTGGCGGTTCCATGTGCATCATGCCAACATGACGAGCACGTTTAGCTCCACGGTGCACCTGCAGCCCAGTGGCAATGCCATCGATTTGCGGATCTTTGATGTGGCCACGCAGCCGTTGCCGCAGACACCCAGCTCCTGTGCGCTCTCCAAGTGTCCCGGCATGTGCCTGAACACGCCCAAGGGCGCCATCTGCCGCTGTCCCGATGGCTACACGCTGAATGGCACCGGGACGCACTGCATACCACAGCTGACGCCGTCGACGGTGTCGGCGCCGGTGCGCTCCAACTGCACCTCGGGGCACCAGTGCCGCAGCACGGCGCAGTGCATCGGCGGCAAGGATCTGTGCGATGGCTTCGAGGACTGCGACGACGGCAGCGATGAGAGCAACGACGCGCAAGGCCCGTGCAATCCGCAGACCTGCGACAAGAAGCTGCACTTCGTGTGCAACGGCCGTTGCTACCAGCGCGCGCTGCTCTGCAGCTCCATTGCCTACTGCTCGGATGGGTCGGATCAGCTGAACTGCGAGCACAATACCTGCAATAGCAATGAGTTCACGTGCGAGAAGAGCGGCCGGTGCATTCAGCTCACCTGGGTGAACGACGGCGTCATCGACTGTGGCACCGACGACTCGTCGGACGAGTCCTTCGATCTCTATCTGGGCAAGTGCCCGGAGTTTGACTGCGGCAACGGACGCTGTCGACAGTTCTCCGATCTCTGTGATGGCCTAGACAATTGCGGGTAAGGCACTTGTGATATAACATAAAAAGTTTATCCAGTCCTCATTACATTTTCCTCTCTTCCCACAGCAACAATGCGGATGAGTCGGCCTGCGAGCAGGAGTGTGGGCATGGGGAGCGCTACTGTCGCCCCATCGGCTGCTACGGGGACATGCAAATCTGCGACGGCATCAACGACTGCGAGGACTTCAGCGATGAGGCCAATTGCAACCAGACCAAGAGTGGCAACCACCCGCTGGGCGGCTGGAAGGAGCTGGACGAGTGCGCGCCCTTTGAGTTCGCCTGCTCCGATCCGTTTGAGTGCATACCCGAGTTCCTGCGCTGCGACGGCATCAACCACTGCTTCGACAAGACGGACGAGGTCAACTGCACGCAGCTGCATCCGACCAAGTTCGACATGAACGAGACGGTCATCTGCGAGCATCCGGACCGCCTGTGCGGCTTCAGCAACAAGTGCATCACCGTGAGCCAGCTGTGCGACGGCCACAACGACTGCGAGGACACGACGGACGAGGGCTTCCTCTGCGCCGACGAGCTGTGCAACCACGGCCACGAGTGCTCGCACAACTGCCACAACACGCCCGAGGGCTACATCTGCTCCTGTCCGCCCCACCTCTACCTGCAGCCCAATGGCAAGCGCTGCAGCATGCAGCATGCCTGCGAGCACTGGGACACCTGCTCGCAGGTGTGCGAGAGCAGCGGCAAGGGCTACGCCTGCCAGTGCCTCGAGGGCTACGACCTGGCCTACGACAAGTTCACGTGCAAGAGCACAGCTCCGGATGAGCCCTACGTCATCTTCACAGACCGCCAGGATATCCGTGGCATCAATCTGAAGACCCTGAGTGCCAGCAGCTTCTACAATGCGGTGCGCAACATCATTGCGCTGGACTTCCTGTACAGCAACGAGTCGAGCCTGGATATCTTTTGGACGGACGTCATCGATGATAAGATCTATCGCGGCCAGTTGGTGGGCGAGAGCTTGAGGAATGTCGAGGCCGTTGTGCACTCGGGTCTGTCCACCACAGAGGGCTTGGCCGTCGACTGGATTGGCAAAAATCTCTATTGGATTGACTCGAATATGGACCAGATTGAGGTGGCCAAGCTGAACGGCAGCTTCAGGAGAACCTTGATTGCCGGAAACATGGAGAGTCCACGTGCCATCGCCCTGGATCCACGAGAGGGCTTGCTCTTCTGGACCGACTGGGACGACAATTCGCCGCGCATCGAACGCTGCAGCATGGCGGGCGAGGGCAGACGCACAATCTCCACCAATTGGCAGCTGAGTGCCGGCTGGCCCAACGGCCTGACGCTGGACTACACACAGAAGCGCGTCTATTGGGTGGATGCCAAGTCGGACTCCATATGCAGCACCAAATACGACGGCTCCGAGCATCACGTGGTGCTGCGCAGCAAGGAGATGCTGGCTCATCCGTTTGCCATCTCAGTGTTCGAGAACTATGTGTACTGGACGGACTGGCGCACGACGTCCGTGATACGGGCCAACAAGTGGAACGGCAGCGACGTGCAGGTGCTGCAGCGCACGCACACCCAACCCTTTGGCATTCAGGTGCTGCACTCGAGTCGCCAGCCCTGGGATCGCAATCCCTGTGGCGACAACAACGGCGGCTGCTCCCACCTCTGCCTGCTGAGCGGCCGCGGCACCTTCAAGTGCGAATGTCCACACGTCATGCGCCTCGATCCGGCCAATGAGCGCAACTGTGTGCCCAACGAGCAGATACTGCTCTTTGTCATGGGCGAGGAAATACGTGGCATTGACCTACAGCAGCCGAACCATCATACCATACCCACCATACGCCAGTCGCCCAGGGTGAGCATGAAGCAGGAGAGAGTTCACCTGCTGAATAATTTGACTTTATTTTCTTTATTTCCTTCAGCTCGTTGCCCCGCAGCGCATTGACTTTCTGGTCGAGGACAGCCACATCTATTGGTCCGATATACAGCAGAATGAGATCGCCAAGGCGGGCATCTCCAGTGGACTCATTGGGCCCATTATCAATACGAACATCGAAAAGCCCTACGGCTTTGCCATCGACTGGATAGCCAAGCATATGTACTTCTCCTCGGGTCAACTGGTGGGCACCATACTGGCCAGCAATCTGCAGGGCGAGTATACCACCCACATCCATGAGAACCTCAACATGGTGGACAGCATTGCCCTGGATCCAGCTAAGTAATGAAATTATTATTGAATAATTAAAATTGTAATTAATTTCCATTCTCTCTCTTTCCCTCTGCAGTGGCAAAATGTATTGGATTCACTCCACCCACGACTCGACGCTGTGGCAGCTGGAGCAATCGAACCTCGACGGCTCGGAGCGCGTGCTCATACACAAGCACAACAACAGCATGCAGAGTCTGACCATGGACTTTGACTCGCAGCGCTTGTACTATGCCTACGACAACTCGGGCATTGCCTACTACGACATACCGAAGAACGAGACGCACAACGTGCTGGAGGCCAGCCCGATCACGTCGGTCAACTCGCTGACTGTCTACAATGGCACACTCTACTTCCCGGAGAACATACAGAGCGTCATCATGCACTGCGAGAAGGAGCAGTGCTTCAACATGTCCTTCTTGCGAGTCAATACAAGTATGTGCAAAGAGGGAGAGACAATGTCCAAGGAGACATCGGTTATTAATCCAATCTCTTCCCCTGCAGAGAGCATTCAGAGCATGAAAATGTTCTATGCGGACGCTCAGACGGGCACCAACACCTGCGCCGGTCCGCTGCGTGGTGGCTGCGAGCAGCTCTGCCTGGCCACTTCGGCCACGGATCATGTCTGCCGCTGTGCCCTGGGCTACGACGTGGAGCCGAACAATCCAACGCGTTGCATACCGCGCGCTGAGTTCATCTTCTACTCGATTGATGTGCTGCAAGGCGTCGAAATGATCGATCCCAGCGAGCAGTTCGAGACACCCAAACCGGTATGACAACCAGAGGCATAACTGGAATCAATTGAAATTAAATATTCTCCTTCCTCTCAGGCTCTCGTGCCCATCTCGCGCATTAGCCTGGCCACTTTCATTGAGTATCATGCCGCCACGGACATGCTGTACTGGGGCGACAGTGAGCTGGGCACCATTTCGCGCGTGCGTCGCGATGGCACGCATCGGGAGACTGTGCTGGAGGCCATCAATTTGGCGGACTTCAAGCACCAGGATTGGCTGGGCGGCATCGCCGTCGACTGGATTGCGGGCAACATCTACTGGAGCGACATGAAGCGCAACATAATCGAGGTCTCCCATCTGGATGGCAGCAATCGCTACGTGGTGGTCGCCAATGTCGAGCGACCCACGGCACTGGCCGTTGACCCGGTGCAGGGCATGCTCTTCTTTGTGACCGACCTGTTCATTGGACGCACTGGACTGGATGGCAGTCAGCTCTTTGTGCTGGTGAATCAGACTCACGCGAATTGGCCGGTGAAGAGTCTGATTGTGGACATGGAGGCGACGAGGGTCTACTGGTGTTCCAGGAGTGCGCTCATGAAGGTCGACTACGATGGGAATTTGCGTGAGGAGCTGCTCAATGACACCGTCAACGACATTGTGGCATTGGCTAAGCTGGGGGATTACCTCTACTGGGCGGGCAACTCGTACAACAAAGGCTCCATCAAGGTGGCTCCACTGGCCAATCTGACGCAATCGCGTGAGGTGCTAAAGACCGAACAGGATGCCATACGGGATCTGAAGATCTACTCGAAGCGTGTGCAGCAAGGCACCAATCTGTGCGCCCAGAACAACGGAGGATGCGAGCAGCTGTGCCTCTTTAATGGAACCAGCGCCGTGTGCGCCTGCTCGCACAGTCGCCTCGCCGCGGATGGAATGAGCTGTGAGCCGTACGACAACTTTCTGCTGTTCAGCTACCGCAGCAACATCGAGAGCATCCACATGACGGAGCACGCCAACAAGAACTGGCCCGTGCAGATCATCACGAACGAGACGCTGATGCGGAACGTCGTGGCCATCAGCTACAACTACGAGGCGCAGCTGGTTTACTACTCGGACGTCCAGCTGAGCACGATCAACCAGGTGCACTTTAATGGCAGCGGGCAGCGTCAGCTGATCATGCAGCAGGGACGCGTGGAGGGATTGGCCTACGACATGGTCAACGATCAGATCTTCTGGACGTCGAATAATGATGCAGCCATCCGCAGTCTGGAGCTGCAGTATGTGTCGGCGCAGGCTGAGCAGAACATGAAGCATGTGCGCAATGTCCTGCGGCTGCAGAGCAAGGACAAGCCGCGCGGCATCTCAGTGGAGCCGTGCCTGGGCATGATCTACTGGACGAATTGGAATGAGCAGTCGCCGAGCATACAGCGCGCCTATCTGACGGGCTACGGCGTGGAGCGCATCATCCGCACGGACATCAAAATGCCGAATGCCTTGACTCTTGACCTGGAGCAGCAGCAGCTCTACTGGGCCGATGCACGTCTGGACAAGATCGAGCGCGTCAACTATGACGGCACCAATCGAGTGGTGCTGGCGCATACGACGCCCAAGCACGCCTTCGCCATGGCCGTATACGGCGATCTGCTCTTCTGGACGGACTGGGTGCTGCACGCCGTGGTGCGCGCCAACAAGTACACGGGCACGGATGTGCTCTTCCTGCGCGAGAACGTGGCGCGGCCCATGGGCATCATAGCGGTGCAGAACAGCAGCATCAACTGCGACGCCAACCAATGCAAGATCTTGAATGGCCTCTGCGAGGACGTGTGCATCCTGAGCAAGAGCGGCAAGGCCAGCTGCCACTGCACGCAGGGAGTTTTGGCGCCGGATGGACGTCGCTGCATCGCGCCCATCCACACGAATTGCGGCAAGTCGCAGTACAATTGCCACTCGGGCGAGTGCATACCGCTGGAGCTGACCTGCGACAATGTCACCCACTGCCTGGACGGCTCCGACGAGCTGCGCAACTACTGCGTCATCCGCAAGTGCCCCGAGAACTATTTCATGTGCCAGAACCATCGCTGCATTGCCCAGGAGCAGACCTGCGACGGACTGCAGCAGTGCGGCGACGGCAGCGATGAGACGAGCCTCCTCTGCAAGTGCCAGCCGGAGCAGTTCCGCTGCGGCAGCGGCGAGTGCATCTCCCGCTCCTTCGTCTGCGACAACATGCGCGACTGCCGCGACTTCAGCGACGAGAAGCAGTGCGCCCAGCGCACCTGCGAGCAGGGTGACGCCCTCTTCGAGCACTGCGAGAACAGCACGTTGTGCATAATGCCCTCGTGGCGCTGCGACGGCGAGCCGGACTGCCCGGACGGCACGGACGAGCTGGGCTGCAGCAACAGCACGCTCGCCGCCTGCGAGCTGGGCCAGTTCCGCTGCGCGAACGGGCGCTGCATTGCGTCCGGCTGGCGCTGCGACGGCGAGAACGACTGCATGGACGGCGTCGGCGACAAGGGCAGCGACGAGCTGAACTGCCGCTCCAGCTGCCAGGTGAATCAGTTCAGCTGCGACAACGGCTGCATACCCAGCAGCTGGCAGTGCGACGGCAAGAGCGACTGCGAGGACGGCACCGACGAGGGTCCGCAGTGTCCCAATCGCTCGTGCCGCGCCCATCTGTTCCAGTGCAAGAGCTCGGGCCGCTGCATACCCCAGAAGTGGGTGTGCGACGGCGAGAAGGATTGCCCCAGCAACGGCGACCAGGGCTCCGAGGACGAGGGACCGCACTGCGGCGGCGTCTCGCACATACCCGACTGCCAGCCGCCCGCCTTCCTGTGCGGCAGCGGTAAGTCCTGAGATTTCTGGAGTTGCCAGATCTATTTAAATATAATCTCTCCCTTTCCTTAGGTCAATGCATCGACTCTCACTATGTGTGCGACGGCGACGAGGACTGTCCCGGCGGCGACGACGAGTACGATGGCTGTGAGCCGCTCTATCATCCGCACGCCTGCCCGGGCGGCGCGCTGATGCACCAGTGCCAGGATGGGCTGTGCATCTACAAGAACCAGACGTGCGACGGCAAGGTCGACTGCGGCGACGGCTCCGACGAGCTGCCCTCGCTCTGCATGCACACGCGCGCCTGCAACGGCGCCGACGACTTCCGCTGCAAGAACGGCGCCTGCATCAGCGCGGATCTGCTGTGCGACAGGCGCAACGATTGCGGCGACTTCTCGGACGAGGAGCTGTGCAACGAGAACGAGTGCCTCAACGCGGACATCTGTGAGCACGAGTGCGTGGACAAGGTGGTGGGCTACGAGTGCCGCTGCAGGCCTGGCTATAAGCTGCTGCCGAAGAGTCCGCACCTCTGCACGGACATCGATGAGTGCGCCGAACAGCAGCCGTGCTCGCAGACCTGCATCAATACGTACGGCTCGTACAAGTGCCTGTGCGCCAAGGGCTACGAGCTGCGCGACCATCACACCTGCAAGGCGACCAGCAACGTCACCATGAAGCTCATCTTCTCCAACCGCTACTACATTCGCCAGGTGAACCACACCGGCAACGGCTCCATACTCATCCACTCGCTGTCCAATGCCGTCGCGCTGGACTTTGACTGGGACAGTCAGTGCCTGTATTGGTCCGATGTCACCAGCACCTTGGGCACCATCAAGCGCCATTGCCCCACGGAGAACAAGACCCAAACGCTGCATCAGGCCATGCTCAAGAATCCGGACGGACTCGCTGTTGACTGGGTGGCCAAGAATCTGTATTGGTGCGACAAGGGCCTGGACACCATAGAGGTCTCCCAGCTGGACGGCAAGTACCGACGTGTGCTCATCAACGAGCAGTTGCGTGAGCCGCGAGGCATCGCCCTGGATCCCTATCAAAGGCACATTTACTGGTCCGACTGGGGCGACAATCCGCACATTGGCAAGGCGGGCATGGACGGCTCGCAGCCTCGCATGATCATACGCGAGAACCTGGGCTGGCCCAACGCCCTGACCATCAGCTTCGAGACCCAACAGCTCTTCTGGGGCGACGCCAGGGAGGACACGATTTCGGTCAGCGACCTGGATGGCAACCATACGCGTCTGCTGCTGGCGCGCAGCATCAATCCGAGCTTGAATCTGCATCACATCTTCGCCATTGCCGTGTGGGAGGATCGCATCTACTGGTCGGACTGGGAGACCAAGTCCATTGAGTACTGCAACAAGTACGACGGCCAGAATTGCTCCACGCTCATCACGACCATACACAGGCCCATGGACCTGCGTGTCTACCATCCGTACCGCCAGCAGCAGCCCATCAGTGGCAACCCGTGCCTGCATGCCAACTGCTCCACCCTCTGCCTGCTCTCGCCGGAGGCGCCCTACTACAAGTGCGCCTGTCCCAATAACTTTGTGCTGGCCGAGGACGGACGCACCTGTCGGGCCAACTGCACGGCGGCGCACTTCGAGTGCGTGAACACGTACAAGTGCATCCCGTTCTATTGGCGCTGCGACACGCAGGACGATTGCGGCGATGGCAGCGACGAGCCGGAGTCCTGCCCGCCGTTCCACTGCGAACCGGGTCAGTATCAGTGCAGCAACAAGAAGTGCATTCATCCGTCGGGCATCTGTGACGGGGTCAATCAGTGCGGCGACAGCTCGGACGAGATCAACTGCGATAAGTTCACCTGCTTTGAGAATCACCTGAAGTGCGAGGCGACCAAAAACAGTTCCGCCTTCTGTGTGGACAGCGTGAAGCGTTGCGATGGCGTCAAGGATTGTCCGGGCGGCGAGGACGAGGCGGAGTGCACGCCACTAGTCTGCAAAAAGGATCAGTTCCAGTGCGGCAACAATCGCTGCATGCCCTACGTCTGGGTCTGCGATGGCGACATCGACTGTGCCGACAAGTCGGACGAAATGAACTGCGATCATGTTTCCTGCGGCCCCAGCGATTTTCAGTGAGTTTATTCAATTTCTATAAAATATTTGAGGCCAATGAATGTGGGAATCTGGGTATATTGGTTTTGTGGAAATGTAGAGAAATGTGGCAGAAGAACTCGTGCAACTGAGTTGATCTTCATCCTGTCTGTGGGAATTTAGTAGTTTTTAGATCTTGGATACTTTCACCCTTTTCCCCAAAATGGGCATAAAAGGACCTATATTAGATAAAAGAGACTTGTGCTTTAGCAAATATATGCCTTAATAGGAGCTTATTAAGCTCTGAAAGTTTCATTAAGAAAGTCCATTTAGAAGAAAAGTTATTCAACAAGCATTAATCAGGGTTCAGGGTATCTCCTAGTCGAGCCGTCTCGACTAGAGCATTCTAGCCTATTTTCATTTATTCAACACTCGTTCACTTACAGATGCAATTCGGGTCGCTGTATACCCCTGACGTGGCGCTGCGATGACGAGGTGGATTGCCCGAATGGCGAGGACGAGCCGCCCAGCTGCCACACCTCGAAGTCCACCTGTGATCCCACCTACTTCAAGTGCAACAACTCCAAGTGCATACCCGGCCGCTGGCGCTGCGACTATGAGAACGATTGCGGCGACGGCAGCGACGAGCTGAACTGCCAAATGCGCAACTGCTCGGAGAGCGAGTTCCGCTGCGGCACGGGCAAGTGCATCAAGCACGACTTCCGCTGCGACGGCGAGATTCACTGCGACGACAGCAGCGACGAGATCAACTGCAACATCACCTGCAAGCCGAATCAGTTCAAGTGCGCCGCCTTTAACACCTGCATCAACAAGTGAGTGAATGAGGAATATATATATATAAAAATCTCTCTAAATTTGATTTATCCTTAGGCAATATCAATGCGATGGCGACGACGACTGTCCGGATGGCTCCGATGAGGTGAACTGCACCTGTCCGCCGGATCACTTCACCTGTGGCAACGGCAAGTGCATCATGTCGCGCTGGAAGTGCGACGGCTGGGACGACTGCCTCGATGGCAGCGACGAGAGCTACGACACCTGTGCCCACGTCCACTGCCACTACAACGCCTTCAAGTGCGCCAATCTGTTGTGCATCCGCAAGTCGGCGCTGTGCGATGGCGTCAACGATTGCGGCAACAACGAGGACGAGTCGGATCAGGTGTGCGCGGCACTGCCCAAGTGCCGCCACGACCAGTTCCAGTGCGAGAACGACGACTGCATCTCGAAGAACTTCCGCTGCGACGGGCAATACAACTGCATCGACGGCTCCGACGAGATGAACTGCCAGCCGCCCGTCTGTGGCTTCGGCACCTGCTCGCAGATCTGCATCGAAAAGAAGGCGGGCCACTACAACTGCAAGTGCACGCCGGGCTACTACAAGGGCGGCGCGAAGAATGCGACGTGCCTGGCCTCTGGACCGGATCAGATACTGCTACTGGCGTCGGAGCAGGAGTTCCGCTTTATACTGCCCGCCAAGCAGGAGGGCACCACAGTCGTGGGCTTCTTCCAGACGGATAGTTTGAAGATTGATGTGTTCGACATACTCATCAGGCCTAAGGATACGCTGCTCTTCTGGATCGACTCGCACCATGGCAAGGTGCACACTATGAAAATAGCCACGCCTCACGTGGAGGGCACAGGCGTGCGCGTGCGTCGTGATCTCAAGGAACTAACTGCATTCAATGTAAGCTAGAGACGACTCTTGGAAAAAACCTAAACTAATTAAATTATCCTCCATAGATACCCGATCTGGATGATCCCAAGTCCTTGGCCGTGGATTGGATAACCCAAATGGTTTATATAGTCGATTCGCGCCACAATCAAATCATTGCCACCGATATAGAGGGCAAGAAGTATATCTCGCTGGTGTCCACGGGCATGAATCCCACGGACATTGTGCTGGAGCCCGAGTCGCGTGTCATGATCTGGTCCACGCTGGAGAATGGCATCCTGGTGGCCTCGCTGGACGGCACCAACAAGAAGAGCCTGGTGGAGCGCGACGTCGGCTGGCCCATCAGCCTCTCGATAGACTATCCCACCGGGCGGCTCTACTGGGCGGACTACCGCAAGGGCACCATCGAGACGTGCCGCCTGAATGGCAAGGAGCGCAACGTGGTGCGACGCTTTGGCGTTCGCGAGAAGCCGCAAAAGATCGACGTCTTCGAGGACTATCTGTACATCAAGCTCTACGACCAGAGCATCATCAAGATGAACAAGTTCGGCAACGACAACGGCACCTACCTGCTCAAGGGCTACCGTTCCTCGGACATTGGCATACTGCATCCCATGAAGCAGAATCGAAATAGTGAGAGTTACTCTTGGATTACTTGAGGAATATATTTAATTAATTGATTTGTATTTGCAGTAAGCAATCCTTGCAGCAAGGATCCCTGCAAGGCACTGCGCGCCCTGTGCATACTCTCGACCGAGTCGGCCAACGGCTACAGCTGCAAGTGCCCCAACGAGTACGTGATGACCGAGGAGGGCGTCTGCAAGGCGCATACGGACATACCCAACTACTGCCCGCTGCTCTGCAACCTGGGCACCTGCCAGCTGATCAACCATGTGCCCAAGTGCGTTTGCCAGCCGCAGTACGAGGGCGAGCTGTGCGAGCACTATCGCTGCTCCGGCTACTGCCTCAACTTTGGCCTGTGCACGGTGGCGCCGCAGCTGCCAGGGCTGCAGGATCCGCCGCCGCTGAAGTGCACCTGTCCGCCCAACTGGTCGGGCGCACGTTGCGAGGTCTCCGTCGCCGACTGCCAGAGCCGCTGCCACAACGGCGGCTCGTGCCTGGTCACCGAGGCGGAGGGCATGAAGTGCAGCTGCCCCGACATGTATGTGGGCGACCAGTGCGAGCACTGCCTCAATCTGACGTGCGAGAACGGCGGCATCTGCCGCGAGACGCTGACCGGCGCACCACAGTGCGAGTGCCCCGACGGCTTCACGGGCAAGCGCTGCGAGTTCAACGAGTGCGCGGACTTCTGCAACAACGGCGGCACCTGCATCATTGGCGCCAAGGGTCAGCGGCAATGCAAGTGTCCGAGCGGCTACTACGGCGAGCACTGCGAGGCGAACTCGTGCCGCGACTTCTGCCAGAACGGCGGCACCTGCACGGATCGTGGCCACCGGCTGAGCTGCACCTGCCCCACGCGCTACATCGGCGAGCGCTGCGAGTCGGATCTGTGCCAGACCTCCATACCGCCGCACTTCTGTGACGCCGCGCAGCAGCCGTCGCGCAATCCCTGCACCGGCCTCATCTGCCAGAACTCGGGCACCTGCCACGTCATCAAGGGCGTGGCCATGTGCAACTGCACGGACCAGTGGAACGGCGAGTTCTGCACGACCAATGTGGCGGATGACAATCCGTGCGTGCGCTACTGCGCCAACGGCGGCCTCTGCCACCTCAATGAGTACCGCTTGCCCCACTGCACCTGCATTGGCGAGTGGCAGGGCGACTTCTGTGATCTGCCGCCGCACTGCGTGGGCGAGTGCAGCGTCTGCCGCACGGGCAGCTCCATCAATGAGTGCCTGTGCGACAACAAGCGCGTCGTGCCCTGCCTGGCTGAGAGCGCGGTGGCCTTGAGCGGCGAGCAGGACCACACCGAATCGGCTGGCATTTTGTCAGTGCTGGCGGTGCTCTTGGTGGTTACGCTGGTGCTGATGCTCTTTGGCGCCGTCTTTTATTTCCTCAAGTAAGTTGAGGCGTGAAGCTGGTTTATTTTCTTTTATTTAATCATATATTCAATTGCAGAAAGCACCGCATTGCACAGCCTTTCTCGCATGCGCGACTCACGGACAATGTGGAGATCATGCTGACCAATCCAATGTATCGAGGCGATGCCGACGAAGCACCGCCCTTCGCGCACGAGGATGACAAGGTGAGCGAGGCAATATAAATATCAAACTTGACTTAATTTAAAATTAATTTAAATCATTTGCAGGGCAACTTTGCGAATCCCGTGTACGAGTCGATGTATGCGGATGCCATAGCGGAGCCAGCGATTGCGGAGATTGCGCACAGCACGGCGCCGGATGAGCGGAAGGGGCTATTGCAGCACACGCACGATGAGACGCATACGCCGGACATACTCTGATGATTGAGCCGTGTCAGCCATGATCGGGAGCTGTGCTAAGCACAGTCACAGATTGTTGTACACTTAAAGCACACACACACAAACCCCGGCACACACATACACACACACATTAAAATCCAAATGCAAACCGACTTGAACACGAACAATGGACTGATAGCGTAGCCATATTACGAATTTTGTAAACATTTTTTGTTCTTTTTTGTATACAATTAATTTCCTTTATTTTTGTTTGTGGAAGTGAGTGGGTGAGAGTGGGGAGCCCGGAGAGCGCCGCCCATCCAAAGAGCGCTGAACCTAATTTGCAATTGCGGCGCCTCCGCGCTCCTCCTTTAATGTCCTTAAGCATGATGTCCTTATACCATAAATTTAAACATTTCTTATCGCTGTTTTTATTGTTGTTTTGTTGAAGCGCCTCTCTCTCTCTCTCTCTCTAATTGTCGCAAAGTTTACAACAAATTTGCCTTCCTTATATATTGATTTAATTTTATAAAACTCACATATTTGTGCATTTGTAAATTTTCTAGTTCGTAGACTTAGTTAAAGTTCAAGTGCAGCTATAAAAACTCAATTTTTGTAAATATTCTATAAAAAAAAAAAAAACAAAAAAATGGCAGCCTAGTTAACATTTAAAACGAGCACTAAATATTTTGCCAATTAGTGAAAAATATTAATATAAAAAAGAAAAAAAAAAACAATTACAAATTAGCAACCAATTGTAAAAGCAACATGTTTTTAAAATTAAAACAAAATCATGTAAAATGCATTTAAACTAATTTATTGAGCACAAAACGCACAAGCGCAAAGAACGAGCAACTAGAAAAGAAACCCGAGAACCGACACAAGACAGAGATCATAACGAACAAATTGAATAGTCTAAATAGCTTAAGAAACATTTCAAATATCTGACTCAACAGATATATAAACAATATATATTATATTACATTATTTAGTTTGTCACTTTTTAAAACAATCGAATAACAAAATAAAAAACGATATCCTGTATAAAAAAAGAAGAAAACAAAAGAATGCTCAGTCAAAAGCCAAATTTTAACATATACAATGTAAAAATTTAATAACTCTAGAATATACCTAAAATGATGTATGTTTAAGCTAAGTGCAAAGTGTTTGATTACAACATTAAATGTGCACAAAATACATACGAAAGCAATTGTATAAACTAATAAAAGAAAATTCACCATAATTATTTAATTAGCGTTGGGTTATTATACAAAGTATTTGCATATATTAGTAGGTATTAGTAGGTAACACCTTTATTATGACGTCTAAAGGTTAGCTAATTGCTACGTCAATGATTATTATGAAATATTTAACATATTGTAGGCAAGCATCACAGGGATTTACGTATTTAGGTGTGTCATACAGAAGTCTAGGAAAGGTGGTTTCGTATCTAAATGTATTTATAGTGAACGGAAATAACAGAAATTCTTAGCTTAGCGCAGATTTTATATGAGGAGCCACAGACATGTGTCATAAGTATTTTATTTTATATATTTATATTTTTTAAATATATATTTTATATAATTTAAATATTCTTTAATTATATATTTAAAATATATTTTATGTAATTTAAATATATATTAAATAACTATTTATTTAAAATTTTAATTACATTTTTAAAATATATTTGATGTATTTTAAATATATATTATATTATTTTTAACATATTCTATATATAATATATATTAAATATGTATTAAATAATTAATTTTTCAAATTTTTCATTTAATTCTATATTATAAATATTACATTTATTTATGACTTTCTTTTTTTCTAAGATGTGACACTTTGTATACTTATGCTACACGTCGCATACAATATAACTATATGATCTAATTTTGGTTTTCGATATAATATTTTTGTGGTATTGAATTATTGACTAAATATTTAGCGTAGCGTTCAACAAGAAACATCGATCACAGTGCAGGGAATATCAATTATATAGAACTTTGAAAGCGTAATCTACGAAAATCGTAATTTTTTTTCCTTAAAGCATGCTAAATATATGGAAGTAAGATGAAAAGAAAATATATATTATCTAATCCCTATTCCCATAATCATTTTCTAAATCAATACTTGAGATATTTAAGATATTTAATATATATTAAGACAAATTTCAGGATTATTTATATTAAGCTAAATTAAAGACTTACTAATTTTTAGGTAGTATCCTTTATCAATGGTATATATATTATATATTCAATCGATTTTTATATCTACACCTAACAAATATGTATATATACATATATAGTGACACAGCCCTTACTCCTTTGCCACTTCCGACCGAATCCTACCATATGGCATCATGCAGAGGGTTCTTTCAGAAAAATCTCAGCACGAAGCGGAAGTAACTTTCAATTTTTCTCGCTCCTGCCTTCCTTTCTTTTCCCTTTTCACGCATAAAAAAAGGGAAAAACTATCGTGAAAATCGACAGCAATTTGTTGTTCCTGTAATATGCCACAAATCATACGCTTGATATTAGAATTTGTAACCACTCGGGATATTTTTCAAGTGCGCGACGCGTGGGCACTTCCGCTTCAAATTCGAGAGGCCTTTACCTGAAGGACTCTATTGACCCCATGGAGCCTTGTGGCTGGGAAAATGCTGTAGCCCGATCGCAGAACTGATTTCTATTACGCAAAGCTGAAATCTTGCTGCTATCTCACGCATATTTGCCGTGGGTTATTGATATCTGCGTCTTTATGCATCTCCGATGCACTTGTTGGACCACAGGACCCGAGCTCGACTATCGGGGCCCATTCACAGCGATTGGGTCGTGTGAAAAATGCAAGCGATTTGAATTTGCCCGAGACAGGTAGACGAGACGGTAAAATTCATTTCATCCTTTGCTGTGGCCAAAAAGGATCGCATTCGGTGTATGTTAAATGTGATTGTCTCTGTGTGGGTGTGTGTGTGTTTGTGTGAGAGAATTCCTGTTAAACACCGCATGACTTTGTTGTTTGTTTGTTTGCAAGGATATCTCTATTATAATGCCAATGAGATTTCTGGGTTTACAGCGAAATTAAGTGTGGGAAAAAAGGTTGGCAACAATGTTTGCCCAGTTAATAGCAATTAAATAGATTAGAGCGAGATTAGAGATATGCGAAACTAGTTTGCAATTTTGGAGTGTCCTGCGAAAACTAGAAATTGCACAAGTGTACCGACAATAGACATAATTTCCTCTCCTTTTTCTTAGCAGGAATCTAACCAGTTTTCAGAACTGCGCAACCCGCTTGGAGGCCACAATTTATGCAACTCTCGGGCCATTAATTATGTTCAGCCAGCATAAAACGATTCCCATGGCCAGGCAAACGAAATCAAGAGTAAAAACAAAAGTGATAAACCGTAACGAAATGCACAAGAATTTCACATAGACAAGCCGACGACCAGAGATAGAGAGAGAGAGAGGGAGATAGCAAGGGAAAGAGAGGCACGACCGATCGCAGCATCAAATCACAGCAAACACAGACAAAGAGAAAAAGGATAAAGCGAACAAGTGCAATGCAAACAGCCACAAAGCAAACAGAGATAAAGGATCTCGAGGATATCTCGGTGTGTGTGCGTGCGTGTGTGGGAACACGGCGAACAAGTGCAACGGTATTTGGAGACGGCCAAAGGATAATAGCACTAAAAGGAAATGAAAATTATGATAATTTTGTGCGTTCTCACAGCGGATCGGGTAACGCCGCGTTGTTATGATTGAGTGTGGGAAGGTCGAGCGAGCGACTGAGGCCCGCCGAGTCGGCTGTGTCGCTCGACAGCCACACGCAAGGCAGCCGCAGGACACAGGACTCCCCGAGCGGAAGCCATTACGGAAGTGTTTTAAATTGGAAAACAGAGAGAGTTTGAAGAGTGAAAGGATGTAAATCAATTTATTGATATTGTAATTTATTATTTATTTTGTATTATTTATTTTTTAATTTTTTATTATTTATTATATATTATTTTTTATCTTTTTTTAATGTTTTTTTTTATGTTATGTTTATTATTTATTTTTTATTATTTCGTATTTATTATTTATTATTTATAGTTTATTATTTATAAATATTATTTATCTTTTTATTTAAATAATTTTTTATTTATTATTTATTATTTTAATATTTATTTTTTATTATTTATTATTAAAATTTATTATTATTCTTCACTTTTCCTCTGACTTCTCCGTATGCTGCGTGTAGCCAAAGAGCTCCTTGAGCAGGTTGTAAATGATCATTTGCTTGGACACCTCCGACTCGTACTTCATGTAGTCCTTCAGGCGCTGCTGCTTGAACAGCTGATCGAGCAGCTCGTACAGCTCCAGCTCCAGGGCGCGCAGCGAGATCTCCAGCTCGGGCGTGTGCGTGCCCGAGAGCAGCGCTTGAGTATAAACATTCGTTAGCTTATCCAAGGCCACGTCCAGGGAGTTGAGTATGACATCGTCTGAGGCGTGTGTGAGAGCAGCGGGTCCTGCCAGCTTGGGTGAGGCGCGATATTGCGCCGCAGAGGGCGCTAAGGATGCCAACAGGCAGATCAGTCCGAGCTGAACTAAGCTCAATCTTAAGTGCATGACTGGAGTTGGTTTTTCATCGAGAACTTTATCGACAGTCGAGGCACGCCTTTCCAGCCCGTCAAGCCGAGGATCACTGCGCGCTCTGTGTGGCAATAACTTTTGTGATGTCGGCGCAATCAAACGGCAGCGGCTTATATATGGCGAGGGCGAGTGATCGGCCTATCAGCCCGGCGAATCGTTGCGAAAATGAACGCGAAGGTCGCTTCCGCCACATAGATTATATTATCAGCGGAAATTTGTGCTTCCGCTCGGGCTGCCAGAGCGGGTCAAGGTCAGAAATCTGTTGCAATTTCTAATTTAAAAATAAATAAAAAATTGCTTTTGCTTTTTTGAAGCAGTTTAGTTTTATTTGTTGTGTGTTGAAACTTCATAAAGTTTATGCTAAAATATATATATATAAAATATATAATATATAATATTAATAACCTCTAGGAAACTAGGCGGGAAACATGAAAGACGCGACGCTAAGATCTACATAACTTAGTTCAAAAATTCTTGAAATTGAAATTTAATAAAGAACAAGAAATATGCCAAGTTGCTAAAATACATAATAATAATTTTAATAATAAAAATATTAATAATAATGGTAATAATAATAGTAATAATAATAATAATACAAAAAATTACACAAAATATACACGCATTAAAAAATCACAGCTGAACTTAAAATTGAAATAAAATCGAAACGTGAAAAATCAGGGTATCTGCTAGTCAAGCACTCCCGACTAGAGAACTCTTGGGAAAAACTTAATCAAGTCGAAAACATTGAAATTGCAATGGAAATAAATTAACAAAGGGAGTGAAAGAGAGAGTGAGAGAGAGAGAGCGAGCGAGCTAGAGCTACTTAAACTTAACATAAAATATTGTGGAGCCGTCACCAGGGCCGCCAGGCGGAGCTGGACTTCTCGTTGGCTGCGGCCAGGTACTTCTTAGACGATGGTTCGTCCGACAACGAACAGTCGCTAGAATCGGCCTGCTCCCGCTCCAGCTCGGCGTCGCGCTCTCGCTCCCGTTCCCGCTTCAGGCTGCCCGTCTCCTGGCCACTGGTGGAGCTGACTTGCTGCTGCTGCAAGTGATGCGCCACCAGGGAGCCGCTGGTGTCGTGGCTGGCGGCGCTCAGGTTCAGGGAGCCGCTGCTGTTGAACGAGCTCTCGGCGCTGGTGGGCGGCGGCGTGGAGAAGACGCCAGCGAAGCTATGCTGCTTGGCCAGCAGCAGCTCCGCCTGGGCGGCACTCGCGGGCGAGGCGGCGCGCGACTCGTCGCCCTGGCTGTGGCTGGAGATGGACGAGATGGGGCTCAGCGGCGGGCTGCTGGTGGTGTTCTTGGTTGCCACATGGGCTACGGCTGTTGCTGCTGAAGGTGCCTGCAGCTGGGTCTGGACTGGCGCCACGGGCTTGTTGAAGGCGCTCAGCCGGAAGCTCTGGGCGTAGTCCTGGAGGTGCGTGGGATTGGCAATGTTGGCCAGCGCCGCACTGGCCGCATTCACAGCGGCTCCCGGCCAAACGAATGGAGCAGGAGCTGGCGCCGCTGTGCCGGCCGTCGTCGTATTTGGCATGATCAGCGCGAACTCGCCCGAGGGCAGTCGTGAGGGTATCAGATGGAGGCCGCCCATCTGGATGGCTGGAGCTGCTGCGACGCCCTCGCGGCTGCTGCTGTTGCTGCTGCTGTTGTTGTTGTTCAGATCCTGGGGCAGCGGCGGGAAGAGGGGTGCGGCCGCTGCGGCACCCGGAAACATGGCCGGCGGCAGTTGGCCCCGGTAGCCGCTGTTGAAGTTGCTCATGGAGCCAATCTGCTCCAGGCTGTTGGCGCAGTTGTTGAGGTGGGCGCTGAGGCGCTGGCGCACGCCCGGCTCGATGCCCTCCATCTGGCTGACGTAGCGATTGACCTCCTCGGCGCACTCGACAAAGCCCGTCTTGAACTTGTGCACCACGCCGGGATCCGTCTGGATGGCCATGCTCAGCTGCTGGCGCTGCACCGACTGCAGATGCTTCACCGTCATCTCCAGTATGTCGGCCTTCTCCAGCTTGGTATGTCGCGCCGGCTAAAAAAGGGAAGAGCAGAGATAATGATGAGCTTCATGTCGACTGCTTGGGTGTCGTCTGGGGGCTACGCTGGGGACGTGGACGTGGACGTGGACGTGGCTAACAACTAAAGCAGAAGCCGCCCGGCTAATTGTTTTCGTGCATTGACCAGGAGCAGAGCTCGAGACCCTCGCATACAAGGCCCTATAACAAGTTCAATGCATGGGAAACAAGTGAAACACGTAAGCAAAAAGACGCCAGGCATGATCGCCTTCTGAATACCCTGCATTTGGTAGCTGTTCAGAAATATAATAGTGCTTGGGGCAGGTGACTTGATAAGAGTTTTCTTTGATCAGAAATATAATAGTGCTTGGGGCAGACAGATTTATAAGGTAATTCAATAGAGTTTGCCTTGATCAGAAAAATAATAGTGCTTGGAGCAGATAGCTAAAGGTAAATTCGATAGAGTTTACCTTGTTCAGAAATATAATAGTGCTTGGGGCAGATGGGTAACTTGATTAGAATTTTCCTTGATCAGAAATATAATAGTGCTTGGAGCAGACAGATTTATAAGGTAAATTTCATAGATTTTGCCTTGATCAGAAATATAATAGTGCTTGGGGAAACTTCAATAAAGTTTTCCTTGATCGGAAATATAATAGTGCTTGGGACAGATAGCTAAAGGTAAATTCGATAGAGTTTACCTTGTTCAGAAATATAATAGTGCTTGGGTCAGATGGGTAACTTGATTAGAATTTTCCTTGATCAGAATTAAAATAGTGCCTGGGGCAATTGACTTGATCAAAGTTGGCCTTGATCAGAAATATAATAGTGCTTGGGGTAACTTCAATAGAGTTGCCTTTGATCAGAAATATAATAGTGCTTCGGGCAGACAGATTTAATAGGCAGACGGGCAACAGTTGACTTCACTAGAGTCTTCTTTATAACTGCAGCTAATCGACCCCTTTGGGGCGCCTCTGTGCAGGGCATTGAAAGTGAATGATGCAGACGCTCGAGCACGTTTCTTGCCTCATATGTCCAACTATTTGTAATCTACCTCTGCGTTGCCGTTCTACACTCCACTTCAGCGAATATCACACGCCCCAAAAGAGGGAGAGGGAGCGAGAGAGGGCAGAGCGAGACAGGTACACGTGAAGAGAGTGGCCACAATCTGTTTGGCACTTCTTCTGCGTACGTTCGTTGCTGCTGCTGCTGCTGCTGCCCGCTGGCTGCATATTTTGCAAAAGTTTCCCACGCAGGTCGCCCGCTTCGCTGATCTGGCCAAGCAACGGCCCTGCCCACCGCCGCCCCTGCTGCTGCTGCTGCTGCTTGTCATGTCTGCAGCTTTTGTTTACTTTTGCTTTTTCTTCAATGTCTTTCTTATTTGATTTTTGGTCGTTGCCTGCAGAATTCTGCTACACTGGCGTCGGCGGCGGCGTCGGCGTCTTCGCTTCTATCTCATATTTTTTTTATGCGATTCTTCGTTGTTTTTTTATTTGTATTTTTTTGTGTGTCTTTCTCACAGCAGGATCCCGTGTTGGCTCCTGTGGAAACAGGTTTAGAGTCTCGCTGTCTGAGATTTCTGCGTAATTTCTCGACTTGTTAACACTTTTGGTCTGACTGACTCGCCATCATCGTCGGCGCTCTCTTGTAATGATCATCAATAAAATTTAATACTCAATTAAACTGTTGACTCGATTCGTTCGTTTTTCCTCTACTTCTTCTTTTCTTTTTTTATGTCTGTGCGTCGTCTGTCTGTTGTAGGAGTCTTGTGTCCTTTTGTACTTTTGCCGACGCCAGACACTTGAAATTTTTGTGTTTCTGATATTTATGGGTTTTATGACACCATTTATAAGGAAAGTGCAGCAATCTCGAATATAGTTTCTAAATCAGTGCGTTGCGCCCCAGACATATATTTTTTTTTTGTGCTCTCCTAAGGATACTTACGTCTTTCTTCATCGCCTCCAGGATCAGCGACTTGAGCTCGTTCAGGCAGTGATTGATGCGCGCGCGACGACGCTTTTCCATAATCGGTTTATTTGTCTGCAAAAGATATGAATAAATTTGTAAATATTTTACGAAGCTCAAAAATACAAATATAAATGAAAAAAGTGAATTTAAATTTAAAAATTTATATGATATCTTAATATGATTTATGCTTTTAATTAAAAAATAGTGAAATAGCTTTAAAAGGTTTAATTTGTGAATATAAGTTAAAAATTGTAAATTAAATATTAGAAAAAGAATTTAAATGTATTATTAGTTATCAATCATTTTTTAAAATTATTCTTTTTTTATAAGTTGAAATTTTTAATTAGACTATTTAAAAAATCGATTTTAAAAATATTATTAAATATGATAATAAATTAATTTAAAAATTGTTTTTAAGAAAGGGGCTAAAGTTTTATAAATAAGTAATATTTCAAATTAAATATAAATATATTATTAAAATTTTGAATAATTTTTAAAGATTATTTCAAGATAGAAAGTTCAAATTTTCTAATAGAATACTTAAGATATTATTAAAAAATACTATTCAATCTAATAATTTTTAAAAATTGTATATGAAGAAAAAAATAAAAATTTTTAAAGAGAATTTTCACATAATGAGAACATTAACAATTTATTTAAAAATTGTATTGAAATTTCAAAGTATATGAAATTCTCTTCTAATTTTTTAGACCAGCCAATTTTTATAGATCAGCATAAAAAATTTAAACTAATCACACAAAACTCTAATTTTTCCAAATTTGTAAGATTTCTCAACATATTTCAAGTAATCTCTGATCTTTGCTGATATTTCCTATGCTAAGATAATCGTTATCAACTCAACTGAAACTCACTTTTCTCAGCTCCGCCTTGGAGAGGCCGTTGGGATTGGACATGCGACCATTGCTGCCATAGCTGTCGCTGTAGCCATTGGAGCAGTCGAAGTCGTCGTCCGAGTTAAGATCGTTTTTGTAATCCATTTTCGTTTGGTTGAATAATCCAAGGTAATATTGCTGCAAGTAGTTAATCCAATCGAGCGACAAGTTCGTGTCTCAGAGCACACACAGCACAGCACAGATGATTCACAACATAAGAGCTTTGGTTGAAGTACGAATTGAAGTGTCAACAGATTATTGCACGTACTTTTTATTGTAATGTCCGAGAACAGATAAAAACTTAACAAATGTGACGCGTTTCGCTTTAGTTCATTGGTGTCGAGAGTGAGTCGAGAGTTTTATCGTAGCTGCGTTTCAGGACGAGCGGCAGACAACCGCGCACACGGAACGCCAAAAGGATACTGATCCTCGTCGGGGCAAGCGCGTTGACTAAAAACGATGCGCGACGACGGCAAAACGAGTCCGAGGCGACTCGCTTACCTGAGCGGCGACGGCGACGACGGCAGCAGCGACGGCGCAGGCGCAGGTAGCCATGAGAGCGGCCGTTCGCTCAGCAGCGCATTTGGGGTAGTTATGCACACACAGACGAGAAATTCCAGCGCAGGCAAGAACTGCTCAAGTCAAAAGCACTCAAACTGAGCGAGTGAACTGCTCGGACTATGTGTGAATTGAGCTCGTTTCACTCAAAAGAGTTGTCGAATGCTTGAAAATGTAGAGGAAATTGAGCGAAACATGGAAAGAAGTCTGCTGGTAATAAATCTATTTTGATAAAGGAACATTTAGCAAACAAAATATAAAATATGCTCACAAGGCGAGAATAAAAAATAATAATAAAATAAAAACAAAAAACTAAATATAAAAAAACACAAAATAATATAAAATAAGAGTAAGAAATAAATATCTTATATGCCCTTTTTAGTTATTCAAAATATAAATTCTCATAAAATAAAAAGAATAATTTTGATTTAATTTAAATTATTAAATAAAAATTATACATTATATTATACAAATATAAAATAAATACTAAATATTATGCAAATATAAAATGTCTATGCAATTTTAAATATTTAAAAAAATAAATGAAAAATAGCAATGATACCTTATTTTAAATTTTAATTAATATAGATTAAAATAAAATAAATAAATATATAGAATACAAATTTAAGAACTTCATTAGCTTAAAATACTTAAATTAAATTTCAAGTAATATTAAATGAAAATAAAACTTACAAAATTATATAAACTAAATTTTAACTTATTAAATTTAACATTAAATATTACAAAATAAATATTAAATATATCATTTTTAGTAAAAATAAAATAAATGAGCTATAAATTAAAAAAAAAAAAATAAATAAATAAAAATATATTTAAGTAAAATTATGATTGTATATATTTTTATTAAATTTAGCCCATATTTCTCTTACCATCATCATCGACTCTTATACATATTTTTCTTTGCTTGTATTTTCAGCTGCCTCATGGCAGATTTCGTTGTATACTGCATCCAGGTACGCTTGTGAATTAATTTTGCTTGCCACCCCTTAATCAGGGCTGATCGTTGGACGCAATTCATTAAACATTTCTTCAGAACGTCTTGTCTTGCGCCCGGAGCGGCGGGCAGGCGGGCAAGACAGCTGTCTTAGCAACCCCCCCGAAGACATTTGGCCAGCTAAGGGGGTTGCGATTTCGTGGCCTGGTCACGGGTCAATCATTAGTTGTTCCTCCGAAGCTTACCTGATATCAGACAGTTTTATGATGAACGATGCGCATGCGCATGCAACAAACACCCCAAAAGCCGTCGAGGGCTCAAGGATCTTTATGGCTTTACAATGTTGGCAGGATTAGGCGGCGACACTGCTCGAAAATTGTCAATAACCCGGTCTCGGGCCATGCGCCAGCTGACGACAGCTGGCCGAGAGCGCTCGGTTAGCCAGACTTTAAAGCAGCTACCATAAAACTATTGCGCCGCCTGGCAACCCTGATTGTGCAAATCAAGCTCAGCTGGCGCGCCAGCCAATGCTTGAGTGCAAATCCGAGTCCGAGTGCAAGTCCGAGTCGTAAAAGGGGCCGGAGCGTTTTTTTTTTTTTCTAAATTGAATAAGCTGCGCCGTTGCCTATGATAGCTAGCTAAGTGCGCATGTGTACATATATTTGCATATATATATATATATATATATATTTATTATTATTATGTGGTTAACCCCAGTGCAGAGCGCTGAGCCAACCCCCGGATCACTAATCAGCGCTGCTCGGCTCTCGCTTAATAAGCTGCATTTGGCTGCAAATTTTTCGGCTAACTTTTTTCCCACGCGAAAACTCAATAAAAGTCATGAGCTGGCAGAAAAGATGAAGGAAGCAGAGAGAAAGAAGCAACAACAAAGAAGAGAAAAAAGAACCGAGAGAAGCGAAAGACAGACTCATCACACATATGGGCGTCAGCAGTAGCAGTCGGACTCATACATGTGGCCAAATGTGGATCATTTCGTCTGGCCGAAGCCGAACGTGACGATCGCCTCGGCGAGGCTTGAGAAAATGAATAAAGTCGAACGTCGAAATTCTATAACAAAAAATCAAAGTTCAATATCAGCCCCAATCGACTGCGAGTTGCTTTGGCTTCCATTTGTCCATCGTCCATCGATCTGGGGATCAAGGTAAATGCCGTTTAGTGTGGCACGATCGCTGATCGGTAGCCGTCGCTCTGGCTCAGGCTCTGGACTCTGACGCTGTCTGTACTGGGGCTTCCTTGCGCCTTATTTTCAGTTGCGTTTTGGCTTTCGTTTTTATGCCCCAACGCACGATTTACACATTAAAACACTTTAATTTTTATTGTATCGAGCGATTGCTTCCCCTTCTGCTCCCCTCCCCTCCCCTCCCCAGCACTTCGCTCTTCTTAATCAATCCGGCGGCAAGGTAGCATATGTGAGACCTTTTGCAACCTCAAATTAGTGCCTGCGGTTGTACGCCGAGGCATAGGCATATATATTTTTAGCCGGGACTTCTTTAGTCTTTCTGTGGGAACTGCACTTATTACGGGGTGTGCTACACCCCCACCCACGCCCATGCACCCACACCTATGCATCCCCCAAAAAAGTATATATAATGAGCATGAAAAATATGAAACAGTAGCAAATGTGTCGAGTTCCTGGGAGGGGGAGTCTGCCCTGAGATCCTAAGATATATGTTGATTTAAATGAATTTTTTGTTGATTTTTATGGCGCCTTGTTGGAGCGAGGGGCGCAACTTGAGTGAAGTGTGCGTCGGCCGGGCATTAGACGTCGTGACAGGCGTGGAGTTCCAAATCCCTGCTCCCTTTGCATATTATTTTTATGAATTTGATAAATGGCCAGCGCTAGCTGGGCTAATAACTGGAAACTTTCGTGACAGATGCGGGCGGAGTTAAATTAAGAGAGCGGCTGCTCAGAGTACCTGGGAAGCGTTTACAGATCGATTAAAAATAAGTTCCCATGGGATACGACCATTTTGTAAGCAGCGTAAATATACTTTCGAGGTAATGTATCTGATAGGCATATAAATGGATGGTTATATATATTTTTAAAAATTTAAATGAATGCAAATGGCGCCATCTAAGATCAACTCGATCAATCACCAAATTAAAACAATATTTAAAAAAAAAATTGAATTAATGCATCGGACTCCGTCTGGGGTCAACTAGTTCTCTACTTTTGCATTTTTGACTAGGCACAAATCATTTTAAGAAGTAGGCAAATTCATATAAATTTAATGAGAAATGTTCTAGCTAAGCTAAAGATCATTTCAAGGGTTAGGCGATCGATTTCAAATTCAAACGCAAATTTATATACCTGAAAAAATGATGCCAGGTTAGACAGACGAGCTGAACTAAGTGAAATATAGAATTGAGATTTTAAGTTTAATGAAAGATCTTAAAAAAATATATTAAAATAAAAATATAATAACAGATAGTATAGATCTCTTCAATTAGTATGAATTATAACTTTGAAAGACATTTAAAAATATATAATTTAATTTAAAAGTTATGAATATATAAACATAAATGAAACCCATTTAAAAATGTATAATTTAACATATAAATACATGAATATATACAGTCTTAAATAAAGTTATATTCTTAAAGTATTTTCAGAAGAGTTGTTTATATATTTATATAATATATAAACAAAAATTACTATATTCGTGATATCATATATATATATTTTTTTTAATATATAAACAAAAATTTCTAGAGATATTATTAAATATTGTTCGATCACTCTGTGAAAGATTAACATTTGAAGTTTAATGAAATTTCTTATAAAAATATAAAATATTAAAAATATAATATTAAAAAAAATTGTTTAGCTCTCTTTAATCAGTATGAATTATAACATTTAAAAATATATAATATAATATATGAATATATAAATATATAAAATTACAGACATATTCTGAACTTTAAATAATTCTCTGAAAGATTGCTCATAAATTTATAACATATAAAAAATGTATTAGAGATATTCTTAAATATTCCTCGATCGCTCAACAAAGATTTGCATTATATTATAATACAATAATTTGATTAGGAATACCTTTAAGGTATTCTCATTTCCAATATCTTTGACTACAAAAATATTTAGCTAACCTTTAGCTACAACGTTTCTCACTCTCAGTGCAGCAATAGCGATTCAAGATATTTCAGTTTTCTTGGGGGGGTTGGTTGGCTGTTGTAACGGCTATGCCGAGCCATTGGTCAGCTGCAAAGATTATTTGAGATGTCACAGACATTGAGCCTCGTGCCATTTGCTGAAAGTTGGCACAGCTGCCGGCGGAATGCTGTTTGGCCAGGCGAACAATAGCGCAGGATTGGGTCCGGAGTTGGGATAGCAGAACGGCGCTAAGACCTCAACTGACTTTCGAGGCAGAGGCGACGTTAATTGTTGCCTTTGGCTGGGCTGGCGTCTTACGTAATCACGAGAGATGCGCGCCTAAGCGACAAAACAAATGGATTTGTTCGAAGCGTGCCTGATACGAGGCAGCTGCTAGGGGCAGATCAAGCAGATCTCTGTTGAAGGGTTGCCCGAGATGCTGATGTGTGTGCGTGTGTGGAGGGGATTACCTGCAGTGTACGACTTGTGGTTAGAGCGCGCCAGCCCGGGGATCACACAAATCAACATTGGAAATGTGGTTTTGCTTAGCTAACTTTAGTTTCCGATTTCACTTTTATTTCCCTTTGATGATGCGAATCAATCGACATAGAAAAGGCAAGTGTTTTGTGAATCAAACTTTAATTGAACTTAATTGAAGTTAGATTGTTATTTTTATAGCCTACAAGCTGCCTCAAGTCTCGCCCAGGCCAGACTTACTAAAAGCTTTAGTCATAGTTCCAGCTTTAATTTAGATTGTAAATTTCAGACAAAAATTTCTTTAGAAATCTGTGAAAGCAAGTTTTATTAATGGAGTCGAGAGACTATATAAACTTGGATCACAAATTATTGGCAAATAGATGGGCCTAGAATAGGTTCCTAAATAGAGATCTTCTTTTTTATTAAAAATTAAATAAATATGTAAGGCAAGTTTTTGATTATCAGAATAGAATAAATTCCTAGCAATATCTTCTTTTTTTATTAAAAATAAAATAAATATCTACATTAATTTGTTCATGATCAGAAAAGTAAAAATTCCTGCAAAGATATTCTTTTTCTATTTGAAATAAAATTCATAAATATCTAAATCAAATTTTGTATGATCAGAATACTAAAAATACCTAAAAAGAATTTCCTTTTTATTATAAATAAAATAAATATCTAAATCAACTTTTTCATTATCAGCATAGAATAAATTCCTAAAAAGATCTTATATTTTATTAAAAATAAAATAAAAATTTAAGTCAAGTTTTGCATGATCAGAATAGTATAAATTCCTAAAAAGATCTTTTTTTTATTAAAAATAAAATATATAAATATTTGAATCAAATTGTTTATGATCAGAATAGTAAAAATTCCTAAAAAGAACTTCTTTTTTATTAAAAGTAAAATAAATATCTAAGTCAACTTTTTCATTATCAGAATAGAAATAAATTCCTAAAAAGATCTTCTTATTCTATTAAAAATAAAATTCATAAATATCTAAATCAACATTTTCATTATCATAATAAAATATAATAGAAAACGAAATACATTTTATTTTAACCAAAGTACAGTCAATGCTCGCGTGTTTGCGACACAATCAGGAACAACTGCGAGGGCTCATATCAATTCATAAACATAATAATTCCGAGGCAGAGGCTAAAATTAAACTCGAGTCGAAATGTGAGAAAAAAAGTTTCTC
Organism: Drosophila pegasa; assembly: GCA_035046225.1. Classification (NCBI taxonomy): domain Eukaryota; kingdom Metazoa; phylum Arthropoda; class Insecta; order Diptera; family Drosophilidae; genus Drosophila; species Drosophila pegasa. Next base: position 1,435,706 of record JAWNOD010000579.1, on the reverse strand, counting down.
ACGATCACCTTTTGGGTAGACGCGTAAAAATCCACGTGCAAAAGGGGGAAGGAACTACCACCACCGCCAGCACCAACTGCGGAAGGAAGCTAGCATAGGCACGCAGGCGGAGTAGGACGCAGGACATGCGACGTCGATATGTCATGGCGATGGTGGTGGTGCTGGTGGTGGTTGCCTCCTCGCCGCTCCTAGCGACTGCATGAGAATTTAAATTACAAACAAACGGCGCACAATCGCCGACCTTTGTTTGACTGTGTATCGGCATGTAGGGACCAGTGGTCGAGAGGAGGTGGCGGCGCAGGATAAAAGATGATGGTGTGGGAACTGCAGCGAGGACACAGTCGAACATGAAGCGGGCCGCGACTGTGGTTGAGTTGGGGTGGGCAATTACCGAGTTCGACTCGAGGTTAACTACACGCTAATGTGCCGCATTCCCACATTTGTCTCCTCCAGCGACGGAGTGACTAAATAATTTTTGTTGAAAGTTAAGTTGATGCGAGTGCCCACACGCCCGCCACACATGTGTGTAGCGCAGCTGTGTGACAGCGCCGCTCACCCATACACACGCCATTCAATTGACTCAGCCTCTCTCTCTCTCTCTCTCAGCGGCGTGCGCTCTCTCGCTTCGTCAATTCTCTCTGGCTGTCGGCGATCACGCTCATGCGCAACAACGGCGTCTTGCAAAACGAAAGAAACAAAAAAAATAAAAAAAAGTAAAAGCGTTGCTTTACCAAATGGAATTTTTCTGTATGACTGCATTTCAAAGCTGAAATAAGTGGAACGCACATAACATATGTATTTGCTGCTATTTTTAGCCGCACACCCAAAATGATAAGAACATTTTCTTGTGCATTGATAAATTTGAGACGCGCAGCAGAGAGCCGTCGGCAGCATTGTCAGCAGCAATGTTGTGAGGCAGCTGCACTTGGCTAAGCCTACGGAGAGTGCCACTATTTTTGGGCTGGCAATGCTCTCAGAGAGCGCGCTCTAATTGAAGAGCTGCCAACGTGGGCGCCACTTCGAAACGCTGAATTGTTTGCAAACAATTCATGAAAAGTAAGGTAACAAATAGCAAAGAAATAAAATGTACTATATTGTTCAATTTTTTCAAGTGTTCAGGGGAGTTAAGGTGGGCATTTCAATGTTTTTTACCTGATTTTCACTGCTGACACACTTTCGATTGGGTCGCGTTGGCAGCGCCGGTTTGCCTGCAGCGTGCCATATGCTTGTGTGTTTGTGTATTACTCATGCGCTGAGCCCTTGTGTGGTGTGCCTTATGAGTGTGTGCGTCGCTCTTTCGTCTCTTTCATGCCCGTGGGCAGCAAGCGCTCTCGCTGCAGCAGCAGTCGCTTGTTTTTCGCTCACTCAACAGCACGGCCATAGCGCGTTACTGGCGTACTTATTATTTTTTTGCCAAGAACAAGAAGAAGAGGAAGAGAAGCAGCAGCAGCAGTGCAAAAGTTTTGTTGACACCAAAAGAAAAGCAGGAAAAAAAAAACCCTTAAACGGACTGAGCAGAAGCTAAAAACTAGGCGTGACGTGCAGAGCCAACGAGCCCCAAAGTGTTTCGAGACGAAAGTGAAATTCGCACGGCGAAGCAGCTCACATAGAATACAAATACAAAAGACAAAAGCAAATGAATAGTCCTCGCACAAACGGCGCCATCTCAGCGCTGCCCAGCACACTGGCGCAACTGGCGCTGCGCGACAAGCAGCAGGCGGCGTCGGCGTCGGCGTCGGCATCGGCATCAAATGGCAGCGACTCCTCGATAGCGACGCAGCGTCCACAGACGCAGCCGCCCAGTGTGCCAGCTGCGTCGGCGGCGGCAGTCAGCAAGCTGCAGTTGGCGGAGGCAGCGGCGGCGGCCAGTGTGACCAGCTCCAATGGTGACTCGAACAAGCTGACGCACGACCTGCAGGAGAAGGAAGCACAGCAGCAGCAGCAGCTGCAGCAGCAGAAGCCACAGAAGCCACCGTTGCCCGTACGCCAGAAGCCCATGGAGATCGCCGGCTACGTCGGCTTCGCCAACCTGCCCAACCAGGTGTACCGCAAGGCGGTCAAGCGCGGCTTCGAGTTCACACTGATGGTGGTGGGCGCCAGTGGGCTGGGCAAGTCGACGCTGATCAACTCCATGTTCCTCTCGGACATCTACAATGCGGAACAGTATCCGGGGCCGTCGCTGCGCAAGAAGAAGACGGTCGCCGTGGAGGCCACCAAGGTGATGCTCAAGGAGAACGGCGTCAATCTCACCCTGACGGTGGTGGACACGCCGGGCTTCGGCGACGCCGTGGACAACAGCAACTGCTGGGTGCCCATACTGGAGTACGTGGACAGCAAGTACGAGGAGTACCTCACGGCCGAGTCGCGGGTCTACCGCAAGACCATCTCGGACAACCGGGTGCACTGCTGCCTGTACTTCATAGCGCCGTCGGGTCATGGCCTGCTGCCGCTGGACATCGCCTGCATGCAGAGCCTCTCCGACAAGGTGAATCTGGTGCCGGTGATTGCCAAGGCGGACACCATGACGCCCGACGAGGTGCATCTGTTCAAGAAGCAGATCCTCAACGAGATTGCTCAGCACAAGATCAAGATCTACGACTTTCCCGCCACGCTCGAGGATGCCGCCGAGGAGTCCAAGGCCACACAGAACCTGCGCAGCCGCGTCCCCTTCGCGGTCGTCGGCGCCAACAGCATCATCGAGGTGGACGGCAAGAAGGTGCGGGGTCGCCGCTACCCTTGGGGCCTGGTGGAGGTGGAGAACCTGACGCACTGCGACTTCATTGCCTTGAGGAACATGGTGATACGCACCCATCTGCAGGATCTCAAGGATGTGACGAACAATGTCCACTACGAGAACTATCGGTGTCGCAAGCTCTCCGAGCTGGGCCTGGTCGACGGCAAGGCGCGGCTGTCCAACAAGAATCCGCTCACCCAGATGGAGGAGGAGAAGCGCGAGCACGAGCTCAAGATGAAGAAGATGGAGGCCGAGATGGAGCAGGTGTTCGACATGAAGGTCAAGGAGAAGATGCAGAAGCTCAAGGACTCCGAGCTGGAGATGGCGCGCCGCCACGAGGAGCGCAAGAAGGCGCTGGAGCTGCAGATCCACGAGCTGGACGAGAAGCGGCGCGAGTTCGAGCGCGAGAAGAAGGAGTGGGAGGACGTGAACCATGTGACGCTCGAGGAGCTCAAGCGGCGCAGCCTCGGCGCCAACAGCAGCACCGACAACGTCGACGCCAAGAAGGAGAAGAAGAAGAAGGGTTTGTTCTAAGTCAAGCGGATCAATCCGCCGAAATATCCTCCTACTTAACAAGAACAAGATCAAGATTAACAAGCTACACTTTAAGGCCTCAAAAATCTCGAGAACAAAAAAAAAAAAACAAAAATATTATAACGATCTATGAATAGCGGTACACAACAATACTACCAGATATAATGCATACCAGATATATCGTATATATATAGATATATCATATATATAGATATATCATATATATATATATATATATATATATATATATATATATATATATATATACGATATATTTATATATATATATATATATATCCATACTTCAGCTCTAACGGTTCTAACTTTCCAATTCACTCGATTCCGCCGACTTTCGCTCGTTCAGTTTTGGAACCTTTTTAGCAGAACTGAAAAATATATATATATATCTATATATATCGCTATATATACATGTACTTGTCTAGAGGTATTGCTTGGCTTTCGCACCGCAATCGCGCGCATTTGTTTTTAGATGCATACACATATTTAACAGTTATTATTATTGCAGTATTTTTACCAAAATATATAAACAATAACAAAAGAAAAAGTAAAAGAACTTGACGTAACATTTTGACTAGCCTAAATGAATTGAAACGAAACCTAAATTGTATTTACAAAATACTTAAATATCGCTTAAATAAATGAAAATAATTAACAGAACAATATATCCTAAGGCAAACATAACAAATCAATATCATCCAGCTAATATAACGTATGTATTGTATAATGTGTATTCTATTTACCAAAAGTCATAATCACACAAAGCAACAACACACAAAGCAACAACAACAACACACACAGCAACAACAACAACACACAGCAACTGCAACAACAACAACAAAATATACTCTTGCATTTTACAAAATAAAGTCTTCTCTTTAGTTTAACTACATAAAAAAACAACGCATTGTTTATTCAATTGCAAGACTCAATATGGCATACAGGGTGTCTTTTACGCGTGGCACGCGTCGTGGCGTCGCAGCATGGGAATTAGCACCGTGACGCCTCGTTTCGAAATGCCGTGGCAATGCTGCGCGCTGCGCGCTGCGCTGACTAACACCTTCAGTCAAATGACGCAGCTCGAGAATGGGAATACAATAAGCTCAATAGAATGTCGGACTTATCTTTGACTCACACAGTAAACACATGCTATAAAGGCAGATATATCTTAAGCAAGAAAGGGGCAGTAAGGCGAATATATTTGGTAGAGTAATTTGAGTAATTAAAAAAAATTTTTTTTTTATATGCTAAACATTTCAGAAAATATTGTAGTCTCCCCTTTGATCCACCTTTCTTGAACAGCATTTCTTACTTTTCGATAGTATAGCAGCAAAATATGCCAAAAAATCTGTTTTCAATCTTCTATCTTCCATAAACCCAAGACCCAAATAATAACCTTTACAAATGTCAATCTTTCTTATGTAATAAAAATTATTTATTGTCAAGTCAGCAGATTATTATTATTAAATATTAATTTTAAATATTATTAAATAAATAAACGAAAAAAAACGTCTATCTTCAATAGGACTCCAAACTTAAACTATTGTTACTTAAAATAGTTTTAACTTTCATAAAATTTGTTACAATCTCGCCTCACTATAACAGCTGTTTAAAAATGTAACGGTCAGGCAGTTAGGTGCGAAGTTGGCTGCGAACAAATGCAATGCGATCAGCTGTTTCTATGAAATGAAATGAACAAAATAATAGTTAGGAGTTTGCTCATGCGTTTTAAGCAAGAGAAAAACTTGGTATAAAAACCTTAACTAGATTTAAAGCCAACTTATGGGAATATTAAGAGCTTATATAATATATTGCTGAAAAAAAAACGAACTAATATACATATATATATTTTTTTTTTTTTTTAAATATATAAAAAATATATTTTGGTGTATTAGCTAATAGTTGTTATCACAAGAATTTCAATAGGCCAGACATGAATGCCCGCCACAGTAAAACCAACAGCAAGTAGCTGGCTTTTCGCTCTAGTTGGTGGCAACTGTAAAGATTTGCATATTCCATATGTTCAATTATTGCATATTGTTCAATTATCAGTAAAGACGTTCTCATAGAAGAATGCAACCTTCAGTGCACTGCGGCACCCTGCACCGCCCACAGCTCTCTATCATTCTGCCACACCCTATATGCTGGCTGCTTGGCGAACGGAGCCCACTTGAAATTGCTTTCTAAACGTATGGCCATTTAATTTATGCATAAAAATTAATCCATAACCCAATTGAAAGGCACTCAATTAATGCCGTATAAAGAAAAAGAAAAGAAAAAGAAAAGCCAACGGTGAAAGAGAAAGAGGAGGGAGCGAGAGTGCGCTTAGTCGAGTCGCTTCGATTGGCAAGGAGTTGTAAGGGGCTGGCGGAGGCGTGCAGTTGCTTCATGTACACACACACATACGCACCTACATACATATATGTACATGCATATATGTATGTATATAACTGTGTGTGTATGTAAGTCAACAACGTTGACGCAGCACTTAAGCAGCAATTGCTGGCGATCAATGAACGCAAGCAGCAAAAGCTACAGCAACAACAACTACAGCACAGAGTCGAGTGGAGTTTGATGTTTTGTTATTGCTGTGTTGTTTTTAGGACGATGACTCAAATAACCAAAGAAAGAGAGAAAGAGGGAGAGACGTATGTATGTATGTATATGTCTGTCTGTCTGCCTGCTCTTGTTTGCTTGCCTTATCAGCTGCAATGAGAGCGCGCTGCAGAATTAAGTTTGTTTGACTGATGTGCTCACCCTGTGTTTGGGCAGCGCACACACATGTTCCACACATGGGCTGGACACCCTGTAGCGTTCGCTCTCATGCCTTTTGAGCTACATTCTTGCACGTCAAATCGCGCAGAACGAACTCTAAAATCAAAAACAAATGTTGACCGTTCTTCTAATAAGCCGGCAAACGCAACGCAGACACACACACACACATGCACACGCACTCTTTTGAGAGCGAGAGAGCGTCCACATTGGCAGCGACGCACGCTCACCCACACGATCTGAGCGCTTGACATATTTACGTGACGCTGAGAGCAGCCAATTGACCAAATCAAAGAGAGAGGGAGAGAGTGAGAGAGAGGGCGCGCTGACAGCGACTGCGACTGCGACGCTGCGCCTGCGCTTCGTTTTTATTTGAAATTTCCGTTTACAATTTCTTTGGCTTCGACTCAGTTGCTGCGCTGTGGCCCCCCTCTCCAGTTGACATTTGACATTTTTCCATGCGGCAACGGGAAGTGATTTTTATAGGTTTGTTTGTTTGCTTGTTTTGGCTCATGGATCGTTTGCATTGCCCCCACTCCTAACAAGGCCTCGTCAATGTCAGCAGATAAGGGCTCAGTACATGAATATATATATATGTATATATATATATATATATATATATATATATATATATATATAATATATATATATATATATATATATGTGTGTGTGTGTATTCTATGTTTTCTCATATTTATTTATTTTCATTTTGTTTTATTTACAAACAAAGAAATTGGATCGTGTGGGCTCTATCAGTCAGCTTTATGCAACACTTGTGGGAATAACCGAAATTGATAAAGACGCACTTCGATCGTAAATTATCGAGATCGAGGGGTCCGCGGGCCCAAGTAAATAAGCACTTGTTAAAGTTGACACGTTGTCGATGGGCAGAGGGGTAGGGGCGGGGGCAGCGGTAGGGGGGGGGGTAACTGTTTGCAATGCATTTAGATATGCGAAGTTTTGGGTCCATTGTAGGGGCGCCTCAGCTGAGTGTGTGTGTGGTCACACGTTCGAAAAGGACATTCTAAAGGACACGGAAGTTTTGGTCTCTACTTCCGCTTTTTATTTTTATTCCTTGAACAATAGATTCGAGTTTTGAGTCCCGTAGCGGTATTTTGCTCACGCTCCCCCGTTCTTCCCTTGCAATTCTCGCATTCGTCCTGCCTTTATTTCCGCTGCTCGCGTGCACAACATCCGCTCTCTCTCTCCAGAGCGATAAACAAATATCTTTACCGTTTTGCCTTTGCGATTATTCCGTACCTTTCGCTCGGCTATTGTTGTGCATTTACAGTTCTCTCGAGCTCTCATTGTGCGGCTCACATCCTGCGAATGCGAATGAAGCCATTAACAGGTGAACAATCCGCTGCTCAGCTCGTCGGAGGTGTTATAAATTTCAGATATTCATTGTTGTTGATCTTGAGTGGCTATGTGGGATCGGGGTTGGTCAATTGGGGTTGGTTTAAGATAGGAATTGGTCTTATTTCAAGTGACTTTAGTGGAGGTTTAGATATATAATTAGCGGCGATATAGCTATACCATGTTAAGTCTGAAGCGATTCTACATGGAGTTTACTCAATAGATATATACACAAGAGGGTTAAGAATCTAAGTATGCTTCAATCTTTGATTTTTCCTCAAAAAATATAATTAGTTATTTTTCTAAAGTAAACTTTTTCTTAAAGAAGAATAATATTGTGGCCTACACAAAAAAATTTGGTAACTTTACTTGCCGAATTGAAGGAGATATCGACAATGGAATTTGAATCCTGTTGACCAACTTTTAACAAGCATTTTTTGCAAGCTCTTTTTTCTAAGAATTTTAAAAAATTTTCCTGGAATTTTTCAGAGCTCGATAGTTTTTTATTTTAAAGACAATAAAATAGAGTAAATTTAGAAAAAATATTAGAACGATATCTCGAACGATATAGAAAATATTGAACATTAACAGAGAAACCGAAGGGTGCGCTATCCTGAGGACGCGTTGTGCATATATTATATTATTATTATATTATTATTATATTATTATATTAACTATAGGCAATATTAAGTCTGAAACAATTTTATTTAACTATATAGGTAATATTAAATCTACAACAAATTTATTTAACTATATAGGTAATATTAAATCTACAACAAATTTATGCTAAGTCTGCTCTATAGACACTGTTAGGCCTGCTCAACATAATTCTAAAAAGTTCTCACAGCAGCCAAAATACCGAAGACATTATAATCTTCAAACCAACAATTTGAATATCTCGCTCTCAAATCATAGGAATTAATTTTTGGGGGTTGGATAACAACTGTATCAAGAACATAATTATATAAAATCTTATTTCTTAGTCAAAAATAAAATATAAAAAAATATATATAATTATAAAAAAGTTGTTTCTCTTTACAATAATAACTTAATGACATGTTATGCATAACATTTTGATCGCATTTATTTTGCTGACGTTTTGTAAAATTGAATTTGTAATGCGAGTGGATGAATTCTGCAAGCTGTCAGAACGCTTGACATATGTTTTCAAGTACAATAACCGCACTGTAATGGCGCTTAACGGACTCGTAATCGAAATCAAAACAGTTACTGCAAAGCAGACCTCTGCTTCTTCTTCTCTCTCTCTCTCTTTGTATTGGCAATAATTGAGCAACAGTTGGGATCGGGGACAGATTTGCGGTCTACCAACTGACCCTGAGAACAGATTCTTTCGATTCTCATGCATTGACAGTTGATTGGGGCACCTAAGCAAAGTACTTAAAATTTGGGTCACTCGTAATTTGCCACGCACACACACAGATTGAATGGCCAAATCGAAAGGGAGGGGGGAGGGGGAGGAGCCCTCTTAAAGTGACTTAAAAGTAGGTTAGGCTGCGGCTGGCGCTCGCCTTTTGTGCAGCATCTTCTTGGCACAAGCCACCCTTTCATGTTATTATATTTTTTTTTTTGTATTTCTGTGAATGGTGCTCATCATGCTGTGGCTGAGGATGAGCACACGTTCGGGCCCCACTACTCACTCGGGGCAGCCCATTCATTGCTGCCGACTCATAATTGATGTTCAAATTGCCGTTGAATGATGCGCTGCTGTCGAGGAAGCACTTGTCACAGTTTTGTGCCCATTTCTGGGCACCAAGCGAGGGTTATGCAGGCCGGCTCTGTGTACGTTATTCATTTCTGACAATTTGCATGCCCTGTGTGGGGCAGTACGATGGGAGGGTATATCGATTGTTGGGTGAAGAAAATTGTTGGACATTGGAATACGTTGAGACATTAGTCAATCTGTAGATGAAGCATTGCAAAATCAAGCGATCCTTTAGGCTTTAGTCTTTGAATCCTTTGACAAAGTTTTTAGATTAGATTTTATTTAATTGGGCTAACTTTAAGCGCAGAAGGGCAGCCAGACTTATTAAGATTTCACTTTATATATATTATTGTTTTACAATCAGTATGAAAAAAAATAAATATAATATTTTAATTTATTATTATTTTTATATTTATAAATATTTGCTTTTTTTTAGAATAAAAAAGAATATAAAAAAATATTGATATTTATATTAATTTTATGAGAATGTCGTCTAAAATTATTATATTTTAAATAGTATGGAAAAAAAAGAAAATATAATATACATATTTATTTATTATATCTATATATTTTTATTTTATATTTTTTTTATATATTCTTTAGAATAAACTACAGAATAATATTGATAAATATATTATTTTTATGAGAATATCGTCTAAAATTATTCAATTTGTATATAGGTCTATTTTATATTGGCCTCATCTTATATGCCCCTCACATTATGTAGGGCATCTCCACGTCAATCACGCCCCAGCGCTTGCTTCATTAGCAGCGTCGCTCGCATTTTGGTTATTATTTTTGATGGCAGATGATGGTTTTGTTTAGCGACATCAAAATTGATTTAATTTGTTTAAATTAGAATAGCGGAAGCTGACACAGAATTGTGTGAAGTGTTTGGCGTGGAGTCTCTCTGCAAGAGAGAACATTGGCCATGCTCCTAGGTTGTTGCGCGTGCCACACGTGCCGCAGGAAGAAGGAAATCAGACTCAAAAGGCTGACGGAAAATACGTTACAACAACTAATTTCCCTGGGCCAACAACAAATTTGTTGAGCACGCGGCAAATGAGCGCTGGCAACAAAGGACGAGAGACGAGAGTCGAGGAATGAGGGACGAGGGCTCCCTCGTTATTCTACTCCACGCTCCGTGTGGAGTGCACGAACAGGACCCTCATTGAGCGCTGCAATGAGTCGTCGCTTGGCTCATTGAGCCCGACTCGGGGGTTGCAGTTGCGCATTGTACGTTGAGTCGGGACGCGTCTTGGCAAGGACTAAGGACCATTCGCTCTGTTTGTATAATTATTATCAGTGATCCCGAAACGAACGTTACTTTGGCCCGGTGTTCAGCGCCTGGCACGCGTCAATGTCCTTTTTCCAGGTTTCGTTTTCTTCGTTATAAAGGCGCAGCTGCTGCCAAAGGAAACATGACCAATTCTATTTGTAAAGAAAACCAAAGATATTACTGATATTACTTATTGGAGCTATTAAAGTCGGCAAGGGGCAATGCAATCAACGTTTATTGTGCAAAAGTATGCGAAATGTGTCAGCAACTAGGAAGCAAAACATATGTTATAAATTGTTAATGGCTTACTCATTCCATATCAAAGTCTTGCTTTTTACCGCATAAACAATTATATGAAAAGCCATTTGATACACATAAATGGCATAGTTATAGAGCTGAATGAATCTAATTCAGTGAACAGTTGATTAGAGCACGATTTGTTTACAATTTTTTGCAATGAGTATGAAAAATGAAAATATAATATACCTAATCAGCGTAGTAGCAATTGAAATAATGTAAGCAATAGGGGGATCATAAATGAATGTTGTTATACAAATAAATATTTATTTATTAATTTTTTATTTTTAGAATAAGAAGCAGAATTATGTTGATTATTATAATATATTAATATTATGAGAATGCGATCTAATATTATTCTATTGTATACAACAACATCGTCGAACAAATCGGACCTAAAAGTTGTATTGGTTGGGCAAAGGGAAAACATTAGTCCAGCAGTCAGCAAAAAGTTGGTGGAATCTATCCCAAAAAGGTTTTAAATAGTAGTCAATTAAAAGCGTGGTCACACCAAATATTCATTTTTTGTTATTTAAAAAAATACTTAGCTGTAGCATTATTAAATTTTTGAAAAAAATATTTAAAAAATAAATGAATTGATTTTGTATTAGTTTCAACATCACACTAATAAGCTGCTTTTGAATTTTTTAAATATCCCCAATAGTTTAGATTTTTAGATGCTTATTTCTTATTTATATATTGCATATAATATTTAAAATAGTTCAAATTTAATATAATATATACAATATAATTTAAATTCATATTAAATTATAATTGAAATATATAAAATAAAATATATACATAAAACATGTTAGAGCATAATACTATTATTGTATTAAATAACATATATGCAAGTATAATTGTATACATAATATAATTGTGTATGTGTATATTTCCTTATTTAAAATATATAATGTCAACCTATTATTATAAGCAATACTGACAACGGAGGCCTTCTGCAAGCACAACTTTTATAGACTAAAATGCGATTTGAATATGTATTCTATTGGTTTAACTTGAGTTCAGCGAATCTAGATTCAAATTGTACTTTAATCTATGAAAGTTACTTCTCAGTGTTGCTTAAAAACAGAAGCTTGAATTGTATTATATTCCCCATAAATAAAATTAATATATATATATTCAAAAAATACTTCAAATATATATTCAAAATATACTTAAAATATATATATGAAATAAGAATAAATTATGTACATATATATTGTATAAATATATTATATACAGAAACGTATGTTTCTGCATATTTTGCATGCTGAAAGTAATTTATTTGATAATTATTATTAATCAGCACTCAACAAGCTTAGCTCACACAACGCGAGCAGCTTGACTGCAGAGCTATATTAAGAAGCTGCCTGCCTGATCTATCATCAGCAAGTTTGGCTGTCAACAATTTATAAGTCTTTGTTTTGCTAAGGCTGTAATTAGCTGGAAATTTGATGGTTGCAAGCAAAAAGCAAAACGAGTCAAACGAGTTGTAATTAAGGCTTGTCTTAGGCGTCTTTTGAATTTTCTTGTGAATACAAATATATAATAAATAATATTTTATATATGTATATAATTTATAAAATATTTAAAAATATATTATATAATATATATTTTATATAAATTTAAATATATTAAAATAAATTCTCTATTCTGTGTCCACACTCAGCTAGATTTAAAGCAAGTCCATAATAATTGCAGCCGCTTGGCAGTCGCAAAGGTCGAGCTCAGCTTAATTGGCCTGCAGGAAGAGGCGTGAAATGTCTGAACTGCATTTGGCCAGACATTTCGCGGGAAAGCAGCGAGCTCTCTAACCATTTTCATGGTTGCCAGCAAATTATCTATTCCGGGGTTTTTGGCTATGGTCGGGCGCACAGCGTGCGCTGGTCGCGATTGGAAACCGACAACGGCGACCACAGCAAGTGCCTGGATACTCGGTAATGCAGCTGAGAGAGAGAGAGAGAGCAATGCAGGACGAGGCGTGGACACTCCCAGCACAACTCATAAACACATTATGCATGCCACCTTGGGGGTAGATCGCATTGCCGGAGAGACTTTTTCGCCGTCTTAACGAAATTTGTGTATTTTGTGAATGCAAAAAGCCTATAAAACCATAACGCGTTTTCCAGGAAACGGCCAGACAGGTAAGGTCCTTCGACAGTCCTGCACGGCTCGTCCGCTCGACGTTGTTGTGACAGCAAACAATGTGCAATGTTTGTCATCTTTTTAAAGGCATTTTTGTAGTCGGCTCATAAAGCGATTATAATCAAAATTAAAACGCGCCTTTGTCCGCCGATGCCTTGAGACCTATATATATACATATTTAGGTCTTATATATAGGTTTTTAAGGCGAGGTTTTTCGCTGCGCTCTAATTATGCTGATGTACGTAGTTTATGATTTGCCATAGAAACGTTTCAGAGAACCAAAGTCGCTGCGACTCGACGCGATTCCGACTACTCAGCATAAATAAAGCATTAGCTTAGCATATCGCAGGCCGGAGAGTCTCGGCGAGGTCGGGGTCCTGGGATCGCATGGCATGGATCGTGGCCAGGTGTGCGCCAAGACTCGTGTGACGGCATCTCATGTGCACACGCAACATGGAACGCGTTCAAAAACCCAACACTCTCCCCTCTCCCTCTCCCTTTCTCCCCTGTCTCAACCTCAATCTGCTGCGCAAAAAGAACGATCGAAAGTTCTGTGTTGCAGCCCCTGGACAGCCACCCCAAATGGTTTTCCCAGTTTTCGGCAAGATTTCATAGAAATCTTATGCAAAATGTACAACTTCTACAGCGGAGGGTTGCGTCGCGGCGGTTCCCTGAGGTTCAGTTAAGCGCAACGACCTTTGTCTGGCCCGAAGGGGAGGCGCTTTCGGGCGCATGTCTTTTGCTGCAGGGTCGGGGCTGGTTTCCACTGTACAGTGGTAACTGGCACGCAGCTGTTCGTTCGTTCGTTCCTTCAAGGCTCTGCCAAAAGACACCCCAAAATTATAAATCGTCTTTTGCTTTGCCTCCGTGAAACGCGTGTGAAAGTTTTTATAGCCATCGAAGCTGGCCGTGCTTCAGCCATTTTGTTTCGCCTACCTTGAATGCGCCCGTCATCTGGCATCAGGAGTGGATTCCTGCGGGGCTATAGTCTACACGATGCAGTGAGGGAATGTGGCAGAAGCGTGTGTGCACACGAGCAGCGCCCAGACTTCTATGTTCCAAACACATATCGATCGAATGGCAATTGTTATGCATTTTTTTTTGCATAATTTATGAAGAGATAATAGATAAATAGAAGAGATCAAATAAATGGGAAGCAGATTAGATATAGCTGAATTATGTTGCTCTTGTATTTTTATATAAAAACGAAATGCTTACAAATTCGAATGGATTTTTCTATTATTATTGAAGGAAAATTATTATTAAAAGAAGTGAAATTATAAGATTCAACTATATATTTGTTTTATATATAAAATATATATTGTGGTGTATTAAAAATAAATTTATTTTTGTATAAAAATATATAGAAAGAAATAAAATTTGTTTATTATAATCAAAATAATGCTATAATAATTGATTTCTTAAGGAAAAGCGCTGCATTCTTAGACTTCTTGATAAAGTGTGAAGTACAATATATTTTGTTAACAAAATGAGTAAACTATAAAATAATAATTACAATAATCAAAATAGGTGTATTTTTTTTTAGACGTTTAATATAAAATATGTTATTATACAGAAAAAAACACATAAAATGATTTTAATATAAGAAAATATTTATGAGAAAAATATAATTTATTTTAGTGTTATTAAAATAGAGATAATATATAAAAAAAAAAAAACTGAAAAAGAGTTTTTATTTATATTTAATAGAAGACAAAATAATATGAATTATAATATATATTATAATATATACTTTATTACTCTATTAAATGCATCTATCTACTTAAGACCTTGCAAAATTTAAATAAAATATATACAAACATAATTTAAATAAAATAAATAAATAAATAATTTAAATTAAATAAAAAAGACCATGCAAAATTGAAATAAAATAATTTAAATAAAATATAATAAAATATAAATATAAATAGAAATATAAAGAATATAAGAATTTAATATAAATATAATATATAATAAATAATTTATTTGCAGAGTTGCCTCAATTTTTCCTCAAATATTTATTTATTATAGATGATATTTTAGTATAATATCATTTAACAAGAAATAATTTAATGGGTCTATACATAACTTTTCCAGATTCCGCTTAAGGAAATCATATTCTTGTTGCTTTAATTATTATAGATTTCTGCGCTTTAGTTTTTCTCAAGTGGAGCATGTGATAAGTGTTGCGAGTGATGAGAGAGGGTTGTAAAGCGAGTTGAAATGCGACGCAGTATTTGGTTCGGTCAGACCTTGAGCCAAATGTAGTCTGCGGATGAGTTTGCGTCCATTAATGCGTGCCGTTGAGATGCTGAACAAGTCAAAGGCGCACAAATGCGCCGACGTCCTTGATGGCGATACTAATGTGTTTATAGCAAAAAAGGACCAAAGTTGGCACAAGGCTGCATAACGAGATGCGCGCACAAGGTTATGTTTTACGATAGACACGGCAAATTTCCAGAGTTCCGTGTAACGTTCAGCCGAACGGACGAACAGCCGACGGAGGGCCAGACCGGGTAAGGCGAAAGGCTGTGCTGAAAGGATGCGCAAAGTTAACGGCGGCCGAGGGACGCGATGCAAGAAAGGATAACTTTACGAGCCGGCTCGTAAACGCATTTGCATTGATCAATATGAGCACTGCCAATGGGTGATTATTTGTTTTGGTCACAATAAAAGCGACGGGTGGCCCGGACAATGGGCAGGGTATAGCATAGCCTTGCCAGCGCTTGTGCCATTAGCGCAGCGATTAGCGGCTTGAGCGAGAAAGGCTACAGCGTCCACACGGGTTAGCCAGCTAGCACTTCCCGGAAGACCTGGCGATGGGCTACGTCTTCTTTTTAGTCAACGCCTCTTTATTGCGTAAAAAACGTTTGGCAAGAGATTACAGAAGTCAATTTTAATTCCGCGAATCCAAATCCAAATGCGAATGGCAATTGCATAAGCTGCCTTGCGTCGTCTTTATGAGCGAGGTAAGAAAGGCTTTGTCTGGTTATGTTTCGCTGAACTGAAGTTAACTGAACAGCACGGCTTTTGGGCAATGTTATGTAAGCCAAAATCCAGGAATAACTAAGGAGAACTCTGGGCAGAAATTCTGAGAAACTACAAGAATTATAAATCTAAGCAACATTTCCTGTAAACCCACCAAGTGACAGCCAATCATCATCAGGAAATTACCTCTAATTCCAAGCAAATCCAATGGCCACATAAATCCCAGCTAGTCTACAATCTTAAGTTCAGCTTATCGCTGCGAATTGCCTATCAAAATACGTAGATAAGTTGTTAGAATGGGTAGGAGCTGCAACAGGATAATAAAATAATTTGTAAGAAAACTAATTTTCCCAGCCCACAAAAGGGAAAAATGAAAATAAAAAATGCCACAAACGGAGTAACAAGTGCGTGTGAACGGCACAAAGAAATATTTTGTGGAGGAACAAATATTCTCAGCAGCAGCGCAAAAATGCTGGCCCAGGATCGGCAAGGATCCGGGGCGCACTAATCGTTTATTATGATCAACGAGCTGAATCAATAAAACGAGACCAGGCCGAGCGATAGCAAGACGAAGCGCCTACTTCAGCTGGAGGAACCTGTTCCGAGGGTTGGATGTCCTTTTGTGTGCGTTGGAGTGTTACCGTCCTTGGCCGTGAGAAAGCGGGCGAGCGGGGCGAGCCGAACAGGTACAGCTACAGCTACAGGCCACAGGTACGCCTGCCCGACGTGTATGCAAAAGTCGCAATTCGTATGGGAATTCGAACTCGATCGTGGCGTCGCCTTGGGAAAGTGTTCACAATTGTGGACTTAACGGAGTGCTGGGAACCTGGGCAACGGCACGACTACAAAATATGTCGTGGGCGGTGTGAGTGAAGATAGCGGAATGTTGCTGCAGATAAGTGAAGGAATTTGTCAAGCGAAGGAAAGGTAACTGTATTTTATTTTGGACTGATATGAGGTATGATTGATGAAGAGCTCATGATTAGGAAATTAGTTTAAGTACTTAAATAAAAAATATCTATTTTTTGAAATTTATTTTATATATTTTTTTATAATATTTAAATATACAGTTGTGTTTAAAAAAAAGATAGTGCTGCATTATACAAACCATAAACCATTTTAAAATGTAGTTTTTCTGATCGAAAGAAAAATATTCTCCACATTATATTTAATATAGAATGTGGAGAAGAGAACTATGAAAAAAAAATCCCCTTATTAATTCTGATCAAAATGAAAAAGGTATTAACGATTTTTGAGAGATGCATTAGAAATCGGCTGATCAAAAAAATAATAGTGTTCGATGTGAGAAGTTAAAAAATTAAATAATAAATATAAAATGTTTATCTTAGTATAAACTGTTTTATAAAGAGAATGAAAAGTATAATTCAAGTCTGGAATATTTTCTACTGATTTGAGTCATGATTGAGAGCCTTTAGATGAATTGTGGATAGAAAATTTATTTAAATATATTTATATATTTTAAAAGAGCGAATAAAACATATAAATTTATTTTTTTCTGAACTGATGTATGAGTCAGGAATTCCTGCTTTGGGAAGCAGTTTGAGAAAGCATTAAAAAATATATATTTTATAAGTAAATTATATAAAAAATAGCTCTTATTTTTTTTTAAATTTATTTGAGAGATAATTTGTTTAGAAAATTTGTTTAAAAGTTGTTTTAATATACAATATATATTATATTAAAAACTGTTTTGATCTCTATCCATGAGTTAATCAAGTTTTAAGATTGGAGAAGCGCTAATCAACCAAGGCATGTAGTATTGTGTGTGCCATGGCAGAAAAAACATTTTCCTGAGATAATATACTAAACTCTTACAACGTTTTAGCTACTCAACTCCTAAAATCTCATCGTATCGATCCAAACTAACCTAAGCTCTCAATCTGTTCAGCCCATCACATATATAGGAACCACGCCCACGGCAGCTCAAGAAACCTCTTTTCAGTGTGCGGACATAGCTATAACAATCGAATTGGTGAACTTCCTTCCGGTGAGCGGAACTGCAGCAGTCGCCCGGCTGGCAAAAGGATATTATTGAAAGAAATCTAAATTGCAAAATATGGAACAGAGGTCACACACACAGAGAGAGAGAGAGAGAGAGAGGGAGAGAGAGAGAGAGAGGGAGAGGCAGAGCTCAAGCAGCGCTGGCTGTGGGAACCCAGGACGAGGAGAAGCAATTTGATTTGGGCCCACCCTCGCAGCGATAGCATCGCCAGCGCTGAGAAAATCTTGTTTGTTGTGGCAGAGCCAGAAATAAATAGCAAACGAACGAATTCCCTTTGTTAACAATGTTTGTGTACTGAAACAGGTTAACAGGTCTTTAGGCTGAGGATCAGTCAGGATTAGAGTGGCGAGCTGGCAAGGCTCTCAAGTGGGTGGTCGACAAGAAGTCCTAGAGCGGGAGACTGCATATGCACTTAGACTAAAACAAGATTAATCCATTTAGCAGAGTCTAACTAACCCATAAATTAGTTAAAGTGGCGCAGGACTAAGGGCAGGGGGCGTGTCCTGCATTGGTAATTTGAGCTGCGCGCACTTCTGGAGCGCGTTTCCCATCAGGTTAAGTGTCTGACGACAGGTAGCCCCGGCTCCGACTCCGACTGCGGCTCCCTTGAGTTGTTTTCTCAACTTTCTCATTGGCGCAACAAATCGCAGCAAGCAAACACAGTCGATGATCGATGATCCTTGCATTCTTTGTCCCTCGCTCAGCGGGCATCCCATGGAGCGTTAATTAGATTTACGCTGCGGCACTTCTTTGATGAGCGTCTGGTCAAGACTCTTGATTTGCCTGGAATCACACGCTCAATCAGACAGCCCAATGGATGGATGCACCTGTGTGAAAGGACCTCACGCAGCAGGCAGGACATGGCCAGTGGGCAGTTGCTGCTGGCGTTCCACTCGCTGACCTTTCCGATTGCGATTCCAATTCCCTTTCCCACTCCCATGGGCCATTGTTATTCGCATTTCCTCTTATTAATTTGAAGTGCCCGCACTTCATGCAACTGTTGCGCATCGCTTCCTTCGGCCGCTTCCTTTCGGCTGCCCACAGTGCCCGGTCCTGCACTTCCTGTGGGTCAGCTCGCACCGCTGGCCAAAACATTCTATTGTTCCTTAATTGCGCCGATCATTCACTCGCTGCGGGTGCGGCTCCAGAACGGAAGTGAATTCGATGGCATTGATTGTCAGGTGTTTAGGGCAAGCACAATCATTTCCCATTACATTATTATGTGGTTTTAGTTAGCTTAAGGACTTTTATTTCCTTGTACAATATTGGAAATTATTTAAGAAAAAAATTAAGCACAATAAATGAATAAATAATATAATAAATAAATAAATGAATAAAGCAAGGACATTTATTGGACAGTAAGTAGAGATAAAATATATATTTTTTGGACATAAGATTAATGTTAATATATTATAAAAATATGTTAAATATAAGCTTGATTATACATTGTATATAATTTTAATATAATAAATAATATAATATACAATATTATTAATTCAACATAGCTTGCTTGCTGCTTTGTCTTGGTTTTTGTTATGTATTGAAAAGATAAACATATTTAAATTTTTTACAAAATTTTTAAAATAATTTATAGATATATATAATAATTATATAATTTTCATTTAATTTTCTATTTAATTTACAAATTTTTAAAATAATTTATGTTTAATCTATTAATAAAATAATTTATATGCATATTTCTATTAATTAAATAATTTATATGCATATTTATAAATAAAAAATATATGTTATATAATAAATATTTTAAGGCTCTTAGGCAACAGACATACAGTGCGTGCCATAGGAATATCGCCTCGTTCACCTTCTTTATTAATGCTGAATATATTCTATTTCATTTAAGCTAACTTCCTATAATACTAGATTATACATTCTTTCAGCTATAATAGAAAATTAACTGCAAGAAAATAAAATATTTTTGTCAGAAGTGGGATTCGAACCCACGCCCTCAGAGAGGACCAGAACGCTCACATATTCGCCTTTGTAGCAAAGGCAAGAGTTTTATGCTCTTGAGTCTGGCGCCTTAGACCGCTCGGCCATCCTGACACGTTAAAAAAAGAGCATAATAATTATAACATTACTTACACACACATCCTATTTGTCATACTGAGGTTTTGGAGTTTTAATTGATATGATATGATCGAATCAGACAAAAAAACAAAATTTACTCAAATTAAAAAAATTTAAATTTAAACTGCTTTTAGCGCGCACTGCTTCTTAGCCAAGTTTCGCACCAGTAATGCAGTATACTGCTTGGCAAGCTTACTAAAAAACGAGCAGTGCAGCAAGCAGTTCAAGCAAAACGCACAAGTTTCTGCGCGTTTTGAGCGCGTTTTGCAAGCAGTTTTTTGTCGCTTACAAATTATGAAAAGATATTTCTAATATTAATAAAAATATTTATATAAATATAAATTGTAAGCTCAAGTTTACTCTTTAAATTCACCAAAACTCTCTCTTTCTCTCTCTCCACTCTAAGCCAACACATGTGGCACATGCATTCAGCTGGAAGTCGCACAACTGTCGCGACATCCTTTGGCCGTTTCTCATTTCTCATTTGCCGTTGGCGACTTTGAATTCATTTTAATTCGTTTTTATTTCTTTTTAATTTTTATTACATTTTCGTATATTAGCTTTGACTTTGCTTTAGTTGTATCCACTTTGAATTATTTGCTGTTTGTTTTCCGCGCTCGCGCATGCAGCCAGAAAAAACAGACGCAGACGAAATATACAAATACAGCAGCAGGAGCCAAGCTTTTTTTCCGTATTGTTCTCTTGGCTCGGTCCGGCCCGGCTTATAAACGGGTCCGGGGTGCGGTGTTTGGGTGCCGGGACTGCGCGTTTTGTAGTTATTGTCCAACGTTGACTGTTTACGCCAAATGTGCGCCGCGGAGTAGGAAATTAAAAATGGCGAAATAAAGTTAAATTTTTTATGGCTTGCGCAAATAAGTCACACGGCCCAGCACTCCGCTGGTAGGACCCGGAACAGGACCTCCACAGACTGCCCAGCGCTTGTTAAGCAAGAAAATAATATTAGCATTAAGCGTTTGTCTGAGCGCGCGCGCCTCCTGACAGCCGCGGCGCCATCCGTCGCTCTGTGTCCATTTTTTTCTTCCTCTTTTCATTTTTTTATTTATTTTATTTTTTATTTTACGAAATGGGCGACAAACTTGCCATCATTTTGTGTTGGCTTACGGTTCCTCTTCTTTTTTTAGTTTTTTGTGGCACATGTGTGGCGCCAGCGGAGCAGGGAACCCATCCAATTAAGCAGCGCTGGAAGAGCTCTAAAAAATGAGCTGCTCCAGGAGTGGGGCACGCGGCGGGCTTATGGCGCGGGACGTGGGGCGTGGGTAATGCCAAGTGGCTGTCCTTAAAGTCCTGGCTAAAATGGGTGTCAATACGAGATGGAGGCAATCAAATAAAATGCAGCCGAGTGTTTGACGAGAGTTTGCATGAAAATAAATGATTTTCTTGGGGAAGTTGTTGAGGGAGGTGGGAATAAATAATATTAAAAATAATAATAATAATAATTATATTGTAATAATAATAATAATGATACAAATTAGTAATATATAACTAGGAGATAATTAGCTTATGGAGAGAAAAGGGATCGAGGATCCATTATAATGTTCATCCTCTGCCTAAATATTTATTCAGTTTGCCTTTGACAACGGAATCAGATAATCAAAAGCTTCGCTTCTAATAGCTGCTGTTTTTTTTAGGGGTACTACTTTCAGTTGGCAATACAGCATTATTTGACAACCTATTCAACAGCAAATACTTTTATTTTATTTTGACATTTTGTTATATTATTTATTATATCAGAGGATCGCTGGAAACACTGAAATGTTTATAAAAATAATAGTTCCGCTACTCAAACTTTTTTCCAATCTTTTTTGATCAAATTTTTTAATATTTACAGAGGTTAGCTATTGCTTTTCAACTGAGATATTTACAATTTTTATAGATAAAACATTTTCAAATTATATCTAAATAAAAATGTCATACTATTTGTTTTATAAAGTCCATTTCATTGATATTAAAAATATATTTAAGTATTTTATTGATACTAAAAATATATTTATGAATTTTTATAATTTAAAATTGTATAACTCTAATAAAAAATACCCATATTTAGCTGGTACATTCATTTACATTTCAATTTAATTTTTAGACTGAGGCTTAGATAAATTAAATCTACATTAAAGGGTTTTTCAAATGCATATTAAGAAATAGGCAGAAATATATAAAAAAAATCAAGTTAGCATAGTTAAAAAGCCAACAACTAGACATCATTAAAAACCAGCTAAAATATTGTATAAATAAAATTTTAATAAATACAACAAATTATCATTCAAAAATTAGCTAAAATAATATCATTTTCATAAATATAAAAAAAAATTGTCAAATAAATCTATGTCTTTGTCTCTAAAGTCTCTCTTTCAAGACACGCTTATTTGTAGCTCCAAGCAACCTACGCTGCCAGCTCCTGCTGACCCTTACCTACCCCAACTGCCGCTACCTGTTCGTGTCTGTGCCACATTTCCGAAACTGGTTTGCGGCCAATAACAACAAAAACAACGCCGAAAACAAAGGCAAAGTGCCAAAACAAAAACAAAAACATGTTGAGGCACACTTGCACTTTCCTTCAATTAGTTGGCCAGCTTGTTTGCTTTTCAGTTTTCGGCAGGGGCTTCTCGCTTTCGTTGGCGGCTCTTAATACCCTAATTATCGCATATTTAAGCCGAGGTGGGCCGTTGGCATGGGGCGTGGGTGCTGGCGCTGAGAAGCCG
This sequence comes from Drosophila pegasa, assembly GCA_035046225.1. Classification (NCBI taxonomy): domain Eukaryota; kingdom Metazoa; phylum Arthropoda; class Insecta; order Diptera; family Drosophilidae; genus Drosophila; species Drosophila pegasa. The sequence continues at coordinate 1,413,029 of JAWNOD010000579.1, read as the reverse complement.
CCAATTATGGTGCGGCTCGCGTGACTGTCAGCTGTCAGCGCCAGCTCAGTGCCAGCGGCAAATCTCGATGAAAGGCTCTCCGCTATGGTGGGCGGCCCGCCATCGAGATGTTTCGACTTTTGAATTCTTAAGTCGCTGTCGCTGCCGCGTCTCGGTCAGTGCTTTGTTGAACGCTGACCAGATCATGTGGCGGTCTCTGCAGTTGCTACTCTGCCAACTAGTCGTCGCTCTGGCTATCTACGAGCAGTGCAACCATCAGCTGGAGCTGCAGGCGGGCCAGAAGATCTACATCAATTCGCCCTACTATCCTGGGCAGTATCCTGCGGGCAGCTCCTGTCGCTATGCAGTGCAAGCGCCCAAGGATCAAGTGCTACACTTCAAATGTGATCTGCAGCTGCAAACGGTGGGTGAAGGAAGTGAAGAGAGAGTGTGAGTGGAAGAGTATGCTGAACGTTGTGATTGTGTTTGTGACAAAAGAATTAAAGTTTAAATTGGAAATGTTTGTGCAACAAGAAATACCAAAGTTCTATTAAATTTAGCTGCTGTAAGGCGAAGCTGCTTGTTTTTAGGCGAACTGAAATGAAGAAGAGAGTGTAAATTGCGATAATTTTAAGTAATTAATTCATATTATACTCTATTCATTATATATTATTCGTTCTTAAAAATCACTCAATATATACATATAATAATGTATACAAACTTATAACAAAATATCCAAATCAGAACACAAAAAACGAGTTAGATCAGTTTTTTTTTGCCAGCAAGGATCAAAGGTTTTATGAGCGGGGAATTAATCTCTTGCCAGAAAGATGGCAAAAGGTATTAGATTAAAATGGTGATAACATAATTTATAGAAATGTTTTGCATATTAAAAAAAATCGTGTTTGAATTGCTTTACAAAGAAACAAAATTACTTAGTGCTCACTAATATTACTACTATTAATATAAGAAATATATATACATATAAAATATAACAAATAATATATATAATATATAATAATGAGTAAGAGTGATGTCTGATGTTATAAAAAGTGAAAACTGTCGAATGGTGTGAGTAAATAATTAGAGTAAATGTGCTTTAATATTAATTATGTAAGCATGCGAGGTGTTTTGACAGGCAGAGTACGGTGTGGTAAGTCTTGGTACTAGTCTGAATCTGGGCATTGCGTGAAGTATTAATTGTAAGAGACTGAGCGAGAGGAATTGTAGCTAAAGCAAGCTCCTATATATTAGGCGCTTGGTCCGCCTATCACAGATTTTTTAATCTCCAATTCCTCTAGCTGGCTCTCTTACATTTTAACTCTTTACATAATTGCCAGCGATGCTCTAGAAATTTTCTATGAGCATTTGATCATAAATTGTTTTAGGGCTGCAAATGATTCAACATTTTTATTAAAATTCTGTCTCGGTCCTTAATACTTTGTATGATTAAATTAATTATTTATTATTTTTTTCTTAACTACATTTTTTTTATTCTTTCGTAAGACGAATTTTTAGTCTATGTGTGATTTGTGTGGCTTAAATATTTGTGTTTATTTATTATTTGTGTTTATTTATTATTATTTATTAATTATTTATTAGCATTCATTCATTCATAAGTGGGGACTTTTTCATCGACAAGATCATGCATTTTGATACCTTTCTACAATTTTCTTTAAATTAGTTGCTATTTTATATATATAATGACATGAATATTGCATTTAAATATAACTAAAAGCAATAAGAAATCTTTAATAGTTTAGCTTCCACTACAACTTCTTTCTCTACTATTCTTAAATAGGCAGCCTATACATAGTTTCTACAGCAGAGAAACTTAACATATTAAATATATAGCTAGCAATCTCTCTATTTAATTTTGCTTCCAGCTTATAAATAAATAAAATATAAATATAAATTCTATAAATATAAATAAATAATATGAATATATATAAATTATATAAATAAATATAATATAGCCTTAAGCCTCATATTTCCATATCTTGAGCATATTTCATTGTTATAGTACCTTAATCTGTTAATTGTTGCCCATTTATTTATTTTTTCTCTTTTCTTTTTTTTTTCTCGGATTTCTTTTGCTGTCGCACAGCTGGTGAAGGACACGCGCTGTCGCGCTGAGGTGTTTCACTTCAATGCCGAGGGCGACGAGCTGTTGACGAGCTCCGAATACTTTTGCGGCGTTGGCAAGTTTGAGCGGCAAAGTTTTCTGAATCGTGCCGTGATTTCCTACATATCGCAGCGCAAGGAGGCGGCCGCAGCGCCCGCCAGCCTGGTGCCAAAGTTAAGGGATAAGCTGCCAACGCGAATCACAAGCCCCAACAGGACTAGCACTAGCACGACTACAACAACGACAGAGGCAGCCCCATTCGAGCTGGCTGAGGATGAGAAGGAGGCGAATGTTGATGACGATGATGATGATGCTGATGATGATGACAGGGATAACTTTTCGAACGAGGTGCTGCACGTGCTGCAGGATGTGGGCGTGAGCGATGCCTTGGCTTACGTTGCTGCGCTGCTCTACGACGAGCCCAACAATGGCCGGCGAATTGGCAGCACGCCCGCCTCCACCAACTTGGCCGGGCGCACTCCAAAGACTTCCGCAGAACGTGCCAAGCTGCTGTCCTTTTATCCGCTGGCCAGCCCGGCCGGCGGGCGCTTCTCGTGCCTCGTCGAAGCCCTGGCGCCTAATTGCAATTGCGGCTGGAGCCTGACGCAACGCATCGCCAGCCCCACCAACGACGAGGCGGCGCTCCACGAGTTCCCCTCCATGGCCGGCGTGCTGACCAAGAAGCAGGGCAAAGTCTTCTGCGGCGCTGCCATCAGTGAGTGAACGAAGGATCTCAATCTCAGTAAATGGAATCAGTTTATATTTAATTATATCTCTCTCTCCCTCAGTCCATCGTCACTATTTGCTCTCCGCTGCCCACTGCTTCCTCAGCCCTGAGACGAGCCACGCCTCCCAGCTGCGCATTGTGGTGGGCGAGCACGATCTGTCCAGCGTCTATGAGACGCTCTACACACGTCGCTACGATCTGGACGCCCTGATGCTCCACGAGCAGTTCAGCCAAGCCAATGGCCAGCTGCGCAACGACATCGCCCTGCTGCGCACCCGCACGCCCATCCTGTTCAGCCGCAGCGTGGGCCCCGCCTGCCTGCCGCTGCAGCCAGCCGCTGATGGCAAGAAGCTGCCGCTGGTGGGTCAACAGCTGCTGGCCGCCGGCTGGGGCACCACTTCCTATGGCGGCCCGCAGACGCATCGTCTGCTCAAGACGACGCTGGACGTGATCAGCGCGGAGCAGTGCCGCAACTCGCTTACCCAAGGCTCTGTGCCCGCGCACAGCTTCTGCACCTACACGCCGGGGCGGGACACGTGCCAGTACGACTCTGGCGGAGCGCTGTACGAGCGCAGCAATGGCCGCCTCATGGCCGTCGGCATTGTCAGCTACGGCTACGCTTGCGCCACGCAGCAGCCGTCGGTCAATACGCGCATCGCCTCCTTCATCAAGTGGATCAGAGCCAAGACGCCCGAGGTGGCCTACTGCTTAAAGCAATGACGGGGTGGAGTAAGGAAGAGAATGTGGCATCAAAATAGATGGAAGAGCTGCAGAGTAAGGGCAAAGTATTTCCTGAAATAAGATAAATAAATTAAAAGTAACTGATCTTGCCTAACTTATTTAAAGGTGTAAAAGAATTAGAAAAATATTAATATTTCAGATTTAAAATCTCTAAAATAATTATAAATATTGTTGAAAGTTCTCAGTTCGTTAATAATAATAATAAAAGTTTATTTATAGTATATAAATAAAATAATAAATTATTAATATATTAATAACTTACATAATGATCCTTTATAATGAAATTCCAATTAATTTCTAAGAGCTTATCTTAGAGTCTGATTATAAATATATTAGTCAAATAAAGTTGTTGATTCAATCTACGAATAAGTAATGCAGCTGGTTGATTCTTCAGTCAATCAATCAGTTAGTGAGCTAGCCAGCATCAGTTGGACATCAGTATTTGTGAATCACTCAATCAATCAGATAGTGGGACAGACAGTAAGCGGTGCAATAGTCGATAAATTGTTTAGTTAATTAGTTAATCTATTACTGACAGTTATCCAGTTAGACAAAATTAGTTAAAAAATCAGTTAAATAAATAAGCATGTTTATCATTTAGTCAGTCAGTCAGTGTATTATCTATCAATCAATCAGTTCAACAGTTAATTAGTCAGTTAGTGACTTTCATTAGGAATAAAAATAAGTTCATCAATCAGTTGATCCAAGAGTCAACCCATAACTTAATCCATCAGTCAATCTGTAAGTAAGTCAGTCCATTAGTCATTCAGGCAATCAGTTCTTTTATCTTTCTATCTGTTATTTCATTAGTCAATCCATCAGTCAGTTTATCAGTTAATATCAATCACTTTTAATCACAATTAATCAATACTTAGTCAGCCAATCTGAAACAATTTAATCACTCAATCAATTAGTCAATAATCAGTTATTTCATCAATATTTTTTATATTTATTTTTATATATATATTTTTTTCTATTTATTTAGTTTTATTCTCACATTTCTTTCCATCCCATTTCATTAAATCCCATATAACCATGATCAGATATATCAGCAAATTATCTAAGCTAATCTCATTAGTCTTCCATATCTATATCTCTGCCAATAAATGTAATTATTGCATCCAATATCGAACTAGCTGATTACGCCTGCAATCGATGCTTTCAAATGTCATCTGGCTTTCAATCAACTCCAGCTACTCGCCGTCAAGTGGGTGTCAGGTTTGGCGCTATGCTTGAACGGTCTGTCAACAGGCGCAGCAGCCAATTGAGTCATCAATCATGAATGAGCATCTTAACGCCTCGCTGGCGCTCTATGCCCCGACGCAGATTGCAATTAAGCGCAAATGTCAACTAATTAACCTCAATGGCTGCTGGCAATGCCAGTTCGTGCAGCAGAGACAACAGCAGCCCCCTTTCCTTCTCTCCCCTCTCTCTCTCGTCCTGTCAATAAAAAGTGCTGCATTTTTGCTATGTTGTTGCCTTCTGCCGATTTGTTTGCCTTTCATTTTTTTGTTGCTCCTTTTCCCTTTCTGCTGTTCGCTGCGTTGCCATGTGTCGTCGTCGTCGTCTTCCTTTCAAATAAATAATTAAACGTTTGCCATAACATATGAAGCATGCTTTTAGGCTTAAAGGCAATACAAATCGTCTGCCAGTCACTGTCTATGCGGTTGCTGTCAGACTTTTTTTTTTGTGAATAGCCCCTCAGCCAACGATTATATTTGTATATCTATTTTTATTTTTATTGAATGCTCTAACTTGGGGGCATCAGCAAATTGCCATCAAGTGTGTGTGTCAGAGTGATTTTAGTCTGTTTTCGTATTAAATTTTTTAATAAAAAATTAATAAATAAGGATCGACTATCTGCTTTAGTCAGTTTCATTTTAGTTTGTTTTCTTATTAAATTTTATAAGAAAAAATGAATAAGAAAAATGAATAATGATCGGCTGCGTTCGTACTATATTTTATAATACAAAATTAATAAATATGAATATCGACGTTGCCTTAAATATAAATGAAAACTAAACTATTTTGATTCACTTAAATTAATCGTTTTGCTTTTGCAATCAAACTTAAATTTGCTTGGCTTTAATATGTTATCTTTTAACTTTACTAAAAAAATTAAAATATATATTAATTCTATTAAATATAAAATATCTTAATAAATAATTTAATAGCATAACCTTCATTAAGATAGATGCCAGGATTGTCTCTGCTTTTTGAAATAAATAGCTTGCTTCTACGAAACTACATTTAAGCTCTCTAATATTTTTATATTTATATTTATTTCATTATGCAAACACACAAAATTTTATTAAATTTTTTTACATGTCTTCTCATTAATTAATAATAATAAATTAATAGCAGAGTCTGTGCTCTTAGTTTGTCCGGCATTGCCTCCCATTGTTGCATCAGTATTAGTGTGAGGCTGAGATCTTGTTACGGGTTGTTGCACAAATATTATTCGAGTTGGTTTGCGTCTTAGCTAAGACGATTGTACGTTTGAATATGAATTTAAGCTTCGAGAGAGGGAGAGAGAGAGTGACAAATTCAGCTGTTGCTTAACATACTCCCGGTTGTTGCTGAGTGAAAGCGAGATAGCTGCTTGGATCATTCGGCTAGAGTCTTTATGATTGTCAGTGAACGAAGAGAACGGAAGAAAAAGAGGAGTCTCAATTGGCTCACTGCATAAATACAAAATTATATTGATAAGTGACTCAAACTCAACATATCAAGTATTTTTAAAAGGCATATGTATATATATTTTATATAAGACTAGATTTAATGAAAGTATAATATTTTGTAAGTTAGATCTGCTGGAGTTTTTCCTCTGCTGGCTCTGAGGCTGCGCTGGCTAGACAACTTGGCTTGCTTTATGCAGACTGTGGCTTAGACATTCTGTCTTCTTCAATTTAAAGAACTTTAAGAGCACAGTCGATATCTGTGCTAATCTTTGCATATTCCAGTGAAAGTCAAACCTAAAAAAAAATGCTGACCTGGAAGGGATGGTCTGGTCTGGAATGGAAGGCATGGAAGTTGACGACAATTCCTAACATCTGTAAGCTTTACCCCAAGGTAATGTAAACAACTCCTAGCTTAGCAGCGCAGCCTTTAAGCTGCTGTTAATGCTATATTGTTTATTTAATACATGCTAAATTATAAATTTAGGCAATCTGTCACTTATCACTTCTCTGCTCAACTTCGCCGTCATTTATCTTTAATTATAATTATAATAAAAAATAAAGTAAATCCTGTCACAAGTGTATTTGCTTTGCGGCTTGTCTCTAATGAAACAGTTTTTTCTCATCTTGTCGCTGCTTTCTTTTTGCATGCTTATTTCTTTTCGCATGTTTGTCTAACTGCAATGCACTTTTCAATAGCCCGTCGCATGTGCTCGCAGCTGCTCAGACTCCCCGTCTGGCTAAGCTGTCCGTTTTTGAGGCTTTGCCTGCATTTGGGTGCTGTTGCAACCGCTCTTCTTTCACACACAACTTCCCTCTCACCCTCCCTCTCTCTCCCTCTCTCTCTCTTGCTTTATTTGGGATGTGGCACATGTCTGTGCCGCTGCTGCTGGTGCCTTGTGCGGCTCGTCTGCTCGTCGGCTCTGTTGTTCAATTTACGTAAAACGCGGCGACGTCAACTGCAGCCGGCAGTCGGCGGCATCAAGTGTTGCGCATTGCCTGCACCGCTGTCCGATGGGCGTGGCACTAGGCATAGAAATCGCTGGCACAGACCGAGGCACTAATTGAAAAGCAGCAGCCACTAGCACGGCCCGAGCTGGCTCTGGGGAAATGCAGTTTTTTAACTACACTTTCAACTACAGTGAACACTGCTTAAGATTGAATTTATTTGACCAGGGCGAATGCTGAAATAAATCTATATATATTTATATACAAATTGTTAGCACTAATTGAATTTCTCTAATTTTATTGCATGAAATCTCTGTGAAGAAAGCGCATTCCCTGCTCTTCATTTTTTTGCTATTCTCTCAGTTGAAACGTTTTCAAATTTCCTTTGCATACTTTTGTGCTGCATTTGATTACAAAATGGCGTCGCTGCTGGGCGGCGCCCCGTCATCTGCCGCCGCCGCTGCCGCCGTCGTAATACGCGCCTAAGCATTGGCATTTAGTGCTCGTTTTGCCGCGCCAAAAAGTGTGCAATGCGAGGCGCAGCCCGCTCGGACTTTGACTATTCATTAGCGTGTGTGTGCCAAACTCTAACAAGCTCAAAAAGCAATTTGCAGGAGGCAGCTAAAAATTGGCAAAAATATCGACATGCCGGCTCATGGAATTGACGTTTTAGGGACGGAGGGCGAGAAGTGGAGGGAGTGAGGGTGGACTGGCAGCGTTACATAAAACCACGCGTCGCACAAAAGCCGCCAAATCGTTGTGCACAAAACACCGAAATACAAAATGGCCGCCATATCAATATAAAAGTGCAAATGAAGGCGATTCCACAAAGCGCATTCGCCCGAGAGTCGCCAATGCTGATGTGATTAATATATTTATAATTAAATAATATATATTAATGTATAAATGAATATATATATTATTAAATATTTATTTATATATTTTATATAATTTTCAATGCTTTAGCATATTTTCTTATATTTATAATATAATAATATATTTATAATATAATAATATATTTATAATATAATTATATATTTATAATATAATAATATATTTATAATTAAATAATATATATTAATGTATAAATGAATAATATATTTATTATTAAATATTTATTTATATATTTAATATAGTTTTCAATGCTTTAGTATATTTTCTTGGCGATTTAGGTCTTTGGAATGCCTTTGCAGGCCATTTTTTGCGCTAGCAAATATTTTGGTTTTTTCGCTTTTATGTTTTTTATCGGCCACATTGTGTGGTCAGAAATTAGGTTCGCTTTGTTGTCCACCTAGTAGGCCAATTAAATCCGTTCACATCAATAAAAACATTGCGAAATTTGCGTTTGGCCTTTTAGTTTCATATTTCAGCTACGCCGATAAACAAAGCAAATTAACAAAAGGACTTTGGTTTTGTTCTTCGGCTGAGGTAATAAGAGAGCAGCAATTAAGACAGTAGAGATGCTCTCACTTCATTGCTCAATTAAATCAATAAACTAATTTATGTAAAAGGCAAAGAACAAGTATATTTAAAATGTGAAACAATTTGATGAATGTAACAATTTGAAGCTTTCTAATTTTTTTTTTTAGAATTCAATATTCGCAATGAATTCTAGTCCGTACGTTGCTCGTTGTTTAGGGGCTATTTCATGCGTATATTGAAGTTTAAATGAAGCTGATGCTTTTCTGCCTGAAGCACCTTTTGCCGATTGTCTTATCAAATTGTGCCCCAGACAAAATAGCATTAACGATTTACACTTCCACTACACGGCGAACCTGCCAAGAATCATCTTCCTTCTGAACTCGGCCCAGCGATATTTGGCAAACTCCGACTTGTATTCGTTGTTTAGTGGATGTCTAATCAGATCGTTTGAATTGGGCCGTAATATGCGGCCATCTATGAATCGGATCTTGGGTGCTCTGTGCACCATCCAATTTTTGAGTATTGACTTGGGGTGAAACTCGCGCATCGATTCGGTTATAGTATTCGCCTTGCACTCAAGGAAGTTGACGTTCTGTCGACTACCGCAAAGCGAAGACGTGGCTTTGCCTATCGCATTGGCGTACTTGCTACGTATCAAGGACATTTTCGATGGGTCTATAAGAAATCGTGATTTTGAATTTTGTTATAGCTAAAAACTCCGAAAAATTCCGAAAAATCACTTTAATTTTTCAACTAACTCTGTGTTATGTAATGTTCATGGCATACCAAAATTGACTACACATATAAGTATACATATTGACATAATAGTCAAACAATCGTTGTTCAAAATAGATTTGAATAGGTTTTGGAATAAGGCGATTGCATTTCTTTGCTTTGCATGGCATATGATATGAAAGAAGGAGAGGCACAGCATGGTCTGTCTTGGCCAATATAAGGATTCTTGATGGTCAACATGGTTAGAAATATTATTTCCACGATTTACGAAAGGAGAAATGCATGTAAAGTCGATATAATATAGCGTAATGGTGCTGGAAAGTCGCATCGCTTTATGGCACTTGGTAGCTGCAGTTTGCCACATCGATGAAGAATGCAAGACTATAAAATAGTAGTCAAAAGGGGTATTTTTTCAATTATTGGATATTTTTATTGGTATTCCCTGGACGTTTCAGGCTGACATTGACTCTATTCATTCTGTCAATGTTTTTAAGCACTGCATTAGCTAGCAAATATATTAAATTGCATAAACAATCTTAAACAAATTCGGGATATTTTTTCCAAGACAGCTTATCACAGTTGAATCAATTACCAAATCCGTGTGTATAATTTCGCTTAATGAAATTAAAAAACAATTTAGAGCATATAGACATTTTTTTAATATTATAAGAAAATAGGTAAAGCACACAAATATATTAAATATTGATAAAATATTGCCCTTTATTACCTAAATTATCCTGCGCTTTGCATATTTGCTTTTAATATTATTTTAAAAAAGATTTTTAGCGTTAAGTCTGTTTAGATGAGCCAAAAAAGGTTCGACAGGCTCTTGGAAAAATTAATAAAAGTTATATAAAATAAAAGTTTACAACGCCAAAACTTTTATACATCAGAGTTTTCTCCGTATGCTTAGACCCTTCTCTGGTTTCAACAAGTTACAATAATAATTTAATTAATTTTATTGGAAATATTCTTAATGAGGAGTTCTGATTTAGAGTCTCTGGGGACTGTGTTGGGTATACAACTAAAATTTATATCTCTAGTGAGGAATAAATTAATACGCTCTTGACTCTTCTGTCTTCTGACTGGCACAACGTCCTCCACTTCCAAGGTATCCAAAGCTAACGTCCACCACTTTCAAGATATCCAATCCACAACTACTGATTTCAATCACATATAAGCCATAGACTTCTATCTATGATACGTACTATGGTTCTCTGTTACGTCTGCACATTCTCCCGCTGTCATTTATATATCGTGTGTACCGTAGATCATGCGTCGGCGGAAATCTGCCCAACGGTAGCTGGCATTCCAGTGCGATGCGTAGACGTCCTCCCTTTTGATTTGCTGATGAAAATTCTTGAAATTCTTGGCATAGGAGGAGGGCGCATGATGATACTCTGGATTAGGCTCACGCCGCTGCTGGAAGTTGAGTTGCCGTGTAATAATCTGTGCGTTGGACGCCTTCTCATGCTGCTGCTGCAAGTGGCGCTTGCGTTGCAGCATCATCTTCTGAAATACTGTAACAGCACGACCTGAAGACATTATGATAAAAATCTGTAAACACTCGCTTTTTGCTCTTGCACTAAGAGGGATGTTTTACATGGGATTTGGATGCGGTTCAAAACGGATATACTTTCGGGTGCGTGTTTTTTAGAAAATGACTTTCCTTCAATAGTCCGACATTAAAAACTGAGGCGATTTCGATTTGAGTGCAGAAGCAGCGACGACTCCAATTTGGACTATGTGGAATGTGTGGGAAATAAGTAAATGGAGTGGAGTGAATTTTTTAGATTTATGGTTTAAAATAAAGGCATTGTCGTAGTTCCTTTTATATTATCATATATTATTAATGTTGGTTAGCTTTAGTTAACTCGGATTGAATTACTGATTGTTGACTAGAAGTTCTCATCTTTCTTCAGCTGCCGTTCCACTAGGAGTTATCCCACATTAAGCTTCAATTTTTAACCTTAAATTTTTATTATTATTATTAATTATTTTCATTTTTAATGTATATATATATATTATTTTATTACACTCCAGACCTATCGGCATAACTAAAGCAAAAGTCAGCCCTCTTAGCTCAACTGTAGTTAAATATATGCAATTAGCGTGAGTTTTGTCCTATCTCAACTGGAAGTTTTATAATTTAGACAGTTCTTACGCTATTTCAGTGCTCTCCTGTTGTTTTTTATTATGATTTGTGAAGAGCTCTTGCCCCGCTTTTGTGCTACTTAACACGCAAGTTTGCTCTTGAGCAACTAGCGACATACTTTGTTATATTTTCACGTCCTTTATTTTTTTTGTGCGAGAGATGGAGGCAAAAGGCAACAGCAGAAAGTGGCTGAAGAAAGGACCGAATACAAATAAGAGTGCACTCAAGTAATACGCTTCATAATTTTTATTGTCAAGCCTTTTTGGGGTTTGGGCTCTTGGCTCGTCGTTGTTGGCCCACTCGACAACAAAAGCCGCCGAGCGCTCGGCACAAAAGGAAAACAATAAAACAGAGAGAAAGGCGCAAAATGAAGTGCCAGGGCGCTGGCAACATCACAGATTGCAACAAAGCAGAGCAACATTTTTTTTTCAAAGCAGCATAAATTTTATAATATACAAAAAATCAATGGGGCAAAAGCAAAAAAAAAAAAGGATTACCAGGCAGGACATGGCTGCAGCGAGGTCCGACGGTCGAGTCTTATGCAAAGCACTGTGGCCCACTGGCAGCAGCATCAGCGGCTGACGTGCTGCACCCTTTTCTGGCCAAGTCATGCAATTAACTTGCCCGGCAAATTTTCTGATTTCATTTTCGTGTTCATTGTTTTTCTGTTAAGTTGTTGCCATTTCTAGTGCCTTGTGCGAGTTAATTACTAATGCATATATATAAATTCATTTATGAAATCTGCATTTCATTTACGCGCCACTTGTTGGCGTAATTAGTCGCGACTGCACTTTGATGTTGTTCGTGTTAAATTGGGCTAAGCACCAGAAGCGGCACACTTGACCGAAGAGTTCATAATTGTTGAAGTGAGCGAAGGAGGAGGAGGAGGAGGAGCATCAAATGCTTTAAGCCAAGGTATAAATTTATTAAATAAACTTATGATTTTGTATACACATTAAAATTGTTTTCTGTTCACTTTACTCTTCTTACGGACTTTTTATACTTGCTTCCTCACGTTCTTTTCTATGGAACTAGTAGCATGAATATAGCTTCACACAATCTCTGTTTGGTACTTGATAAATTTCGTCACAACCCATCATTTTCGAGCTATTTTAAAATGTACTGCTCTACATCTGAAATGGGAAAAGTATGTAATGTAAATATTATTATTAACAAGACTATTTAAGAAATGTCTCTTCGGCTTAAGCTTAGATTTTTATGAATTTATATATAGAAAGAAATAATATTTGAGGCGGACAGACAGACTTGGCTCTCAAAAGATCAAATAAAGACTTTTTGTTTTAATGGTTTATTCGCCTAAAAGCTTCCTTTATTCGTCAAGGGTTTTTTTTCGTAGTCATTTTTAAGAATTTGGAATTCTGATCGGTTGCTAAAAACGACAGTTAATTTATAGAAAATCTATTATAAAACGAACAAAGGCGGATTTGAGGCCGAAGTTAAAGTTAGGTTAGATACCGTGCGGCACCACGAGAATTTTCTAAAATCCTGTACCTCCATAAATCATGCGATGGCGAAACGCGGCCCAATTATTCCGGTGTGTGATGTAGGTGGAATAAGGTGCTATCACTTTCTTGGAAAGCACGTCCTTCCCGGACGGGCGTTGCTTGGTCACGCGCGTCAGCAGCTCCTCATCCGCTTGCAGCTGTTGCGCATGGTAGTCGTCCTTGTCCATTTTGCCGAAGATCACATCGCGTATGGTGCCCACCTCGGCGTCTTTAAAGCTCTCTTCTTCAGACTCGTCCTGCTCGTTGTCGGACTCGGTCTGCGCCTGCTCCGCTGACTCCATCTGTGCGAGCCGCTTGGCATAGGCTTGCTTCAACGCCAATATGTTGTTGCGTCTTGGCGTTGTGCTCATTCGGTTAACAAATTGCATAGTCGTGCTGCTGTCGGTCCCGAATTTTCTGTAGTTGTTCCAATTACGGTTCTGCTGGAGCAGCTGGACAGCCGCATAGCTTTCCTCCCGCTTGGGCCACGAGCGCTTGTCGCGTAGCTTCATACTCATTCCCAGCGCATCGTAGCCTTTCTCCAATAGAGTTCGGCCGCAAAACTGACGCTGACAGGCATTCACATTCTGAGTGAGACGTTGTACAGCCGATACGCTCTTGGATGGCATTGTCGAAATATTATCTGACTGGAACCTGTGAGGATACAATTTTTTAAATATTTATTTTTTCACCTACTTCTGGGCAAATCTTTTAAAAAACAATTTTAGTTTTTTTTTTTTCGAAAAAGTAAAATTTTGTTTAATAATGTGGGACTAGAAGTGAGGCATACAGCTCTGCTGCCGAGCTTAGGAAACATTTTTTTTCGACTCACATCGAATGCAACGACTGCTTGGGATTCCTATTTAGCATAGTGTTTTATGCTTAAAAGAATATGGAGAAAAAGATTGCATAATGGAAAATTGCTGCTATCATATTATATCTCTTTTATCTCATACATCTCTTTTAGATTCTGGGTTGATTACTTTGGTATTCCAGATTATGTGTTGTCTATGATAGTAGCTACAAAAGCTACAAATTTTTGTTATAAAGTTTTCTATTTAGGAAATCTTGTTTCATTGTAAGATAAAATATATTTCATCTCCTTATAATAATTTATAGTTTTTAGTTTATTCGACTTATTTTTAAGAGATATATATTTAAATATTGCATTCTTGTCTGAGAGATAAGTGCATCCGGCTTGACCAAAACTGATTCGTTTCCCAGGATATTACATCTCTCTCTCCATCGAAGAGTGAGCGTCACTCCTTGTTATTTATTTATTTATTTGTGTATTTATTGCCAGCAGAATTCAATTAAAAACCTACTTGAGCTGCGTTCCAAACAAATTACAAATACACACACACGACAATGCAAAAATATAGCCCAAAAAAACAATTTTCCTCGTCACATGAACAATTTATTAATTCTGCAGCAGCCAACAGACGCAGCAGGCGGAGTGTTTAGGGCAAGAGTTCCAGGCCTATGCAAAATTTAACGCAATTTTGAGATAACATAAAGCCTGCCACGACAACAACAACGTCGCCAAGAAATTGAGTTAGCACACAATTACAACAACAATTATGAGTTGCAGTTTACAATAAATGCAAATACAACGAGCAAATAAATAAACGTATCGAATAATGAATGCACTGCAAAGGAAGAAGGGAAAGGTATAGAGAGAAAGGATAGAGAGAGAGAGAGAGAGAGTGAAATGGAAGTATGTTTAAATATATGTATGTTTATATATGTATTTTTAATGAGATAAATTAACATACAATGGTGTGCACATTTTTTTGTAAGCTTTTTTTCAATTAAAAAAAAATAAAAATACTAATTAATATAAAGCTTAGCAGCAATATACACTACCAAATAAAAAAATGTTCTTTTCTGTTTTTGTGAAACGTATTTTTTTATAATAATACCATTAGGCTATTTTTTTTTAAGTCTAAATTTATTTTTCATCAATTAAAACCATTTAAAATAATTAATAAAATCAACTAGAAAGGCAACGCAATTACTTAAAAATTTCTCCCTTTTTAATGGGCTCAGGGTATACAAAAAATAACTAAATAAATTATTAAGGCTTAATAGCAATACATACTACCAAATAAAAAGATTTGCTTTTTTTTTTGGTAAAATTTATTTTATTTATAATAATAACAATGTCATTTTTTTATTTAAACTTAAATTTGATTTTCATTAATAAAATCCTCTTACAAAACCAATGAATGAAATCAACTAGCAAGTCAACGGTACCCGCCCAAGGTTAGTGTATAAAATGTCAGTAAATTTGATTGTAGTTTGGTAAGAACTATGCACAGTGCTGTAGGCTGCAATGCCGGCAGGGTGGGGGAGCTGCAAGTTTGTGCGTTGCTTAAAATGTAGGCAAAACATGTCACAGCTTTTTAATTTAAATGCAAATTAAGGCTTTTGTCAACACTCGGAGCAGCAGCAGCAGCAGGCTTTGGAGCGACAGCAGCCAAAGAAACTGCTGAAGCATCAAATGGCTTCAAGGCCAATAGCCAGAGAGCTGTCTAGCAATTGTCGAGCTTCTGACAACTGCCGGCATATCACATTGCAGTCAATAAACACCAGCCCAGCCCTACCGAGCGCACACCGCGCCGCCCAAGTACCGCCACAGCCAGTCGAGATGGGCCGAGATGCGAGTGTTCACCCCGATGCCATAGCGTTGGCCGCAGGCGCGTCCATAGCTGATGATGCCGAGCAGGAACATGCGGGATCGCTGACGCACGATAACCGGCCCGCCCGAGTCGTACTGGCACGAGTCTTGGCCCAAGCCCAAGAAGTCGTAGGTGCACACCTGATTGGGTGCTATGCTCACATTGTATCGCATGCTGCACTCGGCATTCACAATGGTCATCAAGCTGGCCTTCTGCAGCGTGTTCGATTTGGACAAGCCAAAGCCCAAAGTGCCCCAGCCAGCAATGTCGACAATCTCGTAGGTTTCCGCGCTAAGAGAGTGGAGAGAGATAGGTGAATATTAGCATTGATAACGTGATATTAGCTCAACCACTTCTTGGTAACAAACTATATATTTTGAGCTGAATTACATTTGTTATGATAATAATAATGCTGTTTTCTTTGTACTTATTAGGCCTAAACTAAAGATAAATATTTTGAAGACCCCTAATAAGATTATAAACCATTTGTTAAGTCTTCATTAAACTGATGTGTGCTACCTAGTTTGAAGGCTAATGAGATAAGCTGTACTAAATTTAACAAAAAATAAGTAATAATAATAATAATAAAAGTCTAAATGTTTGGATTCATGCGAAATATATACAAGGCAAATATACATTCACACATAGATTTAAAGTTTGTAAAAATTATCTAAAAGAATAAAATTAAATTCAGTCTTAAAAAAAGTCAAGCGGAAGCTAACTTTGTAATACTTAGAACTTGCTTAAATTGTGGCTTCATTAACTCAAGATCCTCAGACTGTAAAAGCTTAAGAAGATTATATTGGTAGGGAAATTGTATAGAAGGGGATTGAATTGTATATCCTAAATTATGTCGTAAAGTATATCGTAAGGTATATATTACGGAATGACGTAAGAAATAATGTAAGGGCTATATTACGGAATGACGTAAGAAAACACGTAAGGTATAATTACGTAATGCTGTGAGAAATGTCGCAGGGTATATATTACTTAATGTCTTAAGAAATATCGGAAGGTATACTGAGAGAGCGTAGGTATGTAGTAAAGTATATATTACGGAATGACGTAAGAAATATCTTAAGGTATATATTACGTAATGTCGTAAGAAATATCGTAAGTGCTATATTACAAAATGACGTAAGAAAACACGAAAGGTATAATTACGTAATGTTGTGAGAATTGTAGCAGGGTATATATTACTTAATGTCGTAAGAAATATCGGAAGGTATACTGAGAGAGCGTAGGTATGTAGTAGAGTATATATTACGGAATGACGTAAGAAATATCGTAAGGTATATATTACGTAATGTCGTAAGAAATATCGTATGGTATACATTACATAATTTCTTAACATATGTCGTAGGGTATATATTACGTAATATCGTAAGGTATATCGTAAGGTTTATATTACGGAATGATGTAAGAAATATCATAGGGTATATATTATGGAATGTCGTAAGGTATATATTACGGAATGTCGTAAGAAATTTCGTGAGGTATATATTACGTAATGTCGTAAGAAATATTGTAAGGTATACATTACATAATTTCGTAACATATGTCGTAGGGTATATATTACGTAATATCGTAAGATATGTCGTAAAGTATATATTACGGAATGTCGTAAGAAATATCATAATATATATATAGTGGAATGTCGTAAAGAATGTCGTAAGAAATATCATAAGTTATATTATGGAATGTGGTAAAGAATGTCGTAAGAATGTCGCAAAGTATATATTACGAAATGTCGTAAGAAATATCGTAAGGTCGTAAGTTATATATTATAGAATGTCATTAGATGTGTCGTAGGGTATATCGTAAGGTGTATATTACGGAATTTCGTAGAAAATATCGTAAGGTATATATTTCGGAATGTCGTAAGGAATGTCGTAAGAAATATCGTAAGGTATATTGTAAGGTGTATCGTGAGGTACAATACTCACAGCTGTGTTTGTCCAAAGGGCAGACAAATGGGCGCCACGCCACGTGAGAATTCAATGGTTGCCACCGTCTGGAGCAGAGCGATGTCATTCGAGTCCCCAACGCTGTTGTAGGCTGGATGAGCGATAATGCTTTGTATGGCATATTGAAGAGCGAATATTGATTCGCTGGCTGTGTAGCAAAGAGAGGAGAGTTTATAGTATTCACATTTTCTCAATGTCAGCACTCACCGCTCATGAGATCGTGATCTCCGATTAGTGCTAAAATGCGATTGGGCGATCGTTGGGTGGTGCAATGGGCTGCGGTGACTATGAAGCGATCGCTGACAATGCTGCCACCGCAGAATATGGGCTGAGAGGAGCTGGGGTCGCGGAGACCCACCATTGAGGGGAACTCGTGCCTGGTCGCCTCAACGCCGTTGGTGATGCGCGTCGGCTGCGACCAGCCGCAGTCGCAGGGCACTGGGCGTGCCACCGCCTGGCAGCTCAGCCTGGCGCGCTGCTGGGTGGAGGCGCTGTTCGATTGATAGGCCACGGCTAGGCTCTGGTAGTTGGAGGTGCGACTCACTTGGCCCATGCGACAATATCGCTCCGCATCGCGGAACTGAATGTCTCCGTCGCGCGAGATGAAGAGAATTTTGGACTGACAGATGTCGGGATACTGAAAGCAGAGCAGAGTCAATTGGATGCAATCCCAGTTGGGCTTTCTCCATCGATCTTACCACTTCGAAGCGACAATTCACGTGGATGATGTGGTTGGGTGGTGCTTTAAGCAAATAGCGACAATGGCTGCCCGCTGGCAGAGCACTTGGAAAATTGGAACTGGTTACATTGATGGGCTGGTTGGACTGCAGATTATACTGCCAGCTGCATTGCTGCCCGTTTGCCATGCCGAGCAGCAGCAGAAGAATCCAAGCGGCAGATTGCAGCCTCAACATTCTGTCGGAATATGAGCTCAAGTATCTTAAGCAGAGACTGCACTTGCTCTTATATCTGATTTGAAAAGTCATAATGCAGAGATATATTTAAGGAACATATATAAGAAATAATATATAAGTATATATATATATTTATATATTTTGCATAGCGCTGCCGTGATGACGAAAGTAGACTACCAAGTCAATGTCACATAAGCTCGTCGACTGTTGACTCTTTTTAGCTGAAGGTTTTTAAGCTACTGCAAATAAGACATTATATATAGCCTCGGCATGCACAAAAAGCTGTGTGAATGATGTATGAAAAATGTGAATAAAAATATATGCATTTTTACCAAATAAAAAACCGATCATTGACTTTATAAAAAGTTATTAGAATTAAAAAAATAATTAATTCAAATTTGATTAAAATATAGAAGATATAAAGAATATTTTATTTATATTAATTTAACATTATGTATTTCATTTTCATTTAATTTAAACTTTGACTCTATATAAAAAGTGTTAGAATTAAAGAGTTTAGAGAAATTAAGATAATTTTTCTTATCACGATTTACTATCTGAGAATGTTGCTAAAAGAATTTTTTTTTAAATTGCTTGCATAAAAATTAAATAAATAAAATATATAACCTATGAGCAATTATAACCTTTTTTAGCACGATTTACTAACAGACATTTGTATTATAAAATAGTATTAAATAAAAAAAATTGTTTGGGATTTAAAAGTAGATCATAAATATCTTACTACGCTTCTTTCCCTATACAAATAATAAAGACATTTCAGATTATTAAATATATATATATTTTTTTCTAATACAATTAGAATACAATTTTTGTTTGCTTACTTTCAAATCAGATTCAAGTCATAAGACATAATTTGACTAAAAATGTATTACATGTTGACCACACAATTGGAGTATCCAATATTCTGTCGTATCCAGGTAAGATAGGATGTGACGCGCGTGTTGACGCCCATCGCATACGAGGTGGAGGCGCAGGTTTTGCCAAAGCTGATGATGCCCACAAGGAATTGCTTGGCGCCCCGCTTGATGACCGGACCGCCAGAGTCGTATTGGCAGGAATCGCGCTTTTGGCCCAGGTAGTCGTAGGTGCATATTTGGCCAGAGTTGATTGTGGCGTAGCCGTTGTAGTCCGTCTGGCAATCCTGGTTGCTGGCCACCATCAGGTTGACCTTCTGCAGCAGGCTGGCCGAGGGGCCGGCAAAGTAGGTGGTGCCCCAGCCAATGACATCGACGCCTTCGTAGGCAAAGTTGCTGGAACTGCACAGGAATTGAAAAAGAGTGAAGACTGGGATCGATGCTCTACTCACGTGCCCACGGGCGGCAAGCAAATGGGGCCCACGCCACGTGTCCACTTAATGTTCGTGGCTGTGGTCAGCACGGCGATGTCATTCAACACATTCGGATCGTTTTGGTATTGGCTGTGCCGGTACATCTGCTGTAGGGCATACTGAGCGTAGTACATAGAGCTGCTGGCTGTGGAGTTGGATTTTGTTTAGGAGCTTGTATATGTTATGGAGGAGAGATGGTGCTTACGATTTTGCAGGTTGTTGGTGCCAACGATGGCCACAATATTGGTGATCTGGGCAATCTGCAGCGTGCAGTGAGCAGCAGTTATAATGTGACGATGGGAGACTGTGTGAAAGATATAAAGGAGATTATTATAGGATTTATAGGGTTTAAGCAAAATATTCATGGAATTATTATTTTTTAAATAATATAAAATAATTAAAAATATATTAGGTAAGTAATAAATATTAAATTATATATATTGTTTGTTATTTTATATTTTTTTTAAATAATTTGTTTCCTAGAAGAATAATTTAATAATTGCAGTTTAAGTTAGTATTAGATTTTAAAGTTTGATCCACGAATATTTTGCTTAAACCTGTATATTATATATATACATAATTTATATTTTAAAATATATAATATATAATATGTAATAAAATATAAATAATAAATATTAATAAATAAAAAAGTAAAAAAAAATATATATTAATAATAATAATTATTAATATTTTTCACCTCATTTTGAGATCTAAAACTTCTTAATGCTGTTCTCAAATTGTATCTGGATTTTCTATTACTATCTAAAGCTCATAAGAACCTGCCATCCAGACAGATCAGGATGCGTTTTATAGCTTTATAGCTCAACTCTCATCTATCATCTGTCTATCTTTTCAACTATCTATCTTTTCATCTATCTTTTATATCTCAATCTTCTCCAGCAGCAGCTTAGAGACTTGAGCCCATGAAACCTGATTGATTGAGCTCCGTCATCTATACTCTCTTTCTACCTACCGATGGTGCCGCCACAGAATGTGGGCAAGGTGTTGGTGATATCCTTGAGTGCCGCGATGCTGGGATACTCGTTGGCTGCGGCATTTTGGCCGTTCGAGATGCGCGCAGTGGCCGACCAGCCGCAGCTGCAGCCCTGTGGCTGCACATTCACCTGGCATCTGAATCTGCCCGTGCTGCTGCTCGTCGAGGTGTAGGCGAAGGTCAGCTCCGTGAAGAGCGACTCGCGGCTGAAGGTGCCGCTGCCGCATAACTGCTCGGCGCCGCGCATCAGCAGGTCGCCCTCGGTGTCCAGCCAGAAGGTGTCCGTGGTGCAGCGGCCGTTGGTCTGGAAATGTGATTGGCAATCAGCAGGCCGTCGCAGTGGGCGTCGGTAAAGCGCTTACCGCTGGCAAATTCAGGGTGCACTGTATGGAGATGGAGTAGTCCAGCGGGGCCGTCAATTTGTAGCGGCACGAGGTGCCGGCTGGATAGTTATTGGGGTAGTAGGGCGACTCGATATAGCTAATGCCCGCCTGCAGCGTGTACGCGTTATCGCAGCCCTCGAAGTAGCCCCAGGCGGCGGGCAGGGCCAGCAGGCAGCAGGCGAAGATAAGACAGCGGCTCGACATTGTGGCAAGACCTTTCGACTTCGATGCCAGCGCGCAACTAGGCGAAAATCAAGTGCCGCCCCCAACTAATACAGCGAATACAATCCAAGTCGCAGCCCAGGCCTAATCCACAAACATTTTGCTTTATGGCACCACTATTAACGCCTCTGACAGCAGTTGATTAAACAGAATTATGGACACATTGCTCATACGCCGCGTGGCGCGCTCTGTTTTGTATCTGTATCGACGATAGCGCGACTTGCACTTGTGCAAATATAGCGGAACAAACGGGGCTGCCTCACCTCGACCTCCAACTGCAGTCGATATTGAACTTGGCTCTAGTTAGCTGCAGTCGCTTACAGCTAATAGCTTTCAGCCGTCGTGTAATACGCCCGTGACTTAAGTGGGTGACAACTGATAAGAGCGCAGCAATTTACATTGTCTAACAAAAGTAGCTAGCGAGGGGTGTTTAGGGAATATTGGAACTTCAAATGGGTTGGTTTAGTTTGAAAATTGTATTGAGTAGAGGAAATTATTAATGAATTATTTAAAAAGGCATTTAATTGTGAATTAATTCATGCAAAAATCAGAGGCAAAAGAGAGATTTTAATATATAATTAAATAGAGAGGCACGTTTAGGTAATATATGGTACTTTACATTTTTTATTTTTATTTAAAAATTATATTGAAAATTATTTATTTATTATTTAAAAATGAGTTTAGTCGCGAGTTAATTCATGCAAAAATCAAAAGCAACAGAAATTTTTTAAAATAAAAAATTATAATATAAAAATAGTATAGCTAATAATTTATTTAATATTTTAGAAATTTATTTAAATATTTTTTAAAATTCAAACTGATTGATTGAATGACCCTCAAAAGGCTTTTTGCTTGGGCAAAGCCATTGAGGCTTCTGTAAGCAAAGCTGAAGCAAAATACGCTTATGATAAGCCTTGTGATAAAAACAAATAGGCAATTTGAAAAATGAGTTCTAATTAAAAGATAAATAATAAAAATTAGTGAGTGAGACAGAAAGATAAAGAGGGAGGGATCAAGAGACAAAGAGTGAGTTCTCTCTTTCGTCAACGTGCAGGTGTTTTGTTTAAACAGATTTAAGTTGATAACAATGCTTAATTACGTTCTTATCAATGCGTAAAACAAGACAGTTATACAAATTACTTCATAAAACAAGCTGCCTCAGAAATGTGAAAACAAAAGTGTAAATAAATACTATAAAACTAAGCCAATGAACCTTTTTATTCGAGTCTTTTGGGTATTTTCTATTTTTAACTTTTGATAATGCTAGATAGGAAAAAAAATGAAGAAGAATATGTTTATATTTGTTTATTTATATTATTTTATTTATTTATTTATATTTATATGTTTGTTTTATTCAAGTGTATTTATTTATATTATTAATATATATATGCATTTATTTTTATTTATTTATTTTTTGTAATCAGTTACATAAATTTATACTTATCTAAACTTGTGCTTTTTTATTTCACTTAAATTTTATATTAAATATAAGTAATATGCCCGCAAAACAAATTCTTTGTTTATATTTAATTAACTTTTTACACATGTACGTTTACAGCAGTATATTTGTCCGGAGGACAGAAAGAGGCTGAGGCGAGCATGTAGGAAGTACCTGACTAGGAAACACTCTGACATGAAATTTAATTCCTTTGATTGCTGTTTCTCAGCTGTAAAGTGATCAATAATAAGACTAAATCAATGGCTATATTGATGTTAACTTGGGTATATTTCATACAAATAGAGAGAGAGAGAGAGATCTGCGAAGAAGCTATAAATGCAGACGGCAATTAAATGGACTCCTCAGTTAAGTCAGATAAATCTTCTTAGATTTCGTGTAAAGATGGGAAACAACATATAAATATTTATATACAATCAATAAACTCTTCTCAAAACTCCCCATTTTCTCTCTTCCACTATCAATGGGTATGCTAAAAATACAAGAACTATATGAAAAGCCAGCTGGATGCCGGCCCCTTGTGCCGGGAATTCCCACAGTTGGCAACGCGTAAAAATCAAGCAAAATATAAAGCAATTAATGGAGAGAATAACGTGTAAAACAAAACAGATTCGCATAATGCGAGCTCTAAAAACAAATTCAACAAAATTGACTTCGTGACGGAGGCCAGATGGGGGGCAACCCGTACGCTTAGCGCCTAAAATAGGGCTACACTCTTGTATCTTTTTTTGGCCAGGTCGAAACCAGTTTCCAACGCGGCGCTGTGTAATTATAATATAATTTTTTGTGCCAACACTTTTGAAAATGCCTGGTTGTTTCTATTTTCAGTTACTTTTTATTTTCTATTCCCCTACCTCTCTCTCTCTTTTTTTCTCTCTCTCTCTCTCTCTGTGTCATTTTATTGTCTTTTGGTCATTCTTTATGCCGCGCTCTGTCTATCTATGGCCGTGGTATATAAGGCAGCTATGTCTATATTTTCTAGTGCCGTTTTTTGCGGCATTCGCTTTGCGTTTTTTATTCGCATTTGCATTTTCCACTAATTTGACTTTTGTATTGTTGTGGTCGACATCCCACCCAGCAGCCAGCTCGCTCTCCCACTCTCCCCATCTCTCTCTCTCCATCTCTCTCTCGTTATGTGTTAGAGTTTTTTTCTCGTCCTTTTGCTTTCCACCAATCAGCTCAACGCATTCTCCGTTTTCTGCCCAACTCTCTGTGCGCCTGTGTGTGTGTGTGTGTAGTTGGTCGGCTGGGCTACGCACTTTTTGACTTTGGTTTGTGCGAGGGAGCCCAGTGGCAGGGGCAATGCATTTCCCATGCATTGGTTGGCTGTTGTATGCTGCCAGCAGGGGTTGGGCTACATCTGTGTGCGTGTGTGTGTGTGTGTGTGGGGGCGCACTGTGTGTGGCTGTGAGTGTAGGCGCTTTTGGGCTGCGTTTCGAGTGTCAGTCATTTGATGTGGCTGTGACTTTGTGGCCATATCATTAATTGCCGCCAGCCTCACATAAAAAGTAGCACACAAATTGCTGGGGAAAATATGCCAGAGAATTTACAGTTAGACCCAAAAGCAAAGAGTTAGATAACTATTGGAAAAGTGTCTAATATTAAAGTAAAGAAAAATATATATTTAAAATTAATAAAAAGACAGGGAAAATCATAGTAAAAACAATTTTATTTTTAATGAAGATTTAAATCTAAAAATAAATTTATATTTTTTATGGATCTATATTTTCTTTAGCATTAAGATCTTTCGAATATTCTATACATAAAACACATTGAATAACATTTTTTTATTTTTAATGAAGAGTAAAATTTAAAAATATATTTTTATTGATTAATGGATCTTTATTTTCAAGTTTCATGATTTCTCTAGCATTAAGTTCTATCAAATATTAGATATATAATAAATATTAAAAATAAAATTTTTAGTTTTAATGAAGAGTTAAATATAAAAGTTAAATTCATATTTATTTATTGATCCAAATTTTCTAGATCAATAGAAATACCTTTGCTCTAGCCTTAAGATCTTTCGAAAACTCCGTAGTTTTAATGATGAATTGAATTTAAAAATATATTTATACCCATTTATAAATCTAAATTTTTAAGATTAAGAGAAAAACCCTCTCTATACCATTAAGATCTTTCAAATATTCCGCAATTCTAATGCAAAATGCAATGCAAAAACTATTCAATGCAGTCGTATAAATGATTGCTTCATAAATTCATAAAATATTTAGGTTGCATATCCTGAATTGTAATTGCATCAACAGCCTCCAGTTTGAACTGTTCAAAGCGCCACTCGTTCAACTCTGCTCCCGTCCATTTCACTTGCACATGCAACCCGTTTATCACTTTTCTCTCTCCCTCTCACTCACACACACACATTCAATTTGCTGAACCTTCAGTCACAATAAATCCATACAAATTTCCGTTATATATCCAGAGCCCAAAGAGGAACGACAGTAATAAAAACTTTCAAATGCAAACTAAGCAAATTTTAATTAATGAAAAATTGCAATTAAAAAAAAACTCTTCTTCTTCTTCTACTATTTTTTTTGTGCCTCGCCTAGCTATCTCGCTTCGACACAGCCTCCGCAGCTGTGCACAATTTTTCATTACGTGGAAACTAAAAAAAAAAGTGGAGCAAAAAAAATGCAATCAAAATGTTGCCTAGTAAATGCATAAAAAACAACGCACAAATACGTATATAAGTACATATATATATGTGTGTGTGTGTATGTGTGTGTAAGTGTGTGCACATACATAAGTGTATGTGCGGCGGATGGGGCTGGCAGCTGGCGAAATAGGCGTCATCTAAGCAAGCAGTGCAGCAGTTGCAGTCGCTGCGACGGCGACGGCGACGGCGATGCTGGCGTCGCTGCCAGCAGTTGCCCGATTAACATAAACACGCAAAAACATTAACACCGCCACGGCCGCAGCCGCAGTCGCAGCCGCACAGCCAACCAACAGCCAACGGCGCCAGCGACGACGACGACGACGCAGTTAGAAAACAACAAAAGCAACAACAACATGCGTCATACATAGATAACGCGGCGTATGTGTAATGCGAGAGCGAGACAGCAAGTGAATGTAGTTGCGCCTCCGTCTGCCACGCTCATTACACTCATTTCGTAAAGTTGTTGTTGTTGCTGCTGCTGCTTGCAGCTGTGGTTGTAGTTGGGTGCGCATAGGCAATTTTCCACATTTTCACACACAGACGCGGCCAGCAAATGCGAAAAAAGTCGACACGCAGACGCCGGCTGCGCTGCTGCGCCGCATAGCGGCCGCACCCCCAAACCCAATCACAAAAACGCGTTAATAAGAAAACGTGGCGCAAAAAACTACACACACACACACATGCACACATACACAGGCACAGCCAACGCAACTCGTACCCCTGCCCAGCCCAGAGCCAGCAGCGGCTGTCGGCCAATCACAGAATTTGTTTACGAATCGCCCGGCAAAAGCAACACAACGAAAACGTCGACGGCAGCGCAGCGCGTTGGGCGCAAAAAAATAAGAAGAGAGCGGCGCTCATTTTGTGCAATTTTTCCCACAGCCTCAAATGGCCGCCGCTCGCGCTCGCACTCGCTCTCGCTCTTGCCCTCTCTCACACACACACACACGCGCTGGCTCTCTTGCGGCGTCAGCGCTGGCAGCGCCGCTTGGCACATTTTTTTTCGTCTTGCCTTACATTTCCCACTGTTGCTCATTTGCGCTGCGTAAAAGGCAAAAAGAAAAGCAGCCACGTGCGCTGCCCGCAGCGACGCCGGCGTTCGCAGCAGCGCGACCAGCCAAAGAGCGCACAAATTAACGCTCTCTTAGCTGCCGCGCTCTTCGCTTCGTTCAGTTCTCGCTTTGCCGGCCACAGCGAGACTGTCGCTTGCAGCGTTGTTTCGCTTCGACTTGTGTTTGTTCGAGGCGTTTGGTTGGTTGGGCAACGGTGTAAGCTAACGGCCTTTTTTCCTCTTTCAATTTCATAATAGGTGTCAGTTTTTCCAAAGCTCAAACGGCCAACGAAGGCATTACATATACATGCGGCCAATTAAATTACATAAACATGAAATTTCATATTACAAATATTATGCCGATTTATCTCTATACAATTTATCTATACAATATAGGTTTTCTTTTTTGCCAATTAAATTTAGTTTTAGCACAAACTGAAAATTGGAATTTACTTAATTACGTAAATGTATTCTATATAAATAAATATAAATCATTTTAATATACAATTTCATGCTTCTGTAATTGAATTTTTCATATTATGATACACAATAGATAATACAGTAATAGAGAATAATATTCAATATAAAAATGTAAGAGTTTTATATTAAAATATTAAGTAAAATTACAAATTACAATTACATAATTTTTTTAACATAAATATGAAAATATATAAATAGAAATATAATATATAAATATAAAATATAAATGAAATAATAATTTCCTAACTGCCAACTTAAGTTAAGCCAAAAAGCTGTTTTATTTTTTTTTCTTACAGAGTTATTCAATAAACTACAAAAAGGGATCATAAAAATCAAGCGAAAATCCTTTTTACCTTACTAAATTAAAAAAATAATAAAAATATATAATAATAATAAAATATATAATGGAATATATTTTCTGCATTACTTTAAATAAAATATTTTCGAATTCTTTTATCTCCTGACAATATTCTCAATTTTTAATAAAAATCATTTCGAAATCAGTTTAAATTATGATTTGATATTTTATGTATAAGATCTAGTAGCAAACTTTATTTATTATTTATTTATTTATTTTATTTGTTATATAAAATTTGTTACTTTTAAAATTGGGTTTTATTGCCCAAAAGATTAATAAAATGTATTCTTTTCAGTGATTTTTAAATTAAATGCTAAAAATATCCTATATCATTGCCCCATAATTTTTTTTTGTTGGAATTTATTATAATATAATAAAATATAATAATTATAATAAAATAAAATTAAATTGGGATGTGGACATCATTTCAGCAAATATTTTTTTAATTATTTGAAACATATAAATAATATAGCTCAAGTAAATAATTGTTATAGCAGCATAAATATTATAAATATTTTTTATGCACACTTTATCATATTAAATATATATATAATACAAATACTTTCCTTATTACTAATTACATATAAAATTTACCTATTATATTACCCATTTCTATCTATTTTAGTACACTATTTCACACTATATAGCACTTAAGGCCAGTTCACTCATAATATTCTAGATCGTAATGCTTCCAGGCCATAGCCAATTAAGCCCATAACGTAGATACTTTAAGACCCATTTACCAAAAAAGAAGGAAAGAAAAGGAAAAGAAATGTTTTAAGAAGCAACGAAAGACTAAGGAAAATACTCAACAATATCCATAACTTCCAAATTAATGACCTCGAATAGGGAGGGATTAAAGGGGGGGTTGGGGAAATTCTATTAACTAACAATCGATTATAATGCTTATGACCTGCGTGCGTGGGCCGCACGTCCTGGGGGTGAGCCGGGACAATGGGTCAGGTAAACAAAACGTAAACATAACGCATTAAATGTTAATGTTGCCTAATTGTGTAATTTGGTGTCGCATTTGATGTCATTTACATAGACAACAAATGGCGGCACGCAAGAGTTACCAGGAGGCGCCGAACCTAATGAACAGTTGGAGGCGGCCAAAGTGAACGCTAATGAAGTAATTACAACAATTAATTTAATTATAAATTAAGCTATTGTTGCTCTGTGGTCGCATGACATTTATGATAAGGCAGCGAGCGTTTGCTTTGTCAACATGTTTACAAAGGACAACGAAGGACACTCGCGCCTTAAATTTGCCTAAATAAAATATGCCAGCAAAAATGTGCGATAATTGAGAGAAGCTCGCGAGGCGAGCCTAGCCGAGCCCGAGCCTTTATCTGTAATGCAATAATTCACAAATTATCATGAGGCGCACATGCGTCGCAATTGCAGAATAATTTTCAATAATTTTCAATAAAATGCCGCTGCGCTATCGCCTGTCTGCCATCGATGAGTGGGCGCACCGGGTGGGCGTGGCATAATGCAGTCATAATTTTAATTTTAATTGGCTTATTTAATATTTCAATTAAGAGGAAGAGAGAGAAAAAAATGAAGCGAAAACCAAACCAAAGCCAAGGCGAGGTGTGAAAATATGTGGCATAAATATTTGTGTGCAAGCACACACACTCACACACACACACACACACTCACACACACATATACAGTCAGCTAATGAGTGCCGCTGGCTGTGTGCACAAACATTCAGCTTGCTGTTGCACGAGGCGTATGCGTAATATGTAAACAATCATTAAACACACAAACGAGTGCATGCGATAATATGAGTGCTTTGTGGTCAGCCAGTGGCAGGTGTGAACTGCATCTGTGTGTGTGTGTGCGTGTGTGCATTTTATAGCACATGCATTAAATCAATTAAATCAAAATAGAAAATTGAATTGAATTGCTATAATTTTAATTGTTGGCGTAGCATTTGACTTTCAGCAGATCAATGGGTAATTAATTAATGCAATGCCAAATATAATGTGTGATAAATTTAATTGTGATTGAGAAATGTTGGCTATTTGCGAGCTATGCATGTGACAAAATTAATATTAGCATTTAACTAGTTAAGTCAAATATAGAAAAGTAAAAGCAAGAAGACATATTTATTATATTATATTAAATTATATAAAGTCTTGATTAATTAGGAAATGTTTGACATATTTTAGGTTTGTGCTGATAGTCTTACAATTAATATATTTAATCATATAAAACACACATTTTTATATTGTTAATTTAATAATAATTAATTGTTACACATTCCTTATTAACGAAGATTAAATACTATTTAGTACAAGAAATATTCATTAAGAACTCTAAAATCTAGTGTATGCTCGTTGACTGTGAATTATTTGTATTACTTTTTACTGAGTGTGTGCTTTACGTGTTTTATATACACTTTTCTATACTCTTGTAATGTTGACTGTAAATACGAGTGCTCTAATGGGCTGAGATGGGTCTCATGCCTAGAGCATTAGCTCTGTTTGGGTTGAGTGTTTTCTATATGTCTCCTTAATCGATTTAGAGCTCAAGTCTCTCTTTGAGTCCACTCATGAGGCGTCTTATAATTCTGATTTCTTTTTCTGACAGTTTTCTTCTTTAATATTGATGTATTTAAAAAAAAAGTATATATATTAAAACTGTAGTTAAAAATGTTGAAATAAATATATATTGCATTTCATATTGATATTATGCATATATATTTTTTTATAATTCTCTTTATTTTAAGTGTTGAATCCTTACATTGCAAATGTAGTAGCTTAACAACACATTTAGATATATTATTTTTGTCATAAAAAAAAATCGTATGCATTAAAAAAATGCATCATCTTGCTGAAGAGATCTTAGGTTGAAAATAAGGCTTTTGTATTAAATATTTTTTTTTACAAAAGCTTTATTTTTAGCCTAAGATGTCTTTTGCAAGATATTCGATTTTTTTACATATTTTAACAATCAATTTCACATATTGTTTAAGCATGAACTAGAAGCTTTTTCTGTATTACGGATGAGCATTGAGGTATTTACAATCATATCCAACGTTAAGCTAGCAAGTATAGGGACATATATAAAATTCACAGGAATTTCTCTATGCACTAATTACATACTCTGGGCAATGGCAATAGATGCAATATATTATGTAAAAATTCTTAATAAAAGGAGTCCCATTCACCTTTATTAAAAAATACTTTAATCTCTTTAAATACCAACTAATAAATCAGGATAAGGTCTGCAATTTCAAGGCAATCTGTTGTATGGCAACTAAAACATTCAATTTGACAAGTTCTCATATTTTGAAGCTTTCCCTTTTCAGCTCGGTAACAGGCACCACAACTTCATGCTCGACTGCAAGCCCCGCAATAAACCTACACACACACACACACTAACACTAAAGTAATGCCTAATTGAGTACATGTATTGTAGCGAGCGCCTCATTTGCCCAGGGTTGACCTAGCACACACACACACAGGCGAGGGCAACGAATATTTCAATAGAAAATCCAAAAACTCAATATTTGAGCAGCTCGGGGCAGGTGGAGCCAGCGGGACAGGTGGGGCTATAAACGTGGCTGGGCGCTGGCTGCGATTTCTTCACGCTGTCGTCTTTTGGCAGTTAACGCCACGGAAAGTTTTCGGGCAAAACAGGACTCGAGTGCTGCGAGTGCGCTGCGTCTGGGCGGCGGCGGCTCTCTGCGGTTTTTGCTGCATTTTGGCGTGCAATTATTTAATGAAGTTATAAAATTTCCCATCTTGCTGATCAGCTCTAGGTATGTGTGCCTGCCTTGGCTGTGGATGCTGTGCGCTAAGTTTGCTTCATACCAGCTAACCACGTACGTGTGCATGCCCATGCCCAAGCCCATGTGTGTGTGTGTGTGTGTGTGTTGGGGAAAATTTCATTGCTCGCTGACTTTTGTTGTAATTTGATTTTTGGTTTGTTGGCTTTTGTTTGAGTTCGCGGCAAACTTGTGCAGCGGAATTCAATTAAGAAATGTCAAAATTTTATTGAACACAATGCAGATGCAGGTGCCGTTGCAGGTGCTCTCGCCCCGCATGCTTTAGGGCATTAGAAGGGGCGTGGGCATGGGCACGGGTGTGGGCATGGGCGTGGTCGGCCACACATTTACAACAAATCTATATATACGTATACAACATCCGTACATTAATTTAGACACGCCAATAACCTTTGCGCACTTTTGCAGCATCAATTTTCATTAAAACGCGCCGGCAAATAAAGCGGCTAAAAAAAGAGCGAGTTTCTGGCTTTTTTCGCGCTAAAAGTTAGAAACCGTAAGCGGAAATGAATCCCATGTGCATAAATACGTATAAATCCAAAAATAAATTGAATTAAAAAAGGCAAAACCAGAAAAAGCAAAAAATTAACAAAAATAGAAAAAAAAAAAAGAAAAGAGGAGAGAAGCAAAGACAAAAACCCCGAGTCGAGCCGGCAATTGGAGTGAGCATAATAAATTCGAGCATCAGACTCTGTTTGGCTTAGTCAATGGTGCAAAAAAAAAAAAACAAAAAAGAAGCAAGCAGAGTAGCAAAGCGCAGAGTAAAAAAAAAATGTTGAATACTGAACCGAACCGAAATCGCGAATTTATTGTAAATGAGCGCGGCAAGGCGCTGGTGGTCAGCGCGAAGGATGCGAACGATGCGAACGGCCAGCACTGCGCGCAGCTCAATGATTTTTAAATAACTTTGTCTAGCTTTAAAATTTATAGTAAGCGCCATTTTATGGCGCTCAACTAACACAGCTGAGAAAAGAATTGAGAAAGAGGAGAAAAATCTAAGCAAGGCACTCGAGATGCTCTGTAAATTATTTGAGTGAGAATAGTTGATAAAGTAGAATCAGAATCAAAATTTTGTAAGATAAGAAATAAATATTTTATAAATATTTTATATATAATTTTCAATAATTAAATAAATATTTTATAAATTTTTCTAGTCCATTTACCATGATCACAGATCAAACTGCTATAAATAAAAAATCAACTTCCCATATAAAAAACCCAGAACTCAATGAGACTCTTTAATAGCCCCGTTTTCATCTAACATGTAAGAACAACTCATTTATCTTATTTTGTCAAAAAATTGTCAACGCCAAAGCTGAAGGGAGAGAGAGAGGGAGTAGTAGAGTGAAAAGGTCGCACACACACAGCTCTCTCTCTCTCTCTCCTACTCTCGCTCCTGCGCTGGCTAAGCAGTCGAGGTCCGTCGTCTGGCTTTGGCCCTTGTCCTCGGTAGCTAGCTCTGTGTGTCTGCGCTTTGTTGACAGCTATTGTCACAATTACAAGTTGATATGTCCTGGGCAGCTGCGGGTCTATGCTCGTCGCGCGTCTTGCTGCTCGCGCGTCGCTAAGTCAACTGATTTAAGTGATATTTATGCCAGACGCGGCGAGCGTTCAATGGACCAAGTGATAAGCGTCGCCCGAGTGACAAGTGTGTGGCATGGCTGCTGCGCTGATTAATGGCTCTTGCCGGTCATGAGATATGCCACGTCCTGCACATGATGTTTGCTTAACACATAAATTTTGTAATGTTAACACGACGTAAGACACAAGTTGCAGGCGTCAGCCAACTCCAACTCCGACTCCAACTCCTACTCCTACTCCGCTCTAGCAAACATGCTACAAACTTTTTTTTTTGCTGCACACTTTTAGCATTTTTATGCTGCTCTCTTTGCTAATTGTTTAATTTTAGAGCCGCACATGGCAACATTGATTACAATATGCAGCAGCTGAGGCAGAGCTCCCACAGCGCCGCAAATTGTCCTATAAATGTAATTTTTTATGCGAGATTTGTTAGTAAAGTAATGGAAGAGTCTTCATATTTTAAACAATATAATAGTATATACCTAATAACTATATTTATATATAGTCAGTATATCCAAGTTTAGTTAATTATAATATTATTTTAAGTAAAACCCATTCTTCAAATAATTTGTTCAATTTATTGACAAATAACAGAAAGATAATCATTTATAAGTCAACAATTTCAGTATATAATATTTATTTATTAGTTTTTTTTTTATTGCTTAGCATTTTACATTCCAACATATTAATAAATAAGTAATAAAATACTGATCTTCTGTAAATACAAAAAATAATATAGAGCTTTTATTGCAAAATCTATTTCTATTAAAATTATTATCAAAAGAAATAGAGCCAATTTTTGTAGCCTTCCAAAATAGCAAAAATATATAGCAACTTGTAGTTCATCAATAAGAAATTTATAAATAAATATAAAAATAATATATCTCTTTTAAATATAATAATATATAAACTAGCACATATATCTATATATATATTAAATTATTTAAATAATGTATGTATATACATTAAATTAAGGGCAAATATTAATAATTCACAACAATTCCACAATTTTAGTATTATATATTTGATTTATTATATAGATTGTTATATATATATATTATTTTTAGTAATTTTATTTTTAATTTCTACTGAACATTTTATTTCTAATTTAAATAATTTACTAAAAGATCAACCCTCGTGTGTGAATAATTTTTTTCGACTGCTCATTTAGTCGACCACAAAAGTTATGTTGTCTCATTAACTTTTAGCTTGTTGGCCAGCTGGCTGGCTGGCTGGTAAAAATGCGGGCTTGGTTATCTGAGCCTTTTTTTTGCGCGCGCACTTCAACTGCGGAGCAGCTCGACGCTGGTCTAGGACATTGTTAAGGTAACGAGCAGAGTGAAAATATTATTTTTATTAAAAAAGACAAATATTTTGAGACCCAAGTGTGGGTGGGCGAAGTGCACAGGACGTGCAGGCAGCATCAACGTTTTTTATTTCAGTTTTATGTTTGTAGTTAGCGCTAAGCTTTGACTTGACAAGTGAGAGGAAAAAATGTATAAAAATATACAAAAATTAATTTAATGTAACTGGAGTTCTGACTGAGAGAGAGAGAGAGAAAGGGCAAGAAATAGCTTTAGAGAGAGACATAAAATGGGATTGTAAAAAAGCTGAAATTACATATGATGTTTTAATTAGAGACATACGGGTCGCATGTGTAATATTTGCACAAAAGCATATTGCAGTCGAGCGCAGAGCTTTCAACCACAAATAATTGGCTTGGTTATGCACTTTTTCGTTATTATTCTTCGGCTCAAGAGTCACAATTGAAATACATTTCAATTAAAACCACAGCGTGTCCTTTTGCTCTAAATTAAGTGACTTAACTTTGAGCCTTGATGAATCAAATATTTTATTTAGACACAAAGAACTTTTGAGCAAAGTAAGAGACAAGATTTACTTTGCTGAAATAAATGATTATTATTTATTGATTTTATTTTGTTGCTTGGTATTGGTGGTATGGGCAGTACTTGAAAGTGTTCAGTTCATTTGAATGAAGAAAATTGGCTGGCCTATTGAAACTTTGCCTCACATGCTCTTAATAATAATAAGACTTTGATGAAATACAGTTAAAATTGTGAAAATCATTTAAGCAGTGCGTTGGAATGTCAGAAAAATGATAAAAGGGGATAAATCGCCTGGAATTTGAATTGCCTAAAAATATCTAAATTATTTTTCAATTTATTTTATTTTATATTTTAATTTATTATTAATTAAGTTTAATGAATGAAAATATAATTGATTGGAAAATAGCTTAGATATTTTTCTGCAGATTAAAGTTCAGGCTAGTTTATGAATGTAGATTTTTTCCATAAATTAATAGAATGGTTGTGGTAAGGGTTGAGCTATTGTGCGATTTTAATGGAATGTGATGGGAATCTATTTTATTTGTTTTAAGTATCATAACGTTTTTCAAGAGTAACATAATGAGTTTTGTATGGAAATTTAAAGAATTGAATTTGGTTTTCCATTTATTTATTTTTTATATTTATTTATATTTTTTATATATATCCTAAGTCAGCTCTTGGCTTGGTTGCTTTTGCATTATATATAAAATAATAGAGCATAATTCTTTTACATGTTAATAAATTTTAATGCTAACAATCTCTGGTTATTATAGTTCCCATTCTACTTCTAATGTCCTTCCTTAGGACCTTCAATAACTAAACTTCAGTTATTATTCTACATCTTGAGCATAGTAGCTTCAGCTAGTTGCATTGCCAACAAGTCGGCTGTACTTCGTGCACCATGTGCAGCTGGGCGAACTGAGTTGTTGTAACCCCTGGCAATCCTGGGCAGTCCTTGCACTCCTGCCAGTCCTCGAACTGCTTGTTCAAGTCGTCTGTGTGCGCCCCAGCAGCTTTCACATGAGCGCGTTTCATTAATGTGCGCGAAAGCGTTCACATTTTTTGCACCTTTCGTTGTGCGGTATTTTAGTTAGTTTTTTCCTACTGCCAGCATGTGTGAGTGTGTGTATGTGTGTGGGTGTGTGAGGGGTTTTTTGCTGCCTCTTTGCTTTGCCATTTGCCAGTTTTGTGATTTTTGCGCGGAAATTAAAATTTTTGCTAGCTGGCGTTGCCTTTTGCAGGCGAACTGCAGCGGCTCCAAGCAGCGCCCAGGGCCGCCCACTTAATGCAATCTAAGCGCAGCTGCTGCATCATTACAGTCGCATGTGTGTGCCAGTGTGTGTGTGTGTGTATCTGTGTGTATCTGTGTGTTTGCAATGCTTCCGCTCAGATTTAATTTCGCAAAGTAACAGAGAGCGCGGCCCGGGCTCGCCAACTATGCGCAGCCTGTTTGAACTGCTTTTTTTCTAGTTTAGAGCTTCCACACACACACACACACACATATGCATATGTGTACACATCTATGTACATCCTTTATTTTTCATATGTGTTAAGTTTTTCTTGTTTTTTTTTTGTGTGTTCGCTCGCTGTTTCGTTACTGACTATAATTTAATTCCGTTTGCATTTTTCATTTGCGGCACTTTTGGCGTTTCGTCGTGCCCATGTGATTGCGTGTATGTGAGTGTGTGTGTGTGTGTGTGTGTGTGGCCCAGGTGTTGTGAGTTATGTGCTCTGAGCTTTGGGTTGAAAATTAGAAAAAATTCGAGAAAAAAATTTGTTGTTTGGTCAAAATGTGTGCAAAATCCCATGAGAGTTTCGATGTAGCTTGCAAAATATATGCAATTCCTTTTATAATCAAGGGACGCTTGCTCCAGGTGCAATAAAAGTGGTTTGCAATTACAGTTAAGGTTTGTTGCTATTATAATATTATTGCTATTTTATTATATTATTATTATTATTATTATTCATTTTTTAAAAGATTTTTTAGAAGTTTTTGTAAAGCAAATTATATTTTTAAATTATTTTTTATTATTTACTTTTTATATTAAAAAAATCTAATTTCACTTTAAAATAGTTTTGCTTTATTTATAGTCTTAAAATATTTTTGTTTCTAAGCTAGTCAAATTTTTGTGTTGCTCGCAGTTATTTTAACTGAAATTTATGAAATGTTTGTACTACGTTTGCATGTAATATAATAATATATTTATTTAATTTGAAATCCTTGGCGAGCTGTCTATGCATTTAGCTCCGATTTCAAATTGTTTTCACGTACAATAATATATTTTCTATATTTTTCATATATTCAGCCTGATAAAGCCGTCTATCAGCCTTTATCTCAAGCGTATAATAACAGCAATTAAAATATATGAACATGCCAGAATCTACAGTTGGAGGGCTAGTCGTAAGAAAAACAATAAAAGAGATTTGGAAAAAATGTGCACTAAAAAGACAGTCCATGGCCATGCGGCAGGAGAGTTCGATGCTTTTAACTGGCCAATTCCAATCAAGCATGTGTTTATATTTTAATAGAAAACTTGTGAAATATAAGTGAATGTCTTGCAAGGGAGAAAACTCAGAGTCGAGTCGAGTCGAGCCCAGGGCCGAGGCGAGGGAAGCGGCCAACATCTTGCCAGGAAGTAATACAACTTCGACTGCAGCCTTGTACACGTGATTAGAAAGTTTTCTGCCTTCGATGTTGTTACGGTTAGGTGTGCATGAGTGTGTGTGCGCATGTGTGAGTGTGTGTGTGTGTGTGTCGGGGTTGCTGTATGTTTTTCTACTTTGTATGCACTTAATAACTTTCGCATACTTTTGCACATTTTATGGAAAATTTTCTTTTAATTTTCTTGCTAATATTCTGCACGACTTGCGTCAATGGCCCTGAACAGTGCGTAACCATGTGAGTGTGTGTAGAGTGTGTGTGTGAGTGTGTGTGTGTTTATATGTGTGTGTGTTTGCCTGTGTGGTCATGTTTGCACTCATTATTGTTGTGCCAAGTAAATCAATTTATTGCAAGTTTCAAGTCTTTTGTAAGGCTACCACGTTGCCAAAGTGGCGCTCAAGCCCTGCTATGAAAGTATTAAAGTTTATGGCCAAGAGCTAAACAAGTTTGCACTGCATAGTTATTTCACTTCATTTTTTTTTCTTTTAGCTATACTCGCTTAAAGAAATTTTAATTGTTTCTTACTATTTTCTTAAGTGGAAAAAGTGATATATATATATTTTTTTTAAAAAAGAAACAAGTGAGGCCATGGATATTTTTTAGCTGTTGCCAGAACTTGACGGAGCTCGAGAATATTTTACAATATTACAGTTCTAGTGGAAGGTAGTCAAAAGATTTTTTTTTTTAATAATAGTAGAGAACTGCAAAGGCGGGAATATTTCTTAGCTATTAGCCAGAACTTGCCAGAGCTCGGGAATATTTTAGTTTTAGTAAAAGAAGTCGTAAGATTATATTAAAAAAAAGATATCATAAAAAATATTTTAAAAAAGATTTTCAGCTGGAAAATCAGACTAGATTAGCATTGGCTATTGATACGTAGATAATATTTAGTTGAGCATTTTTTATTTCAAAATTTTTTCCTAATTTGAAATTAATATTTAAGGCTCTAACCTCACCAAGATTTTCATCTTGCGCTGCTTCATTAGAGCTCTTAGTTATCTAAAGAAAGCCCTCAATACTTTCTGCCTTTCTCGAATTTTTATATAGTTTTGCTGCTCTTCAAACGCGGTTGAAATTTACAAAAACCTTTATAGTTTTTGCTTGCCATATGCACCAACAACAAAGTCCGTAATTAAATAAATTATTACTGCAAAAGCTGAAAGCCTAACTTAATTTCGCAACTCGTGCGCTGTGAGCGAGATAAACAATTTTTAAATGGAAAATTCCAATGGAAACAGTGTAGGCAAAGTTTTTAATGCACTTGTGAAATGCATTTGCCGCATTAAGCTGCGAATGCAGTTTGAATAAGCCAGCAAAGCGACAATGGCAACAACGACAAAGAGTCACTAATTAAATTTTGTGGCATGACAAAATAATTCGATTGAAGTGTCTGTTTATGTGCCGGCATGCTCGGTCGAGCTACGCATTGATGGCTCTCGGCCAAGTTTATAGTGGTGGAAGGAAAGCAAAAAAAAAGATTGTGTGTTTGAATATGAACCAGCCCCATGCAGCTCTCGCACCCAAAACAAATAACTACTAATTTGTGGAAGAGCTGCTGCCGCTCTGCTTCGACTTGGCCTTCTTTGAGCTCGTCCGAGCCATGGTAACCGCAACCTTTCAGGCAAAAGTCCAAGTTGAAAGCAGAGAGTGTTTATAGTTTATTGTTGATTGAACACTAATTAAGTTGCCAGTGCGAGCGTCAGTGGGCAAACTTTGGCCAGCTTTTTCGGCCATGATGAAGATGCTGCAATAGATGGACAGTCGCCGTTGATTGGTTGCCAGCAGTCCAGCATGCCTCTAAGATGTTTGCCTTATAATGAAGCAAAATGCATTCGATACGACACATCCCATATTTCCCAGCTTCCGTTCACTACTCCCCTTTTGCTTGGGTTGTGTAAAAGTTTTTGAAAAACTTTAAGAACTTCTTGCTTGTGCATTTAATAGCAATAATAATTTGTAGTTTGTATATTGCACAATGTATTGCCATAGGGTTTATATTGCAGCCAGAGCCGGCCCCTCGCCGAACTCCCAATTGGTAAAAACTTTATAATTTCCATATGCCAGCAGCTTTGGCTGCTGCCGTGTGGAAAGGCCAAAAACTTCTATCATCTCGTATTAAATAAATGCACACACACACACATATGCATATCTATATAGATATGTGTGCACTTTCTTCTTCTTCGATCAATTTTCCAGCTTGCCTTTGCATAGTACTTTGTGGCCAGCAGAATTTACAAAACTCAAAAATTTGTTTACGTCTTCCCATTGCATTTTTGCAATTATTTTAAAAAGGCAATTTAATTGCTGCCCAACCCGTGTGCGGTCGAGACCTGAGACAGAGCTGTGTCTGTGACTGTGACTGTGGCAGTGGCTTAGTTTAACTATGCAATTTGCAACTTAATGGAATAGTCAATAGTCGGGCGCACTCACTCTCAATAATATCTCATATGCATGGGATCAAATCTTTTTGATTTATGCCATTTGATTGCCACATTTCTGAGCGAATGCTCTCAGCTTAGATTAAAGGTGATTTGTTGCAAATGCAATAAACTGGCATGGCATGGCACTGGCCAAGCTGCACTCGCTTCAGTTTCTGCTTCCGATTAAATATATAATGAAGAAATAGAAAAGAAAAAAATAAAGAAAAATCTTTAACAATTTTTGCTTTATTTCTTTGAGTTTTGAAAGGAAAGAAACATCATATAAAATAAAAACATCATATAAATTAACGAGAAATATCTATAATAATAAATAAAAAATATATTGATTATTTATATACTGCATATTTATATACTGAGCATGTGAGCTGAGAGAGTTATCAAAGCTTTGAAATATAATTTATATATCTATAATAATAAATAATAAATAAATGAGGTATTGTATATTTGTATACTGTTTATTTATATACTGAGTATGTGAGCATAAGTAATAAAAATTTTAAAATATATTTTCTGGGCAAGTTTTAATTTAAAATCGAATTTATCTCTGCGAGTTTCCTCTAAAAAGCAAGCTAATAAATCAATTTTTGAAGCCAAGACTACTCAGCCTCCTTGAACTATAGGTTATTATCGGATGTGCTTTTTGGACTTACACAAATTAAATTTATAATAAAGCAAATAAATAAATTTTATTATAAATTGGAAAACATTTATGTGATAAGACATTCTATGACATTTTTGTTTTCAGCTAAGAGAAGAGCATAAATATAGGTTTTACTCATAAAGCAAGCTTATATTTATTAATTGTGACTGATTTTAAGCTTGAAAAAATTGTAGAAAATCCCACTCAACTTGAATCTAAAGTCTCATTTTAATCTACAATAAATATTAGAAATAAAAAAAGTGTGTAATAAATAAATATTAATATGAAATAATTTAATAAATTCCAGCTGCGGAATTCTCGCGGTCTGCAAATGTGTTTTGTAAATAATTCCTTGGCCATTCCGCGGATCGCTGGAGTTGTGGCTTATTGTGAATTATGTTTTTCGGTAGCTCCACAGCCCCCAGACCATTTGCATTTAGCCGCTCCAAAGCAACCTATCGACCTGCCCGCCCCAGCGGCCACTTCAGAATCGCACATAAAACGCATTTGTATAGCCGCACACATAAAAATGCCGCGCTTTCGACTTACACTTGTGCCAGGACCAAAAAGCTGCCTAAAAGGCCCCAACTGCCGGCAGATAAAAAACGATAAAGTAGCAGGCACATGGACGCGGCTTTTGTGCCACGGCTAGCTGGCTGGACCGCCCACCCACAGAGGCCCTGCCCCACCAAAGTCAACTCCCAAAACTGGCCAACTCAAATGTGTTTATGCCTCGGGCACTTGAAAAAAAATTGTTCTAAAAATTGTTGGCTTGTTGCTTTTGTTAGCCATTTTGTGTGGCTCACTTCTTTTTTTTCTTTGTTTTTGGCCACGTTTTGCGATTTTTTGTTGTGCTTTTCGTTTTTGTTTCGAGCAGATCTTTTTTCTGGTTTTTTGTTTTGGCCCAACGCCTTTTGGTAAATTAATGCGAAAATTTTTCGTGAAATGTGAAATTTCGCGTTATTTTTCAAAGCACACACACATGTGTGTGTAGGTGTGTGTGCGTGTGTGTGTTTGTTTTTTGTATGTCTGCAAGTTGGCGACTGGTCCACGCGTTTGCTTGACGCCGCCTGTCCACGAAGCTGCTTGTCCACCTGTCTATGCCGCTTGATTGATGGTTATTATGCGCACTTGTCCAGCTCCCTCGCCAGCCCCCCCCTGTCCTCCGTCCCACTATCCATTGCCAACGACTGTAATTTCGCACAGACGACGAGCGACTCTGGCACGGCCATCAATGCCAACACCGCTCGCTCTCTTTTTATTTCAGCCATCAAATCATACAGAAAAAAGAATATATAAAAAGTATTAGGCGCTTGTCATTTGCCAGGGGTTGCTCGAATCTCCTTTTTCCACCCGTGTTTTCTTCTCGCTTTTGTTGTTGTTCTGGTTACGGGCTTGATTAAAATACCTGCCGGTTATTTGCCTTATTTGGTTGAGTTTTATGCGTGTCTTCATTTCGACATTTAATGCGTGACCCAAGCAACTTCATTAGCCATCGCCGCAGTCGATTCGCTTGATGAATTAATGCGCCAGCAACTATGCGCTAATGTGGAAAGTTATTAGGTTACGCAATTTACATAAGTTAATATTGTAATATTTATTTATAAATATTTTTACTGTCAATCTTTGCATCTGTGAACTGCTAACTGGATGTCTTTTATTCTTTATCCTAAGACTTTGTTCTGAGTGCAAAACTGTTATCGTCGCATCAAGTTCAATCTATGGTATAGTTCTCAAATGCA
Source organism: Drosophila pegasa (assembly GCA_035046225.1). Classification (NCBI taxonomy): domain Eukaryota; kingdom Metazoa; phylum Arthropoda; class Insecta; order Diptera; family Drosophilidae; genus Drosophila; species Drosophila pegasa. The sequence goes on along the minus strand of JAWNOD010000579.1, from coordinate 1,370,774 downwards.
ACTTTGATTAAATACGTTTTAAGTCTTTTTCAAAGGTCATACAAGTCAACCTAAGGTTTTGTGTAGATCGAAAGAATATTTTTTATTTATTTTATTTAATCCCTTAAACATTTTTTTACAATCTTTTGATACAATTATCAATATTTACAGAGGTTATCTATTGCTTTTCAACTGAGATTTTTACAATTTTTGTAACTTAGGAATTTTATGGATTTTTTTTACAACATTTTTGTTTACATATGTGGGATGAAAACCTTGATTTGACTACATTATTGACTACTTACTAACTAATTATAATAAAATATTATACAAAACTATTAATAGCATGAATGGGTATGAATGCTTTTTAATAATATTTTTATTATTTAATATTCTTTCGATCTATAAAAAAATATTTATTATTATTCATGTTTTTAATATTTTTCTCACAATATTAATGTTCATCATTATATATTTTGTTGTCTGTAGAATTTCTATAACTATAATTGTGTTAGCTGTAACAGCAGAAGTCAATAAGATTTTCATTATATTTTTAAAACATCTTTTACTAGATTTTTTATTTAATTTATAATTCGTCTGTTCATCACTCTGAATTCATTCACCCTTTGATATTGGTCTAGTCTCCCTATTAAGTCAACTAAGTACATCAAATAAATTTTTCTAACTTGAATATAAATTTAAAAAAAAAACCCATCTATTCCCTTAGTTACCCAAAGTAAGAGATCTCAGCTGCTCCATCACAATATCATTTTTGTTTAAGCTACGCCAATATTAGAATCTTAAACAACTCAACTTTCGGGCTCGTCTGGGTCCCTCTCATTGCTGCTAGTGGCTTATCAGTGTCTTCCACAGTTTTTCCCTCTATTGATTCCATGCGCCGTCTATGTGTTTATCTATGCCTACGCGCATTCTGTCTGCGTATATACTAAGTGTGTGTGTGTGTGTGGGTGTGTGTGTGTGTGTGCACGTAGGCGTCTGCATGTGGCTGTGTATTTCTTCCGTCAGTTGGCCCCAAAAAAGGAATAGCCAAAGAACAACATACAAACAGTCAAAAGCAGGCAGCCACCCAGCCAGTCGCTCTCGTTGCTCCGTTATCTGCCGACTTCTATGTAGACACTAAAAATTTTTCATTTCCAGGCAGAAAAAAAAAGCGTAGAAAATTCAGCAAACATTTTCGCGTATTTCTAAAAACAATTTCTATGCCACCCACACCCCCAGCGAGAGACACAAACAAATAAAAAAAAAGCTGGGGCCGTAAATGATGAAATGCGTGCAAACTACACAAATGCATGCAGCCAACCCACACACACACACACGCACAACACATAGCGCAAAAAAGTATGCTAGAAAAAAGTGCGCTGCGCTGTATGTGCAGGCGAGTATATGGACAGGAGCTGGAGCTGGAGCTGGAGCTGGAGCTGGCGCTGCTCTCGACTAGGCTCCGCCCTGCGTGGCCTGCGTATACAAAACTACAACTACAACTACTCGCAGCCGTGCAGCTGGGCCCGCTGGCTTTTTGGGATTGGTTTCGGTTTCGGTTTGTAGGGGGTTGCAAGCGCAGTTGCTCTCGCAGTCGCCGTCGCCGTCGTCGTCTGCTGCCGCCTGCAGCCATGCAGCACTCTAACCCAATCCTCTACGCCTGGCGTTGTTTATCACTCGGTGAAGCCTACTTTTTGGCATCTCCTATGTGCGTTTTTTAGCCGCTGCCGCTGCTGCAGCTGCAGCTGCGGCCGCTGCGCTGCCAACCGCACGCTTAGTTTGCAATTAAAACGAAAGATGCTTGCCATTTGTTCCATCTCTCGTTGTTGTTGTTGTTGTTGTTGTTGCTGCTCCGCAGTCAGCGTTGAAAAATGTTTTGGTTTTTCTATTTTTTACCATTTTCTACTCCCATTTTTTCGCTTTTTTTTTTTGGCTTTCTATTGCTGCAGTTAACTGTCTTTGTAGTTGTTGTTTGTTTATGTACTAGAGTCGCTTTGGCGCGTGCTGCTGCCACGCAGCAGCAAGTGAAACGAGAAATCGGCAGCACAAATTTGAGCCCAGTTTTGCCTCTAATGAAAGCGCCTGGCACCGTTGATGGCGTCTGTGGTTACAGAGCTGCAAGGCAAATGACAGTTCCACATGCGGTTTCATCTGGTCATTTTTCGTTGAATCTCCTCTTTTCTCTTTAGCTGCGCTGAGATTTTCTACTCCGACTCGAGTCCTTAAAGTCGGAGTATATAACTGTGGAAGATGCTTTATGCATATAGAAAATGTAAAAATTAATTCTTGTTTATTTTTGTATTGAAAGAAATAGTTATAAGCTTGTTATGTAGAGCTATGAAATCTAGCCGTGAAGTTCGCATCTGTATTTTTTTTCCTGTAAGTTTTGTAGTTGTGTTATGTATGTATTTACAATAATTTTAGTATTTTTATTAAGTATTTGATTAGTTTTTATATTAAGTGAACTATATTAATTTTTTTTGCAATTTTTTGACCAATAATATATATTATTTTTAAACGGTTTGTCAAAGGAGACGTGTTCTCAAATTGAATAATTGAGCCGTAGCCAGTTGAAAGATATATAATATGTATTAAATATATAAAATAATAAAACAACAAAAATTAATATATTTTTGAAAGAAATATTAATATTAAATTACTCTAAAAAATGCGAAACTACTTAGTGAACAGCCCAATATATATATATGAATTAAAAATAAAATATAAAAAAAGAAACAACATAATTTTTTGTAGAAGCAACGGTGTTTAGATAAAGGCGTTTGGCCCATTCTAATGGGATAATTCTGCTTATTTACGTACCTACTTAGCCAAAAATGTACTTCATCATTATGTACGTCTTGAAATGGAGGATGTGGAGGAATTTTAACGAATAGAATCCTTATTTTGATAAGTATTTCAACAATTTGGAGAAGTGGCTCGGATATATGTCTTTATAATTAAATGTTAAACAAAAGACAATAAAAAAAACAGCCAGCTGTACAATGGCTTGTCTAATAAAACAGCGTTGCGATATAGGGCTCTAAAAAAGCATCGTTAAGTTATGGCCTATATATTTAGTTATATATATATATATTTACTATGACAATTTTAAATATAAGAAATTTAAATCAACAATTCAATTGATAATTGATTATACTTTTTAATAGTTAAATAAAATATTTGCTTTCCTTGAGAATCTTCACATTTCATATATAAATATAATAAAATAATAAAAAAATATGTTAACTATAAATTGTTAGTATATATATCAGCTTTGCTTCCCAATTTCACTTCCCTATGCAATTTATTGTTATATATTTTCTAAGCTATAGATACGCAATTGCGTATCAACAATAAATCTTAATGCTCGCACTTATAATAAATAACAATAGTCTCAGTATTAATAGTAATGACAAATACCAGTTACAATTATCTCAAATGCTCGTTAATTTTAGAGCTCAAAATCATCTGTCATTTGTCTGTCTTAAGCTGTATTGGGATTAGCCTATAATTAGCTTCAGTCCATTTGAGTTCTATTGCTTAAGCCGGACTCAGTTCGACGGCAGCTCAGCCCTGATGTAATTGGCTGCGTTTTTGCTGCATTGTCAGCTGGGGCTTATCGCTGCACTTCCATTGACTGCAACTTGCAACATGCAGATCCCCATCAAAAATGCTCTTTGTGTGTGTGTGCGTGTGTGTGTGTGAAGTGCATTCTCTCGCAGCAGTTGCATTCGAGTTCCATTCACAGTTTCAGTCCCTGCGCTCGGGCCCTTTCCCTTGGGTGCCGTTCTGCAGCTGACTTTGCATGCAGTTTGCTGCCGTTGCATTGTGTGTGAGTGTGTGAGTGTGTGTATGCGCTTGCAACATGTGGCACGCACCATAGGCCGGCTTTGCTATGTGACCATATGCTATGTCCTGCCGGAGCCAGGCTCATTCACGTTCATTTTTGTTGACTGTGCGTTGCCTTTTGCCATCAAATATATATGTTTTATATATATAACACATCTATATATATAGGTATATGGATATTTATATAACACATTTTTATATGCCTGCCATTTGTTGTTTTTCTCCCATCTGTGTGTGTGTGTGTGCGTGTGAAGTAGTGTTGTTTTTTCTTTGTTGCTGTTTCGTGTTTTGTTTTGCTTTCTTTTCATCTTTGTTTGAACGCTTCCCGCACGGGGTTCAAGGTCGTTGCACAAACGATGCAAACAAAAAAAAAAAAAAGCCAAACAAAAAAAATACAAAGCAAAAAAAAGTCGAGTCGAGGGTTTGTCTATGTGTATGCTGGAAATATATATGGATCAATGTCTGATTTATTGCAGCTGATGCCATTGCACTTGATTGTGTCCCAAATGCAAAAAAAGGGGCCAGCAAAAAACAATACCAAAAATATAGAGCAGCAAACAAAAAAGAGGCCGAGATATAAACAGTGCAAAAAATGCACAAAATGCATTCCAGGCAGCTGAAGTATTTGGCTCCTGACCCTGATCGCGGCCGAGCGGCCACGCGGCCGGACAGCCCAATCGAAAGTATTTGTTTCATTTGAGTTTTTTCTTTTTTATGTGGAGCACGTCAAATGTATATGAAATTCAAGCACAAACAAAGCTTTAAAGCAGCTGCAACTCCAATAGGTAGCATGATGAAATATTTATTTTGTTTTAATAGCTAACTGCGCCTGTTTTTATGGGAAAGTAATCGGACGGCAGGTGACGGAGAATGTGTTGAATAAGGCGCATTTTGTTTTTTTGGACAGAGCTCAGAGTATTTTCATGAAAAATGATAAAAATCAAATGAAAGGCCAAATAAATATTATTATCATATATTATTATTGTATTTTAGATTGAAAAGGTCTGCTTGAAATGAGCATTGTGTGAATTAATCTTTGCTTCCTCATTAGGCAAGAAAAGTTTGTTGAAAGCTCATGCCAATCAATTACAGATATTGTATTCGATGTATGTATTATTTATTATTATTCAATTGCTGCAACAGCAGTTTAATGGCAAAATAAATACTAATATCAAACTATTTTTAATGCTTTTTGTTTCTTTTTTGTTTGATTCCTTGTTTGCGGAAAGTAGACCTTTCTGAAATTGAATTGTTTTAAGATGGCCTTTGTGTATTTTTCGGTAATATATATTAATTATTATTACGATGAATGTTGCTATTATAATTCACAGAAATAATTAATAATTAATTTAAATATGTATACATATTGAATGGAATGCATGAAGCCGCAGTATAATGCACAGCTTTGGAGCTGGCTCCTTCACTTAATATAGCGATTTTACAATGATAGAACCTATACCTTTTTATCTCTATATTTTTCTCCTATCTCTCTCTATCTTTCTTTTTTTCTGTCTCTCTCTCTCTATCTCTCTACCTCTCTACATTTCTATTTATCTACCTCTCTCTATCCTAATTCGTCTATCTCTATATCTTTCCATCTCTTCATCTATCAATCATGATGTCTTTCTATCCCTCCAGCTCTTTCTCCTTCAATTCCATGTTTTTACATTCGGCTTACAAATTCATTTCTTTGTTCTTGGCATTAATGTATCATAAGAGAATCTCAATCTCATATTATCTTAAGTTTAGAGAATTTATTTATAATTTTGCCATAATGTTAATATATTTTGTATAGAATTGCCATTAGTTACTTTATTTATATTTAAAACAATCTAAACAATCTATAAAGCTTCAATCAAGTCTAACAATAAATAGTAGTAGATCAGAAAAATAGAATAAGATATGCAGCATAATCAAATGAAATTAGATGATAAATTTAGTTAAGCAGCATTATCACTTCATTTATTAGAGACATTACAGTATGAATAGAAATAGTTCGATTCTACAAGCCTGATAATATTCATGCGCTCTTCTCGCAAATTATTGATTAAGCTTGTTCATAATTGAGAATGTTTGTCTTTAATTTGCGATTGCTGCTTGGCGAACCGGCGACACAAGCCACAACGTGTGCTCGGAGCACGGAGGTGGTCAGTTGCCGGGCGCCATGCTTCTAAGTCAGGAGCTGGTGCTCTGCTCTGCCGAAACTTCCCTATCCGCTCGTGGAACCGCAAACCTTGCCGCCAGCTTCCGTGTGCCTGCGATTGTTCAATTGTTTTGCTAACTTAACGTTGTTGTTTGTGTTGTTGTTGTTGTTGGTGTTGTTGGTATTGCTGCCCCCGAATGCTTTCCATTTGACTTTGTTTTTGGCGCAGACACGCGGTTTTTTTTTTTTTTTTTTTGGAGGGGGAGTAACTGGAGTCCGCTGGCCAGAAGGTGGAGGACAAACGGCAAAGGCGCAGCAATTGTAGAATTTTTTGTGCTTTACATATTTGTGTTATATTTGCGTTGGTTTTATTTTTGCGTTGTGTCTCTGATATCAAGCGGCAATCGGTTTTTTCGCCGCGCCGCATTTTTTACTATTTTTACTGTCTACATGGCGCGGCTGGGGGCGTGGCTGTGGTGGGGCTGTGCTACAAACATTTGAAATGGTCATCGACGCGCATTTTAAATGATCTATGTCTGTGTATCTGTGGAGGCTGTGTTTGAGTGCCTTTTTTTCCAGAGAGTGTGTGCAGTGGGTGTTGGTGGGCGAAGAAGCTGATTTGCACGAGGGCAGTTTTTTCCATTATTATCTGTGGAATTTGTAGTGGAAAAAAAGTGCGACAGAGGCGTCCCGATAATTAATTGTTGCTCATACGCCTAGTCGGCTGCGAGCGCCAAGCAACACACACACACACCACGCACACCCACCCCCGGCGCCTGGCTTAGTCGTCGGCATAATCAGGCTTCGTGTGTGTTCGGCCGGCGCGTTCGTGTCTCGTTGTTGTTTTGTTGTCGTGCGCCGACGTCGTCGTCGTCGTCGTCGCTGTCGTCGCTGTCGTCGTCGTCATCGTTGCTGGAAGGTTGCGCTCCGATTGGCTTAGAAAACTGCGTTGCGGCTGCGAGTAGGCTTGGCCACGGCAAACGCTCGCAACTACGGCTGGAGCATAAAACTCTGCAGCCTCCGAAACAAAATAATCTTAAAAAAAAACAACTGTTTATATAAAGCATAAATAGAAAAAATTGTGCTATTTAGCTTACTGCTAATGTTCACCGTTGCGTTTGCCGTTGTTGTTGTCAGCATTTGGCATTTCTCTTCAAATGAGCGCAGTTTGGTTTTTAAGAGCAGCACTTAAGAGAAATTTGAGACAACACTGCGTATGCTTGATGTGCAACCAAAAAGGGGTTTCGGATTGCAATATTGTTTGGCTCTAGGCTATTGAGCTGATGAGCATTTTACTGGAGTGTGTGATGGGCATTAGCAGTTAATAAGTGAAAGCAAACATATCTATTAATTTTGGATTAAATATTAATATTTAACTATTTTTAGAATTTATTTAAGTTTACAGAAAAACATTTTCGAGTCATTAAAATGGGGATTTCTAGAGAGCGAAGCATATGAGGAAATAAATTATATATCAAGCATAAACAATTTTTTTTTTATATATATTTTTATCAATATTTCTTCGCATTGTAATTTTTTATTTATACCAGCTTAGCAATTTTATAATATTTATTAGTTAGTTCTAATGCGAATAGCAGATATTGATAATGTTTGTAATCAGTTTTTATACAATTTAAAAAATATAAAAAAATAACCTTGTTAAAAAAAAATATATTCATATAAAAGAAATCTGCTAAAGTTCCTTGTCGTTTCATTTCTACATTATTTTTTTAAAGGAAATCAAAGTATTTTATAAAAGTCAGCTTAAGCTTTGTTCTTTTACTTTTCTTGGATTTAATGGTAATTTGCAACCATATGGCATAATATAATTTTTTATACCCTGAGCCCATTGAAAATGGGAAATCAGGGTATAATGTTTTTGTTGGATGTATGTAACAGGCAGAAGGAGGCGTGGCAGACCCCATAAAGTATATATATTCTTGATCAGGACGACAAGAGAAATCGATTTGGCCCTGTCCGTCTGTCTGTCCGTCCGTCCGTCCGTCCGTCCGTCCGTCCGTCCGTCCGTCCGTCCGTCCGTCCGTCTGTCCGTATGTATGAACGCGTCGATTTCAGCTCTCAGAAGAGCTAGAGACTTGAAATTTTTTTTGTAGATCCCTATATACAGCGCGCATATCGAGTTTGTTTTCGATAATCGATAAATATATTCGTTTTTTTGTTATCGAATAAAAACATTATCGAAATTTAGTTAAAAAATTCTATCTCGCCCATCTCTTAAGCTAGAGACACCAAATTTTATATTTAGCTTTATATGTATTTTATGCAATTTCGAATTTTGTTATATTTTGGATACCGGCCCCAAATTCAGATTCGACGGGGCTCAGGGTATCCCCTAGTCGGTCACGCCCGACTAGAGCTTTCTTACTTGTTTAAGCATAAAAACTTTCTATGTATATAATAAAATATATTTTATAAAAGTCAGCCAAAGTTTTGCTTCTCACATTTCATATTAATATGCAAAATTGAATACAATTTTTAAAGGCTAAAAAATTGCCATTATATATTTATATATTATTATATAAATATATATGTATATTATATATTATTATGGACTTTTTAAAAGTCATTCCACGTTTTCCTTTTCCTTCCAATTCACTTTCATGTGCCAAACAGGGAAGTACACGGCATGTGCTTTGGTTCCCATCTTTCAAAATTATTCCACCTACATGATTCCATATTCGCAATCTAAGCACTCACTTGTCTTCACTTATCAATTGCAATTGCCAGCCAACCTTGAAACCCTGTGGCTCCAAAGAAAACTCACTCGCATTTCTTGCTCAAAAAGCACGCTCTCTCTTTCGCGCACTATCTCTCGCTCTCTCTCTCTCGCCTCTCTCCTAAAAATGGCACTCAAAGGCCTTCCCCTACGAGTGCAACGACAGAGTCAAGGAAAAACCAACCCCCAATAAGGACAAGGGACAACGTTTTCGTTATTTTCTCCTATGCAGCTGGCGTTGACTTCGGCGTCGCTGCTTTCTCCTGCTGCGACGCAATTTAGTTTGCAGCGACCTCAAGCAGCGTTCGTCATTGTCAGTTGTTGTTGTTGCTGCTGTTGCTGCTGTTGCTGCTGCCGCTGCTGTTGTTGTTGCAGCTACTTATTTTTTTGTGCGCTATTTTATTTTTGCGCGCTTTTCCACGAAATTTTGTGATTGGTCGCGGTAGCTGCGCTGGCGTAGGCAACACGAGGACCATCAGGACGACAACGACGTGGATGCTGAGGACGACGACGACGACGACGAGCCTGACACATGTATCCTAGCTAGCGCCCTGCATGCGTGTGTGTGTTTATTTTTTCTTCTTTTTTTTCCGTTTCGTATATTCGCGAGTCGCGCTTTCGCCGTCTCTGTTTGGCAACGGGGGCTGGCACTGGCGCTGGCGCATTTCTTATTATGATTAAGGATATGCGGCAGGAGCTGCAGCTGAAGCAACAGCCACAGAAGCAGCAGCGCCATCCTGCTGCCGCCGCGGCTTTGGTTGGCCAGTTGACTCTGCAATTTATTTCCCATGTTCACATTTTTTTCTAACCTTTTTTTTTGCTCCCATTTTTTATTTGCTTTTTCCTCTTCCTTTTTTTTCAGTGTATTTTTTTTTCCTGTTGAGTTTGTTTTACTTTTTGGCGGCTGCCAACTGCCTGCTACTTTTTTGCGCTGTTTTTAATGAGCAGCAGCAGTTTTTTCTCTTTGCTTGCGGTGTCCTGCCAAGCAACTCAAGATTAATTGGATTTTTAGTTTCGCTGCCTTTCTTTGCCATGTGTTTGTGCGTGTGTGTGAGTGTGTGATATTTGTTTGTGTTTGTGTTAGAAATTAGTTTTGAGCAAGCGCTTTTAATTGAAAATGTGCATTTTAAATATTTGAACGCGACGGCAGCTTAAAGCCAGCTGCAAACTTGACCCAAAGTTGCAACACTGAAGACACATTTAGGTGTATCCTGTGCCACTTCAATCGTGTCTGCGCGTCCTTGAAAATCAGCATGCAGCCAGACGGCAAGATGTGTCGACCGGCAGACAGCACAACGCTCCGACCTTCTTTTTTTTTGTATTTTGCTTCAAACGTTCGTTGTGACACTTTGGCAATTGACGGAGAGCTGGGAGAGCTGACTGGGCAGCGGCAACTCCTAAGTGGGTGTTGCTTGTCTGCGTCTGGGCTGCTTCTGCTTCTGCTTCTACTTCTTCGTTTTTTCAGTTGCCTCTGCTGCTGGAGCATCGACACATGTCCTGGAGGTGGGGTCCAGCCGGGTGGGTTGGCCGGGTTTGCCAACTGCTGCTAATCCTTTTGCTCCAGTTCTCGGTTCTCAGTGCTCGATTCTGTCTGTGTTAGCCACGACCGGAAGCGTTTTCTTTGCGCTCAAAGTTATGCTACAGTTGCGAGCAGCTCCAGTGTGTTCTTTGTTTGTCGCCGCTGCCCCACAGCCCCAACTCGCACACGTCTTTTTTATTTTATTATTATTTTGAGTGTAAGCAACGCTCTTGAAGTGGAAATGAAGAGTTTGCTTTGTATTTGCTGAGCATTGTTTGGCCAAAGTATTCGACTGCCTGGGTTCATAGGCCTTCTGAAGAGTGACCCTCTTTTTGAAGGGCTCCCATGAAGCTGCTTGAGCAGCAACTCCCAAGGAGTTGGAAGTGAAGAAGAAAGAGATTATCTATATATGTGTAATTTATAATATGAATTATTAAGATGGACCGAAGGCTTCTTTTTTGCCTAGGTCAGCAGCGATTTGCTGTCCATTTTATATATTAGAAATTAATTAGTTAAATTTTTTCTATCAAAAAGCTTGTAATAAGTATATTTTATGTTAAAAAGATTCTAAAAATATATATAAAAAAATATAAAAAATATATTTATATGTCTGAGAAGAATAAAATTAATATAATTTACCTAAAAAAGCGAATAATATAATAATAAAAAAGTAATAAAAAAATATTTAAAAAAAACCTAAATAAAAGCAAGTCATATTTTCGAATTTAAAATTATTTTTTATATTTTTATGTATATATTTATTTATTTATATACAACAAAAAAATATATATAATTTTTATCAAGTAGAACATAATTTCTATATTCAATTTCAAAGAGAAATTGCTTTAAACACTTTTTGTTAATGCCTCAATCTATTTTTTTGCGCACAATAGTTCACGTGTGCATTAAAAAATTTGCAAATTGAATTAGTCAAACAGCTAAATAAAATTGAGTTAACAAAATTTGAATGATGCATAACAAAAAATGTGATATATGCACAATAAAACAGAGAGAATCTAGATAATAAAATGCACTTTAGTATAAATAATAATGTGCTGTAAAAATATATGCCAGCTAGACAATACTCTATTCGCTCAAAATCTATCAACATTTCATATCTAATAATCTTTGCCAAATCTCTGCAAATTGTAATGAAATTTCCTTTTACTGCCGAGTTCATTAAGGGAATATCTCCATTTAATTTTCATTTCGTATTTGTTGTTCTGCTGCCAGACAAACATCTTTTTTATTGAATTCGGTCGACGCTTTTAAGCCAAATATGATGATGAAACAAAAAAATACAATTTGGTTAGCGGCTAGTGATGGGCTCAGACAATGGCAGCTGGACGGCAGCTGAAGTTGCAGATGGCGGTTCGCCGTTGACAGCCACTACGCCATGACACCGGAAACGGAAGTGCTGCTGTCACCATATTGACATGGCGACAAATGCGCTCCGCTCAAGTTGAGATTGTAGCAAATGGCTTTCAATTTATACCTGGCGACGGGCAAATGCAATTAAACTATTTCCGTGTCGCTGTCGCATTGTCAATAATAAAAAAAAATTAAATGTACATAAAATATCAGCATAAATAAATTACTTGACTTTATGAATGCCGAGCGGCCAACTACCCACTGGCGCCTTGCTGGCGTCGCAACCGGCTAGCCGCATCACTTTTATCAGTTTTATTTCGTGGCGTCACATGCAGCCGGGTTATTAGCAAATTGGGCGCCACAAACTAAGAGTCGATCCACCCGCTACTCCCACTCTAATTAACAAACATAAATTTGAATGGCCAGCCGGCCTGTTGGCTAAGAGATTACCTGTATGTGCTGTAATAACAATGGCTTTAGATGACAATTGTGGTAAAAAAAGGTGGAGAGAGGCGTTTGAGTAATGAGGGATACGCTAAAAATACTCTTATGAAACAGCTAGGTGATATTTTTTTAACCAAAGAGTAAGCTAAAATTTTGGCTGAGTGAGTTCGATTATTTTTTGAAAAGCAAAATTTATTATAATAATATAGACCGGAAAATATATTTAAAAAAAATAAATATTCAAATTAAAAATATTACAAGTTAATAAAAATCTTGGAGAAAATTATGAAAGTTTTTTTTTGCAATAATCAACATTAAGTACCTAATATTGAAAAGCCTTTAATGCATTTATATTTTGTGAATTATAATAGAAAAACAAGTAAGAAAACTCTAGTCGGGCGTAACCGACTAGGGTATACCCTGAGCCTCGTCGCACCTGTGTCTTCCAATACACTTATATTCGAATCGACTAGAATGCGAGCGTTTGTATGTGTGCGCTCATGAATAGAAAAAGTGCGTTCGCTTGGCGCTGCTGCCACGTGAGTTTGCAAAGTAGCCAAACGTTTTGTTTAATGACTTTTTTGCTATTTAACGGATTTCAATGAAATTTTCGACATATGATCAACATATTCCATGGGCATATTTGTCAGTTTAGTAAAAGTGCCAACTCATTCGCATTTTGGCTATATTTGAGACTGAACTTCAATTGGGGAAAATTTGGGGCCGGTATCCAAAATATAACAAAATTCGAAATTGCATAAAATACATATAAAGCTAAATATAAAATTTGGCGTCTCTAGCTTAAAAGATGGGCAAGATAGAATTTTATAACTGAATTTCGATAATGTTTTTATTCGATAACAAAAAAACGAATGAATTAATCGATAAATAAAAATAAACTCGATATGCGCGCTGTATATAGGGATCTACAAAAAAAATTTCAAGTCTCTAGCTCTTCTGAGAGCTGAGATCGACGCGTTCATACATACGGACAGACGGATAGACGGACGGACGGACGGACGGACGGACGGACAGACAGACAGACAGACAGACGGACAGGGCCAAATCGATTTCTCTTGTCGTCCTGATCAAGAATATATATACTTTATGGGGTCTGCCACGCCTCCTTCTGCCTGTTACATACATCCCAACAAAAACATTATACCCTGTTTTCCCATTTTCAATGGGCTCAGGGTATAAATAGCACTGAATTACCAGGCGGACAGAAAGCAGCAGCAAGCAAATTATGCGAATTATTTTTTAGTTTTTCGACTGAAGGCGCTCAAGGTCAAATTTTTGCCGAAAATTTTTGCCACCATTCTGGAGAGCATATGCACATGTGTGTGTGTGTATGTGTGTGCAACTATGTATGTGTGTGCATGCACGTCTTTGATGTGAGCGAACTGGGCGAATTTTGATAGAAAATCTCGCTGGAATACCAGGCGACCAGAAATGAGCAGCAAGAAGCCGCATCAAATAATTGTATGTGTGGTTGTTCGCTGCCGTCTGTGTGTGTGGTTGTTCGCTGCCGTCTGTATGTGTGGTTGTTCGCTGCCGTCTGTGTGTGTGGTTGTTCGCTGCACCTCTGTATGTGTGGTTGTTCGCTGCACGCCTGTATGCTCTGCACGCTCAGCGCAAGAATTTACTGAGAGTCCAGCTGAAACCAAGGGCGATCGAAATTGAGCAGAAAGAAAGACTCACGTCTGTGTGTGTGGCTGTTCGCTGCACCTCTGTATGTGTGGTTGTTCGCTGCCGTCTGTATGTGTGGTTGTTCGCTGCCGTCAGTGTGTGTGGTTGTTCGCTGCAGTCTGTGTGTGTGGTTGTTCGCTGCACCTCTGTATGTGTGGTTGTTCGCTGCACGCCTGTATGCTGTGCACGCTCAGAGCAAGAATTTACTGAGAGTCCAGCTGAAACCAAGGGCGATCGAAATTAAGCAGAAAGAAAGACTAAGTAGACTCTCTCCCGCTCCTAATTTCATCAAAATCGTCTTGTTGCTGCTGCGTTATGTTCGCCTGGTATTTCTCCTATATTTTGATGCTATTTCTGCTGGGCCTGCACCATTTACGTATGCATGAATGTATATGCTATCAACGAGACTCGACAGAATTGAGCAGCGAGAAGACTGTGCGTATGTGCGTGTGAATGTGTGTGCAAATATGTATGTGTGTGTATGCACGTCTTTGATGTGAGCAAACTGGTCGAATTTTGATAGAAAATCTCGCTGGAATACCAGGCGACCAGAAATGAGCAGCAAGAAGCCGCATCAAATAATTGTATGTGTGGTTGTTCGCTGCAGTCTGTGTGTGTGGTTGTTCGCTGCCGTCTGTGTGTGTGGTTGTTCGCTGCACCTCTGTATGTGTGGTTGTTCGCTGCCGTCTGTGTGTGTGGTTGTTCGCTGCCGTCTGTGTGTGTGGTTGTTCGCTGCACCTCTGTATGTGTGGTTGTTCGCTGCCGTCTGTGTGTGTGGTTGTTCGCTGCCGTCTGTGTGTGTGGTTGTTCGCTGCCGTCAGTGTGTGTGGTTGTTCGCTGCCGTCAGTGTGTGTGGTTGTTCGCTGCACCTCTGTATGTGTGGTTGTTCGCTGCCGTCTGTGTGTGTGGTTGTTCGCTGCCGTCTGTGTGTGTGGTTGTTCGCTGCCGTCTGTATGTGTGGTTGTTCGCTGCCGTCAGTGTGTGTGGTTGTTCGCTGCCGTCTGTGTGTGTGGTTGTTCGCTGCACCTCTGTATGTGTGGTTGTTCGCTGCACGCCTGTATGCTGTGCACGCTCAGAGCAAGAATTTACTGAGAGTCCAGCTGAAACCAAGGGCGATCGAAATTGAGCAGAAAGAAAGACTAAGTAGACTCTCTCCCGCTCCTAATTTCATCAAAATCGTCTTGTTGCTGCTGCGTTATGTTCGCCTGGTATTTCTCCTATATTTTGATGCTATTTCTGCTGGGCCTGCACCATTTACGTATGCATGAATGTATATGCTATCAACGAGACTCGACAGAATTGAGCAGCGAGAAGACTGTGCGTGTGAATGTGTGTGCAAATATGTATGTGTGTGTATGCACGTCTTTGATGTGAGCAAACTGGTCGAATTTTGATAGAAAATCTCGCTGGAATACCAGGCGACCAGAAATGAGCAGCAAGAAGCCGCATCAAATAATTGTATGTGTGGTTGTTCGCTGCAGTCTGTGTGTGTGGTTGTTCGCTGCCGTCTGTGTGTGTGGTTGTTCGCTGCACCTCTGTATGTGTGGTTGTTCGCTGCCGTCTGTGTGTGTGGTTGTTCGCTGCCGTCTGTGTGTGTGGTTGTTCGCTGCACCTCTGTATGTGTGGTTGTTCGCTGCCGTCTGTGTGTGTGGTTGTTCGCTGCCGTCTGTGTGTGTGGTTGTTCGCTGCCGTCAGTGTGTGTGGTTGTTCGCTGCCGTCTGTGTGTGTGGTTGTTCGCTGCAGTCTGTGTGTGTGGTTGTTCGCTGCCGTCTGTGTGTGTGGTTGTTCGCTGCCGTCTGTGTGTGTGGTTGTTCGCTGCCGTCTGTATGTGGGGTTGTTCGCTGCCGTCAGTGTGTGTGGTTGTTCGCTGCCGTCTGTGTGTGTGGTTGTTCGCTGCACCTCTGTATGTGTGGTTGTTCGCTGCACGCCTGTATGCTGTGCACGCTCAGAGCAAGAATTTACTGAGAGTCCAGCTGAAACCAAGGGCGATCGAAATTGAGCAGAAAGAAAGACTAAGTAGACTCTCTCCCGCTCCTAATTTCATCAAAATCGTCTTGTTGCTGCTGCGTTATGTTCGCCTGGTATTTCTCCTATATTTTGATGCTATTTCTGCTGGGCCTGCACCATTTACGTATGCATGAATGTATATGCTATCAACGAGACTCGACAGAATTGAGCAGCGAGAAGACTGTGCGTGTGAATGTGTGTGCAAATATGTATGTGTGTGTATGCACGTCTTTGATGTGAGCAAACTGGTCGAATTTTGATAGAAAATCTCGCTGGAATACCAGGCGACCAGAAATGAGCAGCAAGAAGCCGCATCAAATAATTGTATGTGTGGTTGTTCGCTGCCGTCTGTATGTGTGGTTGTTCGCTGCCGTCTGTATGTGTGGTTGTTCGCTGCCGTCTGTGTGTGTGGTTGTTCGCTGCCGTCTGTGTGTGTGGTTGTTCGCTGCCGTCTGTGTGTGTGGTTGTTCGCTGCCGTCTGTGTGTGTGGTTGTTCGCTGCACCTCTGTATGTGTGGTTGTTCGCTGCCGTCTGTGTGTGTGGTTGTTCGCTGCCGTCTGTGTGTGTGGTTGTTCGCTGCCGTCTGTGTGTGTGGTTGTTCGCTGCCGTCTGTGTGTGTGGTTGTTCGCTGCCGTCTGTGTGTGTGGTTGTTCGCTGCCGTCTGTATGTGTGGTTGTTCGCTGCACACCTGTATGCTCTGCACGCTCAGAGCAAGAATTTACTGAGAGTCCAGCTGAAACCAAGGGCGACCGAAACTGAGCAGAAACAAAGACTTAGTAGACCCCTAATTTCATCAAAATCGTCTTGTTGCTGCTGCGTTATGTTCGCCTGGTATTTCTCCTATATTTTGATGCTATTTCTGCTGGGCCTGCACCATTTACGTATGCATGAATGTATATGCTATCAACGAGACTCGACAGAATTGAGCAGCAAGAAGACGGTGCGTGTGAATGTGTGTGCAAATATGTATGTGTGTGTATGCACGTCTTTGATGTGAGCAAACTGGTCGAATTTTGATAGAAAATCTCGCTGGAATACCAGGCGACCAGAAATGAGCAGCAAGAAGCCGCATCAAATAATTGTATGTGTGGTTGTTCGCTGCAGTCTGTGTGTGTGGTTGTTCGCTGCCGTCTGTATGTGTGGTTGTTCGCTGCCGTCAGTGTGTGTGGTTGTTCGCTGCCGTCTGTGTGTGTGGTTGTTCGCTGCCGTCTGTGTGTATGGTTGTTCGCTGCCGTCTGTGTGTGTGGTTGTTCGCTGCCGTCTGTGTGTGTGGTTGTTCGCTGCCGTCTGTGTGTATGGTTGTTCGCTGCCGTCTGTGTGTGTGGTTGTTCGCTGCACCTCAGTATGTGTGGTTGTTCGCTGCCGTCTGTATGTGTGGTTGTTCGCTGCCGTCTGTATGTGTGGTTGTTCGCTGCCGTCTGTATGTGTGGTTGTTCGCTGCACGCCTGTATGCTCTGCACGCTCAGAGCAAGAATTTACTGAGAGTCCAGCTGAAACCAAGGGCGATCGAAATTGAGCAGAAAGAAAGACTCACGTCTGTGTGTGTGGTTGTTCGCTGCCGTCTGTGTGTGTGGTTGTTCGCTGCCGTCTGTGTGTGTGGTTGTTCGCTGCCGTCTGTGTGTGTGGTTGTTCGCTGCACCTCTGTATGTGTGGTTGTTCGCTGCCGTCTGTAAGTGTGGTTGTTCGCTGCCGTCTGTGTGTGTGGTTGTTCGCTGCACCTCTGTATGTGTGGTTGTTCGCTGCCGTCTGTGTGTGTGGTTGTTCGCTGCCGTCTGTGTGTGTGGTTGTTCGCTGCACCTCTGTATGTGTGGTTGTTCGCTGCCGTCTGTGTGTGTGGTTGTTCGCTGCCGTCTGTGTGTGTGGTTGTTCGCTGCCGTCAGTGTGTGTGGTTGTTCGCTGCCGTCAGTGTGTGTGGTTGTTCGCTGCACCTCTGTATGTGTGGTTGTTCGCTGCCGTCTGTGTGTGTGGTTGTTCGCTGCCGTCTGTGTGTGTGGTTGTTCGCTGCCGTCTGTATGTGTGGTTGTTCGCTGCCGTCAGTGTGTGTGGTTGTTCGCTGCCGTCTGTGTGTGTGGTTGTTCGCTGCACCTCTGTATGTGTGGTTGTTCGCTGCACGCCTGTATGCTGTGCACGCTCAGAGCAAGAATTTACTGAGAGTCCAGCTGAAACCAAGGGCGATCGAAATTGAGCAGAAAGAAAGACTAAGTAGACTCTCTCCCGCTCCTAATTTCATCAAAATCGTCTTGTTGCTGCTGCGTTATGTTCGCCTGGTATTTCTCCTATATTTTGATGCTATTTCTGCTGGGCCTGCACCATTTACGTATGCATGAATGTATATGCTATCAACGAGACTCGACAGAATTGAGCAGCGAGAAGACTGTGCGTATGTGCGTGTGAATGTGTGTGCAAATATGTATGTGTGTGTATGCACGTCTTTGATGTGAGCAAACTGGTCGAATTTTGATAGAAAATCTCGCTGGAATACCAGGCGACCAGAAATGAGCAGCAAGAAGCCGCATCAAATAATTGTATGTGTGGTTGTTCGCTGCAGTCTGTGTGTGTGGTTGTTCGCTGCCGTCTGTGTGTGTGGTTGTTCGCTGCCGTCTGTGTGTGTGGTTGTTCGCTGCCGTCAGTGTGTGTGGTTGTTCGCTGCACCTCTGTATGTGTGGTTGTTCGCTGCCGTCTGTGTGTGTGGTTGTTCGCTGCCGTCTGTGTGTGTGGTTGTTCGCTGCACCTCTGTATGTGTGGTTGTTCGCTGCCGTCTGTATGTGTGGTTGTTCGCTGCCGTCTATGTGTGTGGTTGTTCGCTGCACGCCTGTATGCTCTGCACGCTCAGAGCAAGAATTTACTGAGAGTCCAGCTAAAACCAAGGGCGACCGAAACTGAGCAGAAACAAAGACTTAGTAGACTCCTAATTTCATCAAAATCGTCTTGTTGCTGCTGCGTTATGTTCGCCTGGTATTTCTCCTATATTTTGATGCTATTTCTGCTGGGCCTGCACCATTTACGTGTGTGTGTGCATGCAGGCATGTATGTGTGTATGTAGCATGTATGTATGTATGTATATATTTATGTACGTATGCATGAATGTATATGCTATCAACGAGACTCGACAGAATTGAGCAGTAAGAAGACTGTGCGTGTGTGTATGCACAAATGTAAATGCATGTATAAATGTATGTC
Organism: Drosophila pegasa; assembly: GCA_035046225.1. Classification (NCBI taxonomy): domain Eukaryota; kingdom Metazoa; phylum Arthropoda; class Insecta; order Diptera; family Drosophilidae; genus Drosophila; species Drosophila pegasa. The sequence continues at coordinate 1,351,856 of JAWNOD010000579.1, read as the reverse complement.
CGTATGCCTCATACTCATCGAGAGTCTAGCCGAAAAACAAGAAGAACAGAAATGAGCAGGAGAGTGAGAGCGCAAATAATTTTGGCATTTTATGGGGAGTAATTTTTTCATTTAAATCGTTTTATTGCTGCTGACTTCTCGCCTGCTATTGTAGGAGAGTTTGCGAAGAAATCATGAGCCTACACAGCATGCGTGCGAATGTTTGTGCGCATGCGTGTGTGAATGCGTGTGCGCATGTGTGTATGCCCGTATGCACTGCCCAGTAGGAACTCAGCGAGAGTCTAGCTGGCGGTGGAGAGGACACTCACACACCAGCCAATCAGTGCAGCAGCTCACGGCTGTGCATCAAGGCCATCGAAGAAATGAGCAGAGAGAAAGAGGGTGAGCGCAAATAATTTTAAAGTGTTGTCACTTTTGCACTTAAATCGTTTTCTTGCTGCTGACTGCTGCTCGCCTGGTATTTCTGTCAAAATTTGAGTGTATTTTAACTAAGCCTGCCTATATATGTGTGTGCATGTACGTGTACATATTTGTGCATATGAATGCATGTATGCTTGAATAAATGTTTATGCTATGTAGACTCAACTAGATTACAACGAAAGCCTAGCAAGAAATATCAGGAGAATAGAATTGAGCCAAAGCAAAATTAAGTCGTAGAAAAGCTAGAGTTAAGCGCTACCTTGCCCATTGGAAGCGCACGTTATTATTTGAAAGTAAGAAGTAAGAAACTCTAGTCGGGCGTGATCGACTAGGGGATACCCTGAGCCCCGTCGAATCTGTGTTTTTCATAGAATTTTGGGGAATTTGGGGCCGGTATCCAAAATATAACAAAATTCAAAATTGCATAAAATACATATAAAGCTAAATATAAAATTTGGTGTCTCTAGCTTAAAAGATGGACGAGATATAATTTTATCGATTTTGTTTTTAATCGATAACAATTAATTGGGGATAGTTATCGATTTTTTAAAACAAACTCGATCTGCGCGTGCTATACACGGACCTACAAAAAAAATTTCAAGTCTCTAGCTCTTATGCGGACTGTAATCGGCGCGTTCAAACATACGGACAGACGGACGGACGGACGGACAGACCGACAGGGCCAAATCGATTTATCTTGTTGTCCTGATCAAGAATATATATACTTTATGGGGTCTGTCACGCCTTCTTCTGCCTGTTACATACATCCAACAAAAACATTATATCCTGATTTCCCATTTTCAATGGGCTCAGGGTATAATAAATAAATATATAATATTGTTCTATTCTTAAAAATCTATTACAATAATAATAGAAAAATTGTATAAAAGAAAAATAAATAAATATAAATGAATAAAAATATATATAAATAAAAATAATAATTTAAATAATATAAATATATAATAGAAAAATAAATAATTTATATAAGTTTATATAAAATACTTTTGTAATAATGTGATAATAAAATTGTAGATATTTTACAAAAACTGCTTTCAGCTGAAAGACTTGGAAGTTGTTTAAGTTTAATAATTTAAAATTAAAAATATAAAAATTAAAGTAAAGTAAAAGGCCTAACCTTAAATCTTTAATTAATTATAAGACAAAATAATAAAATTGTAGTTTGTTTATTCTTCTTTCAATATATTTTCGATGCATTACTAGTTGGCTGACAATATAATAACTATAGCTATTTATTTTATGAATTACAATTTTTATTACCTTATCATCGCTCAACTATGGCAGCCACAAATATTTGCTTACATTATCTAAATGGAGCCTTAAACTCACATTGAATCAGCTCTAAAAGTGCTTAATGCATAGCAAGAAGACAATTACGCTGTTGTAGAAGCTGCTGGGCAGCAGCAAATCAATTACTCCGGACACAAACACTTTTACGTGTCTGCAATCATTATAATATTGTGGCCGTTCTAAAGAGAAGATCGAGTGAATGCCGCAGCGAGCAGCGAGCAGCAACTCGAATATAACCGAAAATGACAACGGCCAGAGTCAGAGTCAGAGCGAACCACTTTTGCGAGCCTGCAACTCGGTGGTCTCTGGTCAGCAGCAGTGCAGGGGCTATTGGCTGGCTGGTTGGTTGTCGGCTCTTGGCCGCTGGCCGTTGGCTGTTGGCTGGGCCCGTTGGCAGCCCAGTCAAGATTTACACTTCCTAGTGCATTGTTAACATTTACGCCATTAACCTGCGTTGGCTTTTGCGCGATATGCCACACCACAGGCCACACACACACACACTCCCTCTCCCTCCCTCCCTCTCGCTCTCCCTCTCTCCCCCTCACTCTCTCAAATTTTGTGCAATTAAAATTTTCGTTCAGCTTTTCTTTGGGCTGGCTGGCGGGTTGGGGTCTTATGGGTCTTTGTAATAATTTCTGCTGGGGCAGGGAACTCTCGGACTCTTCGACTCCTCGACTCCTCGACGCTCCGCCTCAGACCTGCCTAAGTCACTTGCGCTGTCCTATGCAAATGCAATTGCCGTTGCAACCGACGCCGCCGCCGCCGCTTGCCTCGTCTATAAATTAAATTATGCCTGCAAATTATGCATGCATAGCAGCGTCAATGGCGAGGAGATGCAGCAGAGCAGCAGAGTCTCTCTAAGGCTGCGGCGGCCGAGTGCGGCTCAAGCTGGAAGTGGAAGGTGGACGTGGACCAACCGCCGACAACAAAAGCGGCTAACGCTGCTGATGACTCTAGGTGAGTGTGAGTGTGTGTGTGTGCGTGTGTGTGTGTGTGTGTGGCAATCGTAGTGCACTAATTCACATTTGATGTTCGTCGAATGCGTTTGGTCAATGAGGTTAAGTTACATGCGATGGCAGCAGCAACGGCAGCAGCAGGAGCTCGCAGCGGTTGCATCTGCAGCATCTATTGATGATGCTGATGCGGCTGGGCAGCATCTAAGAATGTCTCTGGCCAGGCTTTCGACCCGGCATGCTAAGTGATGCTGTTCGCCGAATGTCTTCGCCCGGCCAGGCTCTGCCACTTATTTATGGCATGCTGCAGAAATGTTTTGTTTCTGTCTGCCATTTGTTCTGCTAATTATGATTAAATGTCTATGAGCCACTGCGATAACAGCCAGTTGCTATTGATTTATGTCTTTTAATAAAGCTTGTCTGTCTGCTCTTATTAAAATTCCATTTCCTTTAGCTTAAAGCGTTTGTCGATCTGAATTTAAGATGCAAAAAAAGAGAAGTTATTTATGACAAAGGAACTTTAGGAAGTCTGGAAAGAAGCTGGAGTTAAATGTAACTGGAAATATATCTGAGAGTCGGAAGTTTTTGGCTAAAAAAGTGAGTTAGGACTGGTTCAGCAAGTTGGCCAATGTTGATATAGCTAAGATGTGTCCTTCACTAAATTATTAAACTGCCAAAAGTAAGTCTTTTCTTAAAGATAATTAATTTTATGGCCTACAATTTTTTTTTAAAAACTTCCAAAAGTAAGTCTTTTCTTAAAGCAGATTCATTTTATGGCCTACAAAAATTTTTTTTAAAAATGTTACTTGCCAAATTTATCGAGATATTCACAATTGAATTTGAAAGCGCGATACAGATAACCAACTTTTTGGAACCATTTTTTGCAAGCTTTTTTTCCAAGAATTCTTAAAAATATTTCCTGAAATTTTATAGAGCTCAATCTTTTTTCATTTAAAAAAGAATAAAACAGAGTCCAGCAGGAAAAAATTTTTAATCGATATCTCGAATGATCTAGAAAATATGACTAATTAAAATACTTACTATAGTCTACTTAGATTTGGGAAGATTTCTTTGATGTGTCCCTCACTCGAGATATCTCGAACGATATAGAAAATATAAATAATTAAATGACTTACTATAGTCAGCTTAGATAAGGGAACATATCTTTGATATAGTTAAGATGTTTCCTTCACTCGAGTTATGTATCTAATTATATGATATACCTAAGTCTGATTAGAGATTCGAGAACATTTCATCGTTTCTTTAGTCAACTTTAGCTCATTTCCTAATGCAAACTTTTGACATGTTTTGCCTGCGTCTCTCGTGCCGTCTTCACCTTTTACATTCACGCTCCAATTGCTTAGCATTTGGCTCGAAAAATTCCGCCACCCAGCAATTAGTAAACCTACACGACCTAACCCACTAAGCACTCAAGCAGCAGCAGCAGCGGCAGTCGGAGCAGCAGCAGCAGCGGCAGCAACAAAAGTCTAGTCAAATTGACAGCATTCCATATGGAGAGGCGGCCGTAGCAGCCGCAGAGAGCCGGCGGAGTCTCACTCCAGTTGTGCTGGATGGACTTCCAAAACCGGTTGCTTCGCTGGAGACTCGCAAAAATTTCACCGACTTCAACGCCCTGCTTATCAGTGGGAGCTCAAACGAGCAGCCCCCCGCCTGGCCCCGCAGCCCGATCAACTATCCAGGTTTGCTTTGCACAGTCGCTTCCTTCCTTGAGCTGCGTCATCGTTGCGCTCACGCCTCGCTTAATTCAATTGATAGGTTCTGCTGCTCTTCTCTCTTTGTCACTCTCTCTCTCTCTCTCTCTCTCTATGTCTCCCCTTCTCTCTCTTTTTGGTTGCTTGGGGTAGTCGTTGTTGTCGCTTTTTTCTCTCAACTTTTTCGTTCAGTTTTGTTTTTCCCCAGCGTTTCTCCTACGATGTCTCTTTTTTCTTTCGTTTTTCTGCTCAGTTTGGTGACGTCACATGCTTGCTCCAGTTCTCGGCACGCCGCATCTTGGAGCCGTTGTTGTTGTTGGGGTTTTTCTTCTTGTGCGCTGCCTGCCATTCATGCACGTTTTATCAGTTTGCCTTTGAGTGGCGCTGAGGCATGTACGCACTCATCTGAGTGTGTTATTTTGCGCATTCCGGGGGCGAAGTTGCCTCTTTTGTTCGGCCAGCTTACGTAAAATGAAGACAGACTCCCCAGCCTTTGGGATAGGTCAATAGATAAGCATTTCTTTGCGCAAATGATTAACAAAGGGCATTGAAATTGAATTGAATTCGAGGAATATAATGCTAATTATTGGCATTTGCTTCTTTTTTGTAAACGAATATAGTTTTTATTTTATTCTACTTGACTTTGCTTAGATGATTAAGTACTTTTAGTAAAGGAAATGTTGAAAAGGAATATTTATTCATTTTATATATAGTTATTATATTTTATTTTATATTTTAGTCTTATATTTTCTGCACATTTATTTATTTATAACTAATTAATGTGGGTTGAAAATGTATTTTTTGTTAGTGCAGCTTTCAGTGCATACATTTTGTTCAGCTGTCAAATTTGTTTAGTCTTAAGATACTATTTTTGCAATATTTTATGCTGATAATCTTTTGCATATTCTCTCCCTTTGCCTTTGAAAGAACTGAAAATTAATATTATTTTTAATGTACTAATACTCCAGGCTCTTCACTGTTTGCCTTATTAAATTTAGTATGCTTTCATTGGGTATCTAAAAAATTCTTTAATTATTTAAATACATTAATTTATGAAGAATATATATTTTATTTCATTTTGCATATATTTATATAATTGCTTGTTTGTTGTTATTTTTTTAGGCTTATTGCAAAATAGATTATATGCGTACTATTCAGCAGCTGATGACAAACAAATTTATGATTAAATGTTCAACAAAAAACATGGAATACAAATTATCTTTGCAATAAAAGCAATTGATTTGACTGAAAAATGCATAAATAGTTGTTCAATATTGTATATATTTTTCTTGCAATTATTTAATTTATTTTAAATATTGAATTAAATTATAAAAAAGGAATGTATTTATGCAAAGATTGTCAACTTTTTATTAAATGAATTGAACATAAACTTATGCAATTTTACTTTTTATTTTTTTACACACAAGTTTTCATGATTGCGAATAAAAATTTGTTAAATATTAAAATGTATTAAAATAATAATAATATAAAATAATAATATTTAAAAAATATTTAATAATAATCATATAATATTTAGTAATATTTAAAAGATATTTCTCAAGATTTGAATAATATTTCGTTATATTTTATAAAAATTAAACAATATTTTCAATAATTTAGTCAATAATTATTTTAATTATCATTTACTCATATTATCTCTTATTGATTTAACTCACATAATCTTAAATATCTTCAACTTTCCACTCGCACCTCATGCATTATCCATGCCACATGTCCGTGGCAGCAATCGTGGCATTTTGAGTCGAGTGCAGCGTGCTTGTAATTAACTTAAATGATAATAAATAACTTTTAATATTTTATTAATTAACTTCCGTTGCGTGTGGGGCTGTCGCAGCGCCGCGCATTAAAATCGCATGTAAAATTAAGCCCTGAAAACTGTGAAACGCCCCCCTCATACCTCTTGCCAGTGATTTCCATACTTTTCGGCAAGTGCTTCATTAAAATGTCATTCTGTACAGGAAATTAAAACATTTAACGCCAAATTGCATATTGAAGCATAATGACAAAAAAGTGCGTGTGGGCAAATGTTAAATATAATTTACAAATTTAGCCTCGATTCGGCTAGAAAGTTGAACCTTTTTGGGGACTATTTCCTAAATATGTTGAGGCGGATTCGTGTAGCCCTTCGACTACTTCTTGCAGGTTCTTCATAAATGCTATATGATATAATATGAGTGGTTGAGGTTGTTGTTCCCGGTTTTCTATTAGTTAGACTCGATTGGGGGGCGGGGCTGGCGAGGCGTTCACATATTGCAGATGTGAGTCGTCCGTATTGGGGCATCGCATTTGGTTTGCAGATCGCAGCCGGCAATCATTCAAAATGTACTCTAATTTTGTATTACATAAACCAGACCGACTTGGAGGCGACAGCGGCAGCTGCTGGGGGTCTTTGGCTCAATGCAAAGAGCGCCGGGACCGATATCCGCGCTTCGGTATAATTTGTGCGCTTTAATTTGTAATTCTATTACCCAAGCAGGCCCCAGCCCCGGCTCCGGCCCCGGCCCCGGCCGGTGGGGCAACTGTGGCAACTGTAGCAACTGGTTCTCACCGCTCTCTTGCCGCGTTCAATTATGTTAATTCGTTGCTTTGTCGAAACAGTTAGAGTCGCTGAGTCGCCGAGTCGAAGACAGCAGCAGCCGGTCCAAGACGGACGACGATTCAAACGTTCATCGATATCTTTACTCCGGTCCCGTATAATAATATGAAAATTTAGCATTTCCGTTGCGCGTCTTGTGAAATATTTCATTAACATTTGTCCGGCGCTTTTGGTAATTTGTGTGCATAAGTCTGCAGCTAATTGACCATTTTGCATCACTTAAGATCGTTTCGGGACATTGGGGAACGTGTCGCAATTACAGATGTCGAATATGCTGAATGCCTCCGATATCCACTCGATATCGGATTTATATCTGTGAGCAGTTGAGGTATTTATGTAGATTTCTATTTTGATGAGCAATCGAAGCGGGGGAGCCTTAGATTTGTGTTGTCTTTGCAGACATTGATTGACGCCTACAAAACTGTATCGCAATGAGGAAGTTATTTAAAAAATATTTAATTGATATTTCAGTAAACAAATTTGGAAATCAAGTGGGTTTTAAGACTGCAGGAATGGCAAACAATACTTTAATATTTTTAAATATTTGAGATAGTTATACAGAATTTATAAAAAGTACATATGTGTATATAAATGATTAATAATTATAAAAAAATACAAAATTTGAAGATATTAAATACTAAAAAAAAGCAATAATATTATTATTTAACTGATATTTCAATTTAGTCAACAAATTGTAAATGAAATTGATTTTAAGACTGAAGCAATGGCAAACAATATTTCACAATGTTTGAGATTTTTAGTAATAGTACATAATTTATAAAAAATTACGAATGAATATATAAATTATTAATAAATAATAAAAAATAAATAAATATTAAAATATAAAATACTTAAATGAAGATCAAATAATAATATTATTATTTTATAATAAGATATATATAAAATATATATAGTTGTCTAAGGCAATAAGCATCCCTTTAAGTTTTTTTTTTACCTGTCACCTGGTTTATATATGTTTGCTTTACATTCAGGAGTGAAAAAAAGTGTGAGCAGATCAACAATAAATTGTAAGGTGTGAAATGAAGTCATATAATTTATATACCTAAAATATATACAGAGAGCTGAATAAATATCATATTAATAAATGAATGAAATAATCATTTTTAATTCTAATTTCCCATTTCAATTATGCACAAGATTCCACAGCTAATTAAATAATATTTAACATTTCTCTCTGTGATGCTAGAGGCTGCATCGGTTTGAGTTATGTTCAGATGAGCCAATTCACATGCCACGAGCACGGGCAGGCGGGCCTTTTGAGGCTGCGTGCAGAGCGCGTGTTAACACGGAAATATGTGATAATTATGGTGGCTGGGATTGGGATGGGGGAGCCCAGCCAAGCTGCTTTTAGCCAAAAATAATTGCCGGTAATTGCAGTTTGGCCACGATCAGCAGCTTGAGTGCGTCACTCATTAGGCCAACAATTTAATATGGCAAAATTATGCGAGTTTCTTTATTATGCGACCCTTTCAGAGTCTTCGCACAGTCAACGCGGAGTGCTGCCATTTCGTGCGCTAATTCTGTTGCGTGTTGCAAGTTTGTTTGGCTGTCTCTGCCCCTGCCGCTGTCCGTGACCTCTGCCATCTCCACTCTCTAGTCTCCGGCTTTCGCTGTTTCAACTTTTACGGCTTCAATTAATAGTTGAGGCTGCCCCAACTGTCAAGTAGCTGCTGCTGCTGCACGCTTCCCATTCAATTAGTTTGCAGCTTGACGTCACGCGCTAATTTTCCAATAAATTAAATTCACAAGAAAATCTAAACAAAAGCGCTCTATGCTAAAATGCAAATTTTTGGCTCTGACAGCATGCAAGGATTCGTCGCAGCTCCGGCTACGGCTCCTGCAATGGCGGCCGGGCTTTGTGTCTAAATTAATTTCGTAGTTCGCGTCGTCCTCGCCGGGATCGTTGCCAGCCAGTCAGCCAGCCAGCCAGGCAGTTGCAGCTGCTCTGTAATACGCGCGCCCACATGACGCTGCCTGGTAGGGGAGGAGGAGGGGAGCACGGAGCAGGCAGCTGGCGACAGGCACCAGGCACATAATTGCATTTATTATTGAGCAAAATGAGTAAGTTATTGTGGCTGTGACAAAAGGCAACCGCATATATGTCGACGTCGGCGTCATCGTCACCATCTTCATCATCGCCGTCAGCCTTGCCCAGGCCCCCAGACGCACTTTGTCAGGCTTGCGGCCTGGCAGCTGCTGCTATTCATATTTATAATCAATATAATAGCTGTTACTTTGACGTTTGACTTTGTGCTGTCAGTGTCATTGGAAGACTTCACTTTGTCAACTAATCAAAGCTCTGTTTTCTACAACTTTTGGCACTTGGATTATTTGCATAAGGGCTTAAGCTAAAGAAGAGGCTTTAAATGAAAGGAAATTTTATTATATTTACAGGCATGCATATGTTATATGTGCTGTGCAGTATGCCTAGCTTCAAAGTAAAATACTAATAATATTATTAAATTTAAAAAAAAAAATAAATAATATATTAATATTTAATATTTTTTTTTAAATATTTTAAATGTCAAACGCAAACTCTTAAAATATTTTAAAAATTATTATATATAATTTTTTTTTTATATTTTTATACTACTATATACTATATATACTATAGGGTAATATTTCTCAGTACTTTCCATGAATTCTATCAGCAATATCAACAGTTTATATATATTCATATATACATATTCATTTGAATCGTAAAATCTTTTTCTTAGACTCTCAGACTCTTAGCTCTAGTGCAGTAAAGAGATAATTATCATGGCTTAATTTATATACTGCTTCAGATTTTCTTCTCTTGCTTAGCTGTGTCGGTCCAGAAAAGTTTCTATTTATTACAAATGAACATGCACAAGTATTTTAATCGCTGCAACATTGTATACAAAGAAACACGAATGAGCAGTTCATTAATACTATGCTTACGCTGAAAGAGCAATATTAATTAATTTTATAGCCCAGCTTTTCTTGTACTCCAACATGAAGTTACCCTAAAATATTATTTTTTATCTAATAACATAATTATTTAATGAAGAGTTTATGCTGCTGAGATAGAAGTTTATCCTAATATAAATTTCAAATAAATTATAAATAGTACTTTTAAAAATATCATTAACAATATTTTTAATATATTTCATTTAATTGTTTTTTTTTTTTTTGTAGATTTAAATATTTAAATATTGGTTAGCTTTTAACGTTTTTTTTTATAATTTAAAGAATCAATTTCGAAGCAAGCGAAAATTAATTTTAATATGAAATAATATACTGCAAATTATTAAAATTATTAAATAAAAATATAAATCAATAATATATACAGATTAATATTATTTAAATTATACCATATACTGTCAATTTATTATAAAATACCAAATCCCAGCTCAATCTGCTCTTAACTAATAATCAGCTAGAAGTGCAGGGACCGAAAATCAAATTAAATTTTTGTATGCTTTAGAACTGGACTCTATCTGGTTTTGCTGGCGTCGTAGTTGCTGGCGCTCAGCTCCATTGTTCTAAGTAGACAATTTCTATGATGATATTCTAATTGAAATACGTAAAACGAAATTATGAATATGCAAAATAAGCAAATGGATGACAATGCTAAGCAACTTGGACCGGAATGAAAGCAAACCGAGCCACTGCATAGCGGTAAATGTTATGCGGCTGGCAAAGTCCAAAAACCAACCCCATCCCCACCCCTCCCCTCCTCAAATCCCTGCTTGTACTGGCTATAATGAAAACTAAAAATCAAAAACGTTGGCCAAAGTGCGTCGGCCGGAGCGGAGCGGGCGGACGGCTGGCTGGGGAGGGGCCCCAAAAAAACATCAAAACTTTTGCATAATTCGCTTATGCTTAAAAGTGTTCAAGTTGTTGTTTTCACTTGTTGTAAATTATGTGTGCGAGCGAGACGCACGCAGAGATGGCCAGCAAAATTTTAATTAAAATTATTATAATTCAAGTTGTTCAGCAGCAGCAGCAGCACAACAAAAGCAGCTCCCACACCGCGGGGCGTATACGCAATATTCGAGAAAGCATTTCACATAAGCACTGCACACTTAAGATACATAAGCTTGTATATTATATATGAATATATCTACAAATATATATAAATATAAATATATATGTGTGAGTGTGTGTGTGTGTGAAGTGGCCATTGGCTTGGTCCTGCCTAGGCTGCAGCAAATTTACAACAGCTGCATTAGGCGTTGCATACTTGCAGGCGCCTCAGAAATTGTCTGCAAAATAACCAATTTGTGCGTGTGTGTGAGTGTGTGTGTATGTGAGCTAGTATCAGTTCTAATTAGAAACTCAAAAATGCACACACACACACACTTACACATACTTGCATGCTGCTAAGGATATGCAGCAGACAACAACTGCCATGAGCAGGACAACGACACAGAATCGCCTTCCCCCTTTAGCTCGCTCGCTCGCTGCGCTTGCAATTTTGCTTATTTAATGCATATTTCGTATAACTTTGATGTGCTGCAAATTTACTTGATGTCGTCGTTGTGTGCCATGCGCGTGTGTGTGCGCGTGTGTGTTAGCTTTTATGTATTTACGTTGCATATGAAATGATATTTATAGTAAACAGATTATTTTATATGCAGGTATACATGCCAGACCGACCAGTGCATGCAACTTCTCACAATGCACACGTCTGTATATATACATGCATGCATACGTGCATGTCCAGCATATGTGTGAGTGTGTGTTTGTGAGTGTGTGTGTGTGCGTGTTTGTGTGTGAGCAGACGACAAAGACAGGCTGTTTGTGTTCTTCTGCTGTCTCTTTAGGCATATAAAATGATTAGAACTAATGGTCAATATGCAGATGAGTGTTGAGTGTAGCTCGGTATTTATTTGCACAGTGGTACGAACTCTATTATTTATTAGTAAAAAAAATAAACATTTGAAAACATGGAAATTAAACTTTGCCGAGCAAATGTTTTTCTAAATTTTATTTATATTTCGATTGTTTGGTTGAAACACAAATTTGTTATGATAAATAAAATAAATGACTCTAAAAAATTTAATAAATAAAAGATTGAAAAATGATAAAAATATAAGAAAATGTACCTGTATTATAATTTTAACTTATTTATAAATATATATACATTTTTTAATTTTTTTTTAAAGAAAAGAAGCATTTAATAAATACTTTTATACTTTAGTGTTAATGTAAGTTTAAAAATACTACATAATATTTCAAAAATTAATTTCAGATCTATATAAGAATCTAGTTAAATAAGATTTAAATATAAAATTTAATATTGTTTAAAAATATAAAATTTTAATTTTGTTTTATGATTAAAAATGAGTTGTATTAATAGAAATTGTAGGTATACTTCAAATGCTATTGCCATTTTTAATTATATATAATTATATAAACATATTTCAATATTTTTTCAAAATAAAACATTTAATTTAATTGAATTTTAATTTTAGTCTTAAAAATAAATAAAATTGTATTAAAAGATACTATTATATTTTCCATTTTTATATTTTGTATTATATTATTTACATACAACAAAAAAAAGTTCAATTTAATTTAAATGCAAATTATAATTTTATAATTTTATATCAAAAACAAGTCCACATTAGACCAGTTAATCTACGCGCCTCTAGCCCAGTGCAATTTTCATTATTCATTTATTTTATTAGAGATTAAAGTGAAGCTAACTGACAAGATCTGAGCACACAGTGCCAGCCCGAGTGGACAGTCCGCCCACTCTCTAATGCTCTAACGACTGCAGCTGTATACTCATTATATACATTATGTATTGAGAGAGTGCTATGTGCATATTGGGGAGCACTAAACAAATCAACTTTTACTCAACATTATTATCAACATTTATGCATTCAGAAGTCACGCAAACTAATGCACATTCCATACACCGACACACGCACACACACAGACAGGCACACACACACTCAAGCACATAAATAGACAAACTAAGCACTAAGCCAAACTGCTGGGGTTGGGCTGCCCAAAAACAAGCTCGAGGCTCCGCTTGCGCCCCCTAAGAAATTTATCGAAATGTTGAAACAGATTTTATGCAGCAAAGTCGTCGTCGCCAGCCGCTGACGTCAAGCCGACGACGACGATGACGACGACGACGACGTCGACGATGAGGCAGTGCAACATGGGGCAGATTGTGGGCTCGGCTCTGTCTCCAACTCTGTGTGCGGTATGGGCACTGGGCAGGGGCAGCTGCCTGTCAAGGCAGGCAAACGGACACTGTGGGCAACTCGACTGCTGCTGCTGTCTCTGCTGCTGCTGCTGCTTCTTCGAGGTTCCTAATTTAAATGCAAATGAGATTCATTTGACGACGACACCAACATACTTTGTCCATGTCCATGTCTTGCGCTTGCATAGCCTGTCTCCATGTTTCTATCAATGTGTGTGTGTGTGCGAATGTGCAATTTGATAGTGTGCGTGCGTGTGTGTGTGTGTGTGTGTGCAATTAGACATCGGTCTGTCGTCTGTGCATGTATTTAGTTGCATGTACATAACTAAATTTTCGCATATAATACATAAGTGGGCTTTGGGCTTGCCCCCTGTCCCATTGTGCGTTCGCTTTTCCATATATAAATGAACTATTGCAGTGTAAATGAATTAGTCGAAGACAGTGACGTGGCGATATTTGTCTGAAGGGGGCGAAATTGAAATGAGAGATTGGTAAGGCTACTGTAATTGAAGATTTATTTTTGAAGAAAGATTAGATTATTTTCTTTGTGTACCTTAATTTATTGGCATATTTTTAATGTATTTAATGATGTCTTAAAATATTTTTTGGGTGACTTAGAAAACTTAATTTAATTAAAGAAAAAATGTATTATGTATATATTTATTTATTTATTAACTTGTTTGTTTAATTATTTTTTTCTTTCTTATTTTTTACACATTTCTAATGTATTAAATGAAGTTTTAGAATAATTTTTGGATGCTTATTATTATTACTTAATTTAAGAAAATATTTATTATTATTTTTTTTATTTACTAATTTATATTTTGTTGGCACATTTCTAATGTATTTAATGAAATTATAAAATAATTTTTGGACGACTAAGAAGTTGTTAATTTGGTAATTTAAGAAAATATTTATATACTTATTTATTTATTTATTGTATTTTATTTGTCTTAAATATTGTAACAATCGTATAAAGCTTTTGATGCAAGTTTTATTTTTACCGAGGTTAATTATTGCTTTTCAACTGGGATATTTATAATTTTTGTTGTTTTACAAAAAATAAATTGTAGTTATTTAATTCAATATTTTTCAAATATTTAAATAGTCTTATCTATCATTAATATCACAGCCAAGACTCATAAGCTTCTCCCAAAATATTCAGCTCTCGCCCAATTCAATTTCCAATTTCAACTACTTCCCTTAGCCAGCCCCCCTTTGGCTTGACAACTTTTCTTTTGACTACGCCAGTGCCTTAATTAAGCACTTGTCTGCATATATTAAAAGCAGCCACTGTCGCTGCCTCTGCCTCTGCCAGTGTCGCTGTCACTGGCTCAGCCGGCGTCGCTGCTAGACTCTGGCAGTGCACTTCGCTGCTGCTGCGCTGCTTCTTCTGCATTTTCCTTATTTTGCCCAAATACAAAAGCCTATTCCGCACCGATAACTGCAAACACAACAACAACAACAGCAGCAGGTTCGGTGCGTTTGTGTTGGACAGGCGGCAGGAAGCGTCAGGACATGCAGCCAGCTACTTGCACTCATGTAGATGACTTGCTGCTGCTGTTGCTGTTGTCCCTCTGTATATATACGAAACAACAACAACAACAACAACAACAGCAGCAGCAAGGCACAATTATAAATCTGTCCATGCACACACACACACACATACTAACTTACCCCTTTTGGACATCGACAACGACGACGACGCTACGGCTGCTTAAGTTTTTGGCATTAACAAAGCTACCAGCCACACCCCGTCCCAGCACCAGAGCTAGAGCGGAAACCAGCCAACACACACACACACACACACGCATTTATATATATATAAATATATGTATATATATATATATCTGCCTGACAACACCAATACCATGGCAGTGTCCTTGCCAACGCTGCCAAACCGCCTTGGAAAATTAGCATCAAACGCATAAAATGACCAAGTCTAAGTCTGCCGCAGTGCGGAGAGGGGGCTGGGGGGTGGCTGGGCCTGGGACGAGGACTGCGTCGGGGATTGGGACTGGGACTGGGCTGGGTTGCTGCCTTGCATTCTCATTTGGAATTACGAAAATTCAAAATTTACAAACGAAAATGTTATGAGAACGTAACTTGGGCCAGGATTTTGGCTCGTCGTGTGACGCACAATAGTTGGTTAGTGTAGCAGCTACGCCCCCCCAACAGCCCCCCGTCGCCCCCTTTAGTCTAGTGGTGGGCGGGCTTCTGTTGGCCATGCCGTACAAGTTAATTCAGTTAAAGGACCCAAAAACTCAGCTCTGCATTTTCGTTCGGGGCTTTCTATGCATGTATTAGTATGCGTAGTTAAGTTTTGATGCCAGCTCCCCCCCTCACCTCAGCTCCACTCCCTCTGTGTGTGCGTGTGTGTGCGGGGAGTCGAGTCGTGGTGTGGGCTGAAGGAACTTTAAGTAAATGAACAGAAATGACAGGCAGACATTTGCATTATTATTAGTACAAGTTGCAGTCGTGTTGCTGCCTGGGGTTTGGGGTCTGAAGGAGTGCCGTTGCTGCCGCTGCTGCTGCTGTTGGGGGGATATCGCCGGGTTCGGTTCGGTTCAGTTCGGTTGGGTGGCCAGCCTCAAAATGCATTTCCATTGCATACATTTCGGAGGTTTTCATTACGTCGCACAACTTTGCCATCTCTTTCTAATACTAACCCTCTCTCTCTGCCCCACTCTTGCCCCACTCAGCCCCTCTTACTCGTTCATTGTAAGTTTTCGGTTACGTGTCCGTGTCGAGCGCATTCAAAAGTCATTTTAAGTTATTGAATGGAATAAAATGTAATTTAACTAAATTAGAATTTGCAACCACACGAGGAGAGAGAGAGAGAGGGAGAGTTTCGTAACCAAGGCATAGGCTTATACAATTTATATATATATATATATATATATAATATATATATATAAGATATGTGCATATAAGCGCTGCATTTGCTCCCACACTGCACTCTGAGCAGGTTCGGCAAATCGATTATTGATTTTTAGTGCTAACAAATTTTGAAGGTTGCTGCTAACGCTTTTGGGTGAAGTTTAGGCGAAAGAACTTAGCACCCGACTATGGCTTAAGTCAGACACACACACACACACACACACGCAAGCACACACTCTCACACACACACATTTTATTTTTATATTTACGCTCACTTTTCTCTTATTTCCCTCATAAACATTCGGCAAATTCGGTAAGAGATTTTATTTTTCTGCTCGTTTTAGTTAAATGCGCTCGATGTACATATGCCATTGGGGTGAAGCTCATATTTAGCTGTAACTTAAATGCATTTTCATTTGATTTGAGATATATATTTGCCTGCAATTGCAGCTGAGTTGTATATGCCTTAGCTGTCTTATTTGAAGTGCCTTGCTCTTTACTTATATTTCGTATTCATTTCATATTGTTTTATCTTGACTTTATGTGTTAAGAGTCTGGCTAAAGCTGAGCTGAATTGAAAAGAATTTGGTGCCTAAGCTGATTTCTGTTAGTATTTTATGTCTTTCTTTCTTTCTGCAAGTTGAATACCTAGAAATATATTTATTTTCATTTATATTGTATAAGAAAATATTAGGCTTTTCACAAATGTTGGTGTTTTCCATGAATACTTAAAAGTACAAGCCGTTGACCTTTTCTTTTTAGAAATATGCTAAAAAGAATTATGTTATATATTATTATATATAAATACATATAAGGTATATATATTTTAAATTTATTTATATATTATAGTATATTATATTATAATATATATGTATAAAAAAAATGTTGATTGCATATAGAAATTACTATACAACATCATATAAAATGGACTGGAAAAACGCAAATAAATTTAAATATTTAATAAAAATAGATTCGTATAAAAAACATACAGATAATATTCTAACGCTTCCGGCGGTGCTATAAAGAGCCAAGCTCTACATCTTTTTGAGCTAGAAACCTTAAAATTTAATTGATGATTTTATATTAGACTCTTCTGTCGATTAATCCAATAATGGTTACGTCTCTTTGTAAAAATTTCTATATTTTTTAATCTTAACCCACATTACTATAGAATAAACAGTTGCATAAATATTATGTGCACGTATTCCATGGCGAATCGAATAATCTGGCGCAGTGGTATATCGAAAAATGTAATTATTAAAATACAAATGTAATTATAGAGGACCAAAATATTATTGGTGGCATATCGGAAAAATCAAGTTACTGTTGAGCTCCTTTATTCATCAAAATAAATTTATTATATATTTAAATCAAAACATCTACCACATCTTCCTGAGCTTTTAGAGCTGACAGCGCTTAGACAGCACCCGATTGCAGCTTTCTCACTTCTTTATATCAACAATATGATATCATATACCATATTTAAGCTATGCCACTCCCAATGCCATTATCTCAAACTAAATCACAATTGCTGGCGCATCGCTTACCCATCGCTAATATCGCTTGATCCATCATCGACTGTACCTGCACAAGCCAACGAACTAACATCAATTTGAGTGTCAGAGCCAAAAACAAAGCCTACACCCACAGAGAGCGGCGGCCCATGCATCAGAGGACAATCCACCATTAGAATACTCTCTCCGCCTGCCCCTCTCCTCCTTCAGCTGGAAGCTGAAACTTGGCTTGCAATTGACCAGCGCACCAAGTCCAATTGTACCAACTGCGCCCCCAGCCCACGGCCAGCACGTGAAGAGTCTGCAGCAATAAAAAAAAATGGAAAATAAAAAAAGTGAAAACAAGAAACGTATAAAATAAACGCAAAGCATTCGATTGTCGTCTGGCCGCCACCTCCGACAGAACTTGGGCTGCTTCCAGCCAAAAATTTTGCATTGCCATTTTTAGCGCTTGCCACACCCACACCCAGATACTCCCCCTCCCCCTCCCACTCTCCCTCTCCACTTCTCTCTCCCATCTTGCTCATGTATCGTATTTTTTTCTGTTATATTTTGAAGGTTGAGCTGGGGAGCTGGGGCTGCAGAGCGCTTGACCAAATGGTCGCCACCCGATAGCCCCTGAGACAGCGCCAACAATGCCGTCATGTACCCAAAGTCCGTGCTGATTATGAGTACGCGCGCGTTGGCAAATGTGCAGTAGCTGCCACACCACCCCCACCCCCAGCTGCGCCCCATGCTGGGGGTAAACCAACATATTCCGCGTGGTAAAAAAAAAGAGGCGTGCATGAGGAAGGGGCGTGGAGTGGGCGCCCTGCGTTCTACGTGCGCCCAAAAGTTTGTTTTGTGTTTTGTTAATTTTTTCTTGGCCGCGAATTTGTTTTCATTTACGTTTTTGCATTGCAGCCAAGCGACGACTCGGACAACGGCTCAAGCCCCAACCACGCGCATCCCCATATATTTTTTTTTACCTTTTTCTGGGCGAAACAACGCGTGGGTTTCGGTTCAGTAGAGATTCGCAAAGAGAGCGAAAAAACAGCAGCGGCAACGGCGCCAAAGACGACGCAGGACGCGTTTGGCATTCGCGCCACCTTAAGCCGCACACCCGAGCATTAAACCCAGGCACACACACACACACACACACACACACATGGTCCCCCCTTTTTTGTGTGCTGCTGCTGCTGCTGCTCAGCTGTTGATTTTTATTATTTTGGCCATTATCGCATGTGGTTCGCTGCTTTGGTCAGCAACGGGCTCGTCGAGTCCTGCTGATTAAACATTAATTAAGGAAAACAATGCTGACCATCGCTGCTGCTGCCGCTGTCGCTGCCTCTGCTGCTGCTGCTGCTGGAAAAAAGTGTTCGCCTCTGTTTCGCTCCTCGTGCAATTTTTGTTGTGTCTTTTCTTGCCATTTTCCCCGCACATGTCCCAAAAATAAGAACAAAATCGCGGAATTTGTATAAAAATGCAAAATTACGAATTCGCGATTTCGGCTCGTATTGTATGTATGCATACACATGCTCACATATGCACACACACACACACACACACACACATAGTCGAGGGTGCTCAATTTTTTGCTTTGTTTTGAGATGGGCGCATGGGGTGCGGCTCGCTGTTCGGGTTGGGACTGGGGCTGGGGCGCATCGCTTAAATCGCCATAAAAAGTAGTAGAAAAATCATCGACAGACGTAATAAATTAAAAATGTCCAACGGTTTGGGGCACAGGTTGGGATTGTTAAGCAGCAGCAGCAGCAGCAGCCGAAAGCAAAGGCGTTGCCAGCAAGAGCGCAAACATTTTGAGAGGCAGATAGAGAGAGAGAGAGGGGGTTAGGGAGAAAGGGAGACAGAGCGCATAGATAAAGCTGCCAGCTGCTGGACTGGAGACATGACTAAACCTAATAAAAATATCAATGCTTCTCGAGCTCACACTAAACACATTAACTAAGTTTAACTTATTTTTAATATAACATGTGTAAAAAATTGTAGCTAAAGAGCGAATCAGAAGGAAATGAATAGAAAAATTCTACAATTTATTTTAAACTCTTTTTTTTCTATTTTATATTAATATTTTTATTTATTGCTTACGATTTTTTTTAATAAAATAAAAGGATTTATTGTCCTAAAAAATATATATAAATATATCTGACAAAAATGCTAAAAATTAATAAAATAGTTCAGAGAGAAGGCATCACAGAAGGCACTACCTATCTGCAGCTGCGTATGTCTGCCTAAGCTATCCTGAAACGGAGAATTTTTTAACGTAACTATATGAATATAATTTACAATTTCCACGCTTATATTTTAGCTTACCTAAAATAGAGAAGCCTTAAGTTTAATTTTATATAATTTATATATTTTATGGAACATATATTATACGTATCCTGCCAAATGTATTTAAGTTACCATAAATACATAACATTTTCTTCACATTATAGCTCCTCCCTACCTTACCATGCAAATTCATATGTATATCTTACCTAAGACCCCCTTATTTCTCTTATTCTTTTCTTTACTTACATTTAATATGCCTCAAATATGCAGCTGTCCTAGAATTGCTGATTGACTTACGACCCAAATTCTTTAATTGCAAGTTCTTGCACTTAAGATAATTATAGATTTTCCATCTGGCTGTCTTGTCTGGCTGCCTGACATACTTTAAAGGTCCTCTGCTACCCTAAATTGTCGCCTATTTTGCAGTTTGCCATGCAAAAATTAATATTCAAATCACGTATTTGTCTTACTTGACACACACACACACACACAGACAAAGAGACAGCCACGCCCACAACCACACATACTGCGAAGCTTTTGACGCGCATGATTATGCATTTTGTATGTGAAATTAGGACTTTGAGCTGCATGCAATTAGCCTCACTCCCTGGAGAACCTTGAATTCTCCTTTATATTGTGTTAATTACTGGGAAAATTATGTCAATTATGTGAAATAGTTGATGAGCGAAAAGAAAGTTTGTAGTAAATTATTTTTGACAGATAGTTGGGTGGATGGAAAATTGAATTGAGAGAGAGAGAGAGAGAGAGAGACGAAGAGATTACTTAGTAATAATAATAGTAAAAAATAATAATAGATATACATATATGAAAAAAATAAAAAAAATATATATATATATATAAAAAAATATAAAAAATAAAAAATAATAATAATAATAATAGCAAATAATAATAATAGCAAATAATAAGAATATATAAAATAAATGAATAAATAATCATAATAATGATAGTAAATAATAATAATAGCAAATAATGATTAATAGTAATAGCTAACACTTTGGCACTAAAATATATATTCTTGATATAATTTGATCAAATATTCGTGTCGTCTGCTGCCCCCAATTAGCTGCTGCTGCTGCGCTGCCTTGCAATAACCGCACTTAATATGCTGCTCAAAGGCTCCGCTGCTTTATAGCCACTTGGCGGGCCGTGGCTGCCACGTTCCGGGCCACTTCCGCTCGCTCAGTCGCCCGCTCAGTCTGTTTGCCACTATTCACCTGCACTTTCGCTGGGCGACCCCGACTAAAATTGCTGTTAATTTGCACAAAATGAAATTCCTGCAATTAAGTAGAAGCTGCGCCCAGTGGCCGTGCCATAATCACGATGATGGCGACGGCAATGGCGATGATGATGCTGAGCAGACGTTGCTCCGATGCTGCACGCCCTGCTGACCTCAGAAGCAGCCACAGCAGCGACTCGATGCAGCGGCAAAGTAAGAGAATTTGGCGCGTGTCTTTTGCCGTTTGCAGTCAGCCAGGTAGCTGCTCTTGCGGCGCTTCATTTGCATCCGCGGCAGCGCATCCTTCATTATGGACTACTGCAGCAGCAGCAGGAGCAGCAGCCGCGTCTAGTAAAATAGGTTAGAGGTTAATTTCAGTGCAAAGTTATGCGCTCCAAAGTATGCAATTAGATTGTGTCGCCGCCAGCGGGCAGCCGGGCTCGCGGGCGTGTCAATTTATTTGCCTGAAATTAGTGCGCGTGCCAAATGTAATTTTCTAATTAGCCAAAGTGATGGACGGTTGGCCAAGAGTGTTCGTAGAGAAGGTTGAGCAAATATTATTGATCGAATTTCAATGCATTTTATAAAATATATGTTACTATATATATTTATTATAATATATTATTTATATATATATATTTTACTTGTATATTTTTTATTTAATAATATATTACTTGTATTGTTTTTTCAATTAATTAACCAAAGTGATAGAAAGTCAAGAGTCTTCAGAGAAAAGGTAAGGTAGAACTAAGAAGGAAAAGAAAAGTTGAAGGTATTATTGATATATTATTATTATTAATTCACCTCATATTAATTTTGTAAGTTTCTATTTCATGATAACGTCACTGCTTGAATTATTATGAAATAGTAATAAATCTATAATTTACCAAATTGATAGAGTGCTTATAAAAAATAAAGAAAAGTTGAGTTTACATAGCAAATATTTTTGATAGAATTTCAATTTATTTCAAATACAATTCTAAAGGTTTCTCCAATTCATTATAAGCTATTTGCTTGAATAATTTAAAAACTACTTTATAGATCTGTAACAAGCCAAAGTGAAAGACGCTTGCTCAAAGATGTTCATAGAGAAGTTAAAGAAAAACCCAGCAAATAATATTGATCTCATTTCCATAAATTTTATATACAAACGCTCAAAGTTTTTCGAATTTATTATACAACAAATTTCAGCCTCTCCACTTGAATGACTTTTCAAATACTAATTAGATCTGTGACCAATATATAATTTAAGCAGTCGCCCAAAGAATATTTTTGTAATTAAAAAATATGCCGCATATTATTAAAAATAATAATAGCAAACAACAACAACAACAACGGCAAATGAAGGGGGGCTAAAAATATGCAAAACTGCAGTAAAGCGTTCATTATGTTGTGTGGCTCGATATGTCAACATCAAAAAAGCCCAAAATCGTCCAGAGCCACGGCCCATAGTCGGCGTATTAGCAATTCAAATTTGGCCATTAAAAAGCCAGCTGATGATGAAGTTGACGATGGCGGCAAGGACTACAAAAGTCAAATATTGCCCAATTTCGAGATTAATTGTCTACGCACCGCGCACCTTGCCGCGCACCACCCACCCCCATCACCCCAGCACCGCCGGCCAGCCCACATCTTAAAGGGTTTCGCCCGGCTCACAATTAATGCAAAACTCAATAAACTTTTGTCGAATGAAATTTTATGCTAATCAGAAGTAGATTTTTTGGTGCCATTGCGTATCCAATGATAATGCCGGACTCTTTCGGTCGCCTACTTGAGACGAAAGCCAACCACCCAACCGCCCAACCACCCGAGACTGCGGTTGTGGCTGTGGCTGTGGCTATGGCCCGAATATATGTGGCCATCAATTGATTTGCATTTGTAAATGCGGCGCCGGCATTTGTCGTAATTTGGCCTGAAATGTTGTCGCATTTTCGGCATAATTATGCATTTTAATTATGTGTCGACCAGACGACGTCGACCGATGCTGACAGCCCTGTCCCTGTCCCAAAAGGGTTAATTCTGGGCTGAGCGAGTATTAGATAGATTGTTGTGTCTTGGGTCTTCGTCTAAACGTATGCTAATTTGTCTTTGTGCTCAGCTTAAATTGTAAACTTAAGGGCAGGACTTGTGTTCAGGATGTGCTCGAATGGAATATTTCAATTTGCCAAGGCTTTCACTGCTCGTCGCAAATAGATGAAAGGCAATTTGAGTCAGGATGAGACTGAGAGGCTGTTAAAACTGAGAAGCCAAATGTT
Source organism: Drosophila pegasa (assembly GCA_035046225.1). NCBI lineage: Eukaryota > Metazoa > Arthropoda > Insecta > Diptera > Drosophilidae > Drosophila > Drosophila pegasa. The sequence goes on along the minus strand of JAWNOD010000579.1, from coordinate 1,328,484 downwards.
TATATAGAATATCAAGCTGAGATATTAAATTGAGTTATTAGAAATATATTGCTTATAATATTGCAATTATATAAGATAAATATTAAATATATTTTGAGGGGTTTATTAACTGATCGGTTTCCATTAATTTAGTTTTAATATTTAATTATCTATTTTCTTTTTATTCGTTTTCTAGTGAATTTGCTATAACTGATTTTTCTAAAATAAAATATTCTGCCTTGCTCGAGAGTTCTTTTCAGACACTTTCTCTCAGAGTCAAAATTCCTAATCTTATTCTCTCTTTCACTTTTAGTTGTCACAGAATAGCTGTCTCTCACGCAGTGGATGACAAATAGATATGCGTCCAACTAAAACATAATCTTACTCGAATAATACAAGCTCTCAGTCTCTCTTCAACATTATTAAAGCATTAAGAGGCATTCGCAATATTATTTAATTGTTTAATTGCATAATATCACAGCGATACGACACATATATCAAATAAAAATACTGTGACTATTGGACGCTACAAAAAAATTTATTATTTCTGAGATTTTAACTAGCGGATGGATCTGTTATTCAGCGTATATATTTTTGACTTATTTCTATCTTATTCTATTTTGTTCTACAATATATTTCAATATATAAAAAAATATACAAAATTTCTTTCTCTGGCACACTCACATTATTTAATTAATAATTATAAAATATTTTAAAATATCCAGAAAATATAAAATTTCTTTAAGCAATTTGAAGTATTAGCTCAATCCGATCCTCAGATTTTGTTCTTATCAAATCAGTGCGATCAATAATAAGCTCCTGCCCGATTTGAAACCTATATCACAACGTATTAATAAGCTCAACATGCCGAACTGAAAGTCCAGCTAGATTCGCAGTGCCATTGACAGGCGAGCTGAGCTCCCTGTAGCAGTGCCACCCTCACGCTGCTGCCGCACATGAAATGAAGCCAAACAAAGCAAACAATTTATGTCATTGCAGAGCCGCTTTACATAACTCACAACTGCTCCTTAGCCCGTGGGCTAAGCGCAGTCAATGCGCATGCCAGACAACAGCAGCTTGCCCAGCAGCCAGTCAGCCAGCTAGTCAGACAGTCAGGCAGTCAGTCGGTCCAGTCCAGCTAGCCAGTGGTCTGTGTGCTTAGATTAAGAGAGCTGCTGGCGGACCCACTGCGGCGAGTGGACAACTCATATATGTATATGATTTCGACGAATGCTCGTTATCGATTTGAAACTTATAAGGAAAAAACTAATGAAAATCAGGCATCATCATCATGGCTGGGACAGGACAGCGACGAAAGCGTAATGAAGGAAAACCAAAGCAGAGCAAAAACAAAAAAAAAGGAAAAAGAAGGAAGCAAAACGAAACGAAAACAACAAAATTAAGTGAAAGAAGCGCAAAGTCAAAAGCGAATTAAATTAAATTAAATGAAAACTAAATTCAAATGAGTTTTCGGGGCGCTCTAAGAAGCGAAGAGCAGAAGGGAATAAAAAGATTGGCAGCGCTGCCAGCGACCTGCTACCGAGCCTTGAGCCCACAGCCCTCAGTCCCCCGCCCTCGCTGTCCTCATCTCCTCGCTCCTGATCTGGCAGCTCTCCACGTTGATTGTTGTTATTATTTCTTGTGCTGAACGGGTTTGTGTAATGAATTAATCCGCACAGCGCTTGGCAATTTGACTTGGCTGGTGGCTTTGCCTTCGTTTCGATGCAAATCAGCTGGCCACGGGCACAGTGGTGCCTCAATGCATCACTTTTTATTTTTAATGAGATATCTAGTTGATGTAATGCAGTTTAAGGTACTTTTATATTTTATATATGATATTTATTTTAAATAGCAAGTAGATAATATTTATTTGAAGTCTTTCAAAAAAATGTAATTTTGATTTAGATATTTTTTTTTATATTAAAAAATTTTGTTAAAAAAAAGTAAAAAAAAGTCTCCTAACAATTTTTTTAATACATAGGACACCTGTTAACTATAAACACAATATTATTAAATAAATTGAGAATTTTAATAAAGTGCAGAAATAAATAAATCTGAAATCAATTTTGATAAAAATCTAATTTTAAAATGAAAAGAAACCGGTTTTCAAATAAAATTTAATATTTTGGAATACTTTTTGAACGAAATTTCAATCTTCCAGTTCAATCGAGCTTAGGTAAAGCTTTTTACTTGTCTTCAAGTCAAGTTTTTATCAAATTGTTGCTTATAAGCTAATGAATATATTAATTATCTTTACTTTTCTTGCCTATGGACAACCATAGTAGAATAAAAATCTTTTTTAAGGTATGTACAAACTTAGAAAAGAAATATTTTAAAATGAATTATTCATATTTAAATTATTAATATATTTTAATATACATATTTAAATAGTGTAGAATTATAAATTAATTTTTAAACTAAAAAAAAACGATGTAAACTTAAAGAAAATTTAAATAAAAAAAAACATGTAAATTTAAAGAAGATTTAACACTAAATGTGAGTTATAAACGTAAATATTATAGAACACTATACAAAATATATTTATAAATTTGTAAATGAAGATTACAATAAATCAGGCAGCTCCCACTGTGCAGTTAAACTTTGGCTGTACTTGACGTTCCAAAACAAAACAGAGCCACCAAAAGAGACAAATGCAAATTGCATGATTTCTTTTGTAAATAAGATACTGATGAGCAGCAGCAGCAGCTGCTGCTGCCGTCTTTGCAGTCGTCGCGAAATTAAATCGATGGCTCAGGCGATTGACATGTGCAGGCAGAGGACAGTTGGGGACAAGTTTGCTGTTGTTGTTGCTGCTGCTGTGGGATGCAAAGTAAGTTGTCTTGCATAAACGAAAATTAGTTTAATTGTATAAAAAGCAACGGGCACTGGGCACTGGCCAACGGGCAGCGGACAGCGGATGTGGCGCCAGCTGCTACTCGAAGAGTGTATGCCGAATAAGCAAATGCCCCATGGCCTCGGCTATGGGCCATATGTATTAACATTTAACTCTGCGGGGCTGGGCAGTGTCATGTAAATTGTGCATTTCATCAAATATTTATTTAAACTTTTTGCATGGGCCAGTGGCCCGCTGCCCGTTGCCTGTTGGGCGAAAAAAAATGAGTGCATCGCATACTTTTTGGCGTAACCGCATAAAACAATTTTCATTTCCTTTCAACTACCAGAGCAATAAAATATATATGGCAATACATACAGACACACACATATATATATGTGTGTATATATATTCGTTGTTGTCTACCAGGTAAGCGCACAACAATTTTTAACCATTGTCAATGGCCATCGCGGCGGCATCGCATCGCCAGTTGCCACTGTTTGTACAGTTGTCCAAGTTGGGCTCGGCTATTGGGGATCTACTGGAGTATATATCCACATATATATACATATATATATTGGGTTTTAACTGATGCCAGTGCTATTTGGTTTGATAATGGCCAGGCGTTTCCGGTGAATGCCCGAAAACAACTCGCCGAAATACGACAAAGATTCTGCCTCACATACATACACACACACACATACATACACTCACTCAACTCTATGACGTCACAAATGTTGCGCTACCGCAAAAACCCATTGCGGTCGCATATTATTTGAGCAAAACAAATGTTATTTAATTATAAATAACTCAAATGCAGATTGAAGCGAATTAAGAGCGAGAGTTGAACAAAGTCAAAGAGATATTATTCCATAAGCAAGACTATTAAATATATTCTTAATTAAATTGGCATATCCTAGATGCAGCGACGCCCCTCCTTGAGTCAGGCAAACAAAGCACACTACATGACAGGCCAACAATGCGAATAGCTGTAAACAACAACAGCAACAACAACAACAACGACGACGATAAGGAGAACAGGATGCACTAGAGAGCAGAAGCTGCTCATACGACAACGCGGCACGACGACGTAATTAGTGGCAATGGGAAAAGCATATTGCATACTTTCTGGCACTCAACCAAGCGCTATCTGTGTGTGTGTGCGTGTTTATTTTTATGCCTATGCCTATGCCCATGTCCGTGTTCGTGTCCGTGTGGAGGGACTGGCTGAGCTGCTGTGTGCATTTAAGTATGTTAACAGCGCTAAGAGTGGGCGGTATATGCAATTGCTGCAACAATTGTGCATCTAAAAAACAAGCGCAAAAAATAGCAATGCTACGGAGTGCTTGACTGCAGGATGCCCTGTAAAAGAGAGTATGGACTTTAAAGAAATAATATAATAATAATAATAATATATTAGAAATAAAATAATGTATATTTGATTTTATAAAATTATTTAAAATAAAATAAAACAAAGAATTAATGATATATGAATCTTTTTAAATAAAAATATGATGTTTTAACTTAAATAAAAATAGAAATATAATAATATCAAATTTTCCAAGAATTAATTATATAAAAATTTTTATAAATAAGAAAAAAAGACATGGAATATATGTATAAATTAGGTATATATAAATTAAATAAAAATATAAATAATAATGATTAATATGGTATAAAAATAATTGTTGGCATTTTTTTACATTATTTGTAAAGTTTATTAATATTTAAGGACAGACAAAATATATTTTAAAAGCTTAAAAATATATATACAAAATATTAATTTCAAGTTATATAATCAATAATTGTTTGCAATTTTTTCCATTGTTTTCGAAGTTTATTTAAATTTGAGCAGCAATAAAATATAAATAAAAAGCTTTAAAGCAATAATATTCCATTTCCTTCGTATGATTTGAGAGATTTTTTTTAATCTATTAATAATTGCAGAGATTGAGCAATAGGTAAAATATAGTCTTGATAAATTTTATTAACTTTTTAAATGTTTTTAGAAAAGTTAGAAGTCTAATTTCTAGCCATTTGAAGTCATTTAAGTGAGTTAAAAAGTATTTTAATAATTTTCAAAATTTATTTGTTTAATATTTATAATTATATTTCAAACAAAATATAATTTTAAAATATTCTTATAATATAAGAAATATTTTTATTAAATTGTTAGTCTTATTATAAATCATTTTTAGTCTCATTTTATCATTATTAGATTGTATTCCCTAAAATTCCAGGGTATTTGCTCGAATGCGCTGCTGCATATTTCGCTGGGCTGGCTGCAGGTTGAGTGGCGCTGACGCTACTCAAAAATCTCTTGTTGCAGTTTAATTATGACATAAAAATGCCCGCAAGTAATTTGACATCATTAGCCGAGAAGAGGACCCCATAACAGTAGCGCGCTGTCCTACTCAACGAGCAACGGCACGACGGGCTTTGGTGGGCTTTTAGTGGAACAATTGTCGGCGGAAGTGCGCACACACTTGTCGCTTCTGTCGTCGTTGTTGCAACTTGCAAGTCTTCAGTTCACTTTGTGTGTGTGTGTGTGTTCTGTTGTTTGTAGCCTACTAATTAAGCGCGCTAAATAAGTTCGCATCTCGTCTCTATTTCCACATGCAGTTTGTGACTGCAACAATAGTTCGGCTGCAGCCAAGTGGGCTGCAGTTTCCTTTGTTGCCGCACACCAGGACACTTAACTAATTTACATATAAGCTAAGTAAATATATGAACTTATATAAACTTATATATAAATAAGTTGATATACATATATAAATATGTGAAATTGTGTGCACAATTCATCTGCTCGCTCGTTGGCCCAAAAAATGTAATGGAAAAACATGCGAGCAGCTCTACTGAGGGGCATTTTCAGCATTTTTGACATGTGAATGCAGCAGCTATGCAGCAGCATCTGTTTCTTTCTGGCCCACTCACACACCCCTAGCGCTGTCCCGCTCCGTTCGGCTGTTGCCGTCTCTTTTGTCGGTGCTGGCATGTGACATAATCCGTCGCCTGGGCCAAAATACCTGAACCAAAAATCTTGCGTAGAATGTTGAAAATCATGTTGAAGTTTTCTCAATGCCTCAGGGCAGGTGTTAGGTGTGTGTGCACATATATATATGTATATGTGTGTGTGTGTGTTATGGATTGTGCAGGCGAGGCAGCCTGATGGCTTATGATTTCTGAGCCACACACTCACACACACACACACTGCTATAAATTGTTGCACATAATGTGTGCAACACATGAAAGTAATTTTTCTTAATTTTCTTAGTCTATCTATGTGAGTCCTGCTGTGTGTGCGTGTGTGTGTGCGTGTGCTTTAAAGTGCAAACATGACCCGAGGCCGGGCGGACCGCCGCCTGACAGACTGGCTGCCCCAGACTGGCCCGAAGAGCTCAGATATTTATACATATGTACGCCCACAGCTCGATTGTATAGTTAGATAGAGACGCATGCATACATTTATCCGATATAGGCATTTGAAAGCACATAATTCGAAATTTATGAGCCTACCCAAAAATGCTTTCAAATTGCGGCAAGAGTTCTCGTCGGGGCTGGCATTTCGAATCGAGTGTTTCTTTTGTGGCAAATGAATTGAAAATGCTGCATTGAAAGCGAATTGATGTTTGAGGTGAGCAAAATGTTTTGCGGCATCTCACACACACGCACGCACAGGCGGGAGAGAGATAGCAGCAGTGCATCGAATGTTTAATGCAACATATAAAATAAAACTGAACTGATTAAATGACAACAAGCTGGCAAATTGGCTCAGCAATTCGAAAAGTCACATCTGGAAAACTCAAGTTTCCACAGCGTGAATATATATTTACAAAAGATTTCTTTTTAGACTGAAGCCAATTGGGCTGTAGACCATCTAAGTAAAGATGGCTAATTTGAATGATCATTTGATTTCTTTTAGCAAAAATATTACATGTAGATAAATATATATAAATATTATTTCTTTTAGCTAAAATTTTACATATATATAATATAAATAAAAATGTATATAAAAATATATAAAAATAGATATATAAATAAGTAAGTATGAAGAGAAATAAAGAGAAATTAATCTTATCAAAATATGAAATATTTTTAACACATTTAACTGTATTAACAATAATAATCAACTAAAAAATTGATATAATATCATAGATGTATATTAGCGTAGAAAGTATTTTTTTTGTGGTTCACAAGTCTGAGTTGACAGTAGGGCTTTCATTATCAACATATTTAAAAGATGTTAGTTGTCCTTTGTTGAATACGTTTTGACATTCATCGACTTAGTCAAATTAAAGCAACGTTTCTAAATTGTTGAAATCTTTTATCAATGCACAGAAAATTAGTGAAGTTACTGGTTCATATATATATTTTTTTTAATTGTAGATTGTCATGATCGTGCTGATTATCAAAGTTTGCATCATAGATTATAGAATTCTTTTTACTTACTTATGCCGCGCAATTTTCTATCTCCTCAATTCAGTTTTATTATTATTATATATATATATATATATATTTTTTAATAATATTTAAACTTGTATAATTCTAAAAAAAAATCATAATTTTATAGCAAATATATTTTATGGTATATAAGACTTAATTAAGTCGCACGCATTCTGAATTATATATGCCTTCTATGTGTATTAAAGCCTAAGTGAACCTTGGAGCTGTAACCAAGACAGCTCAGCGCTGGAATTTCCAGCGCTAACAGCTTTTCAGCAGAAGAACAAGACATATTCTACCTCGACTAAGCTGAAATAATTTAATAAATAATTTTAAAATAATTATTTATTTATTTTAAATGAAATCAGTGATAATTAGAGGAAGTGTAAATTATGAATGGAAAACATTATTTTAATATATTAATAATATTTTAAAAAAATTTCAAAAATATATATATATATATATATAAATATGATTGCTTCAATCAATATAACTGATTTCTCTGAATATATAAACGCATTCGAGTAAATATAAGTAAATATAAGTCAATTCTCTTTATGAAATTGGCTTATTTCCCATCCCATGCCGTCTTCTCCAACATTACAAGATTCGCTGAAGAATCCGTGTTGAGGCCGCGTAACAATGCGCGTATAACAAGTGAATTAAGTAAATATGATTTTCAATTTGGCTGAGTCAAAGTCATATTTAATTTGATTGGCCTGGCTATGGAATTTCATTTATATCGCCTACGCTCCCCCGCCCCCACACCCCCCCTCGCCCTGGTTGACAGTTTCCACATTGCGATGCGGCAGCAGTTGACCCGATGCCAATTATCGGCCAGTTGCAATTGTGAGGAGCATTGTTGTCGCTGCTGCTGCTGCCACACCCACCTGGATGGAGGAAGGCCCCCGCAAATGGCTCGTGGCGCTGACAGCAACAAACTGTTTTTGCGGCCAGCGGCGACCGCATTATCGAAATCATTGCGCCGACGGGCGGTCGCAGCGAGGCAGCGAAATGCAATTTTACGTTTTCAATTAATAAACATTTGCGACAACTGGCTGGGCATGGCATGAGGCGGGGCGGAGCGGGAGCCCGGCTGGCTGGAGTCGGTGGGGCCAGTCGTGTATTTTACATTTTGCGGCTACATAATTTGGTAAATGATTAACCGTAAAGCAGAAAGCCGTGAAGTGCCGGCAACCGCAGGACATTGCTCATTTACGCATCAGCCGAGGAGGCCGAAGCAGCATATGTATTTATAATTATTGCATGCGTGCACATATGTATATCGCGGAGTTATCTGAGCGGTTAACTGTTTCTTTTTCCGCCAGATTCTTTTCTGTTTTTATTTTGGTTTGTTTGCATACCCTACTGCCCACCTGGCTGACTTGGCTCTCTTAGCGATTCGCCCAATCCAGCTCCAACTGCCTGCCTACACACGCCCCTTTGCTAAAAAAACAAATGTGAGCAAAAAACTACGCAATGGCCGCCTCGCAGTAACAGCAACAACAACATCGACGACGACAATAAAAAAATACTCACACATGACTCCGCCTACCAATGCGAGCGACGGCGGCAGCGACGGCGGCAGCGACGTCGACGTCATCGTCGATAGCAGCGACGACAAAAAATTTTTATAGTTGATTTTTGACAATTTTTTGTGGCACGTTTTTTATTTATGACTGCGACTGACTTCTTGTTTATTATTTTTTACAGTGCACACACACACACTCATTGCTTGTGTGTGTGGGGGGCATGTGCATGCGTGTGTGCTTTTTGCTTGATTTTTGGTTAGGCTGATGAGTGGTTTTTCTTTTATTTTGATGCTGCCTTATGCAGTTTGAGGCATGGCTGCCAATTTATTGATAAACATGGGCGCCCGCCACTGGGCCCTGTCAGGGTTTAAGCAAACGTCGAGTGCAAAATACAAACATGACCGCACTGACCTCGACGGCAACAACGAATGGTATATGCGCTTTGAAAGGCGTGATTTTGTAACAGATGGAAATTAAAATTGCATTTTAGCTCTATTTATTCCTGTTCTGTTGGGCTTCCTTTTCATTTAAATAATTAATAAAAAATTGATTTAAATATTTAAAAAGAATTCAACTTAAATATTAATAAAATTTGATTAAAATATTTAATAAAATTTCTATAATTATTTTACTTTAAGGTTGAGTGTGAATTAATTAGTCTATAATTTAAATTTGTCTAATATTTAATTATTAAACCCAGATTTGATTTAAATATGTATTAAAAATTCTAAATTTTTTTAACTTATGGCTGAATATGAAGAACTTTGTTAATAATTTCATCAATTTAAATGCAGCAATTCTAGGATATCGAAAATCGACGCATTGGTTAAAAACTGATTTCTTCTATAATAATAATTTAATATAATAATAATAATTATTATTGTATATTTTTATTGGAATTTTGTATTTAATTTGTATTGAATAATTTTCTTTTAATATTATTTTTATTTACTTAGTTATATTTAAGTTTCAATTAAATTAAATATTTATATTAGCACTATAACATTTTTACTTTAATTTTATTTTAGCTTGATTTTTATATTCTTTATATTTTATTTTTACATATTTCTTTATTTGTTTTTTTGTATTTGTATATTTTATTAATAATATTGTCATTTGGGTTTATTTTTTAAATTATTTTATTTTTATTTTTTATTAATATTATTGGCATTCAGGTTTATATTTATATTTTTAAATATTTTTTTTTATGTATTTTCATTTTATTTTTGGTTTGCTTTTACATTTAAAAGTAAGGCAAAATGTATTTTGTCTTATGATTCTTCACATAAATAATGGAATATTTTGTATAATTAATCAAAATTAAATATATAATATAATATGTTAACAATTCCCAGCCTGTTCAACAACATCACACAATCGAGCTGCTCATTGTGAGTGTATATATTGCAATAAGAAGTTGACTTTTATTGAATGTTACTCAACTGCCTGCAGTTGACAACGTTTGAGTTGCATTCAGAGTGCAAAAAGCGCTTCAGCTGGCTCTAAGCCCAGTGCCCCCGACCGGCCCTGGCCGCCCTCGTCGTCCTCGCCGGGTGGCATCGCTTCCAAAAATTGCGTAATACGCGGCGTCTACTTAATGCGTGCACTGCCAATGCAGCCGAGCACAAATTAGCATTGCAATTGGGTGCTCAACAGGCAAGGCTATGAGGCAGTGGTTGCTGGCTGCTGCTGTGCGTAGCACACATGAATCATCATAGCGACAAGTGACCATCCGCAAACAAGCCGCACGAGTCGAAGCGGCAAGGGATGGGGCGGGGCGAGCCTCGTGCATGGCCGCCGCAATCGGTGCTCAGCTGGGCCACATGCGATTTTATAGTTAGGCTAGGCGAAAATCACTACAATGCGTTTTGCTGGGCGCCAAAAAATATGCCGCACACACACACACTCACACAGATATTCACACACACGCACAGAGCAAATGTGTTATTTGTTGTGTTTACAAACGCGCCTGTCGGCATGCCGGGCCAGCGGCTGAGGTTGAGGCTGAGGATTTTGGCCAGCGTACGCAGTGTAACTGCATTTCCGGCTGTTTTGGGGGGCGCAACGGCAACAGCAACAGTTGGGCAACAATTTTAAAGCGTTGCTGCGTTGCTTAAAGTGTGAAAAATATGAAGACCTTGACCCATTTTGGGCGGGGCCCAACGGCAGCACGTTGAGTGCCTCTCAGAGCAGACGGAGTTGACCCTCAGCTGTAAAATTGAAAACGTAGACGATGCCAGACAGTCGCACGAGCAGCGTCTAGACCCAAAAATATATTGCATACTTCGTGGCTGAAGTTTGCACACACACACACACACACACCCAGGCAGGGGCATAGAGACATAGACATAGAGAGAGAGAGAGTCACAGCAGCAGCAAGTGAATCTGTGAGCGTAGCCATCCAAAAAGCTAAAAGGCAAAAGCATTTGGCCAAAGAACAAGTGGCAAGTGGCAAGCCAATGCCAGAGACAGCAGGCGACGTGGCAAGCGTGGCAAACGTGGAAAACCCATGCGACTCGCTCGAAAAAGTATGCTACGTTTTATGCTTTTTCCTTTCTTTGTTTTTATTTTTTTCTCCCTTTTTATTCTTCTCCTTTTTTCTCTGTGTGTGTGTGTGTGTGCATTGTCTATGTGTGCGGGTGAAAGTCCTTGAAAAGCAGCGTCTAAGCTCAGACAGTCTGCCTTTAGTTGTCCGAGTGTGTGTGTGTGTAAGCAAGGATTGCCATAAAGTTGAACGAACGTTCGTTTGCTTCTTGCAAGCTTCCTTCCTACTCTCTCTCCCTCTCTCTCTTTTAGCGGCTTTTTCGGCTTTAGCTACAATTCTTTTTGATTTCCTGCCAACGACTTCGCCCACGACCTTGACTAGCTGCCTGGTTGACTGACCGAGTGTAGCCACGCTCGTCGCCCTGCAGTGTTGGAGTCTCCTGTTGCCCTTGAGCTCGCTTGCTCGGTGCGTGCCCATGCAGTGCTGCAAGCATGTGTGCTTGCATTTTTGCCAGCAGCAGGCCCCAACACCTCGCACAGTGCCGTGCCTAGCGTTGTCTATGCCCAAAAACTGGTTCGTTGACTCTGTCCATTCCAACTCTCTCCAATGGTCACACACATGTCTGCCCTGCTCTGTCCCTCCCCCAATTTCTGTTTGACTGTGCTGCAAATCAGTTGCAGTCACTCCGAGAGCCTCGACTTGTTGGGCCAGCTTATGTGTGGAAATGTGTGTGTATGGAATGAAATGTAATATTCCCAACTAATAGAACTTATTAGTAATTCTACTAGGCATCATATGCGGAAGCCACATTATTTTGAAAGTATTTTAAATTATAGTCAGCTTGCTTCTGCTCAACTCATTTGAGATTGAGTTTTACTTATTATTAAAATCAATGAATTAATATACTTTTTTGTTGCTCTCAAAAAACGAAAGTACTTTGTCAACGTCAAAGTCAGTTAACCTAATAAAACAAATTTTTATTTCTTAAAAAAATTAATAAGTAAATGAAAACAAAATCAAAATGATCTAATAAACGTCACGCTATTTTCTCAAAAAAAATCTGATTGACTTTTAATATGTAAAATAAAATATTTGAACAAAATTAAAATTAAATAAAATAAAAAACAACAAAAATAAAAAAGAAAAAAAATAATAATTTATATATAAAATAAAATATATGAACAAAATAAATATAAAAAGCAACAAAAATTCAAAACATTTAAAAGGATCATTTAATATATAATATGAAATTTAAAATAAAATTAAATTATAATAGAAAGCAACACAAATTAATAGAATAAATTAATGTTTATTAAAACTAAAATAAAATAGTAAGTAATCAACCATTTTCTTTGCTACAAAATTAATAAAAAAGTGGTGTATTTTCTTAATAAAAAAGTGTTAAATAAGTTAAACAAAATAAAAATAAAAAAAAAGTAAAAAGTAAACACTTTTCTCCGTTAAAAATAAAATAAAATAATAAATATTAAATACTTTGCTTCATTCCCTTTCGCCTTTGCTTCTCTATCTCTTTCTTATAAATAATATAAATATTTCCTTTCCGCTATTCATTTAAAGATTCAGATTCAGATTCAGATCTCAACTAAGCGCTATAATCGAATTGAGCAGCAGCCCCCAGAGAGCTGCCCCAAACTCAACCCCTGAAAAAAAGCGCTGTGTTAACTAAGCGCCTAAAAAGGCTTCCCACCAATCGCAGACGGCATCGGCGGCAGCTGGCGACCCAATCGCAGACGCCAAGTGGAGCCATTGGCGCGGCAAAAAACGCGCCCGCGTTTTTCGGTAATGAGAAAAAACTCGGGCAGAGCTCAGAGCTGCTAATCAGTAGGGAGGCAGAAGCAGCAGCAACAGCCGCGGCAGAAGCCGTGGCAGCATCTGTGGCAGCAACTCGGGGATGAAATGGGCAAAGTAAATGGAGAAAATAGGGCAAAACGAGAAAAGTTATTGCGACTATATCTGATTGTTGTTGTAGTTGTAGCTGCAATGCCTTTGTTGTTGCCCCAGCGCGGGGCGCACAAGAGTTTCGTTGAGTTTTAGCTGTGCTGCTGCCTCTGGTCTCTGCCTTCCCTTTCTTTTTTTGCTGTTGTGTGTGTCGGCTTGCGATGATTTGTTTAGTTTGCTTCTTGCCATGATGCAATCGGTTAAGGGTGAATGCGACTTAAATGACAGAACAAATTGGAAAAGAAATGCGAATAATTTTGCATTTGACTACGATAAAGGCAGTTAGTTGTATTTGCTTGGGAATGGAATAGGTTATAAGAATTTTGAAATTGGGAATATATTTTTTACAAAAAAAAAAGTATATAATTAAATAATAACCACAATAAATAATAAAAAATAAAAAAAAAAATACACAAATAATATTTTATATAACTTTTATAATATTTTCAAAAATTTTCTTATATAAGATAAATGATACAAGCTCGAGTTAAATTTATTAATAATTGTAATATGATATTTAATATATGTAAACAAAATTTTTTTATAACTTTTATAATATTTTCAAACATTTTCTCTTATAAAATGAATAATACAAATTCAAGCTAAATTTATTTATATTTGTTTTCAGTTGAAGCTTCGCTTCGGTCTGGTATCTATAATATTTTATATAATTGCATACATAAATGCGAAAAATTGCAGTTGTTACTTCAAGAAATGATAAATATTTTTATTTTTTAAAAAGTGCCCGATTTAGAGTTCTATGTGGATGATTTTTGAAAATGCAAATACAATATAATATTTTAGTAATATTTATATTCGTTTCTATTAAATGTTCTCATCTTAAATATTTAAATTACCTTATTTTATTTTTATTTTATTTCCTATCTCTCATAAATTACTTTCTTTTATTTATATATAATATATATATTGTATATTAATTTAATTATATTTGTTTTTTATATATTTTCTCTCAATATACTAAATATTTATATTCATTTCTATTTTTTTAATTTTATTTATTAATTTACTTGCAATTCACTTATTTATATTTGCCCTTTCTATTTATTTTGTTTAATTTGTTTTTTTTTTTCTAATTTATTTAAGATATATATATCTTCCATTTACATCATATTTACTTTTCTCTCTATTTAGATTATCTCTGGTTTCGTGGAGCACATAGCAACTGCTTAGCGAGCCGTGATCTAATGCAGTGAAGTGCACGTAAAATGCTTCTTGTCTAATGAAAATTTATCGCATTACGATCAAAACATAAACATGCTCATGGCAAATGCCTTGCTGACAGATTAACCAAATCAGCTCACAAGCGACTCCAACTGACCAACAACAGCAACACGGGCAACAACAGCAACAACGGCAACAACAACTGCAACAACTGCGACGACAGAAAAGAGCAGAGACGACAAAATCGACAACCTTTTGAACTGCAAGCAAATCCATTTCACACAATTTATGTACAAGTTTATTTCGCGCTTCCAATTTTCCAATGTCGATTTGCTTTTTGGGTGGCTTCGCAGCGCCGAGCGCAACTTGCGGCTTTCCACAGAAACGTTAACAAGCCCGGACTCGTATCCACACACACACACACACACACACACACACACATGCAAACTCCTGTTGTTAACAAAGTGAAAATTACAGCTGTGTGTGCGGCGTTCAAGACGTAAAGACGTAAACTGCGAGAGTCTGGCCGAGAGCCAGGCCCAGAGTTGGCCAATGACAGTTGCCTGCACGTCGCCAGTCGGCAGGCAGTTGGAGACCGTGCATTCCTAATCTTGTTCGCTGAATTCGTAATCTCATTAAATTTACATATTAATCAAGGGATTTTAATTACTCTTACACCGCAATGGCATTGGCATTGGGCACTGGCTCCAGCTCCAGCTCTGGCTCCAGCTCTGGCAGTGCCAATGGCCAAATGGCGATGCTGAAAATGAGCCAACGCCAAACTCAAGTGAGGCATAAGCAGTTGGAAATCGCAAATCGGCTGCAGAGACGTTGCCTCAACTGGTTCTACGTGGCGTTCGCCCCACTCGCTCCCGCTCGACTCACGCCGCTGCTCCATGCAAACTTCGATGCGTCGTCGTCGTCGACGTCGACGTCTTGGCGTGTGGACCCTCATAATTTAATTGGACTTTGTGTGGCGCATGGTCGGTGGGTTCTGCCGGCACTGGCATCGCCATCGCCTTCGCCAGGATTACACGAATTTGCGTGTCAGGCGTCAATGTAAAATCGCAATAAATGAAACTAAATTACAAACTAAAATGCAAAATGAGCGAACCTCCAGTCCGGTCTCCGTCGGGTGCGGGTGTCTCTCTCTCTCTCTGCATTTAGAGAGTTGTTTAAATGGCCAGCTGTGCGAATATGTATTATGCATAATATTTGCTGCGTTCTATCTCAGATTTGCGGCTTCCGGGAACGAGGCTGAATTCGTTTTGCTCTTGCCACTGCGAATAAGACATTCCTTTTGAGAGAACTCAGCTACGAGCTTTGATACGAGAAATTGACAGATTATACAGAAGTAGCTCTCAGCTCTTTTGAGGTGACATTAAAATGTATTTTAATGTGGGTTGAGTGAGTGAGTGAAGCAAAAGAGGGCAAAGCAAATGGAAATGGGTTTGTACGTTTCAAATTTAATATGAAAATAGCAGCTAATCGCGTTGCTATTGCTAACTTAGGTTAGAGACTGACATAAATTAACTTAAATATACATAGATTGAAAGTTTATAGAAATGAATCTAAGAAATTTAGTTACAAAAAAACTATATTGTATAAATATTAGTATAAAATACAGTTACAGACTTCTCTGGGCCCATATCAAATTGTGAATAATAGCAACGATTATTGTCAAGTTCATCTCAAAGCTGAATATACTATATATCTCATCTATATTTAACAACAACTTAGAGTTTTGATGTTTCTTATTAAGCCTATATTAAATCACGCTTCTTACATTTGATATACTCAAAAATTAATATTTTAAATATTTTCTGTATATATATATTTTCTATATATATATATTTAGAAAAATAATATATTCTATTCTATATTACTAATATTATTTACTGTTTATTCTGCTATGTGAAATTACTCTGCATGAGAAGGTTTGGCCAATCAATAGAATAATGCCTTCATTGCTGAGTATGAGTATGAGATGAGCATGGATGGACCTGCTGCTTGCAACATTCTTCGGCTGCTATAAGGTTTGCCAGCTAATGCAACAATGTCCAACCTACTTGAGTTTGAATCAAACAACAAGGCACATAGGACAGCAAGTATAGGGAGATCCAACACAGCGAAGGCGAGCAAAGGCTGAGCGAGCACACAGAGAGAGAAAGAGAGAGAAGCCAAAACTAACGGCATTCCCACTCTTACAACTTTAACCTTAAACGCTGCTCCTTGTGATTACTTATTAAAATTAAATTTTAAAATAATTTTACATTGTTTGTAAACAAATGCAACTTATAGAATATGCTTTAGATTGACACATACAATTGCTTCAAGCCATTTAGATAAAGTGTTTCTATAACTTAAAAACAAAAAATGTAAGCTTTATCAAATAAAGTTGGTTGAATACAAAAACTTAAAGCATAAACTTAATCTCAACTAAATATTGGTATAAGATTTCTGCTTCTATATTTTGACGAGCTTAGACATAAGCCTGCAGGTTGCCAAAGGTTTTTTTTCTCATTTTTTGGCATCATGGTCCGCACTCATGGCCCTGCACTCATTAAAGCCAACTGTTGCTGTTGCTGTTGCTGTTGGCTGGGGGCTCGAGGCGATCCAAATTTATGGCTTTTATAATGACTACTTTGTAGCCGTGTATTGGGGCAGTAAAATGGCAATGGCAACGCGAGCAACACACATTTTAAGGCTTCATAAATTATAAAAAATAATTATAATGAGATCAATTTTTAATCGCTGCGATGTTGCACGAAGCCAAACACGGGACAAGCAGGCAGAGCAGGCAGAGCTGGCAGAGCTGGCAACTTCGGGCCTCGACTTCCTGGCCAGCTGGGGCGCGTGGAGTGGCAAGTGGAGGCAACAAACGGCGAAGGTGTAATTATTATCATATCCTGCATCGCATAAACAACAAGCAGAAGTAGTGGACGACAACGGAGCCACAAAGCTGGGGCAGCAGCCGCAGCAGCAGTCGCAGCAGCAGCGGCAGCAACAACACAACATGAAATACAACACTCGGCCTAAACACGCAGCAAGCCATGAAGATCTTCTCCAATGAGGATGGCTCCAGCATGTGTGTGTGCGCAGCCGTCGTTGGCTTAGAAATTGGTCCATGGCCGGAGATGGAGATGGAGCTGGAGCTGTAGCTGCGAGTCTCCGCTCTCAGCTGCGAGTCTTGTGCAAACAACCAGCGAGCACTTTGGTGCAAACATTTAGAGTAGCAACTCGTAAAACTTCAATTTAAGACACGTAATTTGCAATTCACTTGAGTGCATATTAGAAGCGGCATGTGTTCGTCGCGGAGCGTGGGGCGTGGGGCGGAGCGGCAGTTGTAGGGAGTGGCTCACGGGCCACGCAGTCGCCGTTTGCTGATGATGCTGATGAGGCTGCGACCGAGACTCTTGCTGCAGATTTGGCGTCGTTTGAATCTCATCTCAATAGAAGATGCGAAAAGTACGTGAATTGCGGGCTAGATCGAATACCTGAATGTCTAACTAGCTGTGGCCAGCGCACAAAGCCATTTTCTACTTACAGCCAAAATGTTATTCATAGTAATTAAATGTAAGTTAATATGCTAGAGATTGACTTAGATCTTTCTTTTTAGCTAATATTAATGTGAGCTTAAATATTTTGTGGGAAATTTGAATTTTTATTGAGTTATTTATTTATTCGGAAGACTGTTTATGTAAGAATATGATTCTGTGTGGGGACACGATATAAGGGATAGGTGCATGTTGTTTAATATTATTAAAAAAATATATTTAATTATTATATATAAAAATTGTAAATATCTTTTACATCCTAAGCCGCAGAATTTTGGGATTCTCTGACGATTATTTTGCAATATTATTTATAATTATTATTTTATTTATAATATTATTTTTTTTAAATATTTAATACATTTATTTAATATTAAGTTTTGAATATATAATTTTACCAGTTTTTTTTTCTAATATTCATATATAAATATTTCTTTTAAAAGATTTAATTTGAATATGTTTTTACACTTTTTTTAGTATTTAACAATATTTATTTTTAGTTCAATTATTTTGTACATATTTATTTCACATTATTAATTTTTTAATATTTACTATTTAATACATTTATTTAATATTTAATTTTGAATATATATTTTTTTTAGCTATTTTTTTTTATATAATATTTAAATTTTTTTTAAGATTTAATTTGATATGTGGTCACATTTTTTTTAGTTTTTAATAATATTTATTTTTTACTGGATATTTTAAATTATTTTTGTAACATTTAATAATTAATATATTTATTTTAAGTTCCCTTAAAAGCCCCCCCTGAACACATAAGTTATTAATAAATAAAATCGAAATATAAATAATTACATTAGGCAAAATACAGAAATACGGCTTATTCAATTTATATCCGCCCTAATCCTTGAACCCATTTAACTCGGGGAGATACACTTTGGGCCGCTCGTAGCGTCCCGTAAAGTCGACAGCGAACGGAGGGGCTAACATCTGGAACAACGGCAGCGGGCGAAACAGGCTGCGAAATTAATCGACTTTAATCAAAGAAATTTCATATGTGGCCACGCCCACATGCAATTATGTTTAAGAATGCAAAACGATTTTTGCGCGGCTCTTCGGCTGGTCGGGCCTGCGACTCAGCTCGACTTGGCGACTCAACTCGAACGAAGCGAGAAAATTAAAACTGGCAAAAATAAATAAAAGGCAACGACGACGCCGAGCGACGACTACAACGAGGCAAAAAGCATAAATTTAACAGCAAAAGAAATATTATTATGAATGCATTAACTGAGCCACACGGCAACAGCAACAACAACAACGACTGTGCCTAATTATAAAGTCGTGAGTCGGGCTCACCAACAGGTTAGGGCTGGACCTGAATGAATGAATGCGACGCGCAGCGTTGCCAGGCGATGAATGGGCAGCCGGCAGGTATTAGGGCAGGCATAGAAGCCAGCCTGGTCCTGAGGCACTAAAGAGAGGAGCAAAGCCAAGCCAGCCAAAGGTTATGCAAAAACCTAAAGCAGAGCTGAGAGAGTCCAACTGACTGGGCAATGCTCGCTTATAGTCGTAGAGGAGACTTGTGGTTTCTTCTACTTTAAGCTCCAATTCTTTAGACTTGTCGAACCCATATACCCCCCTTTCACTCCTCGAGCGCGTATTGAAAAGCGACTAATCATAAAAAATTATATGCAGGCTTAGCTCGCTTAGCCTTCATTTTGGTTATTGTATTGTTTCCATAGTGTTTTTATATTATTTTTATTCTTTTGCCTCGCCTTTGCCACAGACTCATAAATCTTTAATTGATTTATGCTTTCGGTCAAAGCAGAAATGCATTTTAATTGGCTGCGCTCTTGCGATAGTCATAATTAGAGCTAATTTTAATGCTCCAGTCGCGGCAGATAAATCACAGCTCGCCTTGGCCAGAGGGCTCGATGGATTACCGAAAAAACTACTTAGCTCCAAGTTCCAATTCTGAGTGAGTTGACAAAGCGCAGAGTCGTAAAGCGCAGCCAGAACTCGTAGCCAAACCCGATTCCGTTTCCAGTTCCGTAATGATGCGGCCGACGCCTGCAGAAGGAGGTGCGCTCAATTAAAAAATACTTTACGATATTACAAAATTACCACGTAGATACGTGTGGTAGTCCAGGCGGCAGGCGGCAGGCGGCAGGCGGCAGCAGACACACAGGTCTATGCTCCTTAAGCAGCCTTCGCCTAGACCCGGACCCGAGTCAAGCCCAACTGGCAAGGCACTCAATGCACACGCGCCGATTGGCTGCCGCGCCTGGAATGAGCACAGAATGGAGGCAGCACGCGCACAGTGGAGCTAAAAGTGTGGGTAATGGAAAGGTGATTAATAAATTATTTAGGATAGATATATGACAAATATGGTGAGTAGCTTCAATTACAAATAAATTTTAAGAGTAGGTATGATATATGTCTTATAAACCTATGAATTTCTGGTATTCATCAATCATAGTTAATATATTTATAGTTCTTCAACTTAGGCTTTTTTTATTGGTTTGAAAAATAAAAATAAAATATTTAATAAAGATAATAGAGATAAAGATTATAAAGACTAAGTAAAGATAATAATTAATTTTAGAGTAAACAAATATTGCAAATCAAGGTTTTCATCCCGTACTTTCCTTGTAAATAATTTTTTTTTTAATATACAGAAAATTCCTTGCTAACAAAAATTGTATTTGTAAATCAGTTGAAAAACAATAACTTACTGTAAATTTTACAAAAATTTTATCGTTGCTTGATTTAAAAAAAATAAATATTTAAGGGAAATAAAGAAAAAAAAAATAAATTAATCAAAATATATAATGTATATAATTCTGCTTAGCTAAATAGCCAGCCTAAAAATATTGACTCTTTTCTACGTTATGTTAAACCTGACATATTATACCTTCAAATAATCATATCGCTTGATTATAGAAAAAATTTAGATTGTCTTTAAAGTCTATATTCAAATAGCACAAATAATTTTTTAAGTTATTATCTATATAAAATATTTAATCAAGTTGTGAGATATTAATAATTCTAGTCAAAAACCTAATTTTATTTATATGTATAAAAAAATCATATGTTGCTATCTATAAAATTTATCTATAATTTGTTAAAAAAAAACTCCGTCCCTCACTTTCAAATACATTTCATTCCAATGTGCACATGAAACCTTGTTTTCTTGAAGCTGTTGACGCCGTTTGTCGCTGTAATTGCGCTGTTCGCAGTTAAAGCGCAAGCAACAACAACAACAAGAGACAGAGAAAAAATAAAAAATAATAAAAAAATATTCAATAATCACAAATTTTAATGCGTGCGAAATTTCCGCGAGCCAAGCATAGTTTTTGACATATTTGGGCCGAGTTCTGGCTGGGCCTGGGCTGGAATGGCTTTAAGTATAACGATAATTAGCATTAATTTGACCAGTTTGCGGCGACTGCGCAGCCGGGTACAGTGGGATACAGTGGGCACTTGGCTACTTTTATGGCAGAAGCTTTCACACAAACCAGCAGTTGCTGCTCCAACGTCGCCCCCTTCCTTCTCTTCCTCTTCCTCTGCCACTGTTATGACAGCTTTGGCGTTTTGTTTAGCTGCTTGCGAATGGTGCGCTGTGATTAAACTCGAACTAATTCGGTGCTTCAGAGAACTGGTTTCGGGGAGCATTCAAAACTTTAGCTCAGTCGCTCCCTTTTGGGCTGCCTTTGCCCCCCTGCCGCCACCACCATCCTGG
Organism: Drosophila pegasa; assembly: GCA_035046225.1. Classification (NCBI taxonomy): domain Eukaryota; kingdom Metazoa; phylum Arthropoda; class Insecta; order Diptera; family Drosophilidae; genus Drosophila; species Drosophila pegasa. Next base: position 1,306,814 of record JAWNOD010000579.1, on the reverse strand, counting down.
CCAAGAGAATGAATTATGTTATTTGAAATTAGTTTGTGCCTTGCAACGTCCTACTTCAGCCAGAGTCACAGACACAGCTACAACTCCCATTTGGCGCTGCAGTCCGAGTCGGATTCCGAGTTGGCAGCGCCTGCGGAGTAATCAGGTTAATTTTAATATGTTTTCTGCAGCGCGGCGTCGACACGAGCGTCGTCAGTTAATGGAAAAATATCTCAAATGATGTTGCAGGATGCTTTTGTAATTAGCAGCGTCGACTACAGTTAATTATCATGGCTCTGCCACCATCTCACCTCTCTCCTCCTCTCTCTCTCTTTCTCATATTCAACCAGATCTCCGCATAGTTTTGCTTTTTATGCATATCAGTCGAGTGCATAAGCTGAGCGGCCCACATGAGGCTTTTTTGGCCATTTGACTATTTGGCTATTTATCGCTTTTCCTCTCTAGCCGAGCTGAGGCGATAATTTGGTTTTATGCACCCGGCAAGAGGAGAGCGTGAAAAAAGGCCATAAAGTGCACTTGAGTATATTTTTGGATAGTTGATGTCGTTAATGCTATCGCCAGAAATGCAAATCAGATTGCAAATTATGCCAAAATTAAGATGTGCAGCTAGAGAAGGGGAGGAAGAGGTGAGAGAGTATGAGTATGAGTATGAGAGAGAGAAAGGTAGAGAAGAGCCATGTGAGAAAAAAAGATTGAAAGAAAGAGAGAGAGAGAGAGAGAGAGAGAGAGAGAGAGAGAGAGAGAGAGAGAGAGAGAGAGAGTCTCATAACCATTTTAGCTATAATTTTAACAGCGCCATAAAAATTATATTTTTTTTATATATTTTAAAAGTCCACAAAAAAAAAATACAATTTAAACATATAAAAAACTTTCTCATTTTCATTTTAAACAAGCCTTATGAACTAATATCTGCATAAACTTAATAATAATAATAAAAGCCTCAAATTTCTCTCATTTTAAAAATAATAAATGTTTTTAATTTATGTTTATAATTAAATGAAAAATTATATGTACAAATATTTTTAGAGTTTTTACCATATACTCGTATACTGCTCATTTGAATTAGACAGTTTTTTCTTAAATAAACATTTAATGTAGGGACATAATATATTGTATTTAATAATTATAAACGAAATACAAAAATCAAAAATAAATTTTATTTCAAATAATTTTATTAGGTATATTTTTACGGTTTTTACTGTCAAATGTTAATTGGAATTAACTAGTTTTTTTTCATAAATATTTAATGTAGGCAAAATATTTATCATATTTGGTAACTATAAATTAAATACAAAAATCCAAATAAAATTTGATTTAAAATAAATTTATTAAATATATTTTTAGAGTTTTTAATTTGTACATGCCTATTGTCAATTTATTGTAGGGAAATATATAGTTAATAGTTTTAAATTAAATATTTTAATATTATTAGGCATAAAAATATAAAAAATATATTCAAAAATTACAAAAATTTAATAATTATAAATTAATTATATAAATCATGAATAATTTTATTTATAACAAATAATTTCACAAGAATTAAAAAAATTTTTAAAAATAATTATTTACTCATACACAATTTCCATTATTATTTACAATAATTATTACTCAAAAATTACCAAATATCTTCTACAACTTGTCACACATTTATTGTATATCTTTAGCTTAGCCTTAACGGATCTATTAACCAGCTTAATTGGCGGAGTGTAAAAGCCACATTCGGAGTGAGTTGAATCATAACATATTTTACGGCCAGTTGAGATTTTGGTATCTGATTTGTGAGCTTTTGGCTTTTTATTGGTTCACGGCGCTGACAAGTTTTCGTGCGTTGCTGAAAATTGTGGCCCAAATGAGCCCCACGGCGTTTTGGCCATATATTAGTTAGACACGAACGCGACGAAGATTTGCATTTAATTAGTGTGCGGGGTGCGGGATGCGGGCAGTGTGGACGCAGTCCGAAAAGCCACTCAGAGGCGGCTGCGAGAGCTGCGTGTGTGTTCCATGCCAAATGGAATGGCAATGATAATTACAGAAAGCATGTAAACACTTGGAGTTGGTAGGAGTGGGAAATGGCTAAGAGGGGCGAGGGGAAGGCGGGCGAGTTGAGAGCGGGGCAGCTTAAGGAGAAGGCATACAGACAGCCCATGACAAGCAGCAGCAACGAATACAAATTGCCAGAGTGAGCAGGATGGAGAGAGAACTAGAGAGAGAGAGCGAGATGGGCTGCTGCAGAGGGAGAGAGAGAGAATGTGCTAGAAAACGTTAATTTCAAATTTATGTAGAGCGTCGAGTTTCCTTCTCAGTTGCTGATGAGGCTTGGAGCTGGAGCTGGCTGAGTGAGGCTCAGAGGCTGCCTCGGCTGCTCGGCTCGCTCCACCCCCTTCCAGCTGCTGTTGTTGGAGCTCGAGTCTGCAGCAAGAAGTTTCTAAGATGCCCGCAGGGCGCGTGCTGAATTTAATCAGTTTGTTGGCCAAGGCCCGGCGAACGGGCAACGTAACGAATGACAATCAAGTCAAGATGGAAAGTGGGCAGCTGGGCCCCCCCCCCCCCCCACCACGCCTTCCGCCCGTTGGCGAACGTAAATTAGACGATGGCTCGCCAGTGCTGCATTTAACGGTAATACAATTTTATAGCTGCCGGTAAAACGATGCACAAAAATTAGACATAAAGACAACAGCAATGTGTGTGCGCTGCAACGGGCCGACGACGGAGCTGACGACGGGGCTGAGCTGGAGCAGCCCAGAGACAACGTGAAAATTTCGAAAATTAAGTTGATGAGTCCGGCCAGCAGATGAGAAGCCAGCAGCCAGGCTGCCAGGCGGCCAGGCTGCCAGAAGCAGTGCAGAGCGCCTCGGCCGACGACGACGACGATGAGCAACGAGGAGCGAACCTGAAGTGGCAACAGCACTTAAATATTTGACCAAAATTGGCTGAAAACAACCAGCAGAATGGGCACTAAAGCAAAAGGCATTGCCGATAATTGAATGCTCTATTTAAGGCAACTAATTAAATAGTTTACTGTATATATAAGCGAGAGAGGTGTTCATAACTAATTGAATTGCTTTTCGATTTTGAAGAATATGAGGAGAGGTGGGAAAGAGGGCTTGCTTTGTTAGAGGAGTTGTATGAGTCAGAAAGAAATCGGAAGAGCTGTAAGATCTTTAACTCTGTAAGAGTTTGATAATTGTAAATAGATTGCGAATCCCTCTGTTCCGTTCCATTTTGCCTCTATTCCTCATATGGCTCGTTCGCTCGCACTGCTGGCTGATCGTAGCTCGACCTCATTGCTGCTCGAAGACAGTAGCTGTTAGAGCGTGCGACAGCTATCAAAGGTTCTGAATTACCTACATCACATGTATGCATATTTAGAAATATTTAGAAATTATGCATATATAGAAATTATGTACAGACTTTTTGTGTTTTCCTGTCAATATACAGACAGAAACTTACGGAAATAAATGCTATCTGTATACGGACAGACAGTCAATGTAAGCATTATAGTAAATAAGCATATATTTATTAATTTTATTTTTTTATATAATCTCTCAGTAGCTCAACATTTTGTAACCAAATATGTTAGTGTGAATTAGTGCAAAATAATAAATTAATGGAAATAAATAGGAAACGATAACAAAAATCAATTTTAATGAAAATACTTTAATTTGATTTAGTATTTATAAATTTTATTGCATTCTATTGTAAATATATTGTTTTTTTATTTATATTATATGCCAAAGAAGTAAAGGTCAAACAAAGGCCTGAAAGTATTTATATATAGCATCTAGAGTATCTTAATTTATTCAAAATAAAATAAAACAGATATATTATTTTACAGATATTTTACTGAGACCAATGCTGAAATATTCTTACTATAAAACTTACTTTGCTAAGGGTAAGAAGATGATCAGGCAGACAGTTGCATAGGACTCGACTAAATAAGCTCAACATCCAAATCAAGAATTTTATATATTACAAATATGGAATGTGAACAGCTCAATTTTAGGAGTTTTCTCCTTCTCAGGCTCTGAAGTGCACATATTCTAAGTTGGTAACGAAAAAAGCATCTAATTAATAAGAATAGATGTTAATCTTAATAATTGTATCAAATTTTGTCGAAAATATTGTGTTAGTGCTTTCAGTGCATTCAGTGCGCTATCATTCTACTGAACCTAGCTGTATATACATATCTATGTGGGATCTCCACGCCTACTTCTGCCTGTTACATACACATTCAGAAAAGGATAACAAGCTTAATTTTCATACTCAATGGTTTCAGGGTATAAGAAGTACGAGGGTATACGAGGCTTACGACCTGCACTTCAAAGATTTACTACATTTCACTTTATCCAATATTTTTAGTTACAAAATATATCACAGTAATACTTCAGATTCTCAAAAATATACTCCCACAATAAAGGCTTCTAGTAACTAAACCAAGTTAATATAATAGAAAAGAGTTATTGTAGCTAGCAATATGTGGATTTAGCGTGTTGTTCCGATGCACAAATATGCTGACAAAGTCTTTATACTTTGCCCACCTAGCTAAGTATTGCAAACAACAATAAACAACTGCAAAGAGTCTGCGGTGGGCAGGCGAGAGATGAGAGATGGGAGAGGAGAAACTATGGACGATGGACGACGACGACGTCATCGACACCTCCGATAGCTGAGCGATAGCTGGGTGGGTGGCTGCGGCTGCGACTGTGACTGGACACTGGACGCTGTCTATGGCTCTGCCTCCAACTCCAACTCCAACTCCGACTCCGCTCTGACTCTGACTGAGAGATCGGGAGTGACCGGTTGCAGAGAGACCGCACGAGTTGGCGTCGCTGCATCTTCTGTCCTCCTCGAGCTGGGCTAGACGGCAGCGGCGCTGGGCGGGGGCCCGGCTTCCTTTGGCTGTGCGCTGGTTTAGTTTGGCTTGTCTAGTGACTTGGCTGTAACCTCATTGACCAGAAAAATGCAAGCTGCAACAGCAACAGCAACAGCAACAAATGCAGCAACATCTCGCAGCAGACAACAAAACATCAAATGTGAATTAGTGCACAAGGTAGCAAGGAGTGTGTCGAGGAGAAGCCAGCTGGCAGGGGGAGGGTCGAGGGCGGACTTCGCAAATGCTCCATATTTATTGGCACTTTTCGGCTTGTGTCTGTGTGGCTGCTGCTGGGCGGGGGAGTGGGAGCAAGGGCAGACGGAAGAGCAATCGGAGATAGTTGACAAACTGAGTCGAGTCGCAGCCAAAGTCAAAGTGGGGGCTAAGTAGATGTGTATATATTGTATATATATATATATATGTGGAGCTCGTGATGAGTATGAATGAGCTGATGGCTCCGACTGCGGATTGGCATTTTAATTATTAATTTCTGGGCAAAGCGAACAGCATTCGAACTGTTTGGAATGCGGCGACAAGTGACAAATGGCGACTCTTACAGAAATCTCGCTCCATCAAAAATGCAACTCAATTGAGAAACTGAGAAATTGAGAATCGTAGACAAAAATATGAAAATATATACATAATGTTTGCGCTAAGTGAGAGGAAGTGAAGGGGAAATTCCATGAGGACATGTGGAAAGCTCATGGAAATTGCTTGCTTTTGCATAGAAAATGGGGAAATTAAAAGAAAATAATTTCTGAGTTATCTAAAAAATTAAATATTAAAACAGTTTTTATTCCAGCATTTTCTGAGTTAATCGAGAGCAAAGGATTCAGGATCATTTCCTTACTTTTTTTCTTCCTACAAATTTTAAATATTTGCAGAATTTTAATTTTTATACTTGAAAAATATTTAAAATTATTTTACCATTTACAACTTTAATATTTTTTTTAATATAAAAAATTCTAATATTCCTAAGCAGTATAAATATGTTGAAGACTATACATTTTTAGGTCATAAATTCTTAAAAAATAAGTACTTAAAATTTAAAAAGGATATAATAATGCATTTAATTACTTTATTTTTATTATATATTCTATTCTTGTAAATATTATTTATTTTATTTTCAGCTTCTTTTTATTTTTATTTTTTATTAGCTTTTTTTTAACAAATTTACATAAAAAGTCAATACATTTTTAAATATTCTAGAAAGAAAATAAATTAAAATTTAATGCATTTTTTTTAAATAAAATTCAATAATTTTTAAATAGAAAAAGTAACTTGCTAATATTAAAGATTAAATTTACAATTTTTAAATATTTTAAAATTAAAAGACTATAGTTTTCAAATAAATATCTCAAACTAAAATTGTATATAATAATTTTGCAAGTTTTATTTATATATTTTTACATCTTAAATAATAAATACTTAAATTTTATTAAATTCTACCTATTCAAAGCTCATCAAAAAGTTGCGCTTGAAGCACTCGAAAAAGGAATGCTAGAGCTTAATCTTCTACGAAACTGGTAATCGTATAAATTCCTTTTAATGGGTTTCCAATTGGAAAATAAGTAAAATTTCCTCTGCTAACCAAATGTCATTGCATATATTAAGCATGCAAATGGGATTTTTTGTATCGCTCGCAATGCACACCTCAAAACATTTTGGAACTAAAAAAAAATTATAATATGTAAATATAAATTAGAACTCGCCGGGCGCACTCTCCCAACCGAACACCGCCACCTCCAGCGCCCACCCGCCAGGTTAAACGCACTGGTCATCAATGCAGCCCCAGCCCCAACCACTGCACCTCGCTTGCCGGCCAACAGAATTGAGAAGCAACAATAATTGCTCAAATTTGCGCTCACACTGCAGGCGCGCGTTGGCTCTCAGTGCTCCCACACACAGACGCTCGCACTCACTCTGCGGAGCTTGCTCCGTCTCGTTCAGTCTGGGGGGCCGGAGCTTCGTCAAGTGCTCACTTCTCCTGCGCCGAAAACAGTTATAAATGCTGCCCACGTCGCAGCTGCAGCTGCCGCTGTTGCAGTTGCAGTCGTCGTCGGCAGCGGCAGCGGCAGCGGCAGCGCTCATTTGTGCGCTTAATGACGTCATTATTTTTATTTTAACAACACTCGGCAGCGGGCGGGGCAGCGACGCAGTAAAATACGACAACGAGTGCGAGCATTTCAATGGTGCATGTTGTGTGTGCGCTGCTCCTGCGCAGTCGACGGCGCTGCTGGCGTTGCTCGCGTTTTGTTTCACATATTAGCTGAGACAAGACCACAGGCCACCAGCCACCCCCTCGCTCTCAGTCCAGCCAGCCCAACCACTCGCTGCTGGCGTCGACGTCGCTTTGGCTATGTCTGCTTGTTCGCTCTCGCTCTCGCGCTCTCCCTCTCCTTCTCTCCTTCTCTCTGTCTCTGCCTCTCGTTCGCTCGGTCTCGCCCTGGCTCGCTCGCACTGTGCTGTCTCGCGCTCGCTTGCTCCTCCAGAGGCTTGGGCCATTTGCTTCGGCTTCGGCAGCGGCTTCGGCAACATTTTTGTTTGCTCGTGTTTGTCGTAAGTCGTCGTCGTCGTCGTCGTCGTTGTAGTTGTCGTGGGCTGTAGCTGTTGTTGTTGCTGTTGTTGTTGTTGTTGTGGCCGCGCTTTGCTACTTATGTTGATGATTGTTGGGGGTCCAAGCGCCGTTTGTGCGCCACACGTTCATTCAGTCTGTGGACGACTTTGCGCCTGTACGTACCACTCACGCACCGTTACGCTACTGAGCGCGCCTATACCACACAGTCGCACACTTTCGCATACACTCACACACACACACAAATACACACATACATACACACACATCAGCGCTCACACAGAGAGCAACGCGTGTGCATTTTTGCATTCCATTGCCGGCGTGTGCCAGGCAGCAACATTTCACAGCTGCAACTGCAACTGCAACCTGAGCAAAAGTATTCCAAAGATTTCGCGCGCGCTTATCTCAAGAAATCGTCGCGTGTGGCTTAGCAACAAACAAACAAACATTAATCAACAACAACAGCAACAACAACAACAGCAACAGCAACAACAACTATAAACTGCAATTGCAACTGCAGCATCTGTGAGTGCGTGCGTAAGTTTCGAAGAAGTGCATCAATTTATTACAAAAAAACATAACTCTCGATCGCAGATCTCCGATCGTTAGTCAGTGCAGAAATACTCTTTGGCCATAGATCAAATTTCAAAACTCACAAAGTGTTAAACTAGCTAAATAAATTATTCCAAATTAAAACTAATAAAAGTGAAACAGAAAACAAAATTAAATATATAAACAAAATTAAGTGAAAAGGAAAAGAAAGGAAAAATCAGCTGAAAATTCATCAGATTCTACTTTGATACAACAAAAAGACGGTAAATAAAATTTATATATATTTATATTAATTTTTAAATTATAGATTGATTAGCTAAAATTATTACAAATATATTTTAAAAAATGCCTAACATAAATATTAATATGTTTAGAAGTATCTCAAAACAGTTAACATAGTTGAAGATAAATTTTTATCAGATTGAAAGAGTATAAAAAATGTACAACAAAGAGACGGTAAATAAAATATATATATTTATATTAAATTATAGATTGATTAGTTATGATCATTAAAAATATATTCCATAAAATATATAAATGTTTAATATATTTAGGAGTAGCCAAAAAAACAAGTTAAATAGTTGAAGATAAATGTTTATCAGATGGAAAAAGCCTAAAAAAGTGAAAAGGGTTAAAAAAAAGGTCTGAAAGATGGAAAATATCTATTTAAAAAGATATAAAAAAAGGTTTAGAGAAATGTTTGAAAGAAGGAACATATTCGATTACAAATAAATAAGCTATAGATGGAAATAGTATAAAAAGCTAAAATGGGTTAAAAATAGGTTTTTGAGCTAAAACGAATTAAAGAATAATTATAGAACTACGAAAGAAATTATAGAAGTTCGGCAGCTGCATCAATTGCACATAGAAATTCTCTTAGAATTCGAAAGTATTAAGTGACAAATATTTTACACACGTCTATGCCTATTACATATCCAATAACATTCATGGAGAAGTTGTAAAAAAATATATATTAGATATATATTATATGGAAGCTATTGGGTTATCCACTAAGTAGTTTCCCTTTTTTTTAGAGCAATTTAATATATAAAATATAAAAATATAATAAAATATAAACATTATAAAAACTTGAGAATGATTAAAGAAAACTACAATTTGAATTGAAATTTCCTTAATTATATATAACTGTAAATATTCCCATATATATTTATGTACATATATCTATATAGTTACCAGTGCTTATGCTAAATGTAATACAAAGTTGCAAACTGGTTTGCAAATTAAATTATATTAAATATATATTGTGACTTGCTTTGAACAATATTTAATTGATTGCACTCAAGTTTCTTGTGTTTCAAACTGGTTTAGAAATAATAATAAAAAAAAATATTTTTTTAAATATAATCAAGCATAAAAAATTACGAGCTTAATTTTAATTGATATGCATACATCCTGAAATATTTGAGTTGAGTTGTGAAAGTGCAATCATTTTTTCATGTTGAGTTATAAATAAAAAATATATAAAAGACTTTTTGAAACTGCAATTTGATAGCGTAATAAATTCAAAAAAATTTCAATAATAAAAAAATAGAAACATTTTCCACTCAGTTCGAAGAAAAACTCTTGAGGCGAAGATGCTGCGGCGAGTGGCACTTGAGATATCTTAGGCAAGATCATTAGCATCAGCATTAGCATTATCGAAAGCCCACTCTTAGGCAGACAGCATTAGCTGAAGTCTCCTCGTGCTTCTCACGCACTTTAAGAACTGCAGCGCCAAATGCGAGTTTTATGCAAATCTTTTCGCCTTGACATCGTAGTGCAGTTTAATACAATAAATTGATGTGATTTTTATGCAATGAGATAAGAGCGTTAATAGCATTAATTAAGCATCATTGTACAAGGCACAACAGCAGCGACAACTCAAGCACTGCAACGCCGTCATTAGCTGCAATTTGAGGCACGGAAAATGATGCAAGAAAACGCTGCCCACCGGCCCCGCCCGCTGCGCCCACGACGGCAAAAATAGACGCGGCCATCTAATAATAAAAGCAAATACAATAAATAATAATAAAGCAGGCAGCCAAACTAAACTAATCATATGTTTAGCGACGGCCGCGGCGCGGCCAATTTGCAACAATGAGCCGCTTAAATGTATCTGTGAGATACTAAAATAAAAATACCAAACAAAAAAGAGAAAAATAAAAAGGCAACTCTACACATAAATAGTTTAATGTGCTAAGCCTTGCAAATGATGCCACCCCACAGACAGGCAGAAAAAAAAAACAACTTTAATAGATATCTAAATATTACAATTGCCATTTGAATGAGTCGCGGACGTTTTGCAAAATGCGCGCGCGCCGTTCGCTTGTAAAATGTATCTGCCAGATACAATAAGCAGCAATTCACACCAACAACAACAGCCGCAGCAGCAGCAGCAGCGGCAGCAACAACAATGGCATTAGTAATAATCAGTTCCATTCGGCAGTCGCAGCTAAACCTGCGCGTTACATTTTTCCCAGTGTGTCCAAGTTCCACAAATTATCGTCCGTATCTGTATCTGTGAATGTGGCCAGGCAACAAAGTATCTGTTGGGGTATGGGGGGAGGCGGGGGGGCTTGCCGCTTGCACATTTTTGCATTGTTCGCCGCTGCCGCTTGGCTCGTTCATTTAATTAAATATAATTAGCTGCATTAATTGCAAATTAATACAGAGTTTAGTTTGCATTGTTGCCAAGTGGTTGCTGGCATGCCAACAGCAGCGGTGCAGGGGCTGCTCCCGGGGGTGGTGCATAGGGCAGTTTGGCCTGCAACTCGTTTTCCACGGCTCGTTATCGCGTAATTATTATTTAGCTGCCCGCCTGTTTACAGATTCGTAGCACATAAATTTATGGCTAAAATATACTATTTGCTAGCATCCCAATGACATTCAGCGGAATCTAATTTTAATTCCAATTTCAAATTACGAATTACGAATTTTCACGTTGCTGCATTTTTGAAGCATTTGCATTTAATGAGTTAATTAGACAAGACTCAAGAATTTACAATGTAACAACATTTTTTTGCTGCCAAAGCCTTCCACGCGATCCCAAAACAGATCGAGGGTAAAAAGCCGTCGGTGAAGTGATAAATAAGTGCAGAGATCGACATAGATATTCATTTTATTATTTTATTTGTATTTCGTATATTTATAATGTACATAAGGCTTAATTTAAAATTTAGCTATTTAAATTTATGAAAAAAAGGAAGAAATAAAATTTTTTTAAGTGCAGTAAAAAAACATTAGAAAATCCTAATCAAAAGTCATGAGCTGCTTTAAAATTATTTTAAAAAATATTGGTAGTTTCTCTTGAGAGTTCTTGTCAATCAAAAGATTCAATGAACGCTTATTTCTTATAAATACACTGCGCGTCAATAGGATAGCTCTCCTAAAATTGTATCATTTAATGCAGAATATATTCCACATTATTCCAGTCCCATAAGTTTTTCCTATTATACTTTTTTATTTATATATATATCTTTTTTTCTTTAACTAAAACCAAATCAGGCTGTATCATTTCAACATTTATTCTTAGAAAAAATATCAAACATGAGTTTATTAAAATTTGTCATCAGCATAGCGCAATCAGCATTATTTTTCAATATTTTGTGTAATGTGTGTAATGTAATTGAGCTTCAAGTGTTATTCTAGACTATTGGCTAGTGTTTTCTACTCTTTTTATTTCTTATAAAAATAAATCAGAATAAATAATATAATTTTATAGGTTTTTAATACAATATAAAGGCCAATAATCAAATATAGAATAAAAGACTTAGATCTTTGATCATCATTGATGATGATTTAATCTAAAATGTCTTTAATTTTAGGTTCAATTTAATAAACATATTTTTTTATACTAATAACCCAAAATAAAATTTAATTAAAAAAGTATTTGCTGAAATCAGAAGGAGAAAAATTTTATTTTATTTTCAGAAAGATAAAACCGAGAATAAATAATCAAAAATTTAAAAAACTTCAGCTAGAATGATATAGAAAATTGCAGCCAATGAATAGTCGAAGTCTTTAGATAAATGAATGGCCCACATTTTAGAAGAGTTTACAAGTTCAACAATCACAACTCGCATTCCCCCCAATGCCTGCCATAGGGAATAAGCACATCTAGCCATATTCCCAGTCAAGGCTGATGCCACTTGCCATACATATAGCCTGATTAAAATATATTTTGAAAATATATACTTTTGATCGCAGTGCGCATCATCAGAGAAATCCATTAAGTCCGCATGTTGTTCCCAAGTTTTTAATGCATAAATTGCTGCACGAAAAATTACAAAGCGAACAGAGAAGAAAATCAACAATTATTAGATATTAAATTAAAATTAAAAGTTGTTGTTGTTGCTGATGTTGTTGTTCAGGTTGTTGTTGCGGCTTTTTTTATGACAAACGGATGACGAACGCATAAAAATGCTGCGAGTGCGGCACAAGAAAAAGCAAAGCAGCAAAGCAAACATTAAAAATAACCAAAAGCCAGCGGCAATTGCAATTCGCCCGCCTTGGCTGCATCCAACTGCTCCAACGGCTCGCCCCCTGCGCGGCGCTGTCCGCCTTCTCGGGCGACGTCACGTTGTCACTTTAAGTAGGCAAATCGTAAAAGCCGCCAACAACAAACCGAAAGATTGCAAAAAGTTGAATAAAAATCCAGGCAAGGAAAAGTGCGTAATTATGTGCAGATATTTTGGCATGCAGCTGCAGCCAAAGCCGCCCACCAGCTAATGAGCTGCATCTCTCTCCCTCTCTCCCCATCTCTCTCTCTCTCTCTCTCTCTCTCTCTCTCTCACTCTAAACAAAATTAAGAGAATAATTATGCCTCGTGAATGCATTGAAAAGCAAGCAAATGAGACGACTCTCGCGGGGGCATGGGGCAGGAGCATCTTGAAAGGATTTTCGGCTTTTGATGTGCAGCCAATTGGCAGTTCGGGGCGCTTAATGCGCTTTTTTGCCATTGCCATTGCCTTTGCCTTTTACGGCCAGAGCGAGCGAGCAGGAAATGCATTTCAATTAGCAAAAGTCCATAAAACAGACGTCAAATTACATTAAATTACAGAGTAGACGCAGCGGCTAATTTACCTTATATAACATACTTGAATTTGCACTCAGCTAAATAATTATGGAATTTTTATATAATGTGAATGATGGCCTAAAGAAATGATTAACTAATATGTGAATGAGCTAAGGCAAGATAATTAAGATTTTTAGGCAGAGATTTCTTGGCGAATTTAGTAGAAAAACAGAACATAATATTTATGCAGAATAATTAAATATTTTTTATTAAAAATATTAGCTCAATAAGTGCAGACTGCATTAGCTCATCTGGTTTCAGATTTCACAATTTTTTTTAACTTTATAGCTCTGTGAATTAGTTAAGTGTGAGCTTGATCGAGTAATTACCTTGAAATATGAGTATGATTGTGGAATTTCATGATGCTTGTTCGCTCAAATGATACAGAAGTAGAAAATGTGTACAAAAATGGGATATGAAATCTCTTTTGAGATCACATTAGTTAAGGAAAAAAATAGTTTTACGAAGAAATATAATTATTCTAGCAAGATTTGTAGTAGATAGCTGAGCAGGTTGTACTGGCTGATAGAATAAATTTATTTATTTATTTAAAATACGATGACGTTACTTGTTCTAATTTACTATTATTACAATTTATAAATGATTTACTATATTTATAGCATTATTTGCTCATTCAATAAGAATCTTATAAAAGGTAAACAATTATAGAAGTGTTCTAATGGCATATTAAGTTTGTAATTCATAAAAAGTTGTAGATTTATAATTTGATATTATATAAAAATGTTGCATTTATACTATTATACAATTTCCTTTAATACAATTTATGTAACTTGAACGAGTTTTGATTCACAGAACTTGTGCTTCTAAGACTCGCGCCTTTGGCATGATTTATATTTATAAAACACATTTTTTTTAGAGTTACATAAGTTTAAATAAAAATAGCGTAAACCAATATATTTTTAAAATCAGTAAAATGTAACTTATTGAATAGAAAATTATATGAATTTTATGTTTAAGTATGACCATTATGTGGACTTTTAAACTATCACCGAAATATTTTTTGAAAACATTTAGACTAATAACTCTGGCAGCCAATAATAAAATGTCAGACCAAACTCAACTCAAAAAAAAATTATTAACTGCTTAAAAAATTTGGCAAAAAGGCAATTATGCTAGCTTAAAGTTGCGTTACTCTAAAAAATATCTCTGCACAAGATCTATAAAAAATATAGACAAATTTAAATAAAATAAATTGTGAATAAATAAATAAAAAATATGCCCTCTCAACAATTATCAAAAATATAGATAAATAAAAAATTTATAATAAATAAATAAATGTAAATAATAAATATCCCTTCACAACAACTATCAAGCCTTTAGATAAATTTAAATAAATGCTACAACCAATTAGATCTTCCCCCCTTAAGCACATCTCTCCTACACAAATATTTGCGCACATTTAGCTACAATTTATTGTAGAAATTCTCTCTTGCAATTTACATAATTTGCTGCAATTTTCACATTTGCTTTTACTCGAAATATTTTAGCATGGCAATCAAGTAGATTAATGTAAGCTCATTTAACACATGTGTAATTTGTTAATTAAGTTGAATCTTGGTTAGCCGTGGCAGCCGTGGCATGCCACTCGCCCACACGAGAAATACCAAAATTCGTGCTGCGACGATCCAAAGTGCTAAATGCACAGAAAGTCCACTGGCAAAACACGCTCATTTAATAATGAACAATAATGAACAGTAATAATAATCAACACAAAACGTGCAAAGAGCGAAAGATACGCACACACACACTAACACAGATACAGATACAACACACACACGCACACGCAGTTCGCAAACGAATTTTTATCAACGAACGCGCATCATTTCAATTAAGAAAATGTCACAAGTGTCCAAATGGAAACGACACACGGGCAGCACAGCAGCGCCGATCCTCCACCTCGCTCTCTCTCTCTCTCTTTCCCGCTCTCTCTCTCTCAGTCTCTATTCACGCTCTGACCATGCGACGATAAACACGCAAAGAGCAATGAGAGAGACTGGAGAGACAGAGAGAGAGAGAGAGAGAGAGCGAGAGAGCGAGCGAGGAGACCTTCTTGATGCGCACTTTCATTTCAACTAGCGCCGGGGCTGCTCCCCTGCTCCAGCTCCTGCTGCTGCTTACATTGCTTTGATCGCCTCGGCCCCCATAGCCGCGGCCCCCTTCGAACCATTTTAATGGCTTAGTTTTTGGAGCCATTTTCTATAATTAATGCGAATTGTCACACGCTAGAAAAAGCGAAGAACGGCAAATGCCTTCGATTCATTACATTCCCTCTTGTTGTTGTTATTATTATTATTGTTTTTGCTCATTCTTAATTAGTAATTAAATAATTTATGCTCTGCGTTTCCAGCAATGAGCGAGACCTTAAAAACCCAAACATGAAACTATAATTAATTTTTGTTTTCTATTTTTCCCCCCTCCCCATCACCACTTTGTTGTTGTTTTGTAGTCAAAAAGCGTTTTGCTCAATTAGTAATTAAAGTTGTTCATAGGCCATTGCGTGTATCAAAGTGCCCAACGCACTTGGTAACAGGCCAAGCGACATTCTTTGGGGGTTGCTGTTTGATGGATGATTTGATAGCAGATGAATGTCATTGATAGTGCGAGAGATCGCAGGGCCGGCAGCTAATTCAGAAGTACATGAGAAACGAAATTATAGAAAAGTATATAAAATATATACTAAATTATAAATATCTAAAATAAATAATAAAATAATTAATATTGTATAATAAATGATACATAAACTCCTTAGAAAAAATATAAATAAAATCTACTATAATAATTAATACAAATAATTACTAAAATAAAAAATAAAATAAAAAAAATCTAGTATAAAAATTAATAAAAATCATTACTAAAATAAATAATTAAATAAAAAAAAATAAAAAAAAAAATAATATAATAATTGATACATATAATTACTAACATAAAAAAACAAGTATTATAAATAATAAAAATCGTTATTAAAAATATAAATAAAATACAAAAAAAAATATAATAAATTATAAAATCATTACAAAAATAAATAATAAAATTAAAAAAAAATCTCCTTTATTAAATCATCAAATTGATTATGAAAATAAATAATAAAATAAAAAAATTGAATATAATAATTAATACAAAGCATTACTAAAAAAAAGTTTAATAAAAATATATAGTATAATAATTACCATCAAATCATTACTAAAATAATAATAAAATAAAAACAAATCTAGTCTAATAATTAAAAAGTCATCAAATCATTTTTCTTCAATTTTCCCACAATTATAGAAAGAAATAAAAATAAGATTAGCGCATTGTAAGACAAATAAAAGGTAAATACATTTAATAAAGAGCTCAGCTTGATTTTTTTTGGTGTCGACCCCAATTGCCCAGCAGCAGCACAAGCTGCTTAGCCACTTTAGCCATAAAAATGTAACACCTGCTTATCTGCAGTGGCGCTACACACTCCCCCGATACACAGACAGACGCTGACAACGGCCCGGACCTTAGACAAAAAACCCCCCGAAACTAAACCGCAAGCAAACCCAAAGCAACCGAAAACATTTCTCAAACGAGAGCGCTGGGAAAAAAGTATATATACACACGTTGGGGGCGGGGGCGGAGTCGGAGGGGGTGTGTGTGTGGGGGTGTTGATAAACCTGACCTAACCCCAACTGGAGCTGGCGCAAATACCGTAAAAACACTTTACGGAATTTCTCAACGCCTGGTAAGCCATGGCACGGGCGTAAAATCAACCCCGAAACTTAACCAAAGTAACTCCAAAGCAAAGTCGTTAAAGTCGCCGACGGCAAAGGAAACTGAGAGAGAGAGAGAGAAAGTGGAGAGAGAGAGAGAGAGTGGAGAGAGCTGAGGCCGTGCCCAAAATCTTTAAAAACATTTAACGGATTTGGGGCCCGGCTGGCTTTTTGGGGGCGTTTGGCAATGTTTTCATTTTACATGCATTATCCTGGCCACCAAAGTGTTGACATTAAAATAATAATTTTAATTGCTTCAAATAACACAAAGTCCTTTTTTTTCCTACTCAACGACTTTGACCCTTGCCGGCATTTTTTTTTCTCTGCCCAGGCATGTGTGCCCAAAGGATAACGTGAAGGTCCTGTGTGTTCGTGTGGCTGTGTAGTGCATGTGGGTCTATTTGAAAACACAAAGGGTAATTAACATTTTTCTTGCCCTGGCTCTGGCGCAAGGATAAGCAGCTTGTTCCAAATGAGCTGCGGACTGCAGGATATGCATAGCTAAAAAAAAAAGGACCACACATTACGAGTTGGTCGTCGTCAGTCGGGTTTTTTTTTGCGGTTTTCGCATTTGGTTTAACTTGGCTGGTGGCAAAGCCTTTGGGGTCTTCCCCAAACGACGTGGGTGTGGGGCGGTGTGTGTGGCTGCCTTTCGACACCTTTAGCTAAGCGTGAATTAAGTGCTTGAGATTTCGCAGCACTTAATACAAACAAATTTGCAGTGTGACCCGTGCCCTCGTTGCATGCAACATGTGGCATGCTGTGGGTCGCTTTCTATGCTCTCCCATTCCCTTACGCCCTCTCCCTTACTCTCTCTCCCTCTCTTCTTCTGTCTTTTTCATTATTTCGTGTCTTGCAGTTAATTGCGCAATTAGCTGGACAGTTGTCCATAGCATGTGACGACTGCGACATGTCTCATTAACCGGGCAGATGGTAGCTGTAGCCTCTCCTCCGACTCACGCTTACTTCCACAGATAAATGTATATATATATGTGGCCAGCACTGTGTCAAGAGGAGCGACCGTTTTAATTGCGTTTAATTAACAAAAATTAAACGAAAAAACACTAAAATCGTGAGACGAAATTGACAAAACAACAGCATGAAACGGGGCTTATAAACAATATATGTTCTTAAGACTTAATTACCTTCGCAACATAGCTAAAAATAAATTGCCTTAAATGGCCAAAAAAGAAATTTGTTTGGGCTCCATTGATAAGCACTTTTAAGCAATTCTTGATAAATATTTTAAATTAATTATTTATCTGAGAATGCAAATCATTTGAGTCAAAGCTGTATTTTAAATATATTATGATAAATTCTTTGGCTATTCAAGCAGTAAATTAGCAAAGACTAGGCTAAAACAAAGCAAAAAATATTTAAAAGTTGTGTGAAATATAAATAAATAAATAAGAAATATAATAAATAATACAATTTGTAATATTAGGAATATTTATTCGTAAAAATACGCTTCATTATTAATATATATTAAAATATTTATAATTATAATAATATTTATATATATTAAATTTTTATTAATATTTATTATTTTAAATCCGCTGCACAATTATTTTTTCGTGTTTTTTATTATTTTTCTAGGTTTTATAAAACTCAGACTATTTCAAAATATTTAAAAAAAATAATATACAATATTTGTACATATTATTTTATACATATTTTATATAAATTCTTGTTCAGACATACAAGACATTTTTAATACAATTTTATATTTTAATACAAAAGTTATAGAACTTTAACTTAATTCTCAAAAATATATTTCACTTCCATTAAAATTCTACTTCTTTAGAGTTCTCTCCCATTAATGCCCACATCTCTTCTAACACACTCGCAAACAGTGGCCACCTTCAATCAGTCATCTCAAAACCGGACTCACAGTGTGTATCCACAGTAGCCACAATCGTGGCTGGGGGCAGCAGCTGTTTCTGGGCGTGCGACCATCCTGGCCTGGGCACGATTAACTACATAAACAGCAGCAAACAGTAGCCTTAATTGTTTCGCACTTAATCAAAATGAGCAGCAGCAGACGAGGGGGCCAGGGGGGGGGCGGGGCGCTGACTAACCGAGTCAGGTCTATCCCGCAGACGTATCTATCAAAGGCTGCCTCGGCTGTGGCAAACTGTTTAACCCAAAGTTGCACAAAAGCGTTTCGTAGATACTGTGAAGGACGCAGTTGTTGTTGTTGTTGTTGTTGCTGTTAAAAAGCAAAAAATTGAAAACTAAAGAGGAACTTGGGGCGCACGCCAGCCAGGCCAAGGGACACACAGACAAACGACGACGACGACGACGACATCAACACCCGGGCAATGTGAAAAGAAAAACGTTTTATGAGCTCATTCACAAAAAGGGACACACACACACACAGAGCAGTGAGACAGAGCCACAAAAGGAGCTGTTTCGCAGGACAAAACAACCTGTTGCATATTTCAGCACAAATTTGCCAAAGTGCCAACAGTTTTTTCTTTTTTTCATGGCACGCTGGTCTTTGGGGCGAGTGGGGGGAGGGGACTGGCCCAAGTCGTATGCCAAAATTATATGTTAAAACATCAACACGAAGAAGGGAGCGTTGCCCACTTTTATTTCCTCACTTTTTTTTTTGGCTCTTTTGTGTTAAAGTTTTGTTAACGTGGGGCGAAATCTTTTGGTGTCCTGCTCTTTGAGCTGCCTGCCAAGTGTCTGTAATTTTTCTTTCAGTGGGTGTTTTAATAGAGTTTTCCTATTCCTCTCTCTCTCTCTGTGTGTTTGGGTGTGGGTGTGCAGCACTGTGGGCGTTTAAGTGCGCCTAATGGGCCACTTGAATGCTGCCAAGTGGCAAGTTGAGAAATCAGTCGGTGGCAGGTATGCGCAGGAGCCCGGCCATACGAGCTGATATTGAAGCTGAAGGTCAAGAACTGTAGCTGAGCGACTCAGGTACTAATACACTTCGCCTTGACAGCTACAATTGCCGTTTGAAGTGTGCTCTTTAGAGCTGTCTGAGCGGGTGTCGAAGAGCAGTTGTAGCTCGGATATATATAGAGCTGTTTTATGCGGAGCTTTCCTAATACATTTTGGAATTAATTCATTGCTCTAAATGAGTTTTCAATATATTTTTTATGAATTTTGGCTTCACCTAGTTTATTGCTTACTAATTTTAGTTCCTTCTTTTATTTTTATTTATTATTAAATAATTTATATATTTTGTTTATTATATACATTTTTACCCTTTCCCTTTATTTTTGTTATTATGAGAAATTTCTTTATTTTATATAATATACAAATTATTAATACTTTTTTATTTATTACTAATAAATTAATGAATTTTGTATATATTATATAAATTAATTGCTCACACCTTTATTATTTATTAATAATTAATTTGAGTATTTTTTATATATTAAACAAATTACTTACACATTTCTCATTTTATTATTATTTATGAATAATTAATTATATATCATTTTACCTGTTCTTAAATATAGTATCATTTAATTATATTTTTTATTTTCATATATATTTTTAAAAGTTTATACTCTTTCCCTATTTTATAGTTATTCATTTTTCTAAAATACTTATATAGCTAGCAATTTTTTATTTATTTTTTAAATGATATTTGCTTTAACATTCATTTATATCTTCACTTTTTTTTGTATCTTATTATTCAAGAATTTATTATTTGAATATATTTTATAATCATATTTATTACATTTTCGGTATTTTCTTTTGCTTCACTTCATTATTTATTTGTTTACATTTTATTATTAATAAATTTATTTATCATATTATATATTGTATATAATATTAAATTAGTTCATTTTCCCCCCTCCACTCTAAAGGTTCTTTGCTTCAATTTCATGCACGATTAATAATTCCCTTAACAAGCGCCGTATCTTAACTTTTGATGTAGTTTGCTTATCTTTGTGTTTGGAGTTTTGCTTTAACGCGCTTTCCAGCTGCTTTTTGTGCCAACAATAACAACACCAACAACAGCAACAACAACAACAAAAGCAACAACAACGACAGAAACACTCGCGTCTGTCACATTAAGACGACAGCAGCGTCGACGTCGACGGCGCCGTCAGCGTTGGCTTTGGCGTTGGCGTTGCGCGCTGGCAAAGCTGAGCGCCTGCTGCTCTTAGCCAAGTCACCCAGCGAAGTCGCCGCCGCCTGTTGCGCCAAACTGTTGGCCAAGCCGAGTGTCGGGCGGGCCGCATCGCACAGCCATGGCCGTGGCCAAGACGTCTAAGCTGAGGCGGCATTTGAGGTTTTAACAACTTTATAAGTTGTTTCTCTTTCCTCGTTGTCGTTGTTTTTCTTTCCTTATTGTCGTGGTCGTGGTTGTTGTTGTTGCTGGTGTTGTTGTTGTTGTTGCTGCTGTTGCTTTTTGTGCGCATCTTCGTCGTCAGCCAAGTGACGTCACGTGCTGCTGCTGTCGATTTTTCGCACGCTTTTTCTGTTTGTCTGCTGCCGCCGTTTGCTGCGCTGCTGTTATTGCGGCGACGACAACTCGGCGTGTGTGTGCGAGTGTCTCTCTGTTTGCCCCAATCTCTCTCCGTGTGTGTGTGTGTGTGTGCGTTTCGAGTGTGTTTTTCATACAAACTTAGCCGCAATCTGTGCAATCTCCCCAAGCGTCGCCGCCTGCCATTCATGAACTTTGCTCGCTTCATTCATGAGCCAAACAAAAGCAACAAAAAATATATATAAATAAGAAGAAGAAAACACAGCCCCAACAACACCACAAACTAGCGCCATTTTTGGCGTGCCTTATTTATGGTTTGTTATGGCCGACGTTCGATTGATGTGACCGATTAGCAGGTCGAAGCAACCAGTTACAGTTAGAGTTACAGTTACAGTTACAGTTTTGCACGGCCAAAGGTAAAAACTTATCTAAATGGGCGCCGCTCGTTTATTACATGCAATTACCGGCGCACATTGCGTATAAGTAATGCAAATTGGCAGCGATTGCCGTGCTAGCCACAAATCGACCGACATTTCATTACTGCCGCCACTTGCATTATAATTTACCATAATTTCCAAATGCAAAAACAAAGCAAAAAGCAAAAAGTCTCTAGCCAAATGACGTGGCCGACGCAGACCGACGACCAGGACGCCAGGACAACAGCATAAACTATTTCCTTGACTAACAAATTGCAGGAATTGCAGCTAAACAGCGAAATCATTTGTCAAAGTGATCAGTAAGCAGGTGTGCTAACCTGAAAGTTATATATGGGAATCTATATATAATGTAGAGAAATATTTACCTCTTTTTAATGCAGAATTGAATATGGCATGAAAGTTTATAAATAAATATAACCAAATACTTAAATTATATTTAATAAAAAAATACATAAAAAACACAACTAAAAAATGACTTAAAAATTAAAAATAAATATAAAACAAATATTTAAATTATATTAAATAAATTTAGCTTATAATATCTTATCATCTCTTGCTAGAAAGAAGGTAAAAGGTAATGGATCAAAATGGAGACAACAAAATTTGTTTGTAATGTTTTGTATATTAAAAAAAATTGTGTTTAAATTGATTTAAAAAATGCAAAATTACTTAATGAACGACCCAATACATAAATAAAATCCTTAAAATTAGCAATGCTCTACAATGCAATAATAATAATGCAATACTCTATACTATGCAATTCACAAAAATATAATTGTATTTCTTAGTTAAAATAATTTTAAGACAAATTGTAATTTAATATCTTATTTTTTTCTTTTTTTTTAAATCAATTTTTGCCATCTTAGTATTAGTTTTAATATAGTTTTATATTATATATAATATTATATATACATATATTCATATATTTCTATATATATAGCTATATATGTATATACTTATATGTATAAAAAAGTCTATTTATTAGCTTGTCTTAGAATTTATATTTTTAGACCCATGTCTTGAGGTCGAGTCTAGCCTGCAATTTATGGGCCTGAAATGAGCGCAAATTTGAGCGCTTTTATTTGGCATAGTAAGCGTTTTAATGTGTGTGTGTGTAAGCGCATAAATGTATGTGTGGAAATGTGCATATGTATGGGTTTGTGTATGTGCATTGTACGTTCATACATTACGAAGCTCAATTGACCTAAGCTGCTGCTAAGTGTTTCAAGTCGCTATACAGTTTAAGCGTAAAGAGGCTAAAAAAAATTTATTATTATTATTGTTTTTATTATACTGTTGATATATATTTTTTTATTTAACAAAAATAAGTAGTTCATTAAAAACCCAAATATTATTATATACATTTTTTCTAATATACCTAACATAGCTTTATGTAGTTTTAACAGCCCATTAGAACGTAAGACAAGCCAAGTTGCGTGCCAAAAGTCTAATCAGAATTATAGTAGTATCTATATAAATTGTAGAAAATATTGGCACAGTGCATTGGCGCTTTGGCAGGCTGGGCTGAGCGACGATAAGCGGGCTATAAATTTACTGAAAAAGCAAATTTATGTGACTTATTCAACTTATTCACGTGGCCCCCATATATATAGACACACGCTCCACTTAAGGCAGTGGGAACAACTGGCAGTGCAACAACTGGGTCCCCAGGGTCGCAGCCCAATCATGGCCACATAATTATCCATTGCGTGTGTTTATTTACAATAATTAAATCTGTCAAGCTGGCAAATGTATTTCCATTTCAATTGCCGCTTAGCGCGTTGATCATTTAGAGAAAATACTTGCAAGGAAAAATTCAATTACAACAACAGGCAACAGCAACAGCAGCAGCAACTCGTGGGGCGCGTTGAGATTTGTGATTGGCTGGCAGCTGGAAGGCAGTCGGAATGCTGTCGCCGTTAATTGGGCAAATTATTCAACTTATTACTAATAAATATGTATTGTGCTTTTGTTGTTTATTAATTGGCATTATTGCCTGCCGCAACGTCAGCATCGAACACTTTCAATTGCGTCATGTGTGACGCGTGAGACAATTAACGCGCGAGACGCCACGAGCATCCTACGAAAAGAGTTGGAGCACACAGCTAAAAATCAAGTAAATCATCAATTTTGGAGGCAACTGAAATGCGACCGAGGCAATTAGAAGATTTTTGCTTTCGAATCTGGTAGAGTTGTTTGCTTTTTCTTATTGAATATTTGGCAGTTGTTGAAAGAGAAATTTTAAAGCATTTTAAAACAAATAAATAAAATATTTTTATTAAAGAAATTTATATTGCTGAAGTGGCAAATTTGAATTTGGGTTGTAGTAATAGAAGTTTTAGTTGAATCTATTTATTTTTTATTAGCATTAAATATGAAGACATGTGCTGCATATATTACAGCAAATTTAAAGAATAATCTCCAAGTTGTAATTCGTTGTGCGTCAAACTGCTTTGCCTAAGCAATACTTTTCTTTTTGTGGCTTAGATAGACATGTTTTTTGTACTATCAGCATCGGATAGTATTACTACTTACTGCGACTCACAAATCACCTCCTTCGTGTGCTGCCTTTTAGCTTGGAACCAGAAAGTATTCAGTATTAATCCGCATGTTCCATGTAATTTACCTAAGCATCATTCGTGTTGCTGCTACCAGGTCCCTCTTTTGTCACATAATAATTATTATTAAATATAAATAAATAATACTAATATTTATGCTCAAGTTTTTTTTAATATTCACGAATTTTCTAGACTATTTTTAGATGATCTAAAGATTTTTTTTTTTAAGATATAAAAATTTATTTTATTTAAAGTTTGAATAAGCTTCTTCGATTTGAGTCTTACAGTCTTATAGTCTTACAAAGAAATTTATGAGATATTTTAATATAAACATTAGATCATGGATGATATACTGTCTTTATACGTAGTATATATACGTCTCTCTCCTTTCTCTATCGCCATCTCAATCTCTCTCTCCATCTCTCACCCAATCTCCCCCCCTGCATACATGTCTCTGCAACCAGCATCTGATCTTCTAAGAAATCACCACCACATCAGCATCAGCATCAGCATCATCATCGTCGCGATCAGCATCATGATCATCACAGTCATTATCGTGATCATAATAGGAACAAAGGCAGAACGCACATGGCACTCGAGTGTGTACAAAAATTAACACATTTAAATGACTTTCATTAAAAGTTGATTAATATGGCCCTGATTGGTTATGAGCTTTGGTTTGAGGTTCGTTTTTTCGCTTTTTGTCGTTTGCTCGTGTGCTTTGCTTTCTTTGGCTCCTCATTGGCGTCATTTGCAGCAGGCGGCCGGCCCCCTAGCACCCCCATGGCCCCCTGGCCGTGCCTCAATTATTGTCGCATAAATTGAGCATTTAGTGTTTTTCACTGATTTCGATTTTTATTAATTTACGTATTGAGCGAGTGGCCAGCGACGATTTTATTTTATTTATTTTTGTAGCTCTTATTGTTTGTTGATTCCCAATCAGAGAACTAGCCACATAGCCACACACACACACACCCGATTGCCGCATTCTCAATATTTTTCAATGAGACGTAATTTAGACTCATTTAAATAAATATATTTCGTTGATTGGCCATTGCATTATTATTATGACGATGATGTCGATGATGTTGATAATGGCCAAAGCAATTGCGATAACGAGTTCAATGCAAAGTTATTTAACCTTTTAATAAGACGAAAAGTCGCCGTCGCCGATGCTGAAAGAAAAAATGTTAGAAAATTACGTTTTGCTCGAATATTGGTAAGAATTTTTGGCTGTGAGGCGAAGCGTTGGATTAGTTTGAGTTTAATGAGATAAAGTGAGAGAGGAGGTGATGTATTTTAATAGGTTTTTTTTATAGAAATAAGTTGATGTGTACATGAGACAGATGGCGGACTAGACAATATACTTTATTAGCTTAGAGTTGCTCTAATCGACATCTCAAATTAAATATCTCAAATTCTCTTACCTGTACCTCAGATCTTAGCAGAAGTTCTTTAACAATTCAATTTCATTTTAGTAGACTCCAGATAACTTTAGTATTTATCAGCGCATTATTATATTATTTGAAAAATTTTAAGTTGGCAAAGTTTTTTAGTAAAACATATTGAAAAGAATGGAGTATAATCAATTATAAAGAAAGCAATATAGATTTATAAGCTTAGCCTAGAAATATTATAATTTTCTTTTCTTTTCAAATATTGATTGAGTAGGTCACTAAGTAATTTCGTTTATTTTTGTGGGACAATTTAAATACGATTTATTTTTTAAGATGTCAAACATTTCCAAAAATTATGTAGTCTCCATTTAGATCCAATGCTCTTTGTCATCTTTTTGGCAAGAGATTAAAGCTTTTGATCCCTGCTGGCAAAAAACTGATAATATATTATAATATACACATATAAACACTTTCAATTCCTCTTTCTCTGTCTGTTTCTGTGCATTGATGTTTTTAGATTTTATATGCAATCGCCTTATATCCAAAGCCTGGATACTGGAACCAGGATCATCGATTCTTGAAGAAGGCTTGTTACATAAGGTTACATAAGATTTACTATCAAATGTAAAGGCAACCAACGTGATTGTAGTTCCTTTTTACGCAATCTTTTGATACATAATAATATAATATAAATAATATATAAATTAAATATAATATAATAATAAATAAATATAATAAAATATATATATAAAATAATATATCATAATACAAAGGTTTGTAAATTATGCTTAGTATTGCTAATTTATTGCCTTTTAGTAGGTCTATCTATTTATACAATTTTTGTCTGAAAAAAACCTTTCTACCTATATATTCTCCATTTAAATTAGCCAACTTTTGTCACTTTGAGCCACCATTAGAAAGTCGTTGCGCCTGCGCACTTTGGTACAGTTGCCTCAGTTTCGCTGGCGATTGGGCAAATCGGTCTCATGCATTTATGCATAAGTCGGGGCCGTCACGCACTTAATGAGTCGCCTCGACGCGGCTCAGCTCGGCTCGACTGTACCTGCGCAACTGCGGGCGATAGCGACAACAAATTGGCGCGTTTAATAATCATTTAGTGCGCTGCGTGTATTTGCGGCTGCCGCTAATTTCTTGCAGGCGTTGAGCAGGCGAGCGCGCGCACTTTCAAAATTGTCCTCAGCCATGGGTGCGAGCGAGTCGAAGAGAGAGAGAGAGAGAGAGAGAGAGAGAGAGAGAGAGAGAGAGACTGCGCATGCGTGCATGGCCCCCACGGCGTTGCCATACCGCCCAATCGCTGGGCGTCACTTGCCGTTGCCGCTGTCGCTGTGGTGTCGCCGCTCGGTGTTGGTGTCGCGTTGCAGCTCGTAGTCGTTGCTGTCGTCGACGTCGCGTAATTTACATTAATTGGCGCTCCGCGTCATACATATAAATTTTTTGCGCGCCTAAACTTTAATTTCATGCGTACCATTTGATTTTAGCTATTTGCCGTTTGCCGTTTGCCGTTTACCATTCGCAGTTGCCACTATGAGCGCAAATTATAGGAAAGTGCAACAACGACAACGACAGCAGCGCAGCGATCAGTGTCTGCCCGTGCACTGGGGCGTTTGTTGGGCTCATTTTGGGATTGGATATGTGACGCTGGGGCGCATATTTAGGCATCTAGTTATAGGTCTTTGCAGCGCACAGCCAACGGCATTCAATTGGGTCGACTCTGAGCCATTCTCCTCGGCAACAAAGTTTCGGCTAATTGCATGGGTGGGCTTCGCAATACGATTTGAATATCTTATGAAACATAATTTTTATATAATCTCAGCTCAAATGGAGATAATATGCTGATTGACAGTTTAAGTATTTAGCTACGGTTTCTGTTTTAACTCTGTCTGTTATGCAACCACTTATCTTGGCATGGCAAGAAATTTAAGATTTATGCGTATTGTCATTTTGGAAAATTTTTGGTTAAGCTTGTAGATTTGTTTATCTTAATGAATTTATTATTTCATACATACCTTGGTATTAGATTATTTGTTATTAGATTTTTTTTTGCGATTTCGTGGAACTGTTTAATACTTGAAGCTTGAAAGCTTAAAGTAGTCTTACTTTTTTACCTTTCATATTATAAAATTTATAACATATGGAAAATTTAATCTCAATCTTATAGTACTCTTCCTAAATTTCCCTTTTTGTTTTTAAATATTAAAAATATAAGGCATTTTAATTCATTTTATTAATTTTTTTTTTTTAATATTTCAAATAAATATTTTTATATTATTTATTAAAGATTTTCTTAGGAATTTTCTGATTTGATTTATTTTTATAAAATAATTAACTTTTCTAATTTTTGTAAACATTATTTCAGTAAAATAATATTGTCTGATATTATATTATTTATTTAAGACTTTTTTGCAATTTTCCAAGCATTGGAATAATTCATTTTAGTTATTCTATTCCTTGTATTATTTATCATACTATTTTAAAAGTAAGAACAACTTGTGTTTTTTCAGCATAGAGCAAAAACTTACATGAGCTAAAAACTGGACAATGAATACTTAAGTTTACTTTGAACTTCAGGCACTTTGCAACACTGTGCGACACTTGCACTATTTAAGCGTTTTCTAGCACTGTTCTGTATATAGTACAGTTAGTTGTCTGCTGCTCGTTCAATTAATTAACACACTTTCACAGCGCATTTCTTTCTGGCGACAATTTTCGTTGACGTCAATTTTATTCGTTGTTGTTGCTGCTACTGCTACTGTTGTTGTTGTTGTTGTGTGCTCATTTTACTATATCATCAGGTCAAATCTCAATTAACAAATATAACGATTTTGCTGTTGCTTTCTCGCTCGCTTTCTACTCGGGCACATTCGCCATTTTCTGACTGCCGCCGCTGCAATTTCGCTTCTGTTTCTTTCTTTCTTTTTTTTTCTTGCTTAACAAACAATTAAAAATATTAATAGAAATTTATTTCAATTGAAATCAAAAATTTCTCTACATTAGCCGAGCGCTCCAGTTGCGATCTAAATATTTGCATGTTGCGAACCCAACCCAACCCAGCCCAACCCGACCCGACCCGACTCGACTCGTTGGCTCACCATTTTCTCGAAAGTAGTTTTCATAATTTCCCTTTGTCCACATGCAATG
Source organism: Drosophila pegasa (assembly GCA_035046225.1). NCBI lineage: Eukaryota > Metazoa > Arthropoda > Insecta > Diptera > Drosophilidae > Drosophila > Drosophila pegasa. The sequence continues at coordinate 1,277,984 of JAWNOD010000579.1, read as the reverse complement.
CCAGGCGCTGCCCATTAAATAGCAAAATCCCAAGCTTAATTAAAAGCCAGAGCACAATCGACTTGTAATCAGCTTATATGACAGTCAATTTATAGCTGCAGCTTGATTATGAGCGACTAACTTTGCGAAGCAATGACATTTGAGTCTGAGTCATGCAGTGAGCCAAAAAAAGGTGACTAGGAAAATACTCTAGGCGTAGGTGGGAGTGCTAATGAGGGTTTTTAAATTGAAATAAAATAGTATAGGGCTGGTTTAGTAATTTTTAAATATATTAAGCTAAGCTTGACTTGTTTCCAAGATTTTATACAATTTTTTGTCTTATGAAAGTTTATCTCAGCTTTAACTCCCTTATTAAAGTGTCATTCAAGCCCAATGCAACCTGTTGTTATACACTGAACCTATTTTTAAATGGGAATTTGGGGTATAATAGTTGTGTGGGAGTGTATGTGACAGCCAGATAGAGGCATTCCACAGCCCATAAAATATTATTATTATTTTATATATATAATTTATTATTTTTATTAGATATGTTTTTTTTTAGATATATTATTTATTATTATTTATAGATATATTTTTTATATTTATTATTAGATATATTATTTATTATTATTATTATTTATATTCCCTTTCCATTTGTTAATCTGTCCGTGTGAACGCAGCGATCTCGTACACCACAAAAGCTAGAGACTTGGATACCTCCCCTCTCTATCACCAAAGTCCCAATATATTAATGCTTATACAAGCATTTGATTGCCATAATAATAAATATTTCATTATTTCATTAAGATATATTACTTATTTATATAAAATGGCCTCGCAGGGTATCTCCTAGTCAATCACTCTCGCTCCTTGAGCTCGCTTAGTTGTTAATTATGACGTAGCTTTACTGTGAGACATGGACATTTTGCAGTGGGTGCTCTAATGGCTAGCTTGAGGGACGACGCGGGGGCGTCGCCTGGCCCGGCCCTAATGGCATATGTGTCTGTTGTCATTGTTGTGCGGTGAGCTCAAGCGATGCATTAAGTTGATTTTAATAAGCGTCGCCAGTTGCAGTTGCGGTAGGTAAATAAATAATTATAATAAATAAATAATAAATAATTGTGTGCCACCGACAACAATAACAACAATTGCCATCAGCTCGGGTACAGTCGGCCAGGCTTGTGTTAATTATCATGACTGGAGGAATCTAATTATTATTAATGCACTGCGTCGAGTTACCAACTGCTCCAGTGGCTGCAGCCCTCCGCCCTCCGCCCTCCACCATCCGCTGCCCTACTTAATCACGGCTTATTAAGCGCTCTAAAGACGCCATTTCAATGCAACTTAGTTGACGATCCATTAAACGCTGTTCGTCTCTGTGCAAGTGCCGTTTCGTGTCAATGTCTGTGTGCACAGCTCATTAGAGCCGCCGCTGAGGTGCAGGTGGGGCCAGTTGGGGGCAGGTGCAATAAATTGCCGGTACTTGTGCTCGTACGTGTATGTAAATTATAATTGTGCTTAATATATAATCGATAATTATCGCTGATCGATTAATTGCACACTTTTTTTTCTGCTTCATCGTTGCACATTGCACCTTTTTATGGCGGCTCTCTAATGGCTTTTTGGGGGTCTGAGTCGTTAGCCGAGGCCTTCAAGAGTGGCACAACTTGGTTGAAGGTTAGATTGCTCGTATCTGCGTGGATCGTCTAAGCGGAGTTTGGCGGCCTTCGAGCCCAGTTAATCGATTCGAAATTCGATTACCGCAACACTTGCGAGCCAGTCGGCCGCGCACTTTTCGCAATCAGCCCGAAAGCACTTTGCCACCCCGTGGCACCGTGAGGCAGCGAGCAACCCTTGAGCCGGCCCCTGTCCTGTGTCCGTGTGTGCCCCGCGGCTAAATTCTAATTATAATCGCGTATCGCCAGTGCCAAATCCAAAGCTCCAACAAACCTTTGTCAAGCGCCCCTCGCCAATGGCTGTCATTAACGTCCCACACTGCCCGGCCATCCAGGCGGCATTTGCATTAATTTTGCAATGCCGGAAAATACAAAAAAAAAAAAGAATAGAATAGAAAGAAAGAGAAAGAAATTTCCATAATGAGCACGTACACAATCACTTACCCCGGACCTGGCCTCAGACCCCTCGATCTGGCCACATGCAACTCGCAAAAGGGTTTCGCATAATTCTCATTGTGCCCGGCCGAAAGGGGTTGCAAAAATTTTATAATTAGTTGGCCGTTGCCGTCGCCCGTTGCCCGGCACCAAATGCAATTCCAGCAGCAGGTTTTACACATTTTTTTCTACACTTTTTTTCTGCCAAATATTTAGACGTTGATTATTGCGCTCCGTGCTTGTGAGAGAGGAGAAAAAAGCGCGGCTCTGGCAAACGATTTTGGTGCGTGCTCAATTGGGGAGTTTTCTGGCCGGAGCTTGCCGCGAGCCCCGCCCACAGTTCCACAGAGCCCACATGCCATTTCTTTTGTTTTTCGCTAATTTAGCAAAATTATGTTTTGTGCTCTCATGTCGTGCTGCAGTCGCCCATGTGCCCAACTCCAACTCCCTCAATATTATTATACAACTGCAACACGAATGCGACATGCAATTTTCGACCTATAACTCAAATGCCCTCGCTGCCAAGGGTATGCAAATTTTATAAGATTATTTGAGCTTATTTGGAAGCTAAAAAACGACATGATATCTTATATCAAATGGTTTTAAAATTGGATATATACTTCTAAAAAATAATACAAGTATTTTAGAGACATCGAAATATTATTAATATATTTTTAAAATATTTTTGGTGCCTTAATATTCTTTTTATATTTTTAAAATATTAAAAAAGATATAAAATCTTTAAAATATTTAAAAAAAAATACAAATGCAATACAAATATTTAAAATGCCAAATGAGGTCTTTAAATGTAAGAATCTTTCAATATGTTAAATATTTTTTTAATAAATAGAATAGAATGCTTTATTCGTTTTATATTTATAATTCATTTAAAAGTGTTTTTTATAATACTGTTTCGATATAATATTAATAAATATTAAATATTATATTTTTACTATAATTATTTAATATTCTATAAAACTCTATTTGACTTGATCTTATTCGGAAGGTAAAATATTTCTTTACATAAAATAATTTATAAATATTTAATATATTTTTTTAATATAAAAAGAATTTTCTAGAGACGTAAGATTTTTATTTATTTGTATAGTTTGACTTTAATTTATTTATTCATTTAAATTTTTTCACATAATAAATAATTACTATGCCAAATAGGGTATTCAAACCTCCACCTATGCCTTGACAGTCTTGAATTCCTAACTTTTTTCTCATTATTTTCATTCTAAATGAATTAAAATTGCCAAATGTAGGCGGGTTTGGGTAGGGAGAGGCTTGCTTTTTAATGCAAATACAAAATGCGAATAACTCATTACGAGTCGCATTAAGGACAGCGTATGGGCGGGTGTGTGCGTGTGTGTGTGCAGGACTCACGCTATGAGAGGGCTGCTTTTTAGCCTCGTCCTGCTTGGGTCTCGTCTGACTTGGCTTGGTTTGGCTTGGCCTGGCATGACTTTGACTTCCTATACGCTCAACTCTGCTGTCCCCCCTCTCTCTTTCTTTCTCACTCACACTCTCTAGCTGCTCTCTCCTTCTCTTAGGGGTCGTCTGACTGTTCAGCTTGCACATGTTTATTGTTGTCGTTGTTGTTATTGTTGTATTGAGTACGCCTCCGGTATTGTTGGCATTCGTTGTTGTTGCTGTTGCTGCTGTTGCCGCTGTGTTATTGGCATCGCCTAGTGCGTGCTCAATTTGAATCACGCAAATTTCATTATTATTATTTTTAATGATTTGAGTGGAAAAAGTCGACAGCGCAAAAAAAGAGTAGAAAAACCGAGCACAACAACAATGCCGAGCCAAACAGGAAAACACCCAGTTAAATAGTCCACTGACCGGATTGCAATGCATTTTGTTAGCATTAAGTAGGCAGGGAGGTCGCCCCCAGCAGTGCATCACGTATGTAATGTAATGTAATGGCCCGTGCTATGCGTTTGATAATGCTCCCAGCCAATGGGGCAAAGGTAATTTTGTGATAGCTAAACTCGTTTTGAGGTACTTGTCTATAAGCTAAGTGTGGCTCAACTGATCAACTGACAACTGAAAGCGAATTTAGGGAGTGAAGAGAAAAAGTTGAAGGATATTTATGATCAATTTCCCTTTCTATATGGTATCAAATTAGAAATTTATTATAATATATTTAATGTAATATATAGCAAATTTAACTTAAGAATTTTTAGTAATTTGTGTTTGTATTTCATGAAGAGAAAAAGTTGAACGATAATCTATGATTATTATTACCCTTTCTTTATTATAATAAATTTATTATAATATATTTAATATAACATATATAATATCAAATTTAGTTAAAGAATTTTTAGTAATTTGAATTTGTATTTCATGAAGAGAAAAAGGTTGAAAGATCATTTATGATCATTATTTTCCTTTCTATATAGTATCAAATTTATTATAATATATTTATTATAATATATTTAAGATAATATATATAATAATAAATTTAGTTAAAGAATTTTTAGTACTTTGTATTTATTTTTTGTATCAAATTTATTCTAATTAATTTATTACAACATATTCAATATATTTTTAATATAATATATTTAATACCAAATTTAGTTAAAGAATTTTTAGTAATTTCCTTAATTCATTATCATTTATTAAAAGCATTTTTCCCTTCTCTACAAGCCTCTTCTACTACTATTTTGTTGAACTTGTATAGAAAAGCTTTCTTTACCACTGCACTCTGCAAAACTTTATTGGTCTGACTCAATTTTGAAAAGGAAAAAAGGACTAAACTACGAGCTCCCTCTCTCTCTCTCTCCCTCTCTCTTATTACCATCAAGGTTTAAGCTCCTTATCCCGACAATGCCTCATGCCATGCTATCTACTTTACATAATGTTCTACCTTCACGGTTGTATTTCATGTGTAATCGTGTGTAATTTTTAAGAAAATTGCACGTTACACACACACACACACACACTCGCACACACACGGACATTTTTGCCAGTGCATGAACATCCCCTCGACAACAACAACCCTAAAACAATGCATTGGCCAACAACAGCTAGCACACAAAACTTTTCAACTCACGTGTGTGGGCGTGTGTGTGAGTGTGTGAGTGTGTGCTGTTGTCTGAGTGTGTGTGTGTGGGTGTGTGTGTGCGTAAGTAAATGTTGCATAAATAATTTTAACTGAATGACTTAATGTTGTGCTGGCCGCCCTGTGGCATGGGGCGCATTATTGATTATTTTCTCGGACGGGGGCGGGGAGGCACTCGAAAAGTTTAGCTGCCAAAAAAGTTGCAACAGCCGAAGCCCAGACCCGCCCCCTCACTTCCCGCTGGCTTAAAGCAAGTCGCTTAATATGCATTCTGTGCTAATTACAAATCCGAAGGCAATTTAATGGCCTGCGGCATAAAGTGGAATTGGCCGCAGCCGGACGCGCACTTTTCCAATCAGAAATTGGTTTGTGCCACATTTGATGCCAGAATGTGCAACAATTTAGTTAGACTATTAATTACAACAAGTCTCTGGCAGCAGCAGCAGCCGCAGCAGCAGCGGCAGCAACAACATGTTTAGCATGTTGCAGCTATGCAAAATTATTGATGATTTTATTAATTTGAATATTGGCCCGCAACGTGGCGTGGCATGACAAAACGCTGGCCAAGACATTGGCCGGCCCGAGTGTCTGCAATGATAAATTTTGAGCAATAGAAAGTTGCATGGAGATTGCAATTTATGGCCAGATTTTACGGCAGCAACATGTTGCAAGCGCAGCGTTGCGCCAACAAAATGAGTATAATTAGACCGGTTTCTAATGCGTTTCAGCAGCGATCGATGCGGCGAGCGCATGTTGCAGATGTTGCTGCATGCATGTTGCTGCCGTCGACTTAGAAAACAAAATATAGTCGAGCACTTGATTTGAATTATAGCTGCCTGGCCATAGCGATAATTAATCGTGCTATTTAGTGTGCTACATGAAATTCTACCAGTTTGTCGGTTATTGATTAGATTTGCAGCCAGTTTGCTGCTGCTGCCGCTGCTGCAGGAAGCGCTGTTGCATGTTGCTGCTGCTGCTCGCCTGTGCAATTTGGACAGACTTTTAATATGCGCAAATTGTACTTAATTCCGCTGGCATATTTTGTCGCTGCAATTTGACTTTCACAACATGTTGCAGCAACAGTTGCTCATTAAGCGCCAACCAGCCCAGCAGCTACAGTTCTAGGTGCTGCTGCTTTTTCTCGCAGTGTACGGCTGCATTCGTGTCTTGCTTTGTTTGCTGCTTATGCATATGCCACATGCCTCGGCTCGGCCCAGACATTTGCATGCAATGTACAAAATTAATTATTACTCCTTCTCCTTCTCCTCGGCTGTGGCTGCAACTCCCGCTGCTGCTGCTGCGGCTCCTGCTGCTGCTGTCCACTTCCTGGCCAAAATCTACAGCCGAAACGTCTACTGCCCCGACTCAGGCATTACATGTCCTGCACACAACTTGCAAGGCATCGCACCCAGACCACGCCGTGGTAAGCCACCCACCCAAGCCCAACCACCCAACCACCCAGCCCCGCTGCCCGCTTGTGGCTCATTATGAGCAACGACGACGACGGCGACGTGGCCGGAAAAGTGCGTTCGTTGACTGCTGTTGGCTGCCCAGCTCCGAGCTCCCAGCTCCCAGCTCCGACTCGAGCTCCCGCCCGACTCTCTGAGTGCAGTTGCTTGCATTGGTCATGGCGGCTTTGCATTATTACAACTGCAGACAGTTGTAGGCGAGTTGCCTGCATAGTTGCCAGCAACAGCAACAGCAGCAGCAACAACAACTCAAACACACACAAATACACTCACACACTCACACACTCACACACACACACACATGCATCCATTTGCATTATGCATTAAAATCAACGCCCGTTTTGTGTACTTGGCCATGCCAAGCTGAAGACAGCAACAACACATCCAGAATCGGAGCTCTACTTCGCATTTAGTGTTCGATTTTCGACCAGGCGCTTTCTTTATGTGTGCCTGTGTGTGTGTGTGTGTGTTTCACTGTTGCCCAGAAATGTCAACGTTGAGCTGGGCATTCATTTAGGCGCCTGCACTTGGACTCCTGCAATTTTGCAGCTTAGCAGAGAGAACGGCATACAAAGTTGAGATAAAATCATTATAGAGTAGGAACAAAAAATGTATTTAGAGTACAAAATAAAGCACAAAATTTAAAGAATTGATTATGAATAATTCAGTTAGTTTAAATATAATTTTAAAATTCGTAGAGTCTTAATATATATTTTTTTATTAAAAAATTGTTTGGGAAATGTTACTTACTTTTTTAATAATAACTTTTTAAACCTTTTTATTTAGTATAATAACTATTTTTATTCTATTTTAAATAATTATACTAATAATATAGTTTGGTTTAAATGTAATTTAAATTTTTTGTATTTGTTTTTTAATTTATGAAAATTATTTGGAAAATGTTCCACATTTTTGTACCCTAAGCTCATTGAAAATGGGAAATCATTTGAAATAATTTTTTTTTTAAAATATTAATTTTGCTATAGTAACTATTTTTATTTTAATCATCCAACATTTGAATCGAACTCAAATAGCTATGAAAATATATAAAATATAGACAAGAGTGTGTTTATACAGGTTAAATTATAAATGGATTCTTCTTAGTATTAATTTATTTTTTTTAGTTTTTTTTTTATTTACAAAAAATGGTTCTACAAAGCTTTGAATCCAACTTAAATAGTCAAGAAAATATATTAAATGTGATCAATATATACAAATATATAAAATGTGATACAGGTTATATCAAAAAAAGAATTTTTTTTAGTAATAATTTCATTTTTCTTAAGAGCCTAAATTATAACAAATCCAACAAATATATTTATTTTATTTAATTTCATTAAGACTAGCATTAGTGCTTAGTATCCAAAGATAATTGTGGTCGCATTTTGTTTATTTCACTTATACAATTATCAATGCATTTGGTCTAGCTCAAAAATATCTTAGGAACTTTCTCAGTCTGCCATCTCAAGCATGCCCCTCAATGATTTATGAAGAAAGTTTCGTGTATGCCCGATCTCTTGCTGCTCGAAAGACATCTATATACAAACACACACACACACACACACACATATCTACATGGAAACATATGTATTTGTATGAATAACAAAAAACTTTCTTGCCAGACGTGACTCACTCCTTTGTCAGAGTCTGGTTACGTCTCGCCAGGCATATAAATTATAATGCGGAGTAGGTGTAAAATTTTCGATTACGGCAGGCCCTAGCCACCCCCTGGCAACCACTGTGCGGCGCTGTGGCCGTAGCTGCTTTGCGAACCTCCCTCTGGCTCTGTCGAGTCATTGTCCAGTGCTGGACGTCGTGGCTGCTTGCAAGGACACAGGGACAGGACCTGCAGTCGGAGTCGAAGCAACGTTTTGCATTTGCAAAATTATGCGGCATGTGTGCGACGCTTCCTGCAACCACTTGCCTCCCCTGCCCCTGCTCCTGCCACTGCCCCAAATATTATGCTTTTGCCTTTTGTTATTCGCCTGTTGTTGTTGTTGTTGTTGCTGCTGCTGTTGCTGTGGTCAACCGGATGGCAACAGGGATAATTAATGAAATTAATGCGCCTGGGCATGGGTTTTAAGTGCACGAAATATATTCGATAAATGTAAATTCTAAATTATGAGCCAGAGCAGGCAAAAGGCGTGCAGGTACAGTCACCACTTTGGCCAACTGGGGGGTTGTTTGCCCAGCCGGGTGCATTTTAATGCCAATTAACTGGCGCATTACTGCATTACCTAGACACATCTGGGGATCTGTATGGGTTGAGCTGCCATAAACTAGATTCGCTGCAAAAGAAACATTTGTATTTTAGGCAGACTCGGGGAAGGGCATTAAAGAATACTAGGCATGACTAAGCTAAGCTAGGGAAGCTATTCTATATAGCTACGACTGTCTTTATCACCTGTTTCTAGACAAATTATGGCTTAATATAAGTTCCTATGCATTGACTAGTTTATATTTAATTGACAACTTATCTGCACATAATATAGATATATAAGTAGAAGTAAAATACAATTAAATAATATATATTTTGATTTTAAATATTCATAGACATGATCAATTAATATAGAACTAGTTTTTATGTATAATGACAATAAACTTTAAGTCCACTTCTAAGTTAACATTTTAGGTATGAAGGTCAGAGTTAATAATTATATTATTGCTAATATGAAAGCCGATGAGCTATCAATTTTCATTTTATATACATTTTAATCATTTGAGCAAGAGACTAGAATAGGCTTGAATACTAAATGTTGTTATATAATGAATCATTTTATATATTCGAATCAATTATGATAATAATAGTTGCTGACCTATTAAATTTTTATTACAAATGCAGATCCATCATTAAGTAAGATATAAAATTTAAATTAAATATTTTTTATACATAACATTTTGTATACCAAAATATCTTTCATTTTAGTCGTTTTATTTTATGAAAACTCAGGCTTAGTAAGTTGAGCGGCCCTGTATACAAATTTGTTAATCAATGATATATTAAAAAGAAGCTTTTGTTATTGTCTTATAAGTATACAGGTAAGCGTAAAGAATGAGATTAATTCTAATGCAGTCTCAATAGGTATTACTTGCTCCATTTAACTTTCTTTTATTTAATCGCACTCAGAACGCAGCGAGTCGCAATTTTGTGTTGTCTTTTCTGCTGTCATATGCCAACTGAGCCTCTTGTGGCTCGCATCGCCACTCAGCTTGTGCTACGTTCGGTTGCTTTTACTACGATAATTGAGGCAAACTTGTTCGAAACGAACTTCGCGCTGCCAAACCGCGCTCTTAGCACTAGTTTCCTTTTACTATAAGATTGCCCTATATTTTATTGTATTTTCTATATATTTTATTTTTGTTTGTACTGATAACTCTTTAAATATACATAAATTTATTTAATAATATAATATATAATATATAAATATATTTAGTAATATTTAATATGGACTAAATAAATATGTGATATATATTTAAGTAGCTTTCCGAGCTACTAAAGCCAGCTTATTGACCATAGACTGCAATCTGCCTAAGATTTCATACAAAACTAAGATTAACTTCTCTAAAGAGCTTAGATTCAATAAATCTAGATAAAATATTAGTCTATATTTTTATATAATCTATAAAATCTTTATAGTTAATATATTCTATATTTTCTTCAAGTTCTATGTACTCTATATATTCTATATATCTTCTATATAGTCTATAAATTCCCAAAGATTCACACGGCAGCGGCTGCTTGTCTGTCAATGCCTTTATTACCATGTATGACAGGCTGTTAAGTTAACCCTTTGATGCTTAACTGATTGGTTTAAAGCAACTCTCGACTTCCTACACCTTTCTTGCAGACGGCGCACACAATGCGAGGGGGTCAGTGACATGGCCGAGGGCTGCGAGGACTCTGCCGGTGCCGCTGAATCCACAACGTCACAGTATAAGCACGACACGATGCTGGGTACGGTGTTGCCGTGCGAGGCGGCTATTGTTGCGACGCCTGGCAGCAGCAGCAGCAGCAACAGCAACAGTAACAGCAACAACAATAACAATAACAACAACGGCAGCAGCAGCGGCGGCGGCGGCAACAGTACGGCCAGCAATATTGTGAAGCGAGAGTTCTGCGATGGCAGCATCATGCCAGGTGCCAGTGTCAACAACAACAACAGCAGCGTCAGCAATAATAATAATAATAATAATAATAACAACAATAACAACAATACCAAAATGCAAGCATTGATATGCAGCAGCAGCAGCACCAGCGCCAGCAACAATAACAACAACAACAACAGCAGCAGCAACAACAACAACAATGCAAACAGCAGCAGCAGCTCATCATCATCCTCCTCCTCGTGCTCATCCTCCTCGTCCAGCTCGTCGGCCAGCACTCTAACCAGCTGCACCACCGCGGCCATCGTGCCCTCGAATTGCTCCACAAATGCCAACAAGTCGCCCAGCTCGCCCTACTCCCAGAGCGGAACGCTCGGCATCGGCATCGGCGTCGCGCTCGCCAGCCCGCTGCGCGAGGCCAGTCCGCTGCCCAGCCGCTGCTCGCCGGCGGTCGCTGCGGCGCAGTCGCCGTGCGGCGGCGCCACGCCCGCCTCGCCGCCATCGATCTCCTCCAACAGCTCGTCGCATGTGCTGGCGCTCAACATCAAAACCGAGTCGGTGAGTCGCTAAACGCAAACACTTTTAATTACAATTTAATAATCAGAGCAACTGCATGGGCTGGAAAGGGGGGGCCGCGCTCAGAATAAAAGATACAATATTGACTCTATATATATCTAAATATTTTATTTGAGAATTTTTTAAGTTGAAAACAAATTTAGCTATGGCAAAATTTGAATCTATTATACGATTTTTACTAAACCTATTTTTTTTCGTCTTTATCAATAAGCTCAAAAAAGTAGGTTGGGCCTTAACGCTCACATTCAGTTTTCAGTCAGCTTGATACGATCTATGTATCATAAATTTTGAGCTCAACAAAACAATTTTATATATAAATAAATCATATATATATGTCAATATTAATCAGATAAATAACAAGAAATATACCGAATATATATTGAATATTAATTTATTAATGTTAAATAAATTTATCAATTTATTTGTTTAATTTATTTACTATTATTTCACCATTACGCGCTAACTATTTTGAATGAATACAAATAATTAAATATGTATCATAAATAAATAAAAAAATTAATAAAATCACTATATAAATAAAAATGTAGTACAAACTAAATGAGAAATCACTTAAAATAATTTTATATTTTTATATTACATATATTTCTTTAAATTGAAAGCCAACACTTTGCCTGGCCCAATATTAACATAAGTAAATTATTTCATCATTAAATTTTATGAAATTTAATAAACAATTCAAAAAACATGAATAAAAAATATATAAAAAAATAATTGATAGAAATCAATCAAAGGAACATTTAAAATAAATTTATATATTCTACAATATATTACATAAATGCCTTTATAATTGCCAAGCAAGCTCTTCACAGTGCCATAATTTCTTAATTTATTTATTTAATTTCCTAATTTATTTATTTATTTATAATAAAATTATTAAATAAATAAAAATAAAAGAAATTTAATAAAAATAAAAGAAATAAAATAAAATAGCAAAAAGAATATAAATAAATGAATAAAATAAAATAAAAAAAAATAATTGAAGAAAAGAAAAAATTACCGAAAAGACAATATACAATAAAGAAGTCAAATTAAATTAATTTTTCTATAATATATAAATTATAAATATCAATTCAATTCTTTGCAAAGCTACAAAAATAGCTTACAGTTTTTGATATTTGCGTGACAAATAACGCGATCACGCGCGCATCTCTAGCTGAATTCTTAAATTGGTTTGCATTTAATTAGCATGCAAGCGGCGCGGCGATCATTAATTAGTTGCGGCACCGACTGGCTAATCATGAAATCAGCAAGCTTGCCGCAAAATGTTGCCACTACACAACAACTGTGACAATTCCTGCCTGCAACTGCCGGCGAGCGACGGCCGTCAAGGGCAAACTTGGCGTCAAACATTTTACGCTACAAAACGTTATAAAGCAGCCGCAGGCTGTAGCTTGTCGTGCACGAGAAAACCAAAAAAAAAGACTACAAAAATAAATAAATAACACAGAAATAAAAACAAAAGCCGAAAAAACTTAATACAACAACAGTTCAGTGGCGGCAACACTCGGTCAAATATTTGTCCCAATTTTAATGACCATAAAAACTGAGCAGAAATAAAACAACGACAACAACAACACAGCAACAACAGCAACAAAAATGAGATCACAAAAAAGTTTGTGCAATTGTCAGCAATAAATAAAAATTTTCGCATGTCCTCGTTGGCTCGGCTGGCGGAGTTGGGCTCGCATTGGCTTTGCCTGTGCCTGGGCTCTCGCTCGTTGCCTCTCGGCGCATAGTCACAGCCACAGCTTGGCAAATCAGCAGAAAGCAGCGCGCCAATGGCAGGCACATTGAAGACGCCGATCCGTTGATAGCCGAATCGCTTGGATCGCCGCCGTCACCGCGCCGCGTCGGCCGTTTCAAGTTTATTTTTGTTTAATTTTTCGTCTAAGGCGCTCGTTGTCGTTGCTCGTAAAATTGTGCTAAATTATGGGCCAAATAAAGGGCTAGGGTTTCCAGAATGCGCAGCAATAAAAACACTTGAAATATTCCCATTCTCTCAAATTATGAAGTGCTCAAGCCCGAACGGTCGAGCTATTTCAATTACGTGGTAAATAGAAGTGACTAAGCGTCAATTATGTTGCAAGTTGTAGCAGCTGCTTGAATTGGGAATATAAATTTTATTAGTTGATCATTCTATTTGAATTAATTGAAAATTTTAAATGAAATTTGAAAGCAATATCTGTAATTGCATTAGGTATTATTATATTATTTTTAAGTATTATTATATATTCATACTGTATTATTTTTGCTATATTTTTTTACTCTTATTTTAATATTATATTATTTTTTTTTACTTAATTTATTTGTATTTTTTCCTTCTTTATTTTATTTTTTTGGATTTACTATTAATTAATTTACTATTAATATAAATTTTCCCATGGCTAATTTCAACTGTTTTTTTTTACAAAAAATATAAGAATATTATAAACATTTATCAAGCTGTTTACAGTAAAAAATATAAAAAATGTAAAAGAAAATTAGGAAAAATTCTGTCCTTGCCAAAATCAATATTCTCTCAGACTTGACTTTTTTATTTTAACTCTTCGTGATTTCTGCAATTCCTAGAGATATAGAAAATCGCATTCCTTGTCGATGGACATACCTTATTCAATAAAAAAAAAAGCAATACATCGGAGCACATTTGATATCTTTGACCGCATTTTGGTTTTGTTCGCTTTGTCTCTGTCCGATCCGCATTCATTCTAATGACACAATCAGCTCGCACGAGACACGCACACACACACACACATGTAACGGACACCCTCTCGGGCAACTTAAGTCCCCCAACCCCTTCATCCAGCTTACCCCCGTCGCGTTCCCTAAGCAAATGCGACTTGTAATGCTCAAAAAGCCAAAACAAAATGTTGTAAAAAGCAATTAATAAAAATAAAGCAATCAAAAAAGTGCATAAAATTTATGTGCTTGCAGTCAAATGAGTAATCGTCTGGCCAACACGCACACACACACACAAGCACACACATAATAGAGATACCAGAGCGACAATAATAAACCAGCAACATTTATTGAAAATTAAACAAAAAAAGAAACGACAGCAGCAACAACAAAAAAAAAGCGCGCAAAAGGCAAATAATAAGCGCAAAATAATCAGCACACACACACACTCGTGCTCACTGGAAAAAAAATATAAGAAATAAATTTTGTATTGGCGACTGGAAACAAGAAAATCCAGGTGCTATAAAGATCGTATTTAAGGCCGCAGCAAACAAAAAAGAAAAATGAGCTGCCAAGCATAAAAACGAAATTTACATACACTAAAAAGGATAACGAGAGAAAAGTAGTTTTAAAAATATTTAATAAGGAATTAAAAAAAATATATAAATATAAAATTATTAAATAATTTTTTAAATTAAATTGTATATACCCAAAAAATCCTCGACTCCAAAAAAAAAACATATATAAATATAAATTTGTAAAATATTTTTTTTAATTAAATTTAATATGTCTAAAAAATCCTCAACTTCAAATGAAAGTAATTTAACCTGCCCACTAAGTCGAACAACTTTCAGTTAGAGTATTTGGCGCTTTGCAACTTCACAATGGAGCTTTGACATGCAGCTGGGCGGCGGGGCGCTGGGTGCAGTCCACAATATATTATAGCTAATTATGATCGGGGCAGTCGGGCAGCCCATTGGCTACGCAATTTGACGGCTTTGGCAGCCGCGACTGCAATTTCAATCGGCTGCTTTTGAGGCCAAGGCGTCGGCCAGTCAGCCAGTCAGCCAGTCGGCCCACTGTGTGAGTCATCGTCTAATGAGCCTGCCGCACCGCAGGCTTGGCCCGGTGAAAGCACAGTCCGCATATGTACTCTAATTTAAAGTCTAAAAGTCGCTAATTACAAGTCGAGCTAGCTGGCTGGCTAGCTGGCTGGCTAGCTAGACTATTCACACTCACATGCCGAGCGACACTCATATTCATACTCGCGCTGCTCCACAGCGCACATGTTGCGCATGTGCAATGAGGATGCCTTTTGCTGCGTGGTCTGACAGGCTGCGGCTACGTGTGTGCCAAGCGGATTTACTGCCCTGCCTGGTGGGTGTGCATGTGTGTGTGTTTGTATGCTTTCGCATTCACATCTGCAACGTCATCATCATCATCACGATGATCGGCAAGAGCAGAGAACAGAGCAGCAACTGGCAGCCAAGTGGCAACCGGTTTCTGCATTTACTTTAAATGTTGCAAATATTTAAAGCGGGATTATCCACAAGCGAACCGGAGGCCTGGCCTGGTTCTGGGCCCAGTTCTGAAGTTTGTGCTGCTGCTGCCTCCCGCCTCTGTCAGCCCCCTGCCGCCCACACTCACACTCACTCGCTGTCTCTGTCTCGCCCGCTGCATAGCATGTAAATCGGTTGTAATTAGTTAAGAGTCACTACGCGTCAACGCTTAAAAGGAGCAGACAATAATTGCTTATTAAAAAGAATGTTTGCTGCAGCAATTTTTATGACCGCCAAGCAGCGCGAAAATTGACTGCAAATGAGGTGAGTGAGTGAGCACACGGCACGATGAAGAAATCAACTGGCAAATAACTTTAAATTGAAGTAAAGAAGAAGTAGCAGAAATATTTCACGGGAATGCAAGTGATAACAATTTGAAAAAAAAAAGTTATACATTTTTATAAAGATATATAAGAGCAAAAGATTCTATATAATTTGAGATTTTCTTATGCTGCATTTATTTTTAGCTTATATATTTGATTATAAATTAAATATAATACAGTTTTCATTGATTTAAAATTGAGATATAATATTTATAAATTAAAATATTTATCTTATTTTAGTTTATATTTAAAAAATTTTTGTTCACACAAATTAAATCTTGTATAAAAAAATGTTGATGGTTGTTATATATAAATAAAATAATAATAATATATAATAAAGTTAAATTTGTTTATTAAATAATACTTAAATATATATACAAGATTTGACAAATTAGCAAGCAAATTATTGATATATAGAATATATTTTTTTATACTGAAACATAAAAAAAATTTAAAAAAAAAATTAAAACTGCAAGCTTTTAGAGCCTTTATCTAAAATTAAATATATGAATATAATAGATAAAAAATAAAGAAATAATAATAAAGAAATAAAATATGATAAAATAAAGAAATAAAACTCATATTCATAGAATAAAAGTGAATAAAAATACATAAAATATTATAAATATATATAAAATAAATATATTTAATTGTATATATATATAATATAAATAAACACAAACTTATTTACTATATATTATATAATATATTTTTATATATTTTACTTGCCAATATTTTTTTCCTATATTTTTTTTTTGGCTGTCTTCACAAATAATTGATATAATTCATTTGTTTGATGCGTGATCACATTCATATATATACATCACAGTGAGCTATCACAAAATCGAGTTGTGTGAGCAAGTTGTATCAATTTCTGTTTAGTTATCTGGATGAAAATTAATTAATCTGCGCTTACACATCCTCTCCGGGGGTATCCCCAGTGCATTTGTGCTGAGTTTTCAAGTTTGCCTGGCTGCAGCAGGTTCCCAGCTTAAGTCCCACATTCGACACGCCTTCACCGTCGCTTTCACATGGCTGACATTTGACAGGCTCTTCGGCTGGCCCCAAAAACTCGGTATTTATGTGGATAATGTCCCCCCGGCGGCCGGGTCTTGCTTGGTGTAAGTCGCAGCCAAGACAAGACCCAAATTCCATGCGGACAATTTGTGGTTTTCTTTATTATTTTTTGTTGTATTAATTCAAAATTAATTGCAAATAAATTACAAAGCAATTTGTGTGTCGGACAGTTGTTGTTGTTGTTGCTGTTGTTGCTGACGGTATTGTTGCTGTGGCTGTAGCTGTAGCTGTTTGGCATTGTTGCTGCGGTTGCTCCGTCAGCTGCATGCAACTTGAAATTGGCAGCGCATTTAATTATAAATTAATTATAATGCAAGTCGTACTTATGCACGTCCACGTAATGCCAATAATCATCAGGCGCTGCATTTAGGGGCGATATTATATGGCTAGCTTGATTTTGAGTCTTGTTTTTGTTTTCTCGTCGACGTTGAGCTCATTTTTCATTTTTCATTTCACCTCCTCGCACTGCACCAGGCCTTGACGTGCCTTAATTTCATTTTAGTTAAGCAAAGCAACAGCAACAGCAGCGAAAATATTGCAAATTGTCTGCCTCTTAATTATGGTGGATATTATAAATTTATTAACAGTGTTTGCTGACGTTGTTCACATTTTTTTCGCAGTTGTTGACGCTGGTTGTTAAGCAAAGTGGCGCCACCTGGCGTCGAATAGCGGCAGTTGAAGCTATTAAATGTTTAAATTATTGATAGATTTGACTGATTTTAGAGTTTAGATAAGTAAAAGAACTGAATGAGTGAAGCTGTAATGGTTATAGATTTTTTTTCTTATTTTCTATATATTCACATTTGTTCCTTATGAATCAGCAGCTTGCCCTTTGTTAAAAAAATTTTTTAAAGGTGAGCTAGGCTTAGTCATACAGCAAATGTTAGCCAAAAGTCAACTAATTGAATTTATCTAGCATCTGCAGCTGTCATTTGACATTTGTATAACTATTTGCATCCATAACGATTTATAGCTGCAGCTGAGCTGACCTCTCAGCTTATCCAATGGCCAAGAACAAGGCTCAATAATCAGTAAGAAATGGAACGAATATTTAGCAGTCTGTCAGGCTAAATACTTGTACTTAATAAAGCATAAAGAGCGGAGCATAATCATTAAGGTCTGCGCGACAAGCAGCTGAAGCGGTCGAAATCAAGGCGGCTGAGCACAACAATGCCCGGGCCCGCTGGCCATAGGAGACGGCGACTTGATGCCCAGATTGAAAGCGAGCCGGGCGGAGACGGGAAGCGACTGTGCAATGAGCGTGCGCGCATTAAAATAAATTTAATATTGGCTAGCAAAGCCGGTTGCCAGTTGCCCGATGCCAGTTGCCAGTTGCCGGTTGCAAGTTGCGAGCTGCGCATGCGTCACGTTTTGAGCCTGAACTTGGCGGGCCTCTCATAATTTGCAACCGAGTGGCAGATTGCCAGAGCGCTGCGGCGACGATGTTGGTTCAACTTTGCTACACTCAATTAAATGCCCCTCGGTTCGTGTTGCAAGTGTGTGTGTGTGCCTGTGTATGTGTGTGAGCCAGCAATAGTTAAAGCCAAAAATAGCATTTAAACTCATTAATTTAACGCGTGATTATGACCATGTTTGAACGAGTACGAGACTACGACTGTGAGCTTCAGTCTGAGTGGCCGCAGCAGTTGTGGCTGGCTGTTGCTGTTGCTGTTGCTGCATTGTTTTTGGGACTTGCCAGCAGGCATAATATGCTTGTTGTTGTTGTTGTTGTTTGGTTTCTGTGCTTTTCATTTTGGCATTTATTTTGCGCTTCTTTTGAGCCGCGGCCTCTGGAGTCGTACGTGGCACCACTTCGGCCAGCGCATTGATGTTTTATGCATCAGCGAGACAATTTTCCTAAAGCTAATGGATTACACTGGGCGACAATTTGCAAGAGAATTGGAATTTATTTGTATACAAATATTATTATTTTGAAAATATAAAAAATATTTAATAAATATTTTATTAAATATTATTGCGAGTAGTCGAATGGGTATGAGAAATCTGCTTCATTTTGAGCTCAAGCTTAAGCTTCAGTTTGTTTCTTTGTAAAATGCATTTTTTATTAATCCCTATAGCTAATGGATTACACTGGGCAACAATTTGAACAAAAAATTATTTTAACAACTTTTTTTAAGATTTAGAACTTAGAATTCTTGAATATTTTTTTTTTTCATATATTATGAATTGAAAGCATTGGGATTTTTTTAATTGTTTCTATAATATTATTATATATTTATTTATGCATTTCTTAAAATATTTTATTTAATATTATTGCAATCTTTTATTGATATATAAATTATAGTTTAAAAATATAAAAATTTTTTTTTAAAATATTTTATTTCATATTATAACGAGTATTGACTTCAAACTATTAAGATCAATTTTCATTGGTGTCTAAAATTTCTTTCAAGGGAATGACATAAAAGAGTTTTTTTTTGGGAATTTTAAAACTTTTAACTTACCTTTAAGCTACATTTTTGTACCCCTAAAAAAATAAATCTATATAGATCTCTCGTAATATACGAATAAAGAAAGCATTGACCTCTATTTATAGCTGGCTTCTAAAAAAACTATAACTTCTCTTACTTTTCCTTCCACAAATGATTGTAACTTCTTTGACTTTTAATATATTCATAGTCAAGCAATTATTTGCCTTCAATTTCTTCGAGTGTTGTGCGACTGCGTCACAAATTAAATGCACATTCGTTGTGGTATAAGGTAAAACCCACAACTACAACAACAACAACAGCGACAACAACAACAGCAGCAACAGCAACAGAAACCCACAAACATAAAAAAGATGCCACAATTGCGATAATTTTTCTATTTGTTAGCGCTGCGTTTGTGGCCCCAAAAGAAATTGGCCATGAGCGAAACGAACCTGGTTTTAAGCCAGCATTAATATTTTATGTGATTATTCGGGGCCAATGAGGGGGGGGGAGGGTAGTGGGGCTGACTGTGTTGTTTATTCAAGCCAGCCATGCAACAACAGTCCCAGCGGAGTCGAGAGCCAAACTTGGCGCTGCAGTTGGAACTCAAACTCGAACTCGAACTCGAACTCGATAATTGCAATAAAGGCGCATTCTTTGGCCATTTAGCTGGAGGCGCTAATTCGTTTATTATGAGCAGGCCAACTGGCTCGAGGAGCCGTTGCCATAGATGCACTCACAGATGGCGTACTAAATCCAAAAAGAAAATGCATAATTTTCTGCTCTCTGTTTGCTTAAAGTTTCTGCTGCCTGGGTGTGGTCCATGGCCAGCAAATTCGCAAACAATGGCAATGCGATAGAGTAACATGTAGCTTGCGTTCTCCTTAATGACTCCAGATGGGCGTAGAGCAGGAAAGCACAAGAAAAGCAGGAAGGCAATGAATTAAACGAGCAGCAGACGGAAAAGAAAAAAATGAAAACTGAAAAATTTTGAAGTCTTTTGTCGGGCTGGAAACTGGAATCATATTTTACACACAGTCGCTGCCAATAAATTCATCGATCTATCTATCGTTAGTTAATGGCAAACAAATGGTGAATTGTGAATTGAGTGATTAGGAAGTATATACTTTATTTAAGGTAAATAAATTAGAAGTAGATCAAGGTTAATAAATATTGTGTTGATATTTGTTTGGGAAATTGGGTATAGAATTTCCTATTGGGCAGCTTGCAAATTTATAAAAAATTCTGCAATTTTAATACTTAAGATATATATTTTTTTAGAAGTGGAACTAAAATAAATACTAATGAAATAATATTTAAAAATATTACACAGAATATAAATATGGTTAATATTATTTCAATATAGATTCTTAATTTAGTTTGAGAATAAATTTTTGTATTTTATTGAAAGCACTTTGGTTTTAGAGACGTATAATTTTCAATTAATTAGAAATGCTTTCTCTGACAACATTTTTGGCTACTGATAATTTATTTGTATTCAATTTATCAGGACATTTTATAAATATGGACTTATATGAGAGCAATGCTTGCAAATTATTGAAGTTTTTTTTTTTCATCAAAATAATGGTTTGGATACTCAGATTTATGTGAGCTTCGTCCTTTTTATAGCATACACCATTGGATCATATGTCTCCAAAAATGACAATGATTATTCTAAATTTTATATGTATATTTAAATATAAATATCATAAGAATTTATATTTACTAAATATAATTTTAGTGATATTAAAAGTATATTTTAATATTTTATGAGGACTTAAACTTGTTTAGCTACAAAAAAAAAATCCCCTTTATAAATATTATTGTTGAGGACTCATAAAGCGATTCCGCATGAGCAAATATCTTCGATTGAGTCACATGCAAATATATCTATATATATCGTTGCATGCTCGCATACATCCCAATAGCTCATACTCTGTCCATTTGGTGGCAAACATCTGTCAGTTGCCTTTGCTCCTATTGCTCTTCCTGCTGCTGTCGGTGCTGAAGCTCTGTGGCAACTAATTAAAACATACAATACCCAAATTAATTACTAAAACAGGTTAACTTGTGCGCAATAATAGTCATCTATCCAGCCAGTTGGCTGGGTCAACAGCGGCCACAACCTGGCGACGTTGCTTGATGCGGCTGCCAATGAACCTCGCCTCCTCCTCCTCCTCCTCGCCGCATGCATCTGCCTCCTGCTGGCTCGCTGTGGCGCCAGCGAAATTTGTTTGAATAATTATTGCAGTCAACCGTTGTGGGTTGTGCCCGCTGCCGACCTCTCACCAGCCAGATCGCAGTACTTCAATTGTTTTATTAGTTCGTACAATGCCGTTGGGCGGCTGGGTCGCCGGAGGCAATGGGCAACGTGGCGTATGTGCAACGCTTCAGTGTCATGTGTCTTCCTTCTGTTCAAATATTCTGCTCTATATGATGTATATATATATATATTCACTAATAACTATTTTACCTTAGCGACATGTGTCGCTTCCAAAAAGCCAACCCGACAGCCCATCCGCCCACCAGCCAACTAATTTCTCAGTTATCCTTGGGCGAAAAGTTTGCTTTGCTGTTTTTGGCTTGTTTACTCTGACACTGCGCATATGTCAGCTGCGGCACTCATAATTTATTGAAGCACATAAATTTCACTTAATTGGCATTGACAACCATAAAAGAACAACAACAACGCCAACCATATTGATGTTGGCAACGAAATATTAAAAAGTCTTCGCTCTCATATGCACATTAGTTGCAATTAGCCAAGCGACTAATTGCACACTGCTCCTACGCTTACCTACTTATTTACTGCCATTGTCAATTAATTGGCAGAGAACTTTATTCCAGCTAATAACAATCTATTAGCACTTGCTTACTGCCCGGCTGAAACACTATATTATCAAATAGAAAAGTTGTAGAATTGTTTAGAAATGTTGTTTGGCTCTGGGCAGAAAGTTTTCGCAAGGAAAAAATGTATAAAAAGTGTAAATAAAAAAGTATATAAAATGTTTGTAATTTTTAAATCATATTTTAGAATTAGTTAAATATTAAATATATTTATATATATTTATAAGAAAAAAAATATATATATTTATATTATTTAATACATATTTCTTTGAATTTCTGTCTAGAAATCTTTATAGAAATCAGACTTGAATTAGCACAAAATAGTTGACTTATTTAGATTTTTAAATAAAAAATATATTTTTTTATTCTAAGTAAGCTTAAATAAAAATATATTTTAATTATTAAATGCAATTTTGAGTAAATATATCATATTTTATTAT
The DNA here is from genome assembly GCA_035046225.1 of Drosophila pegasa. NCBI lineage: Eukaryota > Metazoa > Arthropoda > Insecta > Diptera > Drosophilidae > Drosophila > Drosophila pegasa. The sequence goes on along the minus strand of JAWNOD010000579.1, from coordinate 1,255,300 downwards.
TAAAAAATTATTTAGCTCCAATAACCTTGTTGAGCTACGCGATTTTTGAGTGGCTTTAAGTCAATTGAAATTAATTTTAACAAATTTAATGCTCACATTGAATTGACTTCTTTGATCAAGCGGTCCGCTATGACATATACATATATATAATACGAGTTAGCTTAGAACCTTTGAGAGCTGTCGATGCACTCATAGCTGTAGTCTAACTCGAGCTCGAACAGTCTCAGTTTTTACTACGAGAAGATCAAGCTATTGCGCTGTGAGCGCGAAAGACGCATGTGGGAAATAGAGAGAAAATGAATGAATGATCTCAATTTCTACACAAATAAAAACTCTTAAAAAATATAAAAACTATGAAACTACTTTATAAAGCGAAGAGCTAGGCTGAATCTACAATAGAAAGCTTTTTAAATATTTATAAAAAATATATTTTAAATTTTAAGTTAAAAATTTTAAATTTTAGAGTTATGACATAGTTGTAGATTCACGCCTAATTTATCCAAAAATTAATGCTGATGTTGATGTTGATATTATAAATATTCTTAAAAATGATTATTATACAACTATTGTCTTTACCTAAACATCATTAAGCTCATTTATTTTTCATTTAATTATTTACATTTAATTATTTAATAATAACCTTTAAATATTAATATTTAATTATTTAATAATTACATTTAATTATTTATAAATTACATTCAATTATTTATTACATTTAATTATCTTCAGATATACTTACTAATCATTTCCAACTTATACCAGGAAACTACTTACACTTAATGAACTCACTTAATCCTCCCGTTCGTAGCCTTTGCTGCACCCTAGTCGAGCTAAGCCCAAGGCAAGAGTCGTTGCACCGCATTGCTCTGAGCATATTTGATAACCCGACTAAATATGCTTTTAATTATGATTTCACGTTAATAATTATGACCTAAGCAACAACGGCAATGCGAGTTGCTAGTTGCAGTTGCCTGGTGTCTGATTTGTTGTTGTTGTTATGCCTACAACTGGTAGAACAACTAATTGTGGCTATATCCTACGATACCCAGCGGAGTTGTATGCTTTAAATTAATAATTGCGGCGGAGAAAAGGAGCAAAGGAGCAGGCGACTTTCAGGCGCGTCGCCGCGTTTGCATGCGCCGGCGAAACGCGAGTGAAAAAAATAATTAATGCACTTAATGTGTAATTATTTCAATTAAACGGACCCGAGTTAGCCTACGTCAGGCGGGTCCTGGTCGTCCGTATCGTTCCATGCCGTTTAATTGCCCATCTGACCGTGCTTCTGGGTGGGCGGGGGGTCTCTTTCTGACTCTTGCCTGGATATTAAGGTCGGCCTAATTGGCATTGGCCACTCTACTCCCCCTCGCGAGCGATCGTCGATAGAGCGCGCGTCCCCATATGGGGCACCGGCAAGAGAGCAGCCAGCCACCACATCAATCAGCCAGATCAGCTAAATGGTATGCCGGGCCAACCGGTTTCTGTTTTGTTTTTGTTTTTTTCTGCTGCTGGCTGGCTAACAATTTGACTTAATTATAAAATGTCGTGCGACTGTCATTACAATAAATTTTATTTAGTCAAAGTTGTAAATTGCCAGTCGAACCAAAAGCCGAAGTTGGACAAAAAAGTCTTTTTGGGGCTGCCCCTAATCGCAATATATAAATTAATGTGGACGCGCGCAATCGCCAATATTATGTTGCCAGACACTTGGCGGCGGCGCAACATGTTGCCTAGGTGCGAATGCAAATGCCGCAGCAGCTGATTAGAGCTGCAACGGCGAGCGCGTGAGAATGTCGTGGCCTTGCCAAACGGATATGCAAACATTAGAGTTTGACAATTGTCTTTAAGCAATCGACTTTCAATTGTCAATCAATTTTGCTATTTTTTTTTTAGATATTTCAATAATTAAATAAAAATAAATAAATATTTAATATTGTCATTCAAATTATTTTAGTTCACTTTTATTATCTAAAAACTAAAGAGCATAAGAGTAAATTAAGATAATATACATTTTTATATTTTTTATATATTTTATTTATATAAAATTCGTTATTTGTCCTCATGTCTCACGCTGCCAGCGCTATTTTGCGCTTGGTAACATGCCTAAACAAGACTTAACAATAAATATATTATTATAAAAATACATATATATTTAATATATATATAAATATAAATATAAAATATAATTTTTTTAATTTTTTTTTATATATATTCTTTATGTCAAATCCATTATTTTTCCTCATGCCTCACGCTGCCAGCGCTAGCTCAGCTTGGCAACATGCTCATACACTGCTTAGCAACATGTTGCTGCAGCAACATTTAATTGTTGCTTAGCATGGCAGCTATTGGCGCTGCAGCTTATTCTCCTCGTTTTTTTTGCCTGTGCAATTATTGTGCGATTAGAAAGTTTGCCGCTGCCTCATATTGATATACAAATGCCGGCTAAAAAATGTCCACATATATATATAGAGTTTTGCATGTGGAAATGACGTTGCCGTCGCTGCCGCCGCTTTCCAAGTGGGTTAATGGCATATTTATTTATCACCGCCATTTGTTGCGACTTTCCAAGCGTGCCGCACTCACGTGCTTAGTTCTGCCCATTTCGTGCTCATTATAGTCCTATGCTCTCTTTCTCTCTCGGCACGGCTCGGCGCTGTAGCAGGCGCACAGCATGGGCAGCGCGGCCACTCACTCACATGAACCACTCAAACTGAGAGTAGGCATACACATATATTTATACATATATATATGTATATAAGTGTGTGTATGTATTTATGTATGTATGTATATCTAAAAACTTGTACTTTGGCAATTCTTGGCGGCCAAAGAAAATTCCCATAGGCGGATGTAAGCGTGCGTGTGCGTGAGAGCGTGTGAGTGTGAGTGTGCGTGAGTGTGCGTGTGTGAGTGGCAGCTGCTTACCTAAGGGCTTGATTGAAGTTGCCTAAAAGTTGAGCAGAGAAGAGCTGACTATTAAATCTAATGAGATTTGGAATGTTGAGCAACATTTGATATGGAATCTGTTGGGCGATTAGGAGAAATATTTATATGAATAAGTTTCTGTGAGAGTAATCCACGATTTGTTGAGCAACATTTTTGATGAAATATGTTGGGCGATTCGAAAAATTATTAATATTAATATGAATACGCTTCTGAATTTAGTCTAAGAATTGTTGAGCAAGATTAGAGATGGAAAATGTTTTACAATTAGGAGAGATATCGTATTAATATGAATAAGTTTCCGAACTTAATCAAAGATTTGTTGAGCAACATTTGATATAAAATATGTGATTTCAAAATATTATTTTGAATAAACTTCTGAGTTTAATCAAATAAGATTTGTTGCCCAACTTTTGACATGAACTTCTTTTGACATTATCAAAAATTATTTTGAATAAAATATGTGAGTTTTTATCTATGAAAATTTGTTGAGACACAATAATGATTCTTTTATTTAATATATTAAATTTAGGAACAATATAAAATTTTGAACATCATTTCATGTTGAATATGTTGGGCATTTGGGAGATATATTTATATAAATTTATTACAAGATTTGTTGAATAACTTTTGAATATTATTTTGAGTAATCTTCTGAGTTTATCCAATGAGATATTTTGTTTAATATAGAATTTCTTGCGGAATTTGTATATATTATTTTCATAATTTTCTACATAATGTTGATCAACATTTGAAGTAAAATTTCTTGGGCAATTTTAAAATATTATATTTAATTTTTAAACATTAAATTTTAAAATAATAATTTGTAGTTTATTTTTAGAAATTTTTTAGAATTATAGTCATGACTTTAAGCATAAGAAAATCATTTAATATTAACACAATATTCCTAAAGCCTTACGACTTTCTACATTAAAGTGTCAAGACCTTTCTTTTATGCCACAAATTAGCTTTAGCAGAGGCGAAAAATGCTTACATTAAATTTACATATTCGCCAGCAAATCTTCACACACTAGGGAGAAAACATTCACACCTCTCGTGGCTTGGACTGGACATATTCAATTTGATTACGTTATGTCCGGCAGCTATTTTAGATTTGATTTTCGCACACATTCTGTGCTCAGTCTCTGTCTCTACGTTGCACTGCTTGTCGCCTCGAGTATTTTTCATATTTTAATTTAAATTAGTGGAGAGATGGAGAGAGAGAGAGAGCGAGCGATGCTGGGCACTCGGCGACAGACAGCGCTGATATAACTCATTCAGACTGCGGCCCATCCCCACGCGGCGACTCATTCTGCGCTTAACGCGCTGATGTATGCTAATGAGCCGCATTGTGCCGGGTGTCCGGGAGTCGAGTCTCTAACTGGGGGCCGCTCCATAAATATGCATAATGCAATTAACAACCAAATGTAATTGCGAGCAAGGAAAAAAGAAGAAAAGAGTGAAAAAACATATACAAAATAAAGTAGAAACTCTTTGGCCGCTGCAGAGTGACAAACCACCCGCCTGACAGTGACAGTGGCTGCCGGCGCACAGCACAGTGACTGCGACTCGTCAGCTGTCAGCTCACAGCAGCAGCTGTGACTGCGACTGGATTTTTTGCATGTGCTGCACAACTTTCCAGGCTCCCAACCTGTTCCAGTCCGCACATTTTAATTAGGCTATTAAACAATTGCAGAACGCATGTTAGCTCTCCCTCTCCGCAGGCCGCGCGCGCGCTCCAGCCAAACCCGTTTTGGCCACTTGCCTCGTAGTTCCGTCTCAAATGGCTGCGAATCTGTGCCAAATTTCGCATAGGAAAATACGGCAACAATTCACAGTCAAAAAAGACACAAAATAAAGCGAATAAACCGTTGCGTGCCTAAGCTTGAGATTTCTGGCCACGTCGTCGCTGTCTCGGTCCTTGTCTCCGGCTGTCTGCAAGCCTTTTCGGCCAGTTGGCCTGGGCGCGCGCGCGCTTTGCCTCGTTTTGCATTTCTCCCCAAGACTTTTGTCTGCGTAATAAAATGTATTTTAATTTGGCTAAATGTTCAATTAAATCGAAACATGCGCCGTTTGCTGTTATCCCCATGTTGTGCGTGGCTCCAATGGAGTCGACAACCTACGTATCAATCTAAGAGTATCGCTTCGTGTATCTAATTGCTTCTATTTCATTCGATCAGAGTTCCACCATTAGCTTACAGTAATAAAAAAATGTAATTAACACAAATAAACCAGAAAAATATATACATTCATAAATAGATTGAAAGTTTCGTAGATCTAAAAAAAACAAAATTAAAATTTTGTTAAAAAAAATAATAATAAAATAAAACAAGTAAGAAAACTCTAGTCGGGCGTGACCGACTAGCGGATATCCTGAGCCCTGTCGAATCTGTGTTTTTCATAGAATTTGGGGCTGGTATCCAAAATATAACAAAATTCAAAATTGCATAAAATACATATAAAGCTAGATATAACATTTGGTGTCTCTAGCTGAAAAGATGGACGAGATATAATTTTTTAACTGAATTTCGATTTTGTTTTTAATCGATAACAATTAATTGGGGATAGTTATCGATTTTTTAAAATAAACTCGATCTGCGCGTGCTATACACGGAGTCTCCAGCTGTTATACGGGCTGTAATCGGAGCGTTCAAACATACGGACAGACGGACGGACGGACGGACAGGGCCAAATCAATTTCTCTTGTCGTCCTGATCAAGAATATATATACTTTATGGGGTCTGCCACGCCTCCTTCTGCCTGTTACATACATCCAACAAAAACATTATACCTGATTTCCCATTTTCAATGGGCTCAGGGTATAACAATTCCTATTGAACTCAATTTCGATTCACAGTTTCAAGCGTATCGCTTCGTGGATCGAATTGCTTCTATTCCAGCCGTCTAGAGCTCCGATCGAACTCAGTTTCGCTTCACAATTCACAAGCTTGTGACAGTTTTGCTGAAGCTGTCAGGGAAATCTGTTCTCGATTGCTCGACAAAAGTGCGTGGAAGTCCAGTTAAAATTGTGTTCATCAGGTCATTGTTCTGATTTTATTCTCACATGATTCGTAGATATTTAGATGCGACAAACCTAAAAAAATTAGTTGAAAATCTTCCAAATCTTTCGTTATTCGTGTAACTGATTAGAGGTTGGCATCCGAACGTTAAAGAAGTCCCATCATCGCGTTCCAATGGCGGCTACCCCCATTTTGGCAACAATCTGTGCGGAGCGCTTGACCAAGTTCCTGACACGATACTCGCGGGTGCAGACCGGCAATGTGCGCTGCAGCTATCCGGTGGAGGCAGTTAAGCCCCGGATTGCACCACCACCAACGCCTGCGCGAGCGGTGCCTGGGGAGCGCAAGTTCTCGTTATGGCAGGTGTCGGAGCAGCAATACCAAAAGTCCGCCCTCGACCGACACAACGCATTCGAACATGTCGCCAGTCTCACCCAAGGGCGGGGCAGCGCGCAGGGATCGATGCTGTCGGGTGCCTCGCGCAGATCCATAGCTGACTGTATTGGGCTGAGGTCGCCGAGCAACCCGTTTGACTTATGTGATAGAGGGTCCCCGCCTGGGCTGGGCCAGTCCGTGGCCCAGACGAAGGCTCGTTACCAAGCCCTAGCCAACTACGCCAATAATCTGCTTATTTCGAAGTCGAAACCGCACTCGAAATCGAACATACAGCAAAACTTTTAAATGTCTTTTTATGTACTTTCGTATTGTTATACGGCAGCAAGAACCTTCTTCCACCCTCGTCTGTGGTCGCACCGCAAACGTCTGTTGTAGCTAAGCAACAGTCGACTGTGGCAGAAGGATCCCGCTGCTCTATACACCCAATAATAAACGATATTTCATCTAAGACTCTTCGCCCAAGTAGGCACTGTGGGGTGGATCAGAGTGTGCCTTTTATATTGAGCCTCTCGACAACTTAGTTGCTTCACTTTTTTTAGGCTACATTGTTCAAAATTCCCAATGAAGTTTTAGCTACGTTTTTATTCCTATCATTTTATTTGAGCACGATGCTGCGGAAAGTGGTCAATAGCTCCGTAAAGCAGTTTGCGTCGATCCATGTGCCGAGCGCGACGTTGCATGGCTCCAGCTGCATGCAGAGTAAGGACAAAGGCTCCAAGCCGGACTGTAGGGATACCAGAAAAATAAAAGAAAGGAAGTGCATTACGCTTGAGGAGCCGAAGTGTAAGCCGCAACGGCGCCCCTGTGGCGTGGAGGACTACGACCCTCCGAGCCGCCTCACTTGTCACTCAATGAAAGAAGCTGCGAAGCCCGAGAAGCCGGCTAAGCCGGTCAAGCCTCCCATTTCCGGAAAGGAGAAGAAGCAAGTAGACTTCGTATCCATGTGGGAGTACCCAAGCAACCCATCCAAGGAACAGATGGCACTGTGGACCTATCCGGCCGAGTGCTGCAAGGAGTGCGAGAACACGCCCTTCGACGTCCTGTACTACAAGCCATCGAACAAGTGCCGCGAATACCAGCGCACCTGGTGGGAGTGCTGTCCCAGCTATGTGCCCAAGCGCGTCTGCTGCTGGTGTGACGCCGTGCCGCCCGAGAACGAGTTTCGCTGTCGACGAGATCAGGAGGTATCCGAGCACGCGCCCAGCAATGGGGATGGACTCATGAGGTGCAACGTCCACAAGGAAACTAGTTGTCCGCGAGTGACGCTACCTTGTTGTAGGGCAGCGCGCGTGCCACCGGATTGCCATAAGAAGGTAGCGCCGTCCGATTGCGAGAAGATCAAGTGTCCCTACCCCAGCTACTCGGAGTGCCAGCCTTTGGACCCGGCCGTGATACCCGAACGTCCGCCAGAATGCCGCTGCCTGGCCATGGTGTCAAGCTGCGATGCCATACGCTTGGCCAACAAAAGAGCTAAGGACGAACCGAAATTCTGCCCCTGCCCCGTCTGCAGATAGACCAAGTCCCTTCTAACTACAGTGTACAATTTACTGTCAGCCGTAAAATATGCAATATAGTTTCAAGGGATTTTCTCTATTGCTAACTCCGGCGGTGCGCACCTGAAAAATCCAAAAATATAAAGGAACAATATACGATCTCTACACATATTTTGCCATTTTTTTGTCTCCGCTCTAGAGCTCTGCGTTTCGATTCGCCTTTTGGCCTAAGCCACTTTGTCAGTCCTTCGATGCTCGGACGTCCCCATTTTCCTTGCTGCATGCTTGCTTCTCATAAAGGAAAGCTGGAATTTTGTTGCCCAATCGAGGCAGCCTCTGACAGTTAAATGTTTGAAATCATGAACTTTTGATTGCTTTCTTATATAGGAAAAGTTAGCTTGTTTTCAATAATTCTTTTAGGCAACTTCCAAATTTTTTGTAAACTAAATTACTATACGAATTGACGATTAAAACTAGCAACCACCAAGATGTCCTGGCGTATACCTGGGATAGCTAATTGGATACACTATGTGAGTCGTTGCAGCCTAGTCCCATGTTCGTGGACTCCCTTGGTAAGGTGTGCCGCCTTGGAGCACACCAGTGAGCGCGATGTCGGCTATAACGCTGCTGAAGGCAGATCGCACTACACCGGACAACGAGAAGAGATTGGATCCACGAGGCACAGTGGCAGTACAAATGAAGCACCAAGTTATAAGAACGTCTATAGTTTATGTCGGAGTTTTAGCGACCCTGATCCGCTCGCTGACCGGGTAGGTCCGTATCGTACGAGAAGCATTTCAAAAACCTGCGAAGAAGAGGAATTGAATAGCTCTCGAGACGAAGAAGCAGACGAAGACCCGGAAATGGAGCTAATGCTAAGAATAATTAGATTCTGCAAGAGCTCAGATAACACAAAGGCAAACATTGACCTATTAGGAGGACTCGACCTTTCAAATCAGGCCGAAGCAAATCAAGACTTCGATTTCATTGCTGATTATGAAAAGCTAGATCTGGAAGAGGAAGAAACTTCCTCTCCATCTAGCTATCAAAATGAAGCAAATATTCTCGAAGATAGCATCAGCCAGCGGCTCGGGAAAGTCACTGACTGCGAATTGAAGCGTGCATCTATCGGTAGTCTGGTCATAGCACAAGATGAAAGCCAGTTTGACAGCGACTCCGATGACGCCTCGGACTTTAGCGCACAGTCAGCGAGAGGCGGGGCCGAGTGCAGCGAGGCATCTCACGATGGCGAGTTGCATGGAGCCCTGCTGAAGGATATACCTCATAGCGAAAGCTTACGACACTTGTCTAATCTCGTGGACAAGAGTAACGTTTCAATTAGGTTAAAAAACTCCAAGAGAACCGAAGACTTCATACCGCCCTACAAGCCTTTCCAAACTGTGGAGGTGCCGGCCCCAACTGCCGCATCGAATGAAATGAGTGAGCCGCGAACGGACTCGGATGACGATCACGAGGCATCCATGGTCGACGTTAACAGTGAGGCACAGCGTGAGAGCAGCAAGTCTGGGAAAACTATTATTGACACCAACATGGATGATCCACAGTCCAAGCAGATCATGCGCTATGCACTTTTGCGCGCTCTGCGAAGACTGGAGGACGGAACTGGTTATTTCTCCGCTAAAATTATTATCACAGATCCATGATAAAAGGTGTCATCAATATACCCAAAGCGAACTTTTAGATTGTATTTTTAATTTTTTATTAAAATCGACAATCAGGATAAGGAATAAATAATATGACTGCGATACGACGTGATATTAAGCTCGAGATCTTTCATTCCTCCGGTCATTTGACCGGTCATTTGACCGGAGCAGGAAAAGCTCCAACCCACTCTGCCCATTGCCAGCTATGGCCGAGATCAACAATGGCAGTCCGTGCGGACTGACTTCATGCATTGATCTAGGCCGTAGCAGCACTAGCAGGAGGACAGCTTAATACCAGCCAATTGGCGTCTGCGCTCTAACCGAATGATATCGCATTGCGAGGCCTTGGGGCCAGGGCACTCGCGGGAGCGCCGCGGCTTGCCGGGCCGCACCATGTCAGAGTAGCAGGGGTAGGGCGCCCGCAACCGCTTGCACACCGTCTTCTCCCTCTTGCGACGACAGTCGTTGATGCAGAGCGCCGGCTTGCAGCACGGCCAGTGCAGCTTGATGCACTTTGCCGTCGGATCGATCTCGATGTTCTCGCAGATGTGGCGCATGCGCGAGTAGTCGAACTGGCAGGTCACCAAGGGACACACCGGCTTGACGCGCTTCAGCACCTCCGGCGGCTCGATGCCGTCCAGGCAGCAAACCTTCTTGATGCGCTCCTTCACCGGCGGACACTCAACCCACGTGCACTGAAAGAGTCTGCTCTTCTCCGACGGCTTGTAGTAGAGTGAATCGAAGCGGGGCAACATTTTGTTGCAGTACGGCTGCTCCGGCCAGAAGGGTGGCTCCCACATGGATCGGAAGGGCGGCTTCTCCGCCTTCTTCTCTCGCTTGGGCCTGCGCCAGGTAGCCTCGGGACAGGGCGCAGGGCGCAGCACACAGCACGGCCGCTCAAACAGCTGCTCCTCTCGCTGTGCCTCGACCACATCCATGTTTATGTCGTGGGGCAGCCCGCGCTTGAGCACATTGCTGGCTTGCTTACAATCGTCGTCTCTGGCATGGCAATCGGGATTGTTGTGCTGGCCGGGCGGATCAATCGGCGGCAGCCTTCTGCTGGTGAAGCAACGAAAGCAAGCAGCTCTCAAGAGGCGCCCGTGTGCGGACAACAGTCGAAATGTTTTGAATTTTAGCTCCATGACCGAATACAAATTTAGAAATAACTACAAATGACAATGTGAAGGAAAGCAGAACTGCTCTAAGGCCCCATTCAGTACAGAGGGCGAGCCCGTCGATTGTATAGACAGTTAGTGACTACTGCTCGGGTGCAGCTCTTCAAAGCCGCACCGTGGCGATGGTATATCATCCATGCTTCGCACAGGCTGGGCAAGTTCCGACAGGCACACTCGGTGTCGCAGTAGCCTGGAATGCAGAGGTGATCGCACTCGGAGAGGCTGGGAAACGGCGCCTTTATCTTCGTGCACGGTGTTCGGACTCTTGAAACTTTGCACTTCAGCTCGGGGTTAGCGGCTGCCCGAAACTGTTTGCACAGCAAGTTCATGGCGAAGGCAAATTTATCGATCACCGACAGGGGCGGGCATACCGGCTTCCGTTGCCGTCGCTCGGCCGGCAAGCAGAGCACCTCATCGGGACAGCAGACCTTGCGCGGTCGCAGCCAAATGAGCGGGCACTCGGGCCAGGTGCGTTGGTAGCGACGCGTCTTGTCCGATGGCTCATAGAGGCATATGTCGCTCTTGTACAGCTCACACTTTTCTTCCTTGGGCCTAACCAATCTCAGCAGATGGCTCGGATACTCTTCTAAGAAGACATGCATCGGATTTACGTCCTTAACACAGATATTCTTCAATACATTCGGCTTGAAAATCGCTTTTTTCTCAGCGCATATCTGCGTCTCGGCGTCGCGAATCTTGCAGCACTTGCCCGGCTCGACGTCATAGTTATGCGAGTGCCCGCTGCGCCTGGTAATAAATGGCAAGCTTCTGGCCATTGCAACTGAGCGCCGCAGCACCTGTGATGTCAGTTTAGCGCAGTAAAACATTTTTTCAATTTTGTAGATTAATTTTTTTTTTTTTTTTTGAGTCAAAACGAAAATCGAACTTTTAAAACTAAGGATAATTTGTTAGAAATGAAGCGGAGTTATTGATTTTTTTTTAAATTTAATTTTAGAATTAAGATTTTATTTTAAAATTTAAGAACAATTAAAAAATGATCTAAATAAACAAAAATTAAATTTTATTTTAATTATAAGTACAATAAAATAATAAAAAAAAAATCAAAATAAATAGAAGTAAAATATAAAAGAAATCTTAATTTTAATTATAATTATTTGAAAAATAAACACAATAAGTAAAATTAAAATATAAATGAAAAATAATGAAAATAATAGATACAATAAAATAAAAATAACAAGCTGGCTGAGAACTATAAAAGTAGAAAAAGGAAAGAAATGATTGGACAATCACTACACAAAGGAGAATCACAGAATTTGAAGGCAAAGATTTACTTAGACGAAGAGAGCGCTCTGAGGACGGGATAACATTTCTTAATATATGCGATTGAAAACAGCTAAAATATGCATTTCTTAATATTTAAAGACATTGATCAGCAATGCTTATAATTTATTATATTTGATATTATATTTTTATTTCAATTATGATTGAGGTCCATTCATACCAATTGGCAATGCTGTTCAGTTCTAGCTTAGCTGCTCTGAATCCACTATGACATTAATAAAGAATAAAAGTACAGGTTGGTACATTGAGCTGCCAAAAATTCTATAAAATTTTATTAAAATATTTTTGCTAGTCACCAGCCACGGTTTCGAGAATGCGCATAGTTGTATATTTTTTTTTTGGAAATTTTTACTTAAATATCTGTAGTTTTACTGGCCTATACATATTTATCTGGGTAGTCAGGTGCCTAAGATTTTTTGTTACGATAGTATTCCCAAACGAGGCACATTGGTGGCGTACTAAGGCAGCTACATTCAACGGGTGGCGCGGTCGGCAGCGGATCCATGAGGCACTCGGAGAATGCGGGATATTTGGTTAGGCGTTTGCGGCAATCCTTTGGCTTTCTGAATCCCACGGTGCATGACGGCGGAACGCGTCCCGGCTGGCAGAAGGGCATTGAGACGCGCGGACATGCCGTCTTCTTTGCCGTGGTGCATTGAGCCAACTGCAAATTTGGTGCACCCAAGGCGCACGGATTCCTTTCGCATTCGGAAGTTTTCAGTTTGTGGCTTGCGGTTCTCTTGCGACGCTCTGTTGGAACCGCCTTAAATGCGCATTGCATCTTGGTCTTGCGCTTCTTCATTACGCACTTGATCCACGTGCGAGGATACTTCCGCTTCAGCTTGTCGCCCGGCCTGTAGTACTTCAAATCGGCACGAGGAACGTCAAAGGCACAAGGATCCTGCAGGCACTTCTTTCTCGCATTGACAAATGTGTCGATCATAAACTCGGGATCGGTGCGACACTTGTACTCTGTTCGGCGCAGTGATTGCCAGCAGGGATCCTTGGATATGAAGGGATCTGGCGCTTCTATCCGTTTCAAGTCTTCTCTCGCCGGAGCTATGCGGTACGACTCCACGCACTCCTCACACGACTCCGCCCCATACAAAGTGTCGAGGCTGCGCTTCGAAAAGCCGATCGATGCGAAAATCTGCTGGTTAAATTGCTTCGCAGACTTCTGCAGGGCAGCCAGCGACATCTGCGCTAAGTTGTTTCGTAAGGACTGCATTGCATCCGATCCAAATTTAAAAACAAAATATGGTCAGTAAAATTTTGCGCTCAAATGATGGAACCAAAAAAAAAAAAGCTTTTGAATTTTTTTACTGATCGAATTTCATGATTTTTTTTCCGGAATGAAACTTCCTTTAGAAAACCCAACTTCAGACTAGCTTTAGTTTCAGCAAGCGCTCGAGCATCCACTTTTATTTGCTTAAAGGGAAAATCAAAGCCAACCAAATACAATTTTTTTTTTCTATTTTCGTTGTGAAGTTGACTTAAAGGAGTAAAAATTATTTGCAGCTGGAGTGTTCGCTAGCACTCAAGCTTCCTTTCATTATGAGTATTGTAGTTGGGTTCTAACGACTGCTAATACTCATTCACGTTCTAAGTGTTGCCTGCTCCAAAGCTTTGGATGATGTGTTTGCCACGACTGCAAGAAGCATTTATTTCTAATTTTGTGTTCCTCGGTAGAGGAGGTTATCCATAGCTTAAATTTGGATTTCCAACTCTACAGCTTTAGCTGGTTTACTACGCCCTCAAAATTGTTGGGCAATACTTAAAAGGATTAAACAATTATTTAACGGTCGAACGGTCTTAACACCCAACAAGACGCAGCTCACCACGAGAATATATTCCAAATTTCAAGCTTCTAGATTCTGCATTCATACGGGCAGACGAATCGAAAGACGGATAGTCAATATACTCTTTCACCTCGTGGATGAGTATAAGTATATAAGAAACATATCAATTTAATGGAGAATAGCCTGGAGATTATCGCAAATTTATTGTTTAACGGCTCTTCATTATGTATAATTTTTTTTTAGTATTTATGCAGTAGAAACGAATGACTGAGGTGATAAATACAAATATAAATATATAAATATAACTACTGAAACTAATAATTAGTCTTTGAGTTGCGTGCTCTTTTTAACAAGGGCCATCTCTGCTCTGTTCTACGCCCAGGTGCATGTCTGAGCGAACCGTAAGGCTGAACACTTTGCCTGATCTTCACGTCCTCAAAGTCCGTCCATGTGCGATTATAGCAACGATCCTTCAGGTCAACTGGCCTGTAGTGGGTGAGATCCATGCTCTTTCTGTTTGCCAACATCTTTAAGTATTCCCACTCCTTGATGTCAGACTCGTCCTCTGCATCGTCTACCTCACTGACTGGCTCCTCCTCGGCGGCAAAGGAGTCGTCAGCGAAGCAACGAGAGTCAAGTGAACGTGGACGGTAAAACAGTTCATCATATCTAGAGAGCTGAGCCATGTCTGGCGTCGGCCCAGACTGGCGGGCTTGCTTCCGTAGTTCCCAGCAGCTATTCTCAAACATATTCGAGTTAGCAGCCAGATAGAGGTTACGATTTCCAATTTTCAAAACACCACAAAATAGCTTAAACGATTGCATATTGGCCTTTTGAATTTTGCGAACGAAACTATTTAAATTTATGCACTTTCTTACAAATTTGAGGGTAGGACTGTGTCTGTGTCTGATTTAACTTCACTGAGTAATTGAAAGTTATAAACAAGCAATGGCTACTACGTTCTTCAATCTATGGCATTTGGAGTTGCTTTGTCTTTATTATGTTGTATGATATATTATAGAATATTCATATGATCTCTGTATTATTTATCCAGCTTTAAGCAATCGCATTCGCTCGGCGACTTTGGCGGAATCGCATCCTTTTTGCACTCGGAAAAGCTGGGATAAGGAGCTGGATTTTTCTTGCACTTCTTGGGCTTGGTTGGGCGCTCACAAGACGATTTGCCTTTACCTTTCGAGTCGCACTTGGGTGTCCCCTTGCCGCATGAGGAATCCTTTCCCGAAAGTCGGCGAGCCAGCGCGGTTGACCCCAGAATCTGCCGACCGGCCGGAAACAACTGATTTTGTAGAATTTTTGAGAACATTTTAGTAGATTTCTGTTTCGAAAGAGTCGATGAGAATACCGAGCATGGACTGAAGTCCAAAGTCCAAAGTGCCTACTCTCTTAGCCAGGAAAAGAAAATCAAATTTGATAGGAAAATATACATAAAATGACATTGAAATATTCTTTTTCTTTTATTAAATATGCATATCAGATCAATCCATAAATTATAAACGTACGATTCCTAAACCTATAGCTATTTTTATATACGTTATGCAAATGTAAGAGAATTTTAAATTTAGAAAAAAAAGAATGTCGCTTCTTTTAGGTCGTACTTTCTTCTGTCGATATAAGCATAACCTCGCCTCACTTAAAATTTGCCGCACCTTTGTCCAAGTGTCCAAACTGTCGATACTATAAAAGTCGCTTCTGTTGCTTCACTATGTCAGTGTTAAGCCTCTCCGCACGGTTTTACTTGTGTTTTTCCCGTAGCGAGACGCCGGCGCAGAACAGCCCATGCATCGCAGGTGAATACTTTGTTGAGGCAGCCACACTCCACAGGTGGCGCTGGTATTGTCGGATCCTTGAGGCACTCAGAGTAGCTGGGATATGGGGTCTTGCGCTTCGTGCAGTTGCCCAGACTGGGGAACGCGGCCTTGCACTTTGGGGGCCTGCGACCCGTCTTGCAGCAGACGGATTTAATATAGACGCACGTACTTTTTTCCCCCTCAAGTGTCTTCGGAATCGGTAGGGGTCTACCTCCGGACATGGGGGACTTCGGACGGCGTTCAATCTTGGGCCGCACCTTTTTCTCATAGAGGCAAACTTTCTTCGGCTTGATAAGCAGGCGTGGGCATTCGTTCCACGTTACCTGATACTTTCGCTTCACTTTATCTGATATCGAATAATATTTCATGTCGTACCGCAGATCCATCTCGCAGGCATCATGTTCACAGCCTTCTATCGTCCACATTGACTCTAGCTTTGGCTTTTTCGTCGCCGGCTTCGCAACGTATGGCTCCGTAGGCCTCAAGCCGCATTGGTATTCGTTCAGCACAAGTCCACATTTCGACTTGGGCTTCTCCTCGTCACACTTCTCTGAATAATGACGGAATGGCCGATTCGCCAATTGAAAGGAAGCCAGATGACCCACTCTGCCGCATCTTCTCACCCCATATCTCTTCATAAGTGAAAGCATTTTTAAAATCTCAATACAGGTTCTGAGCGGATTCTAAAAATTTTTTTTAACTATGAATTTAGAAAAAAAAAAAAAAAAAACAAAAAGCCGAAACACTAATTTAGTAAATACCGAATGATCTGATTCAGCAAGCGCTTTAGCTGTAACTGTTCACTTTGAAAGGCAAATATTAACGAAATATTTTCTAGCAAGGGCTGCTATGATTGCAGCAAAACTAACTGAAGTCTGATCAAAAAATACCCGGAATTTAAAGTTGCTCCTCTACTCTATTTAGCGAATCTACTTGTAATTTGTAATTTTATACTGAATAAGAATGAATATATAATGAATAAGAAAAAAAGACAGTTATAATCAAAGCAGCTTATGAGACTTACTGATAGATCACATTAAGTAAGGTTGGGTCCCATGTCTAACAATCAGTAATTGGTGAGAAAGCTGAACTGAAAGGCTCAGAAACAAAACCAATAATAAATCGGTTAGGCTTTTCAAGAAGATCAAGTCTGCCTTACGTCCTGCAGCGATACGATCCTAAAACCTTTTGAAATACTAAAGACTATTTTTAATCTTTATTTTCATTTTTATTTTTTTAAATCTTATAAATCGAAAACGTGCAAAAGATACTTATTTCATGCTCTTATCACATTCATCGTTAAATACTAATAATTTTGTTAGTAGCTCTCTGTCCCATCTTTACACATATCCTTATTTAGTAGATAAACCGTTTCTCGTCTTATTCTATAATACTCGTTCATCTTGCTTTATACTCTTCTCTTTCAGCTTTACTGTAAGTTTCCTCAAAGCTTTGCAGCTCTTCGTTTTTATTGGGTTTTTCCTCACTTTTCCTTCTGGAAAAGGTGTGTTCTATCTTGCTTACTGGCATTTCTTCGTTCTGGTGTCTCATTAAGATCTCTTCGCTTACATCCATGGTGTTCTGTTCATACTTATTAAATGGCTTTTCTTCCTTTTGTTTTCTGTAGATCTCTTCACTCATATTTTCCAAGGTTTCTTCCTGTTGTTCCATATGTATGGCCTCATGCTTATAATGCTTAAAAGGCTTTTCTTCCTTTTGTTTTCTGTAAGTCTCTTCACTCATATCTTCCAAGCTTTCCTCCGGTTTACTCATACGTATGGTTTCTTGTTCATACTGATTAAAAGGCTTTTCTTCCTTTTGTTTTCTGTAAGTCTCTTCACTCATATCTTCCAAGCTTTCCTCCGGTTTACTCATACGTATGGTTTCTTGTTCATACTGATTAAAAGGCTTTTCTTCCTTTTGTTTTCTGTAAGTCTCTTCACTCATATCTTCCAAGCTTTCCTCCGGTTTACTCATACGTATGGTTTCTTGTTCATACTGATTAAAAGGCTTTTCTTCCTTTTGTTTTCTGTTAGTCTCTTCACTCAAATCTTCCAAGCTTTCCTCCGGTTTACTCATACGTATGGTTTCTTGTTCATACTGATTAAAAGGCTTTTCTTCCTTTTGTTTTCTGTAAGTCTCTTCACTCATATCTTCCAAGCTTTCTTCCAGTTCACTCATAACTATGGCCTCTTGTTCATACTGATTAAAAGGCTTTTCTTCCTTTTGTTTTCTGTAGATCTCTTCACTTAAATCTTCCAAGGTTTCTTCCTGTTCCATATGTATGGCGTCATACATAAAAGGCTTTTCTTCCTTTTGCTTTCTGTAAGTCTCTTCACTCAAATCTTCCAAGGTTTCTTCCTGTTGATTCATATGTATGGCCTCATGCATAAAAGGCTTTTCTTCCTTTTGTTTCCTGTAAGTCTCTTCACTCATATCTTCCAAGCTTTCTTCCAGCTCACTCATAACTATGGCCTCTTGTTCATACTGATTAAAAGGCTTTTCTTCCTTTTGTTTTCTGTAGATCTCTTCACTCATATTTTCCCAGGTTTCTTCCTGTTGTTCCATATGTATGGCCTCATGCATAAAAGGCTTTTCTTCCTTTTGCTTTCTGTAAGTCTCTTCACTCAAATCTTCCAAGGTTTCTTCCTGTTGATTCATATGTATGGTCTCATGCATAAAAGGCTTTTCTTCCTTTTGTTTCCTGTAAGTCTCTTCACGCATATCTTCCAAGCTTTCTTCCAGTTCACTCATAACTATGGCCTCTTGTTCATACTGATTAAAAGGCTTTTCTTCCTTTTGTTTTCTGTAGATCTCTTCACTCATATCTTCCCAATTTTCTTCTTGTTCATTCATTAGAATAGACTTTTGTTTATCTTGATTAAAAGGCTTCTCTTCCTTTTGTTTTCTGTAGATCTCTTCACTCATATCTTCCAAGTTTTCTTCCTGTTGATTCATTCGTATGGCCTCATGCTTATAAAGCTTAAAAGGCTTTTCTTCCTTTTGCTTTCTATAAGTCTCTTCACTCATGTCTTCCAAGCTTTCCTCCTGTTTACTCATACGTATGGTCTCTTGTTCATACTGATTAAAAGGTTTTTCTTCCTTTTGTTTTCTGTAGATCTCTTCACTCATATCTTCCCAATTTTCTTGTTCATTCATTAGAATAGACTTTTGTTTATCTTGATTAAAAGGCTTTTCTTCCTTTTGTTTTCTGTAGATCTCTTCACTCATATCCCTTTCTTCTTGTTCATGCATTAGATTATATTTATGCTTATCTTGATTAAAAGGCTTTTCTTCCTTTTGTTTTCTGTAGATCTCTTCACTCGTACCTTCCAAGTTTTCTCCCTGTTCATTCATAAGAAAGGACTTTTGTTCACACTGCTTAAAAGGCTTTTCCTCTTTTTGTTTTCTGTAGAAAACATGTTCGATCATGATTAAATTTTTTAGCTGTTCGATGGGTATATCTTCTATCTGTTTTCTGCTGTTAATATCGGCCTGATTACAGTCAGGCTTTTCCTCCTTTTGCTTTCTAAGGACTACTTCTGCTCTTGGACTAACAAACTCTTGTTGCCTCACTGGAAGACATATTTCTCCACCTATAAAGATAAGGTTATCTTGTTTCCGATCTTCGGATGGCTTTTCTTCCCTCTGCTTGCGAGAGGAAGCATCTTTCATTAATTTTGTCCGCTCTTCCGTTTTAACATCGATCTTCCGGAGGGCTAGACGGAACCTTGTCTTATCCTTCATTTCATTTTGAATGTTTCGCAGTGCAATGTTCCGCCCCAAAAACAACTGTTGATAGCTCTCGGCCACTGATCCCAGCATCGAGAATCTTGAGCTAGTCGAAAAACGACGACGCATTTGGAGTACGGCCTCAACGCCTTTAGCCATAGACAACATGCCCGACATTTTTTTCGAAGGCCGCAAAAAGATAATAAAAAAATAAAAATAAAATAAAAATTTAAATTTGGACTTGTGCCTGTCGAAAGTTGTTTTAAATGTGACGAAAATAAGTCTAGCAGAACCATACCAGAAATATCTCGGAGAATAATATCAATGCCTACTATGATTTGAAAACTTAGAGCTACTGACAATATACAAAACGTAGAAGGCCTTTGAATCATAATTTATAAAGTAAGATATGATAAAGATAAAAAAAGATGAAGATGAAGATAAAGATAAAGACAAGAGTCAAGACTCATTGGGCTCTCAACGGGCTTGGCCACAAAGTGTGAACGAACCAGGCAAGCGTCTAGCCAATCTTATCGTCCCTCAAGCCATTTGGGACATATCCCGCAAATCATAAAGGCCAATGATAAAGAATTTGTTTAAATACACAATTTATTTAAGCATGTAATGCCAGTTGTAAATAGTCAATTATTCAATGCTAATTTTTTATTTCATTGTCGTCTTTTAAAATTAAATTCTACCCCATTGTCTTTAATCCCCTCGAGCCCTCTCGCAGGGATTCATGCTGACGTTTCCGGTTTCCAGCCGTCTATTTATAACAGCGAATAGATCACACTGGGGTATTGGAATCCTTACGCACATGCACTCAGTCCTGCGCTTCTTGCGCGGTTTGGGTCGCGCACACTCTGAGAATGAGGGATATGGAGCCTTTACTTTCACGCAGTCTGAGGGACCGCGTTCCAGATGGCACCTAGGTGGGTCTCGGACAGGCCTGCAGAATGGCAATTTGATCTTAGGGCATCCCAGCGCGGCGGGGTTGTCCTTTGGGCAGGGTGGTGGCGTACACGCTGTGTCCGGCTTATCCGATTTGCTGCGACGGTGTATGGGCGCCCGCTTGATCTTCTCATAGCAGCACACCTTCTTCGGCATGATGGCCACGGGGGGGCACTCCGACCAGGTGACCTGGTAGACTCGCTTGTTCTTGTCCGACTCTTTGTACAAGCACTGATCGAACGGGGGAAATGAAGTGTCTGAGCAAGGGTCAGGACAGCACTCCTTCTTGAATTCTATGAGCTTGTAGAAGGGGAAGGTATCCTCTATATTCTTCGCAGAACGCGCCTTGGGATGGGTATCTTCGCACTTTCCGCTGTCCGCCTGCTGCTTTTCGTATTTTTGCATGCACGTAGGAGTCGGATTGTGAGTCTTCGAATAGTTCTGATGCACAGCTATATTACGTGTTAAAACCAACAGCTTTCGTGCCCCCTTGGAAGACTGTTTCCATAACGACATTTTAAAAGATTTATAGAAATAAAAAATATATACAAAGAATTTATAAAATTTTCCCAAAATACCAAAAAGGAAAAATCATCTGTAAAATTTTACGTCGTCGCCGCTGTTGAAAGAGGACTGACTAAAGCTAAGTAAAGTCTGAGTGGGAAGCAATATATTATTGACATGCAGAGCAAAGCCTATAATTTAGAGATATTATTATTTCCATACAGTCTTTTATCCTCCGCCAAAACCAACGATTTTCCTCAGATATATTCTATATACCTATCAGTCAGGCAGTGACCGTTATCTTGCGTTTTTCTTGTACTTCTTGCACCACCTTCTGCCTGTCGACTCAGACTACTTATCGATGTAAATGCAAAACACTAGCAGAGCAAGAGTAAAGTCTCTCATCTTGCATGCAAAACATCTGTAGAGTTCCTGCTGCGCATGTGCAAACGCAAAGAGAAATACATAAAAATGCTCTAGTCGGGAGTGCACGACCAGCGAATACCCTGAAGCTAGCACCAAATGTTTTCTCAGCAATAAGCAGATATGCCCTTCCCCAACAGAGTAAGCAGAAAGCTCAGCAACGAAGGGGAACTGCGTGCCATATTAAATTCGCCTTATAGCAAATTACCAATGCAGATATACTCACACAAATCAGTTATACTCAACATCTATCAGCATATGTGTAGATCGTATATATATATATATGCATGCAGGCCGCATTTATTTGAGTTTGATGTACGAGCGCGTCTACCAAATGCATGTGCATAATCAAGCGGGAGACAATCGAAATGAGTGGAATCACATTTAAGCAGCTGCCAAAAGGCAAAGCTCGACTTCAACATAATTGATGGATGGATGGATGGCTGGCTGGCTGACTGGCTGACTGGCTGGCCTGGATGCCTTAGTTGCCTTGGTTAACAGCGCTGCCTTGGCTGGCTACACGACAAAGCGTTCTCCCAGCATCCCAGCGTATATGTGTATTTCTTTCGCCTACCTGCCTAAATAATGATGTCGCATTATTTATGCCGCTCTTGATTTGCATAGGCATAGTGGGCCGCAGCTCTAGTTGTGATGGCAGGGCGAACGCAGAGGCAAACGCAAAAGGCACTGCTTTCTTTAATAAATGTTTAATTTATAATTGATTTTCTCTCCGCTCCACATTCATATATGCACGTAAACACATGGCCGGAGCGCCTTAGTCTTAGCTAAGCCCCACAACTTTTACTCAGCCCAGCCCACAGGGCAACTGAACCGCAAAAGGATTTTGCCCGCGCACGAAAACACTTAATTAATTCGCATAGACAGACAGGATGTGTTCCGTAGGGGCCGGGGCATGCAGCTGGTCGAGGACATAGCCCACCCAGCTGGTCAGACAGCTACGAGCACACACACACGCACGCACACACACACATAATTGAAATAATTAGAAATTAGAATGGAAAATGTATGCAAACCGAGTTGACGATTACAACGCCCTAGAAATGCGACGCCCACACCGAAGTATGGCCTAACGAAGCATATTTAAAGTTTAGCTACGCCGCAACTACTGTACGATTGTAACTTAGATATATATATATATATATATCTATATATGTTAGTATATATGTACGTATATATATATTTGTATATAGGCTTTGTCTCTTTAAGCAGGCAGACGATGGCCGTGGAGGCCCAGTCGCCATGCGGCTAAAAGTTGTAGCCAAACCTCATAAGCAGTTTCGATTTACATTGTAGAAGTAGCAATTAGAGATGGGAATTCGGTCTAAATTGATCGAATTTTCGATACTTGTATGATTATTCAAATATATATTACTACAAATTTTGTTTTTGATATGGAATATTCATCCTCCTAAAGTCGTTTTTAAAGCTTTAAATGAGGGCAATCTAAAGAACGTTATAAAATTTTTTTTTATTTTAATTCATATATTTGTAATGAAAATTATATTTGGTGTAATATTATATAATATTGTATTTTTAAAAAACATTTACTGCTATATTGTTGCATAAAAAAATATTTTAAATGAAAAATATTGTTATTTTTTTTTTTTTTTTTATTTATCCAGCTATAAGAAAAATATTATATAATATATAATATTCATTGAATATATATATTTATACAAATATATATATATATATATATATTTTTTTTTTAATTTAAGAATTTTTAAAAATATATTTAGCTATTGGATTATTAGTTAAAATATATTTTATTTATTTTGATAATTTTTCATTACTTTTTATATTTATATTATTTTATTTTAAATAATTTTTATATTTTTATTCTTAGTTCAGTTTACTAACTCTACAGTCAGTAAATAGTTCAGTCTTTAAGTCCATTCCATTTCGCCATCCAAACCTACAACTTCTGATATCAATTAGCGATGACACTTGCACGCTAATCGATACTTTAGATATCCCTAATGTAGAATGATACTACGACATTATTCGTGGATATGCAGCACTATGAGTAGCTCATTTAATGCCCGTTTGTCCGCTATAATTGCTCAATTAATTGAAAGTTCGCTGTTTGCGATAAATCTACCCTGCTCAAACTAATCAGCATATTCGATAACAAAGGGCGCTTCTATTACCATTTGCTGTAAGCAAAGGCAAAGGCAGTGGCAGCGGCAGAGGCGAAGGCAAAGGCGAAGCCAGCGACAGGACATCGTTAAGGACTACAAAGTGACGTGGGGGATACATTTGCTGCTAATATCCGTTTACGTCTTCAGCTGGAAGAAAATTACAATATTTCGTGTGAGATAGTTTGCCTGACTACACACCCACGCCGACCAAGCACATAGAACATCCATGTATATATACTTAATTTATATACACAGTTATATGGAGCCAGAGAGAGAGGGGGGGGGGAGGGAGAGAACTACTTTTGTATCTAATTTAAATTTCACAATTTGGTGAGGCAAGAAAAACGCCAAGCGAAAAATGAGCCGGGCCCTCAGCTTAAGCTAATTTTCTCGAGTTGCGTGGCCGCCGGACTGGGCGGGGTTATACGGGCATATAGTTTGGGCTCTGTGCCGGATTAAAGCCCAGCAAGTGGACACGGGCGAGGGGCGAGCGAAGGGGGCCGTGTGCTGCTGCCTTTGCCTTGCTGCTTAGCCAAATTATATTATGACTTGTTTAAAATTCAAATTTGAAAACACTAAAATCATGTTTTCGATGTCTGGCCGCCGCTCGCTTCGCCTCGGCATGGATAGTTTTGGGCAAGGGTTTAAGTAGCGAACGGGCCCCGGGTTGGGGTTGGGGTGGCAAAGGGGTTGGTTCGGCATCTTTGCGCCGCTCGCAACTTTAGCTGTGTCTGTGCCTGTGTCTGCCGTCCGTTGTCCTGGCCGGCTCAAGGCAATGTCCTTTGCTTCCCCGTCCTTGGTGTGGGTGTGTGCATGTGCTTATTATATATATGTGGCCTAAACATCGCCTCCACTAGCCACATAAATTTTACATAGAGCTGTCTTTCTGTGTGTGTGTGTGCCATTTGCCTCTAAACAATTTTAATGATTTCATTAGTTGAAGCCGTAGAGCTAGCTGGCAATTAAATGAGGACATTTAACAGTGGAAAATTGATTTTTCAGTATATCTGCATAGCGAATTGAATTGAATAACAATATATATAGGAAACTTATTTTACTGTGTTTCCAGTCTATTATTTATTATATCACATCAACATATGGAGCGGCAAAATCAATGGCAGCTAGAGCTGTCCTAAGCCATTTTCGTAGCCAAGTCAATTAGGCTCATTTGCCGGCAGACGGAAAGTTTTGCGGGCGAAACTACTGCAGCTGCATGGAGAACTTAAAACGATACGCGCATATATCCTTTACCTATCCTTACAATCTAATTAACTGTCATTGTGTTAAAAAGACGCCAAACTGGCAACCAAAACTCGCAGCCGAACAATGACAGAGCCGCCAGCCCTTCGTCTAGGTCTGTTTGCGTGTCAGTCCCAGCCCCATACCGGCCCCAACCCCAATCGAGTTGCAGCCCGTTCGCCCGTCACGTCATTTGAGGCGCTAATACTAATGCGTTGGCAATAACTAGGACTACACGATTCCACATGCAAGGGCACTTTCGTGCCCCACGCGCCGTCAGCCTTCGGAAACTAATCAATAGCGCAAAAATTTTACGTTTAATTAAAAATGTCTGCGTGTGTAAACCGGGCAGGTGGCAGCGGCTCAAGACAGCGCGAGTGAGTGTCTTACTGCCGCTAGGAGTGTTCGCAGTGCCACTGTCTATGTCTATGACTATGCAAAATGCCAGGCAGCCAGGGATGTCGGCCGCGTCGGCGCTAGTTAGCCACAGCCATAGCCAGAGGGTACGTGGCATTAACCGAACTGTCAGAATGATAATTGCATTGCATAATGCATAATTACGGCTAATGGCGATGGGGGGCAAACAAGGCCACAAAGTTTCACTCAATCAACTTTCAGCTAGACTCAATTATAGAATTCATTATTTACGCTAAGTTTTCTTAAACTTGAAAAGAAAGGCAAATATTGATAGAATTTTTACATTTGTTGTGCGAAGTTTAGGTTTTATAATGAAATAAGATATTATTTTTATCAATTATTGAATAATATATTTTGCTATAATGTTCATATTTGTTGTGTGAAATTTAGGTTTGAATATAAAATAAATAAAATACTTATTTTATAATTAAATATTCATATAATCTCAATATAAATTATACGAAATCGTTGTTTTATTATATTATATAAATAAATATATATATTTATCATTTTTATTTTTTTTATATAGAATTTATATTTTATTATATAATAATATATTAATTTCCTTTGAGACATGAACATTTAACTATACAAGAATTTTCTTTTATATTAAATTAATATGTATTAATATATTATTCTTTAAAAAAGCATATAATAAAATAGATAAATAAATTTATTGAATTAAGATTTAAATATAATTTTAAAAAATAGTTATATTTTGATATTCTTTATATAAATTATTATTACAAATTCAATAATAAGAAATATAAAAAGAATATAAATATTTCTTCTTTTTATTTATATTTTATTGAAAATTAAAGCTATTTAAATATATTTTTTTTAGTTTTTATTTATCGAATGCTAAGTAAGAAATTCCAGAGTATTGCAAATAATTGTGTATATTTTTAGTATTTTTTTTTATCTAATGCATAGTAAGAAATTCCCAAAGTATTGCAAATAATCATTAGAATTGCGTCGTTCGTATCTTATTCTGCTGCTGCCTGGGGCAACAAAGACGAGTCCGAATGATGCCGAATGTAATTACAAATCCTTGCACACACACACACACACACACATGCATATCTGATAATGTGTGCGTGTGTGTGTGTGTGTAACTGCGGCTGCATTTGCTCTGATGTACAAAATGAAGACATTTGGTTGCGGTTTGAGTTTGAGCCTCGTCGGCTATAGATTTTCTTAGGCAAGCCCGCACACACACACACACAGAGGCACTTCACCTTCTCACTGTTATATAATGCACAGCACATATGTACAAATATATGTGTGTATATGTGTGTGTATATATGTGCAGATTTACCTGTGTGTGCTTGTGCTATCCCCTCAGCCTGATTCGCCTGCCCGCTGGCCATGCGGGGGCATCAATATAAACTGCCTTCAACATTTAATTAGTGTGTTTTCGCATACATAGAAACTGGTTGGCTGGTCATGTATACGACTTGGACTATGCAAATGTCGGCGCGCACAACTGTACATGCTTATACATACACACATGCACACACATGTAGACATGCTCACACATGCTCACATGCTGGTCGCATGCAGAAGACATTGACGTTCAGTTGGTTATGCAAATTCCATGCCAACACCTTTTCGGCCAAAGACCAAGACAAACTTAAGTGGGTGTGCGGCACACACACACACATGCGCATGAGCCCAGACACACACACACATGCACACACACACACAAACACAATTGCCTTTTATAATTAATTTTACAGTTAAGTGTATTTCAAGAAAGTTAAATTTACGTAAATTCGAAAATTTTGAAAGGCCATTGCCTTGGCCAAATCCACAGAGAGGGAGAGTGTGAGCGAGATGAAGACAGTTGTCTAGGAGTGTGTGTGTGTGTGTGTTGGACAAGGCGTAATGCCAGGGCGAGACATCGCTGTGGTTTGTGTCTGAGACATTTGACTGCTTTTTGGGTTTAGTCCGTCGCAGCAGACGAGAGCCGAATTTTATTGAAATTGCCTCGGGTAAGGGTTAAGAGCTTAGACGAGGCGAGTGGCGTGTGGGGTATTCGCTAGCCTAGCCTTAGCCAACACTTATATAATGCAATCTAATTATGTGTGCTTGTGTGTGAGTCAAAACAAAATGGCGTCTTAGATCTTAGCTTGCTTCCAAGTTTTCTAGCTTAAGTTTGCTTTTAATTTATGCAAATAAAATTTGATGGGGAAATTTTTAAATATTTTGAGATCTCGTATGAGGTCATCAATCTATATTTTAATAATCTTCAAATTCATTAATGTTTTAGCCAAGTTAACTTGACCAACTGCTTTGCATTGCTCAAGTTTTATTTACTTTGACTCGGCCTGCGTAGCTAATGACGCCAACGCCTTGGTTCAGCTATTGATCAATAACATGCAACAATACGAAAAACTAACAAGACATGAAAATCCCAAAAACAAAGACAAATACAAATAGCAAAGGGAGGGGCAGTAAAAGCAGTTAGATGGACACACACACATACGTTTGGGGCTTGTCATTGGAGTTGTGAAACGAAGCAACCGAAAATATTTGGAATTCATGACAAATGCATAAGATTTCAACAATGGCACAGAATGTGATGTCGAGGGCTGCACGTAACCCTAAACAGTTAAGTGCAATAAATAGACGACTGTACGTGTCTGTGTGTGTGCACAGCTATAAACACAATCACAATCAAATAAATTACAAAGCATTTAATAATTCATTCAAAAAATGGCCACAAGTACATGGCCAGCAAATGGCAGAGCCACAAGAACTCAAACTCTGTCTCGAAAGCTTGATAATTTGAAAAATCAACAAGATATACACAAACATAGACAAATATATAGATACAATATATATGTATATATATGTATATGTATTTGTGTGTGTATATTCATAACTGTAAATGCATTTTGACCACAATGGCTGGGCTTGGTTTTTAGGTTCTGTTGCATAGTTTAGAGCAACGGCCGTCTTGAATTTGTCTTTATCCACTTGTCTGTCCGGACACACACATGCAGCTATCTCGCTCTCATTCACTCCCTCTCTCTCTTTCTCTCTCTCTCTCTCTCTTTCACTCATCTAGCCCGCCTGGCATTGCACTCAATTAGAAGACTTTTGTCAATGTGTCTCACAACAGTTTTGCCATTCTGCTATCTCGCTCACGCATTCGCACACACACTTACACACCCACACACACACACCCACACACACACACACACACTTGCTTTGTTATTTTGATGTTGTGTGTTAAATTTCGCAGCCATTTTTGTTATTTTGCATTTTTAGTTTAAATATTTGATGCCTTGCATATTGATTGGTGCTCTGTGCAACGTGGCGCATGAGTAATAAATTTATACACACACACACCCACGCATACCTGCAGATATTTGCAATACATATATAAATATATATATATATACTTGTGTATATAGTCAACAGCCACAATGCAGCATATGTGCATTGCTATACATTAACAGCTGAGCGGGGCAGATTATATACATTAAGTAGTAAGAGCAGCTTCTGTAGTGGATATATATATATAGATATAGAGAAATAGATTTGTTTAGCTTTCATATTAGACAAATATATAGAAATAGATACAAAAAATACAATTTATTTAGCTGCAAGATAAATAGATATATATAATAAATAAATATTGATGGAAAAATAAATGAATATATAAATATAGAGAAATAGAAAAATATATTTATTTAGCTTTCATATTAGATAAATATATAGAAATAGAAAAAATAAATACAACTTATTTAACTGCAAGATAAATAAAATAAATATAACAAATATATATATAGTCAATAAATATTTATGGAAAAAAATAGGTAAACATATAAATATTTTTGTATCTAATCAAATTTGTACAGTTCTCCTCTTAGGCTATTTAATCTAAACAAAAATTAATTAAATATATTTTTTAAGGCTTAGAAGACGAAATATAGGATTTAACTAGCTCGGCTGTTTCAAGTATATATTTACTTATTTATTTAAATATTTATTTGATTTATTTATTTGTCAAGACGTGGTCCTATAACCTTTGAAGGTGTTGGCATCTGAACCTTCTTCTAGTAGCTCCATCGGCTGCAATACTTAGACGCCTAGTCGGGTTGAAAATCGAATGTTTGGGTGAAAATCTAGTTTGTTTAGGTACTTTTCTGATAACTTTTAGATTCTTTTCAATATTGGGATTTTTAATGTGGAGGATTTTTTATAAAAAACAGCACACAAATAGAAATACACAAATGCAATATCTGATTTGATTATAAATATAATTAACTTAAGAAATGATTAATTTTTGTAATATAAAAAAATATTGTGTATTTGGGTGCAGTTTTTTTTATAAAAAATCGTCCCGATAATTTAAAGAGTTCTAATATAAAAACAATGTCTAAGATCTATATTTGTTATAAAGTCTTGATTATATATACTTGTTACTTCAGGAGGAATTATTTCATGTATTTTCTAGATTCACAATTTCTATTATATATTAAGAATTTATGCTCATAGAAAATTTATTTCATAATAATTTACTTATATAAAGAATTTCAACTGACCAAAAGTGGTTTTGTAATACCTTACCCATACAAAACCCACACTCTTAGCAAGTCTGTAAAGTTGTATAAATTCTTAACGAGTTAGTCGTTGCATAACCTGCTCTTTAACTACTTCTTAGGCCGTAAACTCAAGTTAGAGGGGCTAATTACAAACAGAGGCCATTCGGACAATGTCTTTTGTTCGTTGGCCGAAAAGCGAACCGTAATTTCACGTGCAGGCGCCGTCAACGGCAATGGACACGCAGCTGCAGTGGCAGTGGCCGTTGCAGCTGCAGCTGCCAGTTAGGCTCGTTCGGAGTGGGTGGATTCGTAGACGCCGAGGCGAAAGCCACAGCAGCAGTGGCACTAATCAAGAAATCCAAAAAGCATAGCATATTTTCGGGCTGATTATATTTGCAGTGGGTGGCCTGACACCTGAACAGAGTAAGAGGGAGAGCGACAACTGGCAGCCATGATTGCCCGTGCCAGTGGCCGGCCGGGCCGTGTCTGGCTCATTCACATTGTCGGGCTTAAGTTGCGCCTAAGCGTTGCCAGCAGTCGCCCAGTCGCCAGCAGTCGCCCAGTCGGCTCTAATGTATGCAACAAATCTCGCCGAAGCAACGCATTTTGTAGCCATTTAAGCTACTTGCATAAATGTAGCTGCAGCCGGCAGCCGGCAGGCACCCCCGGCAGAAGAAAATGCGCAGAGACCCACTGAGCCGAGCTCCAAGGTGGGCGACTCCAAAAACAAATCGGGGTGTGAGCCCGTTCGGGGTAATGAGTGCCTCACTGTGGCTTTGACCGAGCAGAGGGCCATGTCCATGTCTCTCTCCCCCTCTCTCTGGCCGTCTCTTGGCCGTCCCGCAAACGTTAGCAAATGAATCTCATTTGCATTTAAATTAGGAATGAAGCTCGATTTGTTGTTGCTGCAACTTCTAACGTTACACGGGTCTAGGTCTGGTTCTAGGCCCTGGACGTTGGGCCCTTGTCGCCAGCGCCGCAGCCGAAGGGGGGGCGATTTTTAATGAAGACAGCGCAGCTACTTAGGCGCCCATGCATGCATGCATGTCGCCACCTATCGCGCTCCCTCTTACTCCACCCTCCCTCCCTCTCTGTTTGCATTGGAAATCTGGTTATAGAACTTTCCTACTTAGTCGAGCTGGGCTGCTCATGGTTTTTCGGACAAGTTGCTCGATTGCATGCGAACTAATGGCCAACAGTTTGGGACAAATATGTTGGTAAATATCAAATGGGGCTAGCAGGGAGGCAGGGCGGTGGGGGTGTCTCAACTAAATGGGCGACGTTATGGCAAATATGTTAATAACCCTTGGGCAGAGCGTGGGCCGGCGGGCGGCTCTACAAAATTTTAATTAGAAATGTTACATGAGGCGCACGTTTCGGGTCTATCCATATGCCGGTCAGCTGTGCCTGCGCTTAGACAACATTAAGGTTAAATGTGCACTTCGCATGTTCAATGAAACGCAGACAGCCATGTCCATCGCAGCTCATTTGAGCAGCAACTTGAATGGTGTAATGTGAGAGTGAAGCTGAAGTAAGACTCTTTTGTGAGTACAGAAATGCAAGCATCTGACAGTATTTTCATTAAGCAACAGTCTAAAAAGTAGCTGAAAGTATATGCAAAAATATATATAGCAATATGTTTAAATATTCGATTCAAAATATTGGCTGGGTCACTATGTAATTTTTATTTTTTTAAGAACAATTTTTTGTAGTCTCCATTTCGATACAACTCATTTTTCCATCTTTCTGGCAGGAGATTGATTCCACGCTCATAAATCTGTTGATCCTCACAAAATATATATAAATAAATATATAAAAAAAATATATATAAATAAAATATATAACACTTACCTTATATCAGAGAATCAAATTTTATTTAAGGCTCTAGTAAATTCAATGCCTTTGTGAGGAAATCAGATTGCTAGCCTAGTCTCTCTCTTTCTTTCACTTTCTTCCACCCTTTCTCTCTCTCTATCCATTTCTGCATCTGTCTATCTTCAACTCTGTTTCCCTCTTTGTCTCTCCCGATGAATGTTTCTTTATATGTAACACTCGGACAGATAGCTGGCGGCTTAGCCTTCTCCTGACAGATTATTGGCCTGTTATACCTGGACGCCCAGACGTGTAGTTTAATTCAGAATCTAATCTCTCTAGATCTCTCTTTGTTTCAGTCTACCATTGTTTTTTAAACCTTGCGGTCTCACTCGAAAATTTTTTACCAGAACGGAAAATCAATTAAATTTGTTGTAAATTTTTATGTAATACTTGCATATATAACTGACTAAAATATGCCTCTACTCTATGTCCATAATTTTGTTTTATCTTATTTTATTTTTAATTTTTAATTTATTTATTATTATGTTTAATTTATTTTTAAATAGCTTATTCATATTTTAGTTTGCATTTTAAATACATTCAAGTCACACTTCAGTTTATATTATCTAGTTCTAACATCTAAAGGTCAAATGGTATGATAAATGCTTGCATTAATCTGCAACAATTCAGAGCTGTCAAGCATTATTCTGTTGCCTTCCACATTAGCAAGCCACAATTATATAATTCATTCTGTCTTATCATTAGATCGCACATTAGCTTACCTTCACTTGACTTTAGCTGGCGCGTGGGCCGCTTCTTGGCTTTAATCAGCTAATCGCTAATGCAAAATTAAAACAAACTAATGCTGGTAGCGAGCTGCGGCGCACCTGCTCGGCTGGAGCAGGTGGTGCGAGTGTTCCGCACCACTGGCCCACCACTGCCAAATGCAATGAATGCAGCTATTCATTTATGTCAACGATAATGACATTTTACATTGGGTGTGTGCCGTCCACGACGATGACGACGACGACGACGACGACGACGTCGCAACAATTGCATTTCATGTGGCTGCCTCGCGCTAGGCTGTAGGCTCTCTATGCCAGTGGGAGGTGTGGTCCTTCTGGTTTTTTTTGTGTGTGCTGGGCCCGGCTGCCATAGACAAGTGTCAGTTGTAATTGAAAAATAGGAATATTAATTTTAAAGCGTTAGAGCATCGAGGCAGTTGCAGTGGGCAAAGCGCTGAGGGACACCAAAGTGGAACATGCTCTGGATTAGCATGAGACATGTCGCAGCTATGCAAAGTAATTGCATTTCAAATACAGAGAGAGTCGCTATGAAGGACTTGTTAAACAGCAAATGAGATCTTTTAATATTTGCAAATTTTAATAGGCTTTTGAGGAAGGGCGTCCGCATTTAAGAAGTATTATAATTTTTTGAAGCATCACATCCTATTTATTTATTTATTTACTTAAAGGAAATTATAATTCATAAAAAAAATTGTGAAAGGTAAATTTTGAAAGTTAATCTTTAAAATTATAATTATAATAAATGCAATTGCTAATAGGTCAAATGAGCTTAGATTTCTATAACATTTTCAACCTATGATCTACATATTCTATGAATATCTTTGTCATTTTAGCAAATATTCAAACTCATTCGCATATATTCTAGTTCTAATGTGGGGCATATTTAGAGCTGAAATCAAATTTGTAACAAAAAATTGGTTAAAATATGCATATAAATATATTTTAATAAAATATACATTTAATATAATAATTCAAAATAAATACAATAATTAATAATACAATATAAAACTTCAACAAAAATGTAGAGAATCTAACTTAAAAGCAGTTTGAGATAAAATGTATTAACTGAATATGGGAATGTTCATGGGAATCGATAACAATAAACGGGAATAAGTATAGATATTTATTGATATGTTCAAATAAATTTAATCTGCGCGTTTTATAACTGCACTCATAGTTCTTATAGGTTCTGAGTTCGACCGGGTTCGTGCAGATTGGCGGACGGACGGTTAGGCAGACAGACAGACAGAGATGGGTAGACGGATGTACGGACAGCAGGATAATGTCAAATCATTTCAGCTCATCGTCCCGATTAAAAAAATATATATACGTTATGGTAGCTGTCATGCCTCCCCTATTTCTCACTCTTAATGAATTCAGGGAATAATAAATAATGAAAGGAAAGCCAAATCATAATAAGGAAAAGAAAGGCAAATATTAGTACTTATTCCTCATCCAGTTAAGTTGGGGCTTCAGAATTCCCATTGACCACGAGACATTAAGGTGTTGCGCTTTCAAATTTGAATAGTGTCTTTATTATGCTGCTGAGGCACTCAGCTCAGCTCCGGCTAATGGCCAATCGCTGGATACACACAGGCAGCGGCGGGCGCTGGGGCGGAGGAGCTCCCATGGTCGGCGAACAATAAAATGGGTGTGTTGCTCTACGGCTAAAACAAAAATGTTTCTGCAGTTGTCATTGTGCGAGTGCATGAGGGCGGCCCCAGGGCAGGGGCAGGGAGAGGAGCAAGGGCAATGGAAACGGGACCAATCAGCGGCAGGCACACACGCGCTACTTTTTCGTTTTCTTGATAAAAACGCAGCGACGGCAGCGAATGAGAAGTGCAGAGAAAAGCGTTGGCCCAACACACACACGCACACACACACAGGCAGAGGGGCAGAGCCCATAGCTCATGCGAGTGTGCCCCAAAAAGAAGGCAACAGTTGCATAAAAATGCAAAGCTTTTGTGTTTTCTCAACGGGCGCCTAAAAT
The DNA here is from genome assembly GCA_035046225.1 of Drosophila pegasa. NCBI lineage: Eukaryota > Metazoa > Arthropoda > Insecta > Diptera > Drosophilidae > Drosophila > Drosophila pegasa. The sequence continues at coordinate 1,221,090 of JAWNOD010000579.1, read as the reverse complement.
AAAAATACGCAACGCCAACGACAGCAGCAGGAATAACAACAGCAACAAGATCAGCCAAAATTCCAATAAACAACAAGAAGTAAAAGAAAGCGACAGACAAGGGAGCTGAAAGCAATGGCCAAGAGCGGGGAGGGGGCGGGGGAAGGCGTGGGAGTGGGGCTGTCGTTATAGCCATTGCTAAAAAGTAAACAAAAATTGCGTATGAAAAAATTGTTAAAAATAGCAGAAACAGAAAGAGAAAGAGAAAGAGGAGGAGAAAGAGAAACAGAAGCCGAAGCCGAGGCAGACGAAAGTGGAGCTGGGCTTGGAGGTTTATGCATTTCATAGCGCGGGCCAGAGGCGGGTCATAAGTGCACAAGGGCAGGACGGGCAGCAGAAGTTGATGCGGATGGCAAACGTTGCCAGCAAACAAAGGTGACAAAGCAGCAGCCAAGTGGCGCAGCGGGGAGGAGAATCGAGTTGAGCTTGAGCTGACTGATCTTAAAAGAGCTTAAATATTATAGAAAATATATAGTTATATATTTGATATATTGAGTGAAGGTAGGCATAAGGTTATGAGATCAAGTAAAGGCAAGGATAGTTAGGCAAAAATCTCAAAAAAAAAAGGTTGGAGTAGCCAAATAGCTCAGTGGGTGGAAAAGTCTCGAGAAATATGCTTAAGCTTCAGTTGAATGTAGGGATTGATCTGAAAAAGGGCTTAAATAGAAGTTATGTACTGTGAGTAGGTATAGGGCTAGAAAATTAGCCAAAGGAACGAAGCTTCAGGCAATAAAATAGTAGTAGAAAAAGGTCGAGGTCAAGATTAAGCTGCCGTTGACTTTATTTAAAGATCTTAAAAGACTACAAATACAATGAATGTATAGGGATTGCAGAAAGGTATAATAATAGGTATAAACATAGGTATAATAATACTAAGAGATTAAGCAAAGGTAAGGAGATTCAGGAAATTATCAATGATGAAAAGGATATTCGACATATGTTAATGATGGCAGCATCAGTTAATCAAAGACGAATTAGGTAAATATAAGATATAAGGTGAAGGAGATAAGGTTAAGAGAGACATGCTATGATCTGGAAATGTCAATCAACATATGTGGACAGTTACAACAACAAAGTGAGGAGGAAAGGTTCGGAAGTTGAGCTTACGCTGCCGTTGAGCATAGTAAATGGTCTGAAAAGACAACAAATATAAAATATGGATAGTAAGTAAAGGTAGGTCTAAAGCAAAGTACAGAAGTTGAAGGAAATTATCAGAAAAGGATATTTGATTTTTGAACATAAGTGTAGGATTCAGTTATTCAAATACCAGATACATATCGAACTCGAAAGGTCATTAAACAGATGTGAATGAATATTGAATATCGAGTTAGTAAAATACAACACAGTAGCTATAGAGTTAAGGGAGAGGTAAATCAATATATGCAAAGGATTGCAAAATCACTGACTCAACTACAAATTAACTACAAATGAGAATAGATATAAGATATTAATGATATAGATATACATATTAATGATCTCATTATTTTAATTTTAATTATTATTCAAATGAAGCGAACACTCGCAAAATCTTTCAGCTGTAGTTAGGCCAAAGCAAAGCTAATTCAAATAATTTCCACTTGACTCCTAGAATCTACAATAGTTGTCCAGCAATAGTCGACGCACGTAAGGCATCCTTTGCTATAATCTAGGAGTCCTCTGACGCAATGTAAGCAATGCGAGCAATCAAAGGATTGTCGCAGGCGGCGCAGTTGGAGCCAATCAATATTTCTAAGCCGCTGCCGGCTTATTGTCTTTTATGCCCGACCCCTCCCCCTCTCTCTCTCTGTCTCTCCTGCTGCACTTTTTTCCATATGGATCTACGCGCTGGCACCAATTCCAATTAAAAATTTGATGTAAATGAGCAGCTGAGTCAAACGGAGCGGTCCCCCCAGGGGGCTGCAACGTGGCAATAAATGCCGCGACAGACGCCCGAAATGAGAGAGGCGAGTGGACAGAGGCGGCGCAACTGACCACTCAAAGAGGTGGGTGGCTGAGTGGGTGGGTGGGTCGAGCAGGTGGTGCGTGTGTGTGTGTGTGAGTGCAACTTTTACTTTTATTTTGGGCCGCAAAAAAGAAATGTGCCGCCAAAAGTGAAAATCAAGCAAAAGTTTGGCACGAGGGCGTTGCCAAAGGGGGGTGGAGGACCCCCTCCTGGTGGGTGGGGGCAGATAATAGCATTTGTTTGACCAGCATCGCGCATCGAGAGGGGCCCAAGAATAACTGCGGCTGACCAGCGACCAAGCAGTCAGAAAGTTGTAGCAGGCAAACTCGGCGCTCAGGCCATAAAAAGTGGCCAACAGAGAGAGAAAGAGAGATGGAGAGAGGAGAGAGGGAGAGAGAGAAAGGTAAACAGCAAGAAAGAATACGAAAAAAAAGGAAAAAAATTAAATGATGCGGCGCATAAAAAAATGCTCGGCAAAATAGTAGGAAGCGAACGGAAAAAAAAGAAGAAAAGAGAAATTGGGTTTGCGCCTGGGGTTGGGTCTGGACAATACTTGGCCTTCATTGTTGTCAAGCAGCAGCAGCAGCAGCAGCAGCAGCAGCAGCAGTGGCAGCCACCCAAGCCCGCCGCCTGCGTGGGGTTGATTGAGTGGCGCGCCCATTGATGTCGCTGCTGCCGTCGCAGCTGACAGGGAGGAGTGTGAGTGGGGGGGGCTGACAGGCCTGGCTACCCCGTCTTTAGTGCCCAACTCTGCCGCCAGTTGGCGCTGTGTTTTGTTCCATTTTTATGCGCTCTGCACTCTCCACTCTCTCCCTCTCTTTCTCTCATACACACTTTGGCTCCGTTATTTTTTACACATTTTTGTTTTGGTTTTTGTGTTTCGCTTTTTTGTTTTCGTTTGGCCATTCGCCATGCGACTGTCAGCTGCCCGCTGCCCACCTATATATCACACACACACACACATCTCTCTCGCTCTCCCCCTCTCTCTCTCTCCCTCTCTCTCCCACTCGCTCTCTCTGTGCATATAGAGAGCCGGTCAAATGCTCGTGAAAATTGCAATGTCTGCAGCTTGCAGCTTTTGTTTGTTGTTGCCTGATTGGACTGCGGGGCAGGCGGCCGCTGGGTGGGCTGGGCTGGTGCGACTCTGTTGTGCGCTCGCATTTGGTTTCGGCTGCAACTGAAGCTTACAATTTTTATTCACACTGTGTGTCGAGGAAATTGTGCAAGAAATCGCCGCTCGCTCCCTCGGCTATTGCAAATGGCGGCTCACAATTTGCCGTGTTTTTTGCCCGCTTCATTATATTGACTTTTTTGCTTTCTTTATTTCTGTGTCAAATTTTTTCGCTGTCGTCGGCGCAGTTCAGTGCATTTGGCCAGCGCCCAGCGCGGGTCACTCCAATTGTTTAGGAGTTAATCGGACGAGGTGGGGCAGGCAGGCCTGAATATGCCTAGGTGAAGTAGATGAAAATGTTGAGGGATTCTAGATTTATAAATGAATAAATGGGAAATGTTTTGTATGATAATGGAATTTCAGTTATAGTTTCAATTCCAGTCTGAATTGTTATTAAAGTTTATATATATATATTATTAAAAAAAAATAAAGAGCTATATAAATTTGAAGAGTTTTTCTATATAGATAAATTCTTTACACTTCCGAAAATTTATAAAAAATATACAAGACAAATATACATTCAAACAAAGATTCAAAGTTGTTAGAAATAAATCTAAAATAAAAATTTAGTCACATAAAAAAATATAAAAAAATCTTTTATATAATAAAATTATTATTATTAAATTTATTATAATTAATAAATTATTTATTATTATATATTATATAAAACATAATGTGAAGCCCTTCCATATGCAATAAATTCATTATAATATATCTTATAGAACCTATAGATTAAAGAACACTCAAGTCAAACACACAAAATTCCGGCAGCAGATCGATCGCTGACTCTGGGGCGATTGACCGTTTTGCCACGCCCATAAAAAATATTAAAAAAAGAGGGCAAGCCATTTTGGGTTATAGTTGGGCTTGGGCATTATTAATTCAGGCATATAAAGCAACATAAATATTAATTGAAAAATATTTTCGCATCTCTGAGCGACTTAACACACGCAAAAGTAGAAATAAAAGAAAACTATGCACAAACAGAGAAATACAGACGCACACAAACACACATGGAGGCATGTCCAATGATGAAATTATGTACATTTGCATTAAACAAAACATTAAATATGCAAAAGTGCAGTCAGCAGTCGGCCGAGGCGGGCAGCAGCGGCATTGCAGCTACCAAAAATGTTTGTATCCATACGAACAAAGCAAGGCAGGGCTGTGCATGTGATAGGGGTGCTTGGGGGCCAAGCATGTAGCATATTGCTGGACGCAGCAGCAGCAGCGGCAACGGCAGCGCCAGTCGTTGGCGACCAAAAATAGAACAAGTCAAATATTTTTCGACAATTTATGAGCCTGTTTCCCCCCTTCGGACCGCCCTCCCCCCTGCAAAAATGCATGTTCGCCCCGTGGGGAGTGGTGTGGTGGTGGGGGCAAGGTGGTCCCCGGTCGGCTGTTTGGTCAGCTTGTAACGCGAGTGCGCCCCAAAAAATGCCATTTGCAATTAAAGCAAACAAGCGGCGCCGTCGCTGCTTTCTTTTTACTTCTGCCGGCTACTTTTTGGCAATTGCATTTTTTAACAGCCGACGTACGCGCACCCTGCAAATGGCCAAGTACAGCGCCCAGTGCCCCCACGCCCACTCACACCCGCCCACCCACATGCGCGCTCAGACACCCAAAGAGCTATGCCAGCCGGCCAGCCCCTTGCCACAAGTCGTTGTCGGCCTGGTCACATGTGTGAATTATAATTTCGCATTCGGCGTCGAGCTCAAAAGCATGCAACAAAACAACAACAGCAAATTATGCTAAAACAAATTGAACCGCACTGAGATACCCTGTAATAATGTGTTGAATGTGTTTGGTGATTGTAGATAGTTTGAAATGAATTGAAATAAATTTTATAAGCAATTTATAAACTTGAATTTTATGAAATTGCTGTCAAATCTATTGTAGAAATATATGAAATATATAAAAAAATGAAAGATTTCTATAGTTTATTGTATTATTTTATTAAAAAAAAGTTTATATAAATTTTTCTTTCTATAAAAATCGTTCTAAATCTTCTCTCAATATTAAAAACAAAATTCTTATATAATGTTTTTAGAATAATATATCTTAATTTTCTTAAATAAAAGCTACGCAATTTTTTTATTAGCTTATATAAAAAAAAAACTTAATTGTAAAAAAAAAATAACAAAAATAAATTAAATTAAAATAAATTAAAAATAAATAATTAAATATATTTACAATTTTTTAATTTTTTTAAATAAAATGTCAGTCAATTCCTTTCACAAATATGTTGTTCAATCTACTCTGAAAATATTTATATAAATTTAATAAAATATATTCATATTTATATATTAATTTACAATAGTTTAATCAACAAAGCCGATATTTTTTTATAATTTTTTAAATATAAATATAAGTATAAATAAATAAAAAGGTACATATTTACAAGCTACCCCAACAACACCCATCCACAGGGTATACCCACACACACACCTACACCTACACCCACAACCACTCACACAGAGAAAAGTGCCAGGCGCATAATAAGAAGAAAGCAAAAGCTGCCGTTTCCATTGACGTCGCCGTCGCCGTCGACGTCGCAGTCGCTGCCATCGCATTTCCATTTCGCGCCGGGGCTTTTGCTTATCACTGGGGCTGTCAAGTGCCCAGCATCCTACCTGCTTGCCTCACTGGCCTAGCTGCCCACTCGAACTCCTTCTGGCCAGCAACGCGGCTCGCGCTTTTTGCAATAATTCAATTCATTTTCTATTTTTTGACTTATTTTCATCTGACGGCGTCGCAAAAAGCAAAGCAAAAAAAGTAAAAGTTGTTGCACATTCATCGTTCGGTTGCTTCAAGTGCGGCATGTGTGTGTGTGCTCCCATCCCATCCCATCCAGCTGGCCCGCTGGACAGCACACAAGTGCCGCGGCGTGGCGTGGCGTGGTGTGGCTATAAATTTGGCGCGTTACCTTTTGTGAGCATTTGCATTGCATACGTTGCGAGGCGTCTCGCAACTGAGTTATTAACGCAAAGAGACAGCGCCGGTTCCCGATTGGATAGGCGGCAAGGCCAGTAATGATGAATATTACAGGCAGGCGCCTTCGCATTATAGACAACTTAATATTAAATTGCTAACTGAAGTGAGGAAAAACGAAATTAACGCGAGGCAGAAAGACTTGGGCTATGGCAACTTTTGAAAGGGTTTCTGGCAAAAAATTTATAAATTGATAACTGAATGACTGAATAAAAATATTGTTTACATGATTTTATTAATATTTTTAATTAGGATTCGAATATCTGTTAGCCAATCTTTTGATAGGTTGTCTTTTTTTTTAGAGTTACATCATTTTAAATCTTAAAAATATAAAGAAATATATTTTTAATAATATTTTGATACATATTTTAACAATTTGCTATCGTTTCTTTGATGAAAGTATATTTATTACACAATATACAAGCTATTGTCATTATAAGACAATTATAAACTATTCAATGGATTTTTTAATTAAAACAGTGTCGTTCACTCAAAGATGTAAAGCTCTAAAAAAATATATATATTCTAAATATACAAATATTTTAGATTTTTTAGCAATACATTTTTGTCTTAATATTAATTTGCTTTTTGATAAATTGATATTATGATTCAAGAGTTCTGGAAGTTTCAGCTTCTATATATAGTTCTAATCAGGACAAATTTATATTCCTTGCCCTTTAATCAATTATTCTATTGCTGCATTCATATTACACATTTAAATTATCTATTTTATATATATCTTTATGATATATATAAAATATTTTTCCTTATTATTTTTATTATTTATTGTACATAATTTAATCTGAATTTTATATATAATAAGCCTTTTCTAAACTCTCTGCAAAACTCATTTAATTTACTTTAAATCTAAAGAAATGTCTTTTTTATTATAATTAAATGACACCTCTCAATACGTCTCAGCTGCAGCTGAGCATATTGACTTCTCCACAGCCCACACCTCACTCTGGACAGCCTTCGTACTAAATCAGTTTTTAATTTCCGCTCATTTGCGAAACTGCTGCGACGGCGGCAACAATGAGCGACGTCAGCGCCTCATTATGTGCCCCGTTTTTGTTCGACAACTTTGTTGCTGCGGGCGCTAGCCACGCCCCACCCTATCCATATATAGTCAGAGCACTCACTCCACCATTCAATTGAGCGTGTGTAAATATGTTGAAAAGTTAATTCATTGCACATCAGTGCATCAGCCATGCCCCGCCGCCGCCCCCAGCTGCAGCGCCAACTACTGCTGCTGCCTCTGCTGCTGCTGCTGCTGTGTGGCATATAGTGACTGTCAGCGTCGTCGGCGGTTGCCGTCTGTTTGCCGCCTGTTTGCATAAAGGACACATGCACACAGGACATTTACGTTGCCTGCCTTTCATTTTTTTCTCCCCCTTTTTTTATAGTTTTTCACCTTCTCTTTTTTTACGCTCTTTCACCGTGTGTCATAAATTTAGTTCGATTTGCTGTTCAACGGCATTAACTCGTTCGTTCTCGCCACAGCTGGCAACAACTATCGAGCGCCTCGCTTGGCGCCTCCCCTCTCTGGTCCTGGCCAGTGGCTCCTGGTCTATTGATGAATTTTGCTGTCCAGCACCTGCTTAAGTAGTTGTGCTAGTCGGTGTCTGTGTGTGCCGTTGCCGACGCCAATAAATGTCATATTTGATACGCGACTAACAATGGAGATAGAGGTATATTGACTATGAAGAAAGTCTACTTTAATTGGGGGAGTTACTAAAATTTGAGAGGTGACATTTTATTAAGTGAGAATAATAAATAATAATATTAAAAATAATAATAAAATTTATAAAAAATAAATTAAATACTCCATATTTCAATTTAGATTAGGCTGACTTATGTTGATAATAATTAGCAATAATAATACACTAGATTTCTTAACTAAAATAGTTACAAAATTGATCCTAATCCCGTCTTCATCATTTACTATAAAGGAGCAAATTTCAATTTAATATTAATATCAATATAAATTCCTTAAAGCGCATTTCTTAGTCGACTTCACTCCTCTGCCTTTCTCTCACTTTCCTTGTTTTAATATAGTTTTTAGCACGTGGCTATGAAATTTATCAAGCTCTTAATTATTGTCCTGGCATATGGCAAATGGCGTTGCACAGTTTTCAGACTCACTTTTGATATAGATGGCAATTTTTTTTAAATGTGTGTGAATAGATAGATGATAAAGGACAGCATTTACTAAGATGACTTTAAAAGTTGGCAAAAAAAAGGAAAAGAATTTTTTGTATGGTGTAAGTGAAGCATAAATTGAAGAACGTAGCTGAATTACTATGCATCTATGTTATTATATGATATTAAATAGGTACAAAAAATATTAGAAATTTATAACTTTATATTATAAATAATATGAGAATTTATTTTAATATAAAATTGAAGCACAGATTTTTTAAGGTTTATGACATAAAAGCTATTTATTATATTAAAATGGTATATGAATTTCATATAATGTTGCCTAAATTATAATAAATTAAAAAATAATAATAAATTAAATAAATAAATTTAGATTTAATATAATATAATTTATTTATATATATAATATATCATATATACATATTTCAATATAATATATTTATATATATAATATATCATAAAATATATAATTTATATTATATTATATAATATATTTCTCTCCAATGCTTTTATTTTTGAGCATATTTTTAACCTATGCCTTTGTACCACTTCAAACGTTTCTGATTAAATAAGAATTTAAATAGTCTTATAGCATAGTTTAGTGGAGGTATAAAAAAAGAAAGAGCTGAGCTTCTACTCAACTCTAGTTATTCAAAACATTATACCAAATTACCTTAAAGAAACCTGAATATTAAAACTCTTTCCACATGTCCAGCTCACATAATTAACACAATTAGCATTTGTTGTTATATTCCAAATATTTATCTATAGGTTTTTCGTTTTCAATTGCTACACAATCAAAGCGGGCATTGAGCTTGCTTTTGGCATTGGCTCGGCGCGCTTCTAACACTTCCATAAAAACTCATTTAATTACCACGCTGGCCAGCACATTTCTATTTGCATTCGCATTTGCCTTTGCTCCTTACACATTTAACACTTTTTCTACACTGTCACGTTCGCTGCTTATTTTTATTGCTTTCGCCTTGGTTTTCTTTTTTTCGTCTTCCAGGTTTTTTTATTTTGTATTTGGGTTGTTATTTTGCACTACAATTATGTTAATTTCCTATGCAAATAAAATTTAATTGAAGCTCTGGCCAGGGCACGTCGCGGCCCACGAGACGCCGGCAACCCGCACTTAGGCAACTGCGACGCCCTGGCATTAATGTCGCCACCCTCCGCCACCTTCCTCCAAGCGTTTCCTGACCAAACGAGCTCACTTCGAGAGCGCTGCCAGCATTAATTGCCAATAATTATATTGGTTTACCTTTCTATTTCTTCTTTATTTTTTTTTTACAAATATTTTCGCTATCGTCGTCCTGTTTGGCCAGCTTTAAATTATAAATGGTTTGAATTAGTCAGGATAAAATTTAGAGTTCTTAAAGTGGAAGGGAAATTAAATGAAAAATGATCAAATTGCAATTTAAGTTGAAGAATTTAGAGAAAGTTTTCTTAATAATGCTTTGAATTTGTCTTGATTAAACTTGGAGTTCTTAAAGTAGAATGGAAATTAAAGAAAAATTATTAATACTTTAATTTAAGTCGAATATAACTTAGATAAAAATTAAAAACAATTCAATCTTGTAGAAATTAGAAAAAAATCAAGAAAATTTCAATTTTAGTCTTTTATAAAATTATTCAAATTTCAATTTAAGTTAAGCTAAGAAATTTGAGAAAAATTATAAAAATTCCAATTGAAAATATTCAAAATTTCTCAGATTTTTTTTGCCAATAAAGCAGCCTAGTATATGTCTTATATTATTTCTGATATTTCATAGAAATTAGAGGAAAAATTATGAAAATCACAATTTAAGTCTTCTGGAAATTAGAGAGCAATTATGAAAATTACAATTGAAAATATTCCAAATTGCTCAGCTTTTCTTGCTTATAAAGCAGCCTAAAATATTTCTTACATTATTTTTGATATTTCATAGAAATTAGAGGAAAAATATTGAAAATTACAACTTGAACCTTCTAGAGATTAGAGACAAATTTTGAAAATTACAATTGAAAATATTCCAAATTTTCTCAGCTTTTAATTGCTGATATTTTTCACCTTGATTATTTTTTTTTTCTTGCTAATAGAGCAGTCTAAAATATATCTTATATAATTGCTGATATTTTCCACTTTGATAATATCCTGAAATTTATGTATCCGCACACGTTCTGACGCTCAGCGACAATTGTGAACAATTGCAAGCAATTAAATTTGCATAAATTGAGCTGCAACCCCATGCGAGCAGGAAACACAATAAGTGTCAAACAATAAAAGTGCGTTGACAATTACAGCAGAAATTAAATTAACTTATTAACTCACATAGAGCCAGTGTGATATATATATTGTAGTTAAACGTGTAAATGGACACTCGCTTGTAATGTGATACGTGTAAATGTCGCTGCTGTCGCTTAAATAATAATCCAATCAGCAAACATTTGGCCCCCCGTGGCGCACGGGTGGCGGCGGTGGGCGTGGTCGAACAATTGACAGTGGCGCAGTGCGGATTATGTAATTACCAAATGTGCAAAAATGTAATTTAATAAAAGCAATCACGGCCAGCGCTCGATTCATTGGCTCTGCCATGATTTATTGCGGCGCACGGGGCGTATGCGCAATGTTTTCGTAGAGTCTCATGCAGTTGCTCGTGACACGACGTGACACGATGAATTTTGTGCTTTAAGTAATCTTGACTAATGATCCACTTTATCCATTTCGCTTGCAGGACTACGACAAGGAGATTAGCTGCCACAAGATACATTCGCCAAGCAGCAGCAACCACGCCCACCTTCCCCTGCACCACCAGCACCACCAACACCACCAGCAGCAGCAGCAGCATATGCACCACCACCACCATCACCACCACAACAACAACAATAACAACAGCAACGAAGATGAGCTGGAGCCAACGCTGCTCTCGCCCGCCCACTCCAACCACTCGGCCTACGACTCCAAGGAGCACGTCAAGGAGCTGGAGTTCTACAAGAATCTCGCCGCGAAGGCTGCCTCGCTGGCCAATCATCAGCGCGACACGAGCTCCGTCTCGCCCCTGCCCATGCAAATCGACGCGGACGAGGACGAAGCGGAGGACCAGACGGCCGAGGCGCTGCGTCTGCGGCGCGAGGAGCAGGCGCAGGCCAAGGCATTCGCGGCCCATCTAAATGGAACTAGTGAGTACATATCAAAAGCCAAGCTACAACTGAGACAGCAGCAGAGATGGAAACTGACAATGGCCGGAGTATGTCGAGCAGTGATAGGAGCTGCTGAGAGTGTGCTCTGGTAGTTGAGTTAGGCAAGGGAATCTAGAGATGCGAATAGGGCTATAGATGGGACAGACAGAGTGAAAGTTTTGATGGAGAAATCCTTGAATTTGAATTTGAATCAAAGCTGAATTGACCTATGCAGACTGAGGACAGTTTGGCCTTTGGCGATGAAACGTGGCAGAGAGCAAGATTTTTATGGAAGACATTATTGAATCTGATAGAGAGAATTTATCAGAGAGCCAGCTAAGATTTTTTATAACAGAGGAAAGTAAATCATATTCCAAGTTAGGTAAATGGTAAAATGATGAAAAAGCAGCAAAAATTGGTAAACTTTTTTATCTTTGCTATTGAAATGACAGAAATCTTTTAAGGAAACTTTTAATATTTTGGCTTCCGTAAAAAAAACTATATTCTTATAAAAGCTGTCAAAAAATAAACAAATTATATGAATAAGAATAGTTTTTTGACAGCATTTCATTTTAATATGAATTAAAATACACGAAAAATTATTTTTATTGCAATTTATACCTATACAATATTATAAAGGTATAATTTATTGGGAGTTAGCTTTACTTTAGTAAACTTCTATATTTTTAGGGAATTTTTTAACATTAGTAGACTATGAGTTGCAAGATTGATATTGTTTTATTTTTTAAATTTTTAAAGAGGGTTTTTTTAAGCTCCCATTATTTTTTTACATTTTACAATACACGAAATATTATTTTTATTGCAATTTATACCTATACAATATTATAAAGCTATAATTTATTGGGAGTTAGCTTTACTTTAGGAAACTTCTATATTTTTAGGGAATTTTTTAACATTAGTAGACTAAGAGTTGCAAGATTGATATTGTTTTATTTTTTAAATTTTTAAAGAGGGTTTTTTTAAGCTCCCATTATTTTTTTACGTTTTATTAGAATTTGCGATGTGTATAGAAATGTATTTTGTAATCTGAAAAACTTAACTTTAATTTGTCATTCAATTTTAAAAATATCTTGCTTGGGTCAAAAGCTAAAATTATATTATATATTATTATTATTGTATTATATATTATATAATAATATATAATAACAATATATGAAATGGAATACAAGCACGGGCTTTACTGTGGGAGGACAGACTAAACACGGCAGGAATAACGAATATTTATAGGCTGATTAAAGTTATTTAGTGTGAATCGGACATAAGCTAGCTTTCTAGCTGATTGCCTCTATCTGATACATATTTTTGCAGAAGAAATATATAGTCTATAGCTCAAATTGAAAAAAATATATATCAATATCTTACAATACATGCAGATGAATGAATAGTTAAACAATAAAAAATATATATCAAAATATAATATTAAATATTATATTTAATTGCAACTGTCTAAGCACAGCATAACTACCTCTAAATCCCCTCACAATTTTAGCTATTTTCATATATAAAATTTGGCTAATCCAATCTCTCAGCTAAGCTATATGAAGTGCCATTTTGGCGTCAGTTTCCATCTCTGTACAAGACACACGCACACAGACACAGACTCGCAGCTCGGCAGCCCCGAGTAAACTGGCAATTAGTGCTGGCAACTTTTGGGGCTGCTGCTTGATTATATCGGAGACGAGACTGTGACATTTCTGCTAATTTTGCGAGTGAGGCGGCCGAAACTAATGCAAACATTTCTCGTCCACCTTTTGTTTATCTCTCCCACCCAGTGCAAGACATGATAAATTTGCAAAAATTACAAAATTTGGCCACGCTGCAACAGCAGCAACAACAGCAGCAGCAACAACAACAGCAGCAACATCACCACCAGCAGCAGCAGCAGCAACATCCGCACTCACATCACTCGCATCACCATCCAGCGACGGCTGCTGCACTGGCAAGTCTTCAGGGCTTAGCTGCCTCCGTGTTCAACTCACCCTTGAATCTGAGCGTTGGCGCTGAGGCGGTGACAACGGCAGCGGCTGCTGCTGCTGCTGGTGGAGTCTCTTCAACGTCAGCAGCAGCTGCAAGTCCCTCGCCCAGCAGCAACAGCAACAACAACAACAGCAGCAGCTGCCACAACGGCAGCAAGCACAAGACGTCAAAGGGCAGCAGCAGCAGCAACAACAACAACGGCAACAACAACAACGGCAGCAACAACAACAACAGCAGCAACAGCGCTGGCGCCGGCAACTCCTCCAGCCAGCAGCCGCAGGATAATCCCAGCAGCAGCAGCTCACCGCACGCCCACGCCCTCAACGCGACGACGCTGGCGAATGTGTTGGCGGCAGCGACCGCATCGCCACCGCCAGCGCTCCAAGCGCCGCCGGCGAGCGCCCAGATGCCGCAACTGATACTCGCCTCCGGCCAGCTGGTGCAGGGCGTCCAGGGAGCCCAGCTGCTCATCCCAACGGCCCAAGGTGGGTACCCAGCGCGTGTGTGTGTGCGGGATTAGTTTTAGTTGTGTGTGGATATCAATAACATAGTTGACTTCACTTGACTCTGGCTTATAGCGCAGACAAAGTCGATGGCTGGCCGCGGCCATTAAAGCCGAGGCTAAAGCGATTAGGCGAATCTCAATTTCCTTGATTTAAAATGATGTAAACAGCGCGGAGAGTTTTAAGATTGGGAGTTTTTATTACGATTTAATATTCATATTTTTTATTGATTTTTTAGCTGAAGAGTTTGAGCTGTGGACAGAGAGTGAGATCATATAAGTATATATTATAGACTCAAGTGAAAGCTCAATAGCTTAATAGACTCAAGCGAATTCTCATTAGCTGCTCAGAGAAATCGGAATTTTCTTTGATTTATAATAGGAAACAGCCTTTAGAGAGTTTTCAGATTGATTTCATTAAAAACTATATATATATTTACATATTTAGTCTCTCGTAGACCGAAATCAAGAAATCTCTCTAAAATCGCTAGCACTGCTATTTCTTTGAACACAACTATAAGTTATATATAATTATATATATGTATATTTACTATACGTATTTAGTCTCTTGTAGATCGAGATTGCTCATTCTAATTTATACTTCTACAACCTTCCCCAATAACGAATTTTCGATGTGCCGTCTTTCCCTACCATAAACTTTACCACAATGAAAATGTCTGATCGATTCCCTTCGTCCACTGCCAATCCTGTGTGACCCTGCTCGCCTGCTGTCCTCTGTAGTCATCTCACTCTCACTCAGGCACAGCCGCGCTTCTATGCTCTTCAGCAACTATATTTATCTCACTTCCTCTTAGGCTGCAAGTTAGACTGAGCAGCGCTTAGCCAAGACGCAAACCCAATCGTATAGAAACTCAACATGAACTCTACTACTCTTAGTCTTACACCAACACTACTGCAACAGCAGAAGCTTTCTACACAGCTCAATGCATGCTGCGTAGAAAGCAGACTCTGCAGATTATTTGTCTCACTCACTCTTAGAGCATGCACTGAAAAGCATTGAACAGGGCTTAGCCGAGACGCAAACCTATTCGTGTAGAAGGACAGCAAGAATTCTACAACTCTCAGTGTTACACCAACACTACTGCAGCTCAGCAAGAATTCTACAACTCTCAGTGTTACACCAACACTACTGCAACAGCAGGCGGCATTCATTGATTAAGCTTCTTAGAAAGCAGCCTCTGCAGATTATTTGTCTCACTCACTCTTAGGGCATGCACTGAGAAGCGCTGAGCGGCGTGTAGCCAAGACGCAAACCCGTTCGTATTAGAAATTCAACAGCAATTGTACAACACTCAGTCTTACACCCACACTACTGCAACAGCAGAAGCCAAATATGCGTTGGGCTGCGTAGAAAGCAGACTCTGCAGATTATTTGTCTCACTCGCTCTTAGAGTATGCACTAAGAAACAGTGAGCAGTGTGTAGCCAAGACACAAACCCAATCGTATAAGAACTCAACAATTCTTACAGTCCTTAGAAATTAGCCTCTGTTGATTATATAATAAGCAATATAATTAATTATTATTTAATTATACGACTCAAAATTTAATTAACTTCTCAGCTAAAGCTTTCATTTTTAAATTGAGAAATAATATAAGCCATTAACTTGTTAAAGTTAGCTCTAGACTTGAGCATTTCTCTAGAATATATATTTTAATCTACTCTCTCTCTCCCTCTCTTCCTCTCTCTCCCTCCCTAGGCATTGCTGTGCAGACCATACTTACCATTCCGGTGAGCCCACAGATACCCACCAGCGAACAGTTTCTGCCCAATGCATTCGGCGCCTTTGCCAGCTACCAGCAGCAGCAGCAGCAACACCAACAGCAGCAGCAGCAGCAGCAGCGGGAGCAGCAGCGGGAGCAGCAACGCGAGCTGCTGGCGCCGCCGCTGGCTGCACTGCAGCATGCGCCGGCCTTGCCGCAGCTGGCGCAGACTCCCACGAATTTACTCAAGCCGAATCTGTTCTCGACTGGCGTGCAGCAGCTGCTGACCGCGCTGCATCCGGAGCTGTTCGCCGCGGCCGCCGCCAACCACCAGCAGCAGCAGCGCGAGCGGGAGCGGGAGCGCGAGCAGCAGCAGCAGCAGCTGGCGGCGGCAGCAGCGGCGGCAGCAGCAGCCAGCCACATGCCGCACGCGCACCTGGCCGCCGATCTGCGGCGCTCTGCGGAGCGCACGCCGCCCTCGGGCTCGCCGACGGCGGGCAGCCCGGCGCTGCCGACGAAGCAGCCGGTGCCACCGCCGCCGCCGGGCGCGGCCTTCTTGCTGCAGCAGCAGCTGCACATCAAGCCTGAGACGCAGACGCACCTGCACCACCATCATCTGCACAGCACGACGGCGACGGCCTCGTCGGCGGCGCATCCCCAGATCAGTCTGCGGCACCCGGACGAGCTGACGGCGCCGCAGCTGGACTTGAAGCCGCTCGAGCTGAACAGCGGCAGCAGCAGCGCCTCGCCGCCCGCGCTGCCTCCATCGGCGGCGCTGGCGCGGCACCACTTCGGCCACAACCTGCGCACGGCGGCTGCCTCGTCGCCCAAGCACAGTCCGGGCCGCGGCTCCGTCGGCGGCGCGACGGGCATGAATCTCAGCCAGCACCACGAGCGGCTCGAGCGCCGCTCGCACACGCCCACGGCGACTGCGACGAGGACGAGTGCGTCCGGTGGCGCCTCCGTGCATCATCTGCCGCACGAGCGCGGCGCCGGCAACGTGTCCAGCGGACGCCTGACGCCCACGGTGTCCGCCCAATCCGGCATCGGCGGCAGCAGCAGCAACGAGAGAGGCTATTCATCGCCGCTGTTCCGCTCGCACTCGCCGCCCGTGCACGCCCTCAACATGGGCAGCTCGCCGCGCCTGGACCGCGACTACCTGGGCAACGGGCCGAGCCTGAGCGGCGGCTCCAGCGGCGCCACGGCCACGGCCACCAGCAGCTGCACGGCGACGGCCACAGCGTCCAGCTCCACAGGCAACGTACTTAGCAGCATCAATAGGTAAGACTTGAGTGGAAGAAGTCAAAGATTTGGGCGTGGTCTAAACGCTCTCCCCTTGCAGACTCAATGCCGCCAATGGCGAGCTGACCATCACCAAATCCTTGGGTCCGCCAACGGCCACGGCCACGCGCGCCTCATCCGCCTCGCCGCGCGACGACTCGCCCCTGCCGGGCCCCTCCACGTCGGGCGTCTCGCTCATGCAGCCCCTCAAGCTGAGCCCCTCGTCGCGCAGCGAGCCGCCCCAGCTGTCGCCCAACGGCAATGACAACGACAACGACCTGCTCATGGATTCACCGAGTGAGTAAAGATCGACTCTTTTTCTACTAGACAATAAGCTAGATAAGTTAGGGAGGATTAATATATGGCTGAGTTCGAAGTTTGACCCGGAAGCTCAAAGATTTCATATGCAGACTTTTGCTCAGTCCAGAGTTAGCTATACTCTTTGATTTTTCCTGGAAAAAATTGAACCTAAAGATCTCCCCAAGTAATTTTTTTCTTAAAGTGAATCGATTTTGTGGTGTAGGAAAAAAATTTTGGGAGCTTTCGCTGATAAATTGAGTGAGATATTCAGAATTCAATTTGGCTCCTGATGGCAAAGTTTTAGCTAATTATTCAGATTTTATTATAATTTTTTTGTGATATAAAAAAGCAGAAAAAAATATAGTACGATTTCCCGAATAATGTATATAAATTTATTTTTTAAATTTATTTTTACAGATTTATTTTTATAGATTTATTGTCATTAATTTATTTTTATTAATTTATTTTTATTAATTTAATTTTATTAATTTATTTTTATTAATTTATTTTTATAAATTTATTTTTATATATTTATTTTTATTAATTTATTTTTATTAATTTATTTTTATAAAATTACTTCCAACAAACTTTTTTATGTATTTTTTTTTTAAATTGTTTTGAGTTTAATCTTATTTTTTTTAACATAATAGAGCTGAAAAAAATTGGAGCGAAAAAATGTAGTAAGATTTCTCGAATGATATATAAATGTATATACATTTACTTTTATAAATTTATTTTTACAATATTTTTAAAAATATTTCTTAAAATTATTCTGAGTCTAATCTTATTTTTGTGTGACAAAAGAGATTTCACGAATTTTAAAATTATTCTGAGTCTAATCCTATTTTTTTATATATAACAAGCTTCTGTTTTTTTTTTATTTATATTTGGAAAAAAATTGATAAGATTTCTAGAATGATATAGAAAATATTCAACATTAAAAGAGAGCCTAGAAGCTGAGCTATATATGTATATACTTATACAGATACTTATATACACATATATCTGGCCCCCTTCCCTTAGCTAATCGCAACAACTTGGCGTAAAGCCTCCTGACAGGCTGTTGCTTCAGCTTTGTTGGCCCCTGCCCTCGCCGACTTGTTGCCGAGGCGTGACAGCCTCAACGCTGCTGCTAATTTGCCTAACACTTACTTGGCTCGACATCTTTCAACTTTTGGCAGCGCGTTGCAAAATCTTTGGCCGGAGTTTTCGCTCGGCTCGGCTCAGCTCGCGGCTGCATCAATTATGAGCCAAATTGTGAGAAATCGTGTAAATGCACAGCCAAACTTTGCCACACATCACAGGAGCCAAGAGCCCTTCCCTCCCCCTCTCTCTTCCAGAAACTTCGCTTGCATTTTCTTTTGGAAATTACATAAAATCCAGTTAACTTGTTAGGGCTTGTTTGCATTTAAAACGCAGTCAAAGTTTTATTTCTGTTGCCGCTCTCGAACTGTCTTAATTAATGTTGAAAAACTTGCCCAAAATGACGTGTGTGTGCGAGTGTGTGTGTGTATTATAAATAACACTCATCCGCCACGTTGTCTACGAGCTCTTCAAATATCAAATCATCAGACAACTGCATCATTACCAAGCCAAAACAACTCGAATTGAACTTTGCCCCTTGAATTTCATGTGCCCAAAACCCGAATCATTTCTGTGTTTGTGCTTGTGGCTCTTGAATATCCTTACTAATTGTGTAAATAAATATTTTTATTTGCATTCAAAGTGTTGCGTAACCTTTATTACAAATTTGAATGCGAATTATATATCTTGGAAAATATTTAATTTCATAGAAATTGAGGCGGAAGAGGTTGCGGAATCACCATAGCTTATAGTCAAGTAAATTTTTTAAATATTTAAAAGAAATATTATATAATATTTGTAGTAAATATATAAAAATATTAAAGCTTAGACGTGCTTCGAGTTTTAAGTAGATAACGTAATAAAAAAATGCTCAAGAAATCATGTCTTAAATTTTTTTCAATTTCTTAAGGGAAACATTATACATTTTTTATTAGTATTTGATGTATTTGAAGAAAAGAAAAAATTACAAATATAAATCTTAAATATATAAAATTAAATTGCTGAAATATACATATTTATTATACATATATATATATTTTATTATACGCCCCGGATGATATCATACGATCATATATATATTTAACTGTGTCTAAAAATCGAATCTTTATTCTTATCTTTATTAATAATATTTTTAAATATTAAAGATTAAAATATATATAAGCAGAATCGTATGTACTTAACTGTATCTAAAAATTTCCAAAGCAATCTGGGCGTATACTTAATATAGAGTAAAAAATAATTTATAAAACTTTAAAAATATTCCAACTCACATTTCTTTTGATCACAACAACATTTTTTCAGTTAGTTAAAGAATCCGCTCTTACAATTTCAAAGCTCTTAAAGGAAATATATTATAGAAAATATGTATAAATAAGAGTATAAATATATTCAACCCATTTCAAACACAGTCAAGTGCTTGAAATTATTAAACCTATCTTGTTGTCAAGCATTTGGATATATTTATATTCTTTTCTCTTAAATTGTTGCTCAATTTTCTGATAACATCACAAAATGTAAGAATTTCTAAAGAAAACATATTTTTTTAAATAATTTATAGCCAAGTTATAAGACAAGTTAAAAGCCCGCCTTGACTACTCTCCGTTCTAGTACAATTCCTTTGCCTGTTTTGCTATGCTTGAAACATTATGAAATCAATTTGAGAGTTGCCCCTTCCGGCCGCACCCCTGGCGCCTTTCGTCCATACCAATTGATGCTCGTGCTCATGCTTGTGTGCGTGTCTGTGTGAGCTTGCAGCTCGCTTAGAGCTTAATTGAAACTTTGGCTGCATTAAAAATGCAATCAGCACAACAAGAAGGCAACGCCAGGCCCCAGGCGTAAGGCATCAGCTAAGCCATCAGCTAACAGGTTCCAGTGCAACGGCGTAGTCTCAATTGCATCGAGGGGGGACTGGGGGTACAGATCGTATCACCTCCCTAGCTACTTGATGGCAGCGTGGCTCTCGTGTCTCGTGTCGCATCGCATACAAATTGCAGACAATATGCAGCTTAATTACTACTAATTGATGCATACAAAAACTTAAGATGTTTTCGCATTTAATGACATATTTCACTGCTCGATGCGATGGCAAAGCAAACAACAAAGCGGCGGCGACGACAGCAGCGCAAGTTATGGCCGTGGCAAGGATTCAGGCAAGGATAACGGCAGGGCTGGCGTTGGCGCATCTTAATTACCGCCAAAGCGCCTCGCCTGCAGTTACAGTCAAGTGAATGGCGCTGCTGATGGTGCTGATGGCGTCTGCTGGCGCTGGCAGCCGCGTTGCCGTCTCCTTGTTGTCGCTTGCATATCATTAATAAATAAATCAAATTTCTGTGCGTGTAGTTTGGCGAGTGTCGTTGAGACAGCGAGCACAGCTGCTAACAAATTAAGCAGATAAAGCCAGCAACTCCTCCCCTCGCTCCCTCCCCCTCTTGGCCTAATAGACAAGCATAACAAGACCTAAGTGACAGAGCAATAAACGCAACAACAACAACCGTCGAGTGTCTTCCTGTGCTGTGGCAAATGAGTTTTATCAATTTACCTACGACGCTCTAATAATATTTCGCAATTACCGCAATTAACTGTAATTAAGAGCCAGCGCGACTCGTAGCCAATTAATGTTGTCATTTCGCATTGACAGTTATTGCCTTGAGCCGAGCCCGCTAGCAGAGAGAGGGGGTGGGAGAGGGGGTTAGTCTGGCCAGTGGCCATTTTAGCTTAGCGCTTAAGTACCGTTA